>ML737112.1:127172-727172 GCA_009193545.1 Aspergillus arachidicola
GTCACCCGTACTGCATCAGATGTAAAGAAAATCCAAGTTCTTCAGAGCCTCATGTCATTCATGGCGCGAACATATAATGATACAAAGCCGGTTGATGGACATAGCGGAGTCATTCTTGAACGTGACGTGTCGGGTGCGAAGGACTATATTCGAAGGGACGGTTTCATCGATGATCCCACCATTTTGGATCAATGCGTTCCTCCAGTAGCGACTTGTTAATGCAAGCCTCCTGTACTTTGCTTTGACCCGAAAAACTCCCTAATGTTAAGGCTCAATCTCCATTGATCAACCGTCATTCGAGATTAACGAGAAATGAGCTCATGATTTTCGACTATTCTTACTTCAAACCTTTACGATTCGAACCTCGTGTTCTACTGCCACACGGAATAGGTTGTTCGTCGATTCTTTTTCGACTTGCCTTATGGATACTTCTTTATAATGACGCCGCGGCGCTTACTGTGAATCTAGCTTATGAGGGAGGCCGTTTCTGCTTTTTATTTTGAAAACGATATCAATGTTTATATGTGCTCGGGAAGTACTTCGATCAATATGAGGAAATATTTACTCCTTTAGTTGGTAGCGATAAGATAAACTATGGCGATAAGATAAGTGGTGATTAAATCTCAGGCAACAAGGTTTACTGCGTCGGGATCGCTCGGAATGGGATTCCACTTTTGCCCTTCACCATCACTCTTGATGACCCCGTCATTCCGCACCACGATTGCCTGATCACTCTCGGAATCATACACCCGATCCATAAGGGTCTATTATATGATCTGATCGACTAAGATAATCTCTCTAGATCTCATCCATGCAGTCGGAATCTCCCACGCACAGTAACGTGACCTCGGAACCCCCTCGGAAAAAGCGAGCCAAATACACCCAGGTGGCCTGGTGCGTCTCTCATCTTGCCGCAAATCTACAGTGGAAGATCTTGACTGATTAAATACTCGCAGTAATGAATGCAAGCGGCGCAAATTAAAATGCAGCGGTGAGCCAACGTGTTCTCGTTGCGCCCGTGATGGCGTGCCATGCATTTACACGCCTAGTGCTTATGGGTTGAGTAACGCTGCGAGCTCAGTGGAGGAACCACACGATGAAGGGTATGAGAGGTTTCGTGTCTGAGTTGACGACTCCCAGTTGACCAGAATAGGGTATCTGCGAGGTTCCAGTCAGTTGATCGCCAAATCGAGTCGCTTCAGCGTGAGATGCGGGCGATGGCTGCTCGATTGCGCGAGCTCGAATCGTCTTCGCCGAGTAATAGTAACGCGAACAATCCCACTCCGAGGCCGGCTTCGATTGTATCATCTCAAGCGGCAAATACTGGTCTACAGCGTATCATGAACCGGCCCATGTCACCATATCACGTTGGACCCACGAGTGCGGAGTTCGGTCTCACCGCGCGTCGGAAGCCGTCGGAGGACGAGGATGAATTTGAGTCCACTGCTGCACCAAGTCCCGTTGCAGCGCCTGACGCAGACCTTGCAACCGATGATCCACTAGGAAATCTCGGGCAGACAGAGGCCCTTAGGCTGGTGACGGTCTATGAGAATACGGTGGGCTTGATGTATCCATGTGTCGATCTGGACAGTATGCGCGCGTATATTGTGGATTTCTTTCGAGATGACTCTCGTCAGATCCTGAGCTCGGAGGAACAGGATTGGTTTTTCGCACGCGATGTTGAGGTGCTGAAGATCATCTTGGCAATTGCCTTGCTGACCGAATCGCACGGGCGGGGTGAACGGGCGGCGGTGTTGGCTGAAAGTGTTGAGGATCGTTTTGCGACTCGCGTTAACATCCCTGAGGTTGACATGAAAGAGCTTCTTATATTGACATTGCTGGTGTGTAGCCCATCTGCTCTATCCCTTTTACACATGGCTAACAGTAACCCGATCAAAGTCAATATTCCATTCGTACCGGGATGATGAAGTCATTTCGTGGCGCTGCATTGGAATGGCATGTCGAGGTTCAATGCAACTAGGCCTACATTGCCAGGAGACCTGGTATAGAACAGGAGGAGTGTTCCCAGGGGAACTACAATGGACGTGGGCTAGTCGTCTATTTTGGTGTATCTACGTGCTGGATCGGAAATGGTCCTTTGGTACCGGCCTTCCATTCGCGATTCAAGACACAGACATGGACACCAACCTTCCTGAGCCGGGAACCGCCACCCCTTACCTAACTTGTATGATCTCGTACGCGCGACTCAGCGGCAAGATATGGGGACTTGTAGTTGGCTGGGGCAGTCGATCGCGTGCAGCGACATCAGATTACTGTTCTTACCTTGATTTCCAAGTCCAGCAATGGATCCAATCAATTCCACAGGAACTACGGTTTGACCCATCACGACAGTCGTCCCCTGACTCGGTTCAGAACGATAACATGATGATGCTGCAAGTTCTTCTTGCGCTGCAGGCGAACCAGCTCCGAATTCTAGTGTACCGTCAAAACTTGCTCAGTAGCGAGAGCATTGAGACAAATGTGTCCGGTGCATCTATCGCTGTCGAGACTGCGAAAAGCACGATCCACATGCTAGACTACTTCACTCGTGTTTCAGACATCTACTTTCAGCGTCCGGAGCCGTTCAATTACTTCCTAATTTCGGCGCTGGCCGCCCTGTTCCTCGCCGTCTTTCATGCACCAACTCGATTCAGTAATGTCTGTCGCGCTGAATTCTACGCCGCCGTCGACATGGTGAGGAAGTCATCCACTCGGGCCAGAACCTCAAGACGACTGCAGAAAATCATTCGAAGTTTGAAGTTGATTAAGTTGAATGTCGGGAAATCGCCCTATAAACACGGGCAACCGCCGGAAATCCTTGGCAAGGTATTGTCTCGTTTCAGCCATGGGCAGCATGACTCGAATCAATCCACTGTGTCGCAGTCTCCGCTGCTCCCGTCGCACCAGCACCAGCCATCCGGTATCCCGACTCCACAACCTTCCGCTTCCCTTTGGTCCGTGTCCTCTCCACCGGCCACCGCGCCAGTTAATTATGGCAACACCGACGATAGCTGTGACGATTTGACCAGTTTCTTTGAGATGGCCGGAGGACTCTATTTCGATCCCAAGACGGGTCCCCCCGAAGAGACCCTCACATCTGAGTGCGCTAGTGCAGGGGGTGAAGGGGTTGATGCGTTTCACGCCGAGAACGAGGCGCTGACCCGTGTAATGGCTGGCCTGTTATAGATGAGGGTGGCGGTCTGAGAGTTGGCTTACCAAATAGTTCTTAGTGTAGTATGTTTAGCCCGGATCCTAAACCAGTCTAAGTATCCCTGCCATTGGTGGAACTAGTCTAATGCACAAGAGCCAAATAGTGTGAAGCTAATGCATCCCAATCCCGAGGTGTCTGCCTGAAGAATCCACTCGGGTAATTGCCCAAGCCAAGATGATCAGCAATCCCCGTGACTGGAAGTGTGTTCCATTACCATAATGGGCAAAACTCCTGAACGAGTGTCAATACGGGCCAATCACTGTGGAAGTCCTACCTTGGCCTGCATAATACCCCAATGATGTAATTTCTCCGTCGCTGGGTGAGGCGTTCATGCTGGTGACTGGCTGACTGACTGTCTAAACGCGTGCCTCGGTCATTTCTTGGCTTCGTGTGGAGGAGGGGTTATTGCATCACGCAGAAGATGCGGTCTGCCCTCTTGTATGTCATTCATATTGGACATATCAGCTGTTATCTTTCTCAGATGGGGCTTCCAGTGGAGCGCAAATGAAACATACCGACGATGGACTGTCTCCGCGTCACCACCGGTCACTTGTACCATGCATATAATGCATGTACTATAGATCGCTACGTCTCAGCACCAACAACCGGGTCGGACATTACTGGAGGCACACGGAGACCATACAGCGGAGGATTGCGTTCCTCGAATAGATGGATTCGTTGATCTCCGGCGGAGTAAGCACGTCTTTCATGTAGACTGCGCGCACATACACACGGAGACAAATACAAGACACTGGGTCTCTAGTATATATAGCACCATGCATCTCGCAGGGGAACCAAATCCTCAAGCCACTGATCTCTCTAGCTTTGCTAACCATGTATCTCCAATCTTCTCTTGCATTAGCCCTTCTACGGGCTGCAGTGGTTCATGGTTACGCTAACCCGGGGTCTTGCTCTGGCGCCTGCAACATCCATGACCCTTCCTTGATCCAGAATGGCGATGGAACGTACTATCGGTTCTCAACAGGGAATAACATTTCCTTTGCTTCTGCTTCGTCCATTGAGGGTCCTTGGACAGCTCTTGGATCTGTATTACCTGATGGATCCTCGATTGAGAATTCCGGGAGATATGACCCTTGGGTGCGTATTCAATTTTTTTTATCATGCATTATTGTCTTCTCAATTTGAGTCCTGTTGTTCTCTTCTATTTTGTCTCTTATTCCTTCTGTCTTTATCTTTATGGTTATGTTTCCTTGTAGTTTTTGTATTTTCGTTGAGGTCATCCTACGAACGATGTTGAAATGAACGACCCTTATGCATTTTCCTGCACTCTCTACCAAGCATCATATCGCTAACAACTCTCAGGCACCCGATGTGCAAAAGGTGGGTGACCTTTACTACCTCTACTACGCTGTCTCAAGCTTCGGTACCCAAGAGTCCGCCATCGGTCTCGCAACCTCCGAAACCATGGAGGAAGGTACCTGGACCGACAAGGGCTCGATCGTTACATCCACAACGGGTGACCAATACAACGCCATCGACGCCAACCTGCTGGTAGACGGCTCCGCCAACTACTTGACCTTTGGATCCTTCTGGCAGGACATTTTCCAAGTCACCCTTAATGGAGACGCCACGTCTTCGACATCAACGCCGGTTAACGTTGCTTTCGATCCAGCTACTACACATCCAGTCGAGGGTGCTTATCTCTATAAATATGGAGATTATTACTACCTGTTCTACTCATGGGGAACATGCTGTGGGTATGATACAAGTAGGCCCGCTGAAGGGGAGGAGTATAAGATTAAGGTTTGTCGGTCGAGTACGCCGACTGGAAGCTTTGTGAGTTCCTCCTTTTCTCTTTTACTCTTGCCATTCTGAAGACGGCCGGCTAATGATGTAGGTTGATGCGAGCGGTGTTGCATGCACGGATGGCGGTGGTACCGTCGTTCTTGAGAGCCATGATAATGTCTATGGACCTGGTGGACAGTATGTTGCAACAATCTCTACTTGAGTTCGTATTTACTAACCTTTATAGGGGTGTCTACACGGACCCGAACCTTGGCCCTGTGCTTTACTATCACTACGTCGATACCACCATCGGTTATGCTGACTCTCAGAAGTTATTCGGATGGAACGCGATCGACTTTTCCAGTGGATGGCCTTCTGTTTAAGGGAGTGATCTGTTTAAGTGGCAAGAAGCATTTTGTACATATTTCTTTTTTGTGGAGAATATATCTCAATAACAGAGAGAACTGGTCGGTTGATCTTCTTCATTCGGCTATCTTCTACAAGTTTGACTAGTCTATAGCAAAATATTTCAGTATCCGCACGTATTCAACATTTAACACTCGTGATACATATCTTATTCGACTGGGCCAATACTTCTGTTTTCCTATCACACCTCGAGAGATACAGTTTCATAAGATAGACGGCGCAGCAACGAAAAGATCTTCAGGGATAGAAACCTATCACCTCGTCCATCTCAAAACTAGTCTCAAGCGGCCCCTTATAGATACTCGTGCTCACGGTCAAGCACCGAGGGCGCTATTTATAGTGAGTAGCCCGTGCGATCGTCGGGTTGACATGGATCTTCAGCGCTGTGACTTAGTACGTCACAGCTTATTTTCCACACGGGACACAGACGGAACGTCGCGATAGTCATGTGTGGGTTATAACATTATTTGCTTCTGGTGTATTGAGAAGCGGGAGATGTGCTTTTGTGTCTCCTCTGATGGACGGTGATAGTCGTTGTCATGATGTGTTGCGCTGCGTAATGTGTTGTCGATCATGGACTTGGTTGCTAGAGTTCCGTTCGTGGTATCTTTTATTTCCCTTCCTTGTTTATTGGTATGGTGCATGGATAAGGATATTATTTACCTAAAAGAGTATGGAGATGTTTAGTCTCATCTACAGCCATACAGGTACTAAGCATCGTTTCTCAAACACGGCCTTGTTAAATCTAGACGTGTTTTGCTACGGTCGCACCTCTTTAAATATTGCATTTTCCTTGGAATAATTATCGCTGTAATGGAAATACCTGTATATTCTGCCTCACATAAGAGGTACCAAGGTTATGTTGGGTTCCGGGTAGGTCAAAGTGATATAGTCGCCATGGTATTGCTTAATGATAAGATAAGATAACATCCTACATACTTCAACAAAACACTAGAAACAAGGCATTCAATTTGAAGGACAATATTTGTAAACAAGTGCTGAGGTAACGCCAGGCATCAACCAGACGGCGGGCGGGAGGCAGCCATGTCATATGACAGTAAAAGCATCGTATATCGGATGTATACCCGCTATTGCTGACGATGGAGGAAAGAGTTCGAATTGCTATAGGGCAATCTTTAGTGGAGTTTGCCAAGTGGACCGCTCTCGACTCTGTCTCACAACTTTATTCTGTGCAAGCATTGATTTCGAAACCTTAATACAGTATAGAAAGCTTTTAGCAAAATATGCTAGGATCTAGGTCGGCTATAGATTTCCTATCTGACGACACGACTTTACGCTTAAGTGCTGTCGTGTGAATACATCCATGATTCTCAAGGAGAAAGAGAAATAACAAAAAAATGGAAAAATAATATAAACATCTGGAGACTCGCTCCTGAGTTCTTGAATTTAAGTTACGCGACTCCTATTTGCATTTCTCATACCAGTCTCTATCATAATAGACAGGAAGCTATGGATACTACTACCAATGAAGTTGACCCTAACAGCTTTGTGAAACTCGATGCCTTCACTAGGAAGACCTATCGAGACGTTTATGCAGCAATTGACCCCACCCGCCCCGAGCTCTCCCAGGCTGGAAAGGTGATCGTTATCACTGGCGGTAGCCGTGGCCTTGGACGATCGGTATGTCCTGCTTCTGGAACCTATAACGAGGAGGTGGATTTTCATTTCGTTAAGACCGTTTTTAGTCCTTTGCAGCATCATTCGCTCGTGCCAATGCAGATGCTATCGTCCTCTTGGCACGATCCTCTATTAATTTGGCTCAGACTGAGAAGCTCATAAAAGATATTAATCCCTCGACATACGTGTTGTCAATCGCCCTGGATATTTGTGACGAGGCAAAGGTCAAGGGCGCCTTTGAGAAAATTAAAGATCTATTTGGTGTTCCCCATGTCCTTGTAAACAATGCAGGGGTACTTCCTGCGCAGGGAACGATTACGGATCAGAATTCCAATCAATGGTGGGAGACCCATGTAAGTCGCTTCGCTTGTTAATATAGTCCCCTAAACAATAATGGCACCATGGAGTATCGGAGCCATGATGAATACTAGCTAAATATACATTTAAAGGAGGTTAACGTCCGAGGAACATATAATGTCACCAAGACATTTTTGCAAATGACGGGGCCAAATCCGGCAAACCCAACAACTATTATCAATGTGACTTCAGCCGCAGGTCATATTGTCGCCCAAGGGATGAGTGCTTACTGCCTTACGAAACTAGCTATTACTCAGTTCACTGCCTTTCTCAAAAATGAGTACCCCGGAATTACGTCTGTTAGCCTCCACCCAGGTATGATCCTCACAGATATGGGCTCCAGTGTCTTGTGGTTAGAGCCTTTCATGAGAGACACTGCTGGATTATCAGGTGGTACGGCAGTGTGGCTTTCAACTGGAGACAAAGCCTTCCTCTCTGGCAGATATGTAGCAGCAAACTGGGATGTAGTCGAGCTTGAGATGAGGAAAGAGGAAATTATTCGGGATAATCTGTTGACTGTATGTCTTAGAGGAAGGTTTGGAGGAGAAATGGTAACTAAGTAGTCTTTATGCAGGTTGGCCCATAATTACAGGGTTGAAGGGGGCCCAGAGGAAACCAAACGCCGTATAGTACTGGAGTTTATCTAAAGTTATCTTACCATTTCATTGTCTCTCGGTATCTTATTCACATTTCTTGTTCATTAATTTCCCCACTTGTGAGATATAAGCGCCAATCTCACTAGTCCGGTAAGTGATATAATCTTTCTATTATATGTACCAATGTCCGTTAAGATTCTTCCCAGTACTAATATAGAGCTAAGAGGACAGGTGGGGGATAGGTGTGAAGGATTATATGCCACTTTACTATAGAACTGACGGAACCATGTATAGCTACACACGCACCGATGAAATGTCCTATAGAAGAGAATGAATAGTGATTTGAAATGCCTCGGCAACCTTAGGCTTGGCACTTTCCATTTTAAAGGGGTTCAACCCAATGTTGAACTAAGTTGAACCCCTATTCTTCTCTCAACCCCGGGCCTTATGGCAGTTCGACCCCTCAACATAGAAGTCAAGTTTTTATCCAACTTGGCCAAAGATTTCGTACAACTTATCCAGTTTCCCTGACCTGCAAAATGGTCTAGCCAGTGACTGTATAGAATGATGTAGAATGTCGTCGTAAAAGCTATGTAAACACTCGAACAGGCACGATTAATATATATCCACATGATATGAACGTGGACTAGTAAATTTAATATCCGGCTTTATGCATGTCAGAGTCCAACATCCAGAGATTATGCTTTAATCTCAAAGTAATTGTGTAGTATTCATCTGTTCTAACACCATGTTTTAGGAGACTCGTCATCGCAATGGGGCATGGTTCTGATTAGGTGCCTAGACCATGCGTTTTCCAGCATTTACTCGGCTCGCCACCTTGCAATTGACTTGTCAGGCAAGTAAGCCGTCATTAGATCTAGTAGAAAATTCTCATATTAGGAGCTTTACAGACCTTTATCAAGTGAAGTGGAGTGAATGCTGGGTGTCGGCCTTCGCCGGTCTTCGGGTACAAGACAGTCACGAGAATTTCTCGGCCGAGGGAACTTAATCAGAAACCATGGAATTAGGTATTTAGTATCAACTTTACTCCAACACAACTACGAATCTACAACTATCAGTTGGATAATACTTCCTCACTCACAATTAAATAATCTCGCTGAAATCGATTGTACAAGATGAAAGACAGTGACTCACGCCCTCATGCAGGATCCCAACGCAAAAGCCTCTTAAAGTATACAGCAGGTTGGCGGAGAATCGTCAGCAACTTCAGTCCATCGTGGGTTGAATCTTCATCACTGCAGCAGCAAAGGAACAGTGACTAACGCTGCAATAGATGGTTTTCCACAACAATGGGGACAGGCATGGCCGGAATCTTGTTCCATCTCATCCCTTTCGAGCATGCCGCGCTACATTACATAGCCATAGCCTTTTTTGTTCTGAATGCGTTGTTGTTCCTCACCGTGCTCGGCATGTCAATTCTCCGCTATACTCTCTATCCTGAAATCTGGAAGGTCATGATACAAGACCCAGTTAACTCGTTATTCCTGGCCACTTGTCCCATGGGCTTTGCCACCTTGATCGAGTTGTGGGTGTTTATTTGCGTACCACAGTGGGGAGACTGGGCGAAAACAACGGCCTGGGGATTGTGGATTATCGATGCGATCGCGGCGGCAGCGGTCACGGCATCGCTCTCATTTATTCTGTAAGTCTGTTCGATGTTCTAAAGATTGCCTGCTAATAATATGCAGTATATCGCAACATTACGTCACATCATTAGAGCGAATCACCGCACTGCAATTGTTGCCGATCGCTGCCACAATCGTCGCGTCCGGGGTTGGAGCCGAGATCGCGGATATTTTGCCTAACACGCAGCACGCCATGGGAACGGTGATCGTATCCTATGTGCTGTGGGGCATGTCTACGCCAATGGCCATGATGATCCTGGTGATCTATTACCAACGTTTGGCGGTCCACAAGCTTCCATCGAGGGAAACTATCGTGAGTTGCTTTCTGCCACTAGGGCCACTTGGCTTTGGAGGTTTCAGGTTAGTGCAAGCCACAATACGACTTTGAGAGAATGAGTCTGACACCGAGGTAGTATCCTATACCTGGGCAAGGTGGCGCGACAGCTCCTCGGTGAATCCAACGCAATCGACCCAATTGTCGGGCACATCGCATACGTCCTCGGTCTCTTGCTGTCTCTGTTGATGTGGTCTTTCGGGCTGATTTGGCTCGTTTTCGCGCTCGCTACCATCTACTACCGATCACCGTTTCCTTTCAACATGGGTTGGTGGGGATTCACGTTTCCGCTCGGAGTATATGCGGCCAATACTATCCTTTTGGGGAAGGAAATGAATTTAATGTTTTTTAAGGTTTGCGGAACGGTAAGTTGCCGCAGATAATTGTGAGAGTCCATGGAAAGAAAAGAAAGCTGACAGGAGACAGATACTAAGCAGTGCGATGATATTGTTGTGGCTGGTAGTTGCCACCCGTACCGTGCACGGGGCCTGGCATGGGGTTCTATTCCATGCGCCGTGCCTGCAAAACTTGAAAGAAAAGCTCGAAGATAGTCAGGATGACGCGACGAATGATGAAGCATAGGCCAAGCGCCCCAGAACCTTGTTCTGGCTAAGACCCTAATTTTGGCTTATTAGTTCAATTGTAAGCAATCATGCCTTCGAGAGCAACTTCTTGTTTTACTCATAGTCGACAGAATCGACGCCAATTCTGCAGCTCATCACATGGGATACGGACTATGCCAGGGGCTCACCAATCATATCGGGCATTTGCGGATTGAATTCCGGCTAGTATGCAGTATCGGTTACGAAGGGCCAATCCGCTGTAGATACCGACGCCATCTTCCTTTCAGAATCATCCCGGCACCTCGTGTGAACACCCAACCAGGCACTAATAGCCGAAACGATGCCGCCTCACTTCTTTGGTCCGATTGTAACCCACATGACTTTGTTGGACGATAAGCTCGAGCCGTCTTGCGGCTGAAGTCTTGGGAGTACCTATAGGATCCGGGGTTCCCGCCCGATTGATCCTGTCTCTTCATTTCTTCAATCGCGATCTATTGAGCGGCAATCATGGTAGGTAAATGCAAAGTACTGCTGTATATAGTTGTTGCTAAATGGAGAAGGATACAACAGACTACGAGTTTCCATTCCTAGAAGAAGTCTACACTCCTGCGGAGCAACCTAAAATCGAGTAAGTCCCTGTCAAGTCTTACTGATGACTTGAATACATAATGACAATGTAGTTTTGTTTTCGTACACGGTCTCAATCCTCGTGGTCGAGTCGACCATGCCTTTGAAACATGGACACATCAGAATGGAACCTTCTGGCCGCGGGATTACCTCCCTCAAGATATCCCACAGGCACGAGTTTTCGTCTATGGCTATAATTCCTACGTCACAAATCCCCAGGTCATGTCAAATGCGAGTGTGAAAGATCATGCGAATACGTTGCTGAACTTGCTCGACCTTGAGCGGAGTCCGCAGGTGGTACGTGGTTTGCCTTTACTCTACTTCGAGACAAGGCTGACTCTACACAGAATGCGCGGCCTCCGAAGATTATCTTTATCGGACATAGTCTAGGTGGTTTAGTGATTAAGCAGGTATGATTGTCCAGATAGATCACAGCAAGATCCGGAATAGATATAATCGGATAGTCAGTCGATGACGGACTTTGACGCTAACACCTCATCAACAGGCTTTATTGAATGCGCAAGAAGACCCCAAGTATACTTCTATCCGCACGGGCACGTACGGCCTTGTTTTCTTCGGTACTCCACACCACGGTACCAAAGGTGTCGAGTTGGGGAAGATTGCAGCCAAGGTCGCCAAGTTCGTATCCAAGGGCCATGCCAGTAACGACCTCCTCGATTGTCTGGAACACAACTCTCTATTCACGAGACAGATGAGTAGCCGGTTCTGTCACCAACTGGAAGACTATCGAGTGATCAGTTTCATCGAAGGAAAAGAGGTGCTACTGGGAGGAGCCGGCCCCGCGTCTATTAGCCATGTGAGTGCCTAAACCATCTTTCCTTTACCTCAATATCACTATACCCGAAGGAATAGCGCTAATGGTCGCAGTTGGTGGTAGATGAAGAGTCTGCCATCCTTGGACTCCCTGGAAACCGCGAGACACGTCTCAAGCTAGATGCAGATCACTCTCAGATGTGCAAGGTCGGCAGCCGAGGGGCCATGTACAAACTCATCAAGGGCAATATTAAACAGATAGCCGACCAGCTACTTGTCACGGAACAGGGTTATATTACCCAGCCGTCGCCATCTCCACGCGCGGGACCGCCATTGCCGCCGCGACATACCAACAGCAGCGCTCCGTATCCTCCTCCGAGCATAACTTCGCAGGCGGCGACGCAGAGGGTCATCGGGACCCTATACAATCCTTTCGATAATGATCCACGGTCGATCGAAGCGGCGGCGCACAAGAATAACTGGAAGTGGGACGACGCACGGAGGGTGGAGTATACCATCTTCCAGGAGCACCTGCGCACCCTGGGTGCAGACCACCATAGCACATTGCAGGTCGGCTATAATCTGGCGGAAATCGACCTTGAGTCGGGCTATATCGGTAAAGCGGCCGAATGGTGCCAATGGGTGTCCAACAACAGCCAGCGCGTACTCGACAAGCGTCATCCCCTTACGATGAGAGCCGAAAGCTTGATGGGAGAGATCCTTGTCTCCCAGGGCAAGCAACAGGAAGGAGAGTCCGTGTGTGCCAATGTCCTCGCCCGGCAGCAGATGACGATCGGAGAAGACGATATCGACACGCTGGAAACACGCCGTCGACTAGCGACCGCATATAGCTCCGTCGAGCGACGAGAGGAGGGCATTGCCACCGCCGAAAAGCGGACTGAGTCCCTCAAGCGATTGCTGGGTGAGAATCATATCAAGACATACGCCTCAGTGCTTGACACTATCGAGTTGATAGTAGCTAAACTCTCAAGCAGCAACGAGGCCATGGCTATAGCCCGGTTTCACACAGGTACAGAAGACATAGTCAATGTGGTCCAAGAGGCATCCCGGGAGATGAACAACTTACTGGGCCCTCGTCACCCACTTTCTATTCGAAGTCTCCGGCTGCTTGGTGCATGCCAGATCTTTGCTTCGGGTGGACTTACAGAGCCATCGGAAACGCTACGGCGAGCGCTCGCCACCGCCGAAGAAAACCTCGGTGCAGACAACCCCGAAACCATTCACATCGTGGTTTACATGGGCTTAATGTACGCCAAACAGAGCAACCCATATAGTTACTTAGTCTCCCAGCAAAACCTCGAGCTGGCTATGCCTTGGTTCCGACGATATCTGGACTGGGCCAAAAGCAGGGATATCTTGAGTAGTCCCGATCCCCAGGCGATCTTGGGCATGATAGCCAATATGTACATGGCCAAGAGAGAGTATCAACAGGCACAGAATTACTACGAGCAGCTCGTCAGTGCATGTCAGAAGGGGAACACCCCGGTTCCAGCCGACGTGCAAAACATGCTACAGTTATGTCGGATGAACACCAGACTTATGTCGCCTTACACATCTTCATCGGGATTTGAATCACTTCTCTCCTCCTTTAAACGATTATAGGTTGATTTCATAATACACAAGCTGTTGTATTCAATATCCATGCATAGCCAGTAGTATAATACATTGCGCTGTCTCAATCATGACTGTCATAACGAATTCTCTCTAGTTGGAGATCTTGGAGGGCACATGTTTTCTACATGATACATCGTCAGTTGTGCGTCTCATTTCAAGAGGCATTGGAAGAATAGCAGCACATACCCAGTAGCACTCTCGAACTTGTTCCTCGCAGAATCAGTGATGCGTTCATTCGTCTGTCGCACCTTCGAGTTGTGGGGGTCGATCTTGCCATGGCCGTACTTGGTTTCGAGGGAGTCGAGACCTGTTTACCCGTTAATATATACGCTCTCCATTTTCAAGATGGAAAAGGGTATACTTACCCTTGTCAACATAGTCTTCATTTTGGGCACCGCCAGCACCACCGTGCTTGTGACCACCACCGAGCTTCGAGGCAAGCTTGTCCATTTTGATGTGTGTTGTTGGTTTGGATATTTGTTACAAGAGATAGTTTATCTTCGTATAGGATATCAAAGTGCAACAGAATGAATGCTATGAAACATCCAAATCAAAGCATCTCAACCCCCCATATTTATAAGTAAACAAACGTCGGATACAAGCGACATGATTGATATTAATGATGTCATCTGTGGTAGATCAGTGATGTTGACTAGTTTCTATTCTTGTATCCTTCTCTCAGGCGAGATCTGGGCGCATGTTGATTTAGGAAGTGATAGTCGCCACTTGAGATAGGCATTGGATGAGGTCTACAGGGCTGCGTCGGAGGCTTAATTGAGTTGCGTAATGTGGAACCTCTCTGACAAGATATCGGGGTATATTTAGTCGGGGTTATGATTATGATGGACGATGATGTTTTCAGGGCTGGATGGATTGGGGATGATGTCATAGGGTGGATAGGGCTGGTTGGCCGAAAAGGGAAATTGATTGTCCATCCCGAAGACTCCGGTTCAAAGATATACTACAAAGTAGGCTTGGTAGTGATACTACATGCTTAACCTGTGGAATATTATGTATTCTGAGGATTAACAAAAGTGCATGCAAATAATGGCCTTCACATTTTGTCCAGATTTTGTCCAGATATATTTGCATCATGCGACCGAACATATATGATATATTTAGTGAAAGACACCCGTTGAGCGTGACCGTAGAGGACATCATTTGCCTCATTTAGACATAACCATGTTCAAGTTACCTTCTATTACAAATAGAGTTAAGAATCAGGGGATACAAAGCACTCATTCTTCATGTTTGACTAATAATATTTGCGTACTACATATTGCCCCTAACATCTCCCAACTTCCAACAAGTTACAACCATAGGTAGTACAATCAGTATAATGAGTGAACATTCCACGGAAGGACTTCCGGTTAACCCGCTTCGAGTCAGGGTATAGAGTAGTATGACCTTCTTATCTGTTAATTTTTCACTCCGCACCCTTCCTAGGGTGCTGCTTTCAGGTAGTTATTTACACTGTTCGCTCAACACACCAGATCTCAGGCACACCTGTTGAACCACTCCTTTCACAGCAGGTTATCGGCTAACATCAAGTTGGAATTTACATATTCTAGATCCGAAGCCATACAATGATAAAGGATTATACAAGAGATGGGCATTACTTTCTGAACTTCACACCTCCTATCCCCACACAACGATAATGTTTTCCACGACCTTGACCACGCCTTATCTTGAAACACGCCAATCAACTTGATTTTGATATGTGGCTAGTCCACTGCAGAACACTTTCCAACGCCCTATGTCTTCAAATCCGTCGGAGAATTCTAAATTGCTCTTGCGTCGCTCCAGCTACTTTGGTTGGGTCTATCCACAATAATAAATAAATTCACTTCATACCTCCTCTGACATGCTTGAGGAGAGAAAAGGGGGTATTCACAGAGATTTGATGCCAGGGTCTAGTGAATGAACATGACCTGACTTTGTATTCAATGTATGAAACCACCAATCTAGCCGAGTTTGACTGGCAAAAACGTACAAATGTGTCCCTTCCCCTTTTGAGTAGACAGCCTTGTTTGCCTTGCACGGAAAGCATGCCCGATTGTCCACCGTCTCTCGATGCCCGGCGACTACATGGGCAACTGTCTATCTCTCCTGTCCTTGGACCTCCTGCTGAACTAACATTTCATTCTCACGTTGTTTACAATCTGTCTTGCGCTCCCGTCTACTTCAATGCTAGACCAAGCTTTCCCCATCACATAGGATCACCTTTCCAAGCTTGCTGTGGTTGCGACCTAATATCAAACTTCTCAAGCAAGACCATTTACCTCTTTTATAGATAGCAAAAGCTAGAACAAAAGGTGCGACATCTGGAAATCCGTGATTTCAAACACTAATAGTCTTAGTGATGTGCGACTTGCTTTGTGAACATTATAGAGGCCGAAATGGCTGTGGCCATATGTACGTCTACAGTGTTCAGCGGTGCAGTGCCTCTTTTATGCGTCCCGACCAGGCTCGCTGTGTGCCCCCGAGTGGAAGGCTTCGCGACCTTCCTCGAGTTGTCGACGTCGAAGATGATTATAAGGACGGCCATTGTCGAGTGTGTCTCGTTCAGACTCCTCCCAGCTCTGAGGGTTCCGAGTTTGGCTGGGTTATATAAATAGCAAGACTAAAGTTGAGAGCAAATCACCCAGTCGCGTGTTGTTGTCAATGGTGACATCTTTTCCCACATATGCTTTAGTACCCAAGGATGCAACACCATTACCCGGTTACTTATACTTGAGATTGCCAAGACTGAAATTGTCAATCATGTCTATACTTGGCCTCACCGAGGTGTTCCACATGCTGCAGTTATCTGGATGTCACCTATCAGCAATCCCATAATTGGAAGCACCCTAGATAGCGCGGTGATTTGTGCGACTCTTGTACATGGACTCGATAAATCTGGCCCTTAGTCGACGAATAGGGACCAGCTTATATCCACATGACCTTGTCCCTTGCACATATGTAGTCCAACATACCTTGGTCTACATTTGCTCCAATGTGGACGGTCAAACAAAGAAAGATGGCCCAAGGGGCTGAGTTGATGCAACCCTCTTCATGGTGCCCAACGAAGGAGCTAAATATCGATGGACATGGCGTTCCGCGTCTTGAGATGGTGCATCTCCTGGTGTTGCATGCGATGATCATTTTGGGTGTGCTGAGGTATCCCTTACATTAGGCGATGCGTTACGGATGACATGGCACAACGCTGGCAGTTCTTTCCCTCTCACATTGAAGTACAGTAGCATCAATATGTTGCAAGGCTATAAACAGAAAATATATACCAGCTTCATCCAGACCGAGAGCTGTCATCGTGCCCAACTATAGCATGGCAAATCGCTATGGAAGAACCGAGGGAATCCTCGCTCCTGAACTGGTGTTGACAGTGCAGCTTACACGTAGGAAACACGTCTCTGCGTAACCCATTGATGACTACAGCTACAACGCCTTAGCTCAAGCCACAGCACTCTCCAATCCAACCAAGCCAGCCTCGCGATTTCGGAGTCTCCGCCACAGGTCCCAATTTTTCATCCACCAAAACATATTCTTCCTCCTCCTCCGGGTCATCGCGATAATACTTATATCGAACCGCAGCGATCGAGACAATATCCAGACTAAAGTCTCCTTCCTGTATTCCGAAGAAACTATACACAGTCAATACCACAGACCTCACTCTAGTTAACTGAAAGCCACTTACCTGCGCATCATGAAACTGAACTGCTTCACCCCAGTCAAATCCAACGGCCTGGCATCTACTTGCTCCTTCCCCCGATACGTAGGCTTAAAATCAGCCCACTTGATAAAAATCCTCTTCTCCCCATGCGCATGGAAATCATACTCCCAGCTCAGGGTACTCTCCTGTCTTCCATCCGGCCGCTTAGGCGCAGTCTCATCCTTGAGCGTAATGGTATACAACTTATCATCCCCACGAGCAATATGCAATTCCAACCCGTCGTAGCCAGAAAGATCCCAGCTCCTATCTTCGCCTGTGGTCCGCTGCGAGGCAAATCCCGCTCCGCCGAGCGTGGTGATATCGAGGTTTCCGTGGAATCGGGCGAAGAGAGAAGCGGGGGAACAGCTCATGTGGGAGCGCGAGGATCCGCCACGGACGCGATCGTCGGTGGAGGTCCAGTCTGAGGAGTGCCATGCTCTTTTTTCTGTCAGTGGGTTATACAGGAAACAGTTGAGACTATTGTCGAACTTACCTGGGGCCCCCGAAAAGGGGTAGTCTTGCTACTTTTGAGTCCATTTTGATGATTTGATGGTGTTTGAAGTGGCACTTCGGGAGGCTCCGATGTGATGCGGAGTAGGTCTGGAACTGGTCCTGTGACGTCAGGTGCTGATCGGCGCTAGTCTGTATCTGGAATTAGCCCGATTGGGAAGGGTTGAGGTTGAGGTCTTTTGTCTTTATGTAACAAAGCTTGGTAAATATCGGAGTATACATAGTTCATTATGGAGTACTATGTATACTATAGCACATTTATGTACGCAAATCTGAATCCGTCATCTACTGTGCATAGTCGGCTGAGATCTAGATACTGGGTAGATTACGGTAAATCGCTGACATGGACTATATCAGGCTAAGGAATCAAATGAATGGAATAAACAAACCAGGAACCAATACAAGACATCGAGAACGTAAGACGATGATGTAAGAGGTATATTTGGTTCCGTTAAGCCTAACTCACCGGGGTTTGTACACAGGTATGAAAGGTTATCACGCCCTATGCCTCAAGATTAAACCCTTTCGGCCATTCCCTTGTGGGTCTTTGCGTCAATCCGACAAAGAAGTGAAATCAAGCGAAAAGAAAAAGATACGAAACTGACGCTCTTGTATATCTTTAATGGTTCTCTAACCGTTAGAGCCTATGTTTAGAAGGTGGCCCTTCGAGTGGAGACTAGCCATTAAGCTGTGCGGATATTGATATCAATATTGATCATATTGATGGGCTGACCCCGAGTTTCATTTGGCTAATATCATAGACAACTCATATTCACTGGTAGGAGCTTGATAACAACAGTCATTAAGACTTTTGCATGAGAACCATGTACATCCTGACAGATGAGCAGGAGAGATTCATACTAAAACAAGAAACTTGGATTGTACAAAACACCGCTCGAGTTACAATTTGGATACTAAGACCAGCGCCGCTAGGAAATACCTAGTCCTGAACACGCACCATCAAAACACATCCAAATTTATACAACATTATGATCAATCATAGACTGCACCGCATCCGTAACACTCTTCTCCAAGTCAATATATTTCCACTGGCCCTCATTCGTCCCCTTTGACAAAACGTCCAAGCTAACCCGCATATCCCATCCCGTAGGATGCACACCGTCGGGTAGAACCTGGTCTGGCTTACCCTCCGGGACCTTATCTCTCAGTGCCGGGAAATGCTTTCGGATGATGTTCACAACCAGCTGCGGTGTAATTAAACCCGAGATGAGCAGGATCCGCCTGCCCCCAGCAGCAGGATTGGTCAAAGCATCAACGTGGCTTCTGGCGACGTCGCGAACATCGACCTGACACTTGTTAGTTTTTATACTCAAAATCAGTCTGAATAGGTCGGGTAGAACGCACAAAGTGATAGAATGGAAACCGCACATCCTCGACTTTTGGGTTAGTCCCATCGATAAAGCTCGCGATCGCGAAATGATTAGTCTCGTTGATTGAACCTGGGCCGGAAATGGGATGGATCATGGGACCGGTAATAATATCTGGATTGATCACAGCTAGATCGAATACGGGATTGTTGGTCTTCATGAACTTCCAAGCTGCGTCTTCGGCTTCGGTTTTGGAGACGTTATAGCCTAGAACGGTGTCCTGGCGCTCGATGGCTTGTGTCGCGGTGACCTAGATTATATAAGTATTTGATCTTAAGTTGAGAGAAAACATGTTTGGCATACTGGGTTCCAGTCCTCTTCGGTGTAAGGGCGTCCTTCGCGACTCATATCCTCAAAGGAGTTCAGGACGGAAACTGCACTCCCTAGCAGGACGAATCGTTTGAGTGATGTTCCTCCGTGGCGATGGGCACTTTCGAGAATTTGTGTCGTCCTGTAGAAACAATTAAAAATTCTGTCTCCATTACGAGGTAGAAAAGCAATCTCTTACCCCATCACAGCAGGCTCAATCATCTCCTTCTGAATATCCTTGGCATTGAAGTTCAGAGGAGACGCTGTGTGAATAATATATGTGAAAGGCACTTTTAAATTCTCGAAAATAGCATTAAATGGTCCCTGAGAGGTGAAATCCGACACAATCACGAAGTTGACCCTGCCCTTCCACGACGGGTGGGTTTTGATGATATCGTCCGCCTTTTGCTGCGAGCGCACGGTGGCGGTCACAGCGTATCCACGCTGTCTCAATTAACTTGTCTAATCCGTACATTTGCGAGGAGGAAAATATACCTCAAGTAAGATAGCCAGGATGTGGGAGGCCACGAACCCGTTTGCCCCCGTCAGTAGTACATGTTCACCAGTTCCTAGATGTGACATATTGGCCGTAGGTATTGGGTATCAGAATCCTGGCGACTAATAGGCGGTCCTGTCGCGAGGAATCTACAAACTTTCAAGTATATATGTTTAAATTGGTCATGCGTTACCTAACTCTCTCCCGGTCGTGCCGAGAGAATGAATTTATGCGCAGTTTAAGGTTGTAAGGTTCAACCCCGCCAAATCCCGAGCACTGAATGCTGACGTAGTTCTAGGGATCTCGAACGTGGTACAGCTTTGGTGGCTGACACTGATTGGAAAACACAGATGCCCATCTACAAGAACAATGTGCGTGGGTTATGCCCAAGGGCGTAGGGCCGGACGTTCAAAGCCCGGACACACCATGTCTATTCCTACATCTGAGCGTAAAACCACCAGTTCAGCTTGTTATTCTTCAGTTCATTGTTCGTTAAATGTACCTTTCCATTTAACTTATAGATGTACCGCGTCAAGCTACTTATTACTACACGGAATCACGCTAACAAACAGGGTACTCGCAATGCAGACCTGGCAAGAGTGCACCTTACAAACAGCTAAATCAATCAAGATACTATCCGTATGAGGAGTTGATATTACATACAAGGCTAACAAGCTACATATCTACTCACGAAACCCAAGTCCTCTTCGAGCTTCAACAGTGAAGGCAAGCACAAGCACCTGAAAGCCATGTTTCTAACTCCTCTTATATTTCAGTGTAACGTAGCCATCCCGATCGCCTTAATTTAAACACTGTTATAAGACAATTTTGAGATTCACCTAAGACAGATGAGAGCAATAAAAAGAGAAGGACAAGAACGGGGAGACACAAAGGGAGAAACAGAGAGAGAAAGAAATCCCAAGTGGCATTTTCCCACAACCTTTGAATGGTGCGATCTATCGTGCAATCAAGCCCAGACACCGTTTGTATCCCGCGAGTGACCTTCCCTATTATTGCGTAAGAACCAGTATTGAGATATGCACACCACAGGTCCAGCCAGCACAGCAATATGACCAACTACATCAAGTGGGGAGTAGCCATGAAAATAGTATTAGCAACATGTCTATCAAACTGACGTTAGCGAATTTACATTGCACATTCTATGCGCAGGCAAAAGGAACACAGAAAGGGCAAAGATAGCCTTCAACAAACACTCTTCGAGTCATGTACATACCATCATCACTCATGTATGAGAGCTCCCATCACACTCCATCCAATGTAAATGTTCATTTGATGGACATAGCCTATATTATCCTAGAGTGGCCAGCCAACGGTATATATAGTATGGCCTCCCAGGTGAATAGCTGCCTCCATGACCATTATAGTAGTTCAGAACTGACACAGGAGGCACTGCGGAATAAGTAAAAGGCTGCACGGGATATACTGAAGGCTGTGCAAGATACATTGAAGGATGCGCAAGATACGTTGAGGGCTGCGCGGGATATACGGAAGGTAACGCGGGATACGCAGGAGGCTGCACGGGATTGGAAGGAGGCCAATATGGCGGAACGGTCGCCTGGGCAGCCCTTAGGCCAACGTTTATCCCAGGGCCATTTGGTCCAGGTTGATTACCGTTGTGGTTCCTAGACCTCATAAAGCATTCATGCGCTTGGCAATGGAGGCAGCCAAGACAAACACGCAAGTACTTTTCGGAGCATAATTTGGCCCGTCTCCCACGCACTTGACCACTGGTGAAATGGGAGTAGTGGAGAAGTTGGAGGCAGCGGCCACAGGCAAAGTACTTCTCGTATCTACAGACGTTAGCATTATGGCGATGGATAACGTACATTCCATTGCACCGACGGAGACTTACCCGGGCCATGTTTCCTTGTCACAAAGATACCGTCTTCTCAATAGTAATGTGGAGGGATGTTGCGTGGGTATTAAGGATCGAAAGTATTTGTTTGTCTGCGACAGTGATAATCTGGAGGGATAGTCCAGCTTGTGGATGATTAACCGTCGCAAATTTGTCGGTAGATCAAGGAGTGGAGAGGCTGGTAATTCTGTCATTGCGCGAGAAGAGAATGTTCACAGAAACGACGATTTTGAGGAGATTGTGTCGGTTGAAATATTTAAGAATACCGAAAGTTATAATGAAAGACCGATCATTGTGACCTAATATGGCAATGAAAGGTGTCGGTGTTGCCTGTTGATATTCGTACCTTAAATGTAGTGATATGTTATAACCTAGGCAAAGTGTCAAGACTTCCGAGGGTTTCGGGGGCAAAGCAAAGATGAGGCGGATGAATAGGCGGAGAGCAGTGACTCGAAAGTGAAGCCTTGCGAGGGAAATGGCCATGCTCGTTCTTTCCGTTAGAACGCGAATGACCATTTTATGATGAGACAATGTCACTCATGTCTCCTGATATTTTGAAGATTAGTCCTTGACGTCGTCTGATAATAGCCTGCCGTTTTTCCACTTTGATAAGGCAGATTTATGGCTGTTATGTCTGTATAGCCCGTTATCAAGTAGACAAGGATCACTGATCTTGTACAAACTTAGGAAACTGCTAAAAGGCACTAAAAAGTCTAGCTATCTGTGTCTGTACGACGAATCGAACATTCCGGATAATATTGACGCCTCCAAAAAATACAAATTGAGATTATCCCGATACCAATGAACCCCTGAAAGCAAATTAAGTTGCAACACAGTCATAGTCCCTTTCACGCCTAAGGCCCTCGTGGAGGTCCGTAAAGACGCCAGTGTTTCTCCATCCATCGTCTACTATCAGCACCTGGTAGCGATCCGCCCATGCTGAAGCAATACCGGATAAGCCTGCGTGTTTCGCGTCCGGTTCTCGTTATGGATTTAGGTAAGTTGGGGCCGCTAATACTAATACTAGGGAAGTATGGTTGCCCTGGGCCATCGAAGTAGAGCAATTTATCTTCCTAGAAGTCATCCAAACAGAGATACTGCAGCTTTCTCATGTTTAATGATAAATATTCGAATATTGGTCGAAAGGTACCGGAGTCGAGACGTATCTGTTCCATAGTCAAGCTGCGGAAGCGACGGAGGAAATAGTGCAGCTTCTGCTCGGAAGTATGGATTCCTTGCAGTGTGCAATACTTCAAGCGCCCAATAGGACAGAAATCCGCGATTCGATCGAAAAAATGCTGCTCGTCCTTCTGTGCCTGGGTCAGATTAAAAATGTCCAGGTTGTACCAGTGCAGGTGGAGAGATTCGAGCTTAGGGCACATGTTCAATAAGCAGGTTATAGCCTGGGTGTTGCCTCGACCAATCGCAGGGGCGAGCATTTGGACGTCCTCCTGTCTCTTCGATTGCTGATGCGACAGGCTTAGTGACATAGCCTTGATGCTTTTCAATGATTCAGACATGTTCACTCTCTTCAACACTTTTGCGATCTCACCACATGCCAAGCTGCAGCGGTCTATACTGCTAAATATATCGATTTCTTTCACGTGTAGTTTGCTCCTGCCAAGTGCTACCATAGTGACCCGAAAGAGCTTCGCTGCAGCCTCCCATACGCTTTTCCAAGGACCTCGGGGATTTATATTAACTCAGCTTCTCAGGGAAGTATTGTTTGCTCCTTCTACACACACACAGTACATCAAGATATGATCGAAAAAAAAAGGCATGTTCTTGGATCCCTCAATGCTGGCTTAAGGTGTGGAAAGAAATACCTGAATATAGTCATGGACCATACTTAACTCTAGTCGGTAGTGGTACTGATAGGGCACGACGTCCTACTTACAACAACCATGCGCATCACATCCTCGGGATCTTCCGAGCTGAGATACCCGGATGAAGTGCATACACACAATCTGCTTCAGAATATTTCTAATCCGCGGACAAGATGGTTAGATGGGAGAGAGCTAGTAGCCTTTCGACACACAGACCTGGGATGGATATTTCAAGACTCTAACAAGGCATCCACCCTCATTTATTTTCGCCCAAAATCCTACCATTGCTCAGGATTATGGCACAGGGAAATTCAGCTCTTTGTAGGTTCTAAAAACCTTCCGCGAATATTGCCACGAAGTGCCTTAGCATCAGAGTGAGGCATATATTAATTTCTGTGCTTTAGACGGGCCCACCATAGTAGGTGCGAGGTCTCACCCCCGGCTTGGGTCGCTTCCGGTGGCCATATAGCGGCGACTAGGATTGATATAGCTCTTCAACCACTTAGCCATCGAGTAGATGGAGGAGTTCAATTTGATAAGCTTTGGTCCGTAAGCATAGGTACCCAGTGACAGAGTACGCATTGCATCTAGGCCTCATCTGGATGTTGCCAGAGGGAGTCTGGGTTTCAATTGACAGAATGGAATAGTCTATATCGCGGAGCGGTGATGCTTTAGTCCTTAATCTGTTTCTTCCGCTTTATTTTTCCTTTGTTCTCTTTTCATTTACAGTTTTATTAGTATCCCCACTTTCAGATAAGACGATCCAGCGTACTGCATCCACCTTTCCACCTGGTGAATTCCATGACTCCAAGGTAGATATTGCCAGTACAACAGCCATATGTGGTGTGAGCTCTCATGTGGCTGTTTTCTTCAAAAGGAATTCAGTACGAGTACGATTACAGATTGAAGTGGATGCTTGTCTTACCAGCCCTACCCAGACACTAAACACTGTTGGACCCAGCACCTTTTCGACAGCGTCATATTATTGGTCTGATCGTCTGTCAACAGTAGTAAGATTGTGGCTCATCCTACATCGCCCTGATTACTGTGCATAAAGCGAAATAATCCCTCCGCTGATGGCCCCCACGCTAAAGAATCCATCGAGAAGGACAAATGGACAGTTAAGCCTCACTGACACCAACATGAACCGGCACTTGATATCAAGGGCAGACTTTGTGTAATAGTCCCCCTTCTAAGTGAACAAAAGTTATGGTTCATGTCAGTTACTTCCTATTTTCAATTTCTGAATTTCACACACGCCAAGCATTGCATTGCAGAGAAATGTGTCAGAGAGCACGGCTTAGCCCGTCCTTTTTTTGCGGCGGGTTTTGCGGCCCAAATGGGAAGCCTGATGAGTTTGCTGAGACGCTATTGAGACGCTAGCCCTACGAATGTCGGTCTGCCTCTTGTCAGCTACATAGTGGCTTGGCTTGGCCTAAAGGTAGCTCTGATTTGCCGGTATGGTCCTTGGAATATGTTTCGGGTCCTCCTTCTGTTCGATTAGAAGACGCAAGGGGGCTGGGGGAACGCTATAATAATGATTTTAATGGTTGTACTGCAGGGGAGCGAGAGAGAGAAAGAGGACCCAGCAGGAGGTACAGAAAAATAAAATACAATGAATCAATAATAATTATTAAAAGAAAGTAACAGAAACATTGCAGAAATTTCATGAAACTTCATTCGGATGTTTATTGACGGCCGCCTACTGCGAGTCGGATGCTGGATGATGAATTACATAACATAAATAATTGTGCACACATAAAGTACACAAACAAACAAAACATGAATGATGTGCAGGGTCTTTTTGGTGCAGACGTCATGATCGGACACGTCACATGACAGACAAAGACCTCGAGTCATTTCTTTGGGCCAGTCTTCTTTCAAAGAACTCTTCTCAGCCACTTCGGAAATCTGCATGTCAACGGCTGCCAAGAACCAGGAAATGAAAGACAAGGGCCTTTATGATGTTGCCTAAGTGAACAAGTGGCAGTGCGACAAGGCACAGTCAGCTCGAACAGCGACCATGGTGGATGACCCTGCGCCAAGGTGACATTCCGAGAGCGAGCACGACGACGGAAAACCATTGAAAAGTGCTGCCTAATCAGCCCTATTCGACTGCCGGATTCCGAAGAGGTAGGTGATTGGCAGGGGATGCTCCACTAGAATGGTGAGAATGGAGACGTTCAATTCCACTGCCTTCCGGTTGGTCCACGCCAAATGTGGTACAATCCAAAGAATGGGGCCTCATGGCTGAACCGTCGTCGTTATATTACTCCACGGTGGTATCCTTCTTCTGTGCCGCCTTTTGCACGTCATTCCCCGTCTTTCCCTCCGTTTCCCATCCGTATCTACCACTATGAAGGTCGCCCTGCTCACCTTAGCAGCGGGCTTGGCCAATGCCGCCTCGATCGCCGTCACTCCACGGGCGTTCCCCAATGCCCCTGATGAATATGCTCCCGCAAATGTTTCCTGCCCGTCGACTCGTCCCAGTATCCGCAGTGCCGCCGCCCTGTCTACCAGTGAGAAGGATTGGCTGCAAGTGCGTCGGAATGAGACCCTTGAACCCATGAAGGATTTGCTCGGCCGGCTCAATCTAAGCTCCTTTGATGCCTCGGGGTACATTGACCGTCATAAAAACAATGCATCGAACATTCCAAATGTGGCCATTGCCGTCTCGGGCGGTGGTTACCGCGCTTTGACCAATGGTGCGGGTGCTATCAAGGCATTCGATAGCCGTACCTCCAACTCCACAGCCCGTGGACAGCTCGGAGGCCTTCTGCAGTCCGCTACTTATCTATCGGGCCTCAGTGGTGGTGGATGGCTCGTGGGTTCCGTGTACATCAACAACTTCACCACGATCGGTGACCTGCAGGCCAGCGACAAGGTCTGGGACTTCCAGAACTCTATCCTGGAGGGCCCTGATGTTAAACATTTCCAACTGATTAACACTGCCGCGTACTGGAAGGATCTGTACGATGCGGTGAAGGACAAGAACAAGGCCGGGTTTAATACTTCGTTGACCGACTACTGGGGCCGTGCTCTCTCCTATCAGTTCATCAACGCTACCACTGATGATGGCGGTCCCAGTTATACCTGGTCGTCGATTGCCTTGGGCGACGATTTCAAGAAGGGCAAGATGCCCATGCCTATCCTCGTTGCCGATGGACGTAACCCGGGAGAAATACTTATTGGAAGTAACTCGACTGTGTATGAATTTAACCCATGGGAGTTCGGCTCCTTTGATCCGTCTGTATACGGCTTTGCGCCATTGGAGTATCTTGGATCAAATTTCGAGAACGGTGAACTCCCCAAGGGGGAATCGTGCGTGCGCGGCTTTGACAATGCGGGTTTTGTCATGGGTACCAGCTCGTCCCTGTTCAACCAGTTCATCCTGCGTCTGAACGGCACCGATATCCCTAAATTCCTCAAGGAGGCGATTGCCGACGTCTTAGAACATCTGGGCGAGAACGATGAGGACATTGCAGTTTACGCACCCAACCCCTTCTACAAATATCGCAATTCAACGGCAGCATATTCGTCAACCCCAGAGCTGGACGTGGTCGATGGAGGTGAAGATGGACAGAACGTGCCTCTGCACCCGTTGATCCAGCCCACCCGCAACGTGGATGTCATCTTTGCCGTGGATTCGTCCGCTGATACGGACTATAGCTGGCCCAACGGGTCCTCCCTCATCTACACCTATGAACGTAGCTTGAATACTACTGGTATCGCCAACGGGACCTCCTTCCCTGCGGTGCCCGATGTCAACACGTTCCTCAACCTCGGCCTGAACAAACGCCCGACCTTCTTCGGATGCAATTCATCCAACACCAGCACGCCGACCCCGTTGATCGTCTACCTGCCCAACGCCCCTTACACCGCCGAGTCCAACACGTCGACCTTCCAGCTGGCGTATAAGGACCAACAACGCGATGATATCATCTTGAATGGCTACAATGTCGTCACCCAGGGCAATGCCAGTGCCGACGTGAACTGGCCCTCGTGCGTTGGGTGCGCCATTCTCCAGCGGTCCACCGAACGTACGAACACTAAGCTCCCCGATATCTGCAATACTTGCTTCAAAAATTACTGCTGGGACGGAAAGACCAACAGTACCACACCGACGGCCTATGAGCCGGAGCTGTTGATGAAGGCGTCGTCTTCCGGAGCCTCGAAGGGTCAACTGAACCGCACAGCTGCGGTCATCGCGTTCGCAGTCATGTTCTTTATGACGATGTAGTGCATATATCTTGTTCTGGAATATGCTGGGTGTTGACGTAGTATGCCTCATGAATACTTCCACTGATTTATTATTTGCTATCGCAAAATTCCGAATATTCCCTGATTGCATTGGTCGTGTTTTATAGCGCATTTTCATTTGAGTGTACCTTAAAAGGCAAATTAACATGAGACAGCATAACACTGTGTATATTTTCTTCCGTAATCTCGTTGACGGTAACACTGCCCGATCGGGTCTTTTTCAAACCCTAATCACATGATATCTAAAAATAACACTTGTTATACATACCCGTAATAATACCAATCCATTTTTACAGATTATAAAACAGATATAAGGGCCTAAAATTAGAAACCGAAAACCCCTATTCTAGACCTTGTTTCGTAAAATACCAGATAAATATAACTAGGGGTTAGTGGGGTTTTCACCTACTCATAATCAAGCACAACACGAGTCTTTGCTTCTAAATATCATCAGTTTCAACGTAACCTATACATAGAAATCGCCTCTTCCTTCCCTTTGAATTCGAGCTCTATTCCTTGTATTGGTCAACCGCTACCACGAACAAAATATCTATCAGAATGGCTCAGGTCCAAGGCCACTGCGACGCCCGATTTTCCAAGCTACGCGATTTGATGCAAGAGTTCATCGCGTCCGGACAAGATATCGGTGCCAGTTTGTGTATTAATATCAACGGCGATAACGTGGTAGATATATGGGGGGGCTACGCCAATATATCGACTAAGAAACCATGGGAAAAGGATACGATAGTAAATGTCTTCTCGACCACGAAACTAGTCACCAATCTGGCGGCTCTAATGCTAATCTCGCGCGGTGTGCTTGCTCCTGAGGATAAAGTGGCCCAGCACTGGCCTGAGTTTGCAGCAAACGGTAAGTCAGAGATCACGGTCGGCCAAGTACTAGCCCACACGGCGGGTCTCAGCGCGTGGCAGGACAATATGACGCTGGAGGACCTATACAACACCGAGGCGGCAACTGACAAGCTAGCGCGCCAGGCACCGCTATGGGCTCCCGGAACCGCAATGGGATACCACGGTATAACACAGGGATTCCTTGTCGGGGAGCTGGTGCGAAGGAAAACGGGGATGTCAATCGATAAGTTCGTGACGGAGGAGATTTGCCGGCTGCTGGGCGATGGGACAGACTTCCAGCTCGGGTGTCGCAAGAAGGACTGGAACCGGGTGGCCCCCGTTGTGCCTCCACCAGGACCTTCGATCCAGGAGGTACTTAGCCAACAGGCGGGATTAAAGCAAGACTCGATCGCCGTGCGCACGATTTGTAACCCCTTGCCCACGGCCGAGGACGCCAATACTGAGCTCTGGCGGTCCAGTACATTAGGCTCAGTCAACGGCCACACAAACGCTAGAGCGTTAGTCAAGATCCTCTCCTGCTTCTCGCTCGGCGGCATATGTGCGGAAGGAGGCCATCGCCTACTGTCGGCCGAGACAGTAAAACTGGCGCTTACAGAGCATGCGACTGGAATAGATATGGTGACAGGGCGGAGCGGAAGGCGTGGGCTTGGGATTTACCTCACCGGGCCTGGATCGGGGATCGTTGAAGACAAGCTGCCGGAGGGTATTGTTGGATGGGGTAGCGGATGGGGGGGTTCGGTCGTGGTTATGGATAGCGACAGGAGGCTCACAATCGCGTATACTATGAACAGGATGCTGAACACGGAACATCCTTCCCCAGCAGCATATATCAAGGCAGTTTATGAGATACTTGGAGCTACCCAAGCTGCCTAGGATCTGGACAAACTTGGTTCAGAAACTCTATATTCCTGGGTTTGGCAGAGGTAGGTCATATCAGGCGTACAGTATGAGAAATAAATGGCCAGTGTGTCAGGATGGTCCTCGCCGAGCTTCATCTTGCGAGTCTCTATGATCTGCACAAAAAATTGCTCCGCCTCCTCCCATCAGCCTGTATCCTATATGTCAACGCGAGGTTAGCCATGTCTAGTAACATGTTGAAACGTTTAAAACCAAATATTCTTTTCTTAGCTTTGAGCACTTGTATTGACTTCGATATCGCAACAACTCGTTGTAGTCTGGGTCCCCAGGCAGAGGTTGTTATTTTTGGATCAGTAATAATACATAACATTACAGCATTCGTCCGTTTGAATTTTACTATTCAAAACCGAAACATGATCTACAGTACGGGAGTAACCATATCTGGATTTAGAGGATCATGTGATTAGGGTTTGAAAGAGTCTCTCTGTCTCCGACATGGAGGGCGATATCGGGCGGTACTGTAAAGCCCAGTCCTTGACTCAGAAGTCTTGCCCCCTCTCTAGTCAACAAATGGGTACCCTTCGCCTATCAAATCAACAGATGCATAATCACTATGCATTAGCATCCAGACAAGTCTCGATATATATGAGTTGGTACCTATCATGTGAAATCCCCGCACTGTGGCAGGTTATATTATTATAATATGTCACCCCCACTGTAGAAAACTACCACTACCAAACCATGTCAGGTATGAAGCGCAACTACGCAAGTAGCTACCGTGTTTTTCATTCAGAAGCAAGAACAACAACTTGATGTCCTTATTCGCCAGTCTCTCAATTCTACTTCAAGTCAGTGGCACTGATGCGTTTCTCACAACGGAAAGGTGCTTACTCGCGCTCAATGCCTCCAGGTATCAGCCCAAAAATACCTCTGGCATATTCATCCTTGAACTGCTTACACTTCTGCGATGCTGTTACCCGTCTTTTGAGCTTTTCTAATTGAGCATCATATTCGGCAGTATCCTTTGCTAATGCCGGAAAGCCTTCACGCATAATGTCGTCCCGCGCTAGCCCTTCTGCGCGTCGGCGGCGTAGGCACTGCGCTCCCTTATCTTGATTCTTGAACGTTTCGCCCGTGCCTAGCCGTAGATCGTATGGCCTCATAGCCTGAATCATGCCAACAGCCAAACTCAAATGTTGGAGATAATACAGGTACGTGTGATACTTCAGTGGCTTTATATCATGCGTCCTAGTTCCGTATCCAGTCGAAATAGGCTGTCGATAAACTGGAACGTTTAATTTGTCCTTACGAAACTTCAGTTGGTTGGAGCGTCGAGGAGCAAGTACACGACTAGAGAAGGTTTCCTCGACAGAACGAATATTGCTCTCGAATGTATTATCAAGAATTGCCATGACTATAACAAGCGTTATAATATCAAATATTGGCTTCTTTATCTCGGATATTAGAAATTTTACTATAGTTTTCTTAGCTTTGGTAGCAAGTTTTCTCAGTGGAATACTTACCGCTTGGGCTTATTGTGGTGGCCTTTTGTGTGTTTCAGATCAACCTCTATTACCAAGTGATCACGAGGGCCATGGGGGTTTGGTAGTAAAATCAAACTTATCTGACCGTAGAAAAGGGTTTTGAGATCCTTACTTATTGTGTCCCAATCTGCTTTCTCGTCTCCCTCGTTATTATTGTTACCACGACTATAGAAATGTGAGATATTGGTTTGCTTATTTCTCTCCACATATACTAATGTCCCTGGCCGACTGGCGGTGTAAGCGGAAACCAGAAGAAGGAAGGCTAGTTGGATAATCTGCCTGCTATCAGGGTATGGTGTTCTATCTAGTACCCAGTGGTGATGAAGCACCAGGTATAAGTTATTGATATTTATAACAGGTTTGTCTCCGACAGACAGGTCTAGGTTATATAAGGGCACCAGGGTCCCAGTCATGTACTGGCTAGTAGTTAGTGGATGGAGCAGGGAGAGATATACTGATGGATCTTACATCATTGATATCACTACGGCATTTGGCGTGAAGACTGCGGCCAACAGCTTGGCAATACAGTTGGCACCATTGCCTCCAGTTTTTATATAAACTGCTGAACTTTTTTATAGCATAGTTATCCAGTATCCATTTTAAGAAGATCATGACATCTTCTTTCCGGGCTGCAACAAGGAATTTTAGTCGGATAAAATCACAATACCTAATATCAGTCCACTGTAAGCATCCTACAAGCTTACTATAGTACAAGGAATAAGTTCTCACTTCGTCCACTTATCCTTAATACCTTTAATATTGTTCTTCTTAATTTGGCATACCGTTTCTGGAAAACGCCTATATTTTCCAGATCTCGACGATACTATCGATAGTGTTCAGGGCCAAGAACAGTCATTTTCCTAGAGCCACGAAGAGCTGAAGCACCCATAGCAGAAATTCCGTATTAAGATATAATTTTAAGAGAGAAGGGCAGGAAGCCAGACTGGCTCTTCAAAATGGAACGAATGTCAAATTTAGATCAAACAAGAGATAAAAAGAGAAAAGCGAAAAGCTTAAATACAATATTATACACAGAGGAATAAATAAAGAGGGCGAAGAGAAAAATATCAAATATCAGAGATAGCCCTTAAATAGAAGAAAATATAGATATACCCACTTAGAGTGAAGTAGAATTACCATAATTATCAGGCGGCGGTTATGCGCGGCGAAAATTCTGGAAGTACTCATAATAAAATTGTAATATATCCTGAGCAGACTGAGTAAAGGGTAAATTGATCAGGAAGTACTCAGGGAGTCTAGGCAAAGTAGCGGTAAGTAAACCGTGAGCGCTCACTGAGCACTCAGTAATATAGAGTAAGTACACCCACATAATACATAATAACTAAGATATATAAACGATACTATTAGGCGCGAATGGTGCTTAAAACGGCACTGACAGACTGCCGTTTTTGGCCGCCATTTTACCGTCAACCAGCGTTGGGATATAATGTAATTACCGTCACCTCATCCTCAATTGGGATGATGCGATACGGCTCTAGACCCGACCGGGAAAATGACAATACGGTCGGCTGTGGCCATAAAACCGTCGACAAGAGGGCAATAAACTTCATCTTTCCTCCATATAATTGATTCATCACAAAATAAGCACTGATTTGCATACCATGGCTACGAATACATCATCGTTTACCACAATCCCCATATTAGATTACTCCCTTTCCACATCACCAACTACCAAGCCACAGTTCCTAGCCGAGCTTCGGAATGCGCTGATCAATGTGGGGTTCTTCTATCTGATCAATGCGCCCATTGCGCCTCAAATCCAACAGGATGTGGTAGACAAATGCAAGGACATTTTTGACTTGCCGTTAGAGAAAAAGGTCGAGATAGAAATGGTGAACAGTAAACATTTTCTAGGCTACTCTCGACTAGGAGCGGAGATTACTGCGCGCGAACAGGACTATCGGGAACAGTTCGATGTATGCAGTCTACCGAGATATATATATTGCACAGCAAGATGCTGACGACTACTACGAGTAGTTCGCGACAGAGTTACCAGCTCCAGGCCCCGATGAACCACTCTATCGAAATATTCGGGGTCCTAACCAGGTACGCACTTTCAATATCTATTGCTTGTTATCCTTTCAAAACACATGCTAACCCTCACAGTGGCCCGATGAAAGCGCCATTCCTGGCTTCCGCCAGGCCATCGAGGCATATCTCACGGAAATCAGTCCACTATCAGATGCCTTTCGGGGTCTCATATCAGAGGCACTTGATCTGCCACCGACAGCGCTGGATCCGTACTTTGACAACCCACAGCAACTGAAGTTGAAGTTGATCAAATATCCACCACCGCCCATATCCTCAACCGAGGCAGAAGTTCAAGGTGTTGGCCCTCACAAGGATTCGGAGTTCCTTACCTTTCTCCTCCAAGCATCGCCCCACTCCGGATTAGAAGTGCAGAATAAATCCGGCGATTGGATATCGGCCGCACCGGTGGAGAACTCGCTGGTGGTGAACATTGGGCGGGCGTTGGAAGCGATTACTGGGGGCGTGTGCACGGCGACGACCCATCGGGTAAGCCTCGCGCCCCGGAATTTTATCGATAAGAGAGGCGCGTCTCTCGGGCCGCGGTTCTCCATCCCTGTGTTCCTGGGAATGGGACTAGATCTCTCTGCCGAGAAAATCACCCTGCAGATACCACAGCATGTCAGGGATCTGATACAGGATGAAAAGGTACGATCGGATGCGGAGGCTACGTTTAATCGTATATTCAGTGGCCGGACGGGCGAAGGGACGCTCCTTCATCGGGTGATCAGTCACCAAGATGTGGGTCGCAGATGGTATCCCAACCTCTTGGAATTTGCTCTGAAACAATACGAGACAAAGTAGTCACTAGAAGAATGTACACAACACATCATAAAACCTCCAGTGTCTGGTGTGAGCGGTGTATTTGTACAACACATCTGCAAACTTCTGAGTATCTGATTTCCAATAGGGCTTGCAGCTTGTTGACTGTACTGGCTGTGATCGGCAAAACCACACCAATCAAAAGTTAGATGGCGTAGTATACCCCGGACATCAGGAGACCGAATGGGAGAGGTTGGGCGTTGCCTAGCGACTGAAAAGCCCATGTGGGGTGATTATGGCGTCTGAAGCGATGGTTCTTGCGATGACCTCCGGAGCGTCGCGGAAACCCGACGGGGCCATTCCCGTGTGCATAAGCCCTAGTCTGCTCGCGATTACGGGGCATAAAGACGATCGCTGACTCTTGCGCATTGTTTGTCAGAGTGTTGTGACGTATACTCCGTACAATCCAACAGAAAGGGTCTCCCATGAGGTCTAAGTGGGTTCATATCGCCGAGAGAACGATGCAAGGCTGAGAATCAGTTCAGGCCCCTGCGGCTTACTACGCTGGTCATCCCGAGGCGCAGGGACTTCTGACAGGTTGAGATCCTCCGCGGATCTGCAGTTGCCAGCATTGCCTCCCTGCAGTCACCAATCAAACAAGGGGGTCCGTCCAAAAAACCCTACACACCGACGAAGCCAAGACGCTTAGCCATTCCCCCACCTGGCCCGGGTCTGGACATAAGTGGCATCATACGTAGGTGCAAACGTAAGCTCTCGTGGCTGTTGTCTCTGAGCTGCAGAATGTCCCAGGTATAAGTAGGACATATGACTCCTTCGCTTCCCCCTTCACCAGATATCTATTACCCACGATCTCTGCCTGAAATCAGATCAAACCTCCACAATGCAGATCAAGTCATCCACCGTTCTCGTCGCCCTTGTGGGCTCCTCCGTGGCCCAGGCTGCCAACCTCCAGCAAAGGCAGTTTGAAACGACCGACGTAGCCGCTACTCCCACCGACAGCAACTCGGGCTCTACGGAGACCGGCTCAGTCACTCTCCCATACCTCACCGAGACCAGCCAGTCGGGTAGTTCGACTGGATCTGAAGCTCCTACCGGTACCGGCTCTGGAACTGCCACTGGAACTGCCACTGGATCTGGATCTACCACTGGATCAGGATCTCCCACCGGATCGTCCAGCAGCGGAGCCGAATCGACCTCGGACTCCGCCACTCCCACTAGCGGATCGGCCTCGCCTACCGAGTCCGGATCGACCACTTCCACTTCCACTTCTACCACTACCAAAGCCTCAACCACTACTAGTGGAAGAGAGACCAGCTCGGGAACTGCTTCCTCCACTTCATCATCGGCTTCTCCTTCGTCGACTGACTCCGGTGCGTCCTCGACCTTGCCTCAAGGTTGGGCCACATGGATGCTCCCCTTCGTTTTGGGCGCTTTCCTGTGAGATGGGTTTTTGATTGAATGCTGTAATGCGCTTAATGAATATCCGAAGGAATTTGGAAATGGGCTATGATCCATGCGTGTGTTTTGTCGGACTGTGAATATCGTTCCCTCTGTACCCTCGCTCAACCATAATGATGCTTTCGTTGGCTATTTATCTCTACGGCTGTGCAGATAGTTAGATGCACTCTATCTGATCATGTGAACCACTGCGATAATACGAGACGCTTTAATTGGTAAAACTGTTATTCACCCCGCAATTCTCCTCGTAAAGGGACTCTTGAGGAATATTGAACCTCGTGCCTGACCGCAATCCAGTAGCGCGAAGACAAGCACCCACAGGATGCATATTTCCTTTGTCTGAATACGGTCTTTCGGCAAATAAATCCAAATGTGGAGATTTGGCACTCCTTCGTGTGCGGGTGGAAATTGGCTGCAGACCCTTTGCCCTAAGAATAACCTCGTATTGACCCTGCTGAGCCTCAGCCATGTCGTGTTTGAGCCAACCACAGCGCTTCCTGCAAGCGATTTTCCTGTTTAAGGTTCTGCTAATATATAGTAGGCCCTCAACACGACCACCGCCATGATTCACCAATCTGGCGGTTTGAACATCATGAGGCTATGTGCCCAAGCGTGGCATGGCACTTGGTGTATGGACTCAGCCTTGGAGACCGGCTTGCGCTTATTATCCCCTGAGCGCCCAGTCCGTTCACAAACAATTCATCGCTCCTTTGTGACTACAACAACCTTTCCACAATGGCACCCAGACGTGGTGGTGGTTCCTACAGTGGCGGCAGCTCCAGCTCTTCAAGCTCCAGCTCATGCAACGGCTCCGCATTTAGCTCCCAAGCAGCGCAAATTACCATCGCGTTCCATGCGCTCTTCTTCCTTGTCTTCTGTGGGCTGTTTTGCTTCGCGACCTTCAAATTGATCCGAAGCAAGCAGAAAGGAAGAGCCTTACGACGATGGTTTCCTCTCGGCTTCTCGATCGTGTTTTCGATCATGTGAGTTCTGGCTTTTGTCGCCTTTAACAAACCAATCTCGACTAACAACACGCAGTGCCGTCATCCTTAATATCGTACTCTTTACTCTAATACAATGCGACATCACATCGATCACCGTGTATCAGCTTGTCAGCCTTGTGCCAGGCTGGCTCTCCGCCCTGGCATACTTCCTGCTCATTGCCCTGATCATGGTCCCAATCTGCAAGCGCCTGGTTCAGGGTAACAGAAAAATCGCAAAAATGGTCACCATCGTCCATACCATCTACGTCGTCGTGCTTGGGATTATCCTCCTCTGCCATCTGGCTATCTACACTCATCTCATTGATGTATCGTATCGCGGTACCTTGGTTAGTGCTAGCACGTTACGATATCATCAAATGAGACTAGCCACCGCGTATGTCGTGCTCTCTGTAATTGGAATGCTAATGGCAGCTGCGAATATGCTTTTCGCGCTAACCCGTGGCCATCATTTGAGACGAGGGGTATGTCACTACATCCAGTACACTTCAATATCATTTACACACACATGACTAACATGATGCGGTATAGGTACTATTCCCTGTTATCATACTCCTAATTCTATCGTCACTGGGAATGACCGTTCTCGACCTCGCCAACCACATCATCATCGATTACCTACAAGCAGATTACATACGCAAGGGCATCGACGCATATAACCGCTCCTTAGAGGCTCAGAATTTCCTGGGGTATTTCTTCTACTCTGTGACCTTCCTTATGGCTCTTCTTGTCGCTTCGTCCAAGCAACTATCCGATAATGCCTCGACTGGTCCCGTTAAACATCTCCAGAATCAGCAGAAGTATCCCAGTGTCTCGCAGGCTCAGCAGCCTTACCGGGCTTATCGGCCCCAGGGTAAGGCGCATATGCAGAACGGTTATCAGTAGTTTTGTCGTGTTGAGGTATGTGGAGTTTGTTGGTCTTTGTGGAAGTGAATGGGTTGGACTTCATGCTAGAGTCTACTTGGTGCTTGCGTGATAGAGATGGTTTATTGGTGTGGTGCTTGCAGGTGGATATATTATGATATAATGTCTTTCTTTTGTGGTTTGATTGCTTTGCGAGGTTCTTGATATACCCCAATACCCCAATCCTGAGTTGGAAGATAGCTTTGCTTTGATTGATACATTGTTGGCTGTAATTTGAAGACTGCTTCATGATTGTCTGGTCGAAATATAATTCCGCAGTGCAAGCATAATCTAATAATATATCTGAGGCATCATATACTAAGGTCACCTGCACAAATATAAATAGAACTATGGCATAAATAGCTCAGGAACCATACAACCAAGCTTGGGGCCGGAATGGTTGATTGTATGTAGAGTGTGGAGTTGTTGGGTTTAAAGGACGAAAGAGATTCGATGCATTAAATGGGTCCGCGAGTTTAATATTAGACCCTCTCAATCAGATTTCCTGCTCTCTGATACGACTATCTGATATCAGCTGATATGCTGCACTTCACCCCGTTGAGCTTCTAGCACCGACTGCACATAAACATTTTTTATCAGCATTCGTTCTCCTGCCTTGGAAGATTGAAGTAAAAGACTAAGAGCTGTATTATTACGTTGTCACGGTACAAGAATCACTAGTAGCACCCAGAAACTAACAAATTACCCCTCAATCCTCATATACACTCACAATCCTCCCATAGACACTAGGCTCACCCCGATGCGTAAATCCAACCCCCATATCCCTCACTATCCTCATATCCTCTACAGTCGTATCGACCAACTCAACATCAAACCGACGTACAAAGTACGCAAGAGTCATATAAAGCTCGAGAAATGCGAGGCTTCACACGTTAGCACCTATCCCTAACCCCGGGTAATTTGTAGCTTACTTCATGCCGGCACATATCCGACTACCTCTGGAGAAGGACGTAATATATTTAAATAGGTGCTCGTTACTTCGGCCGGCGGAGATCCATCGTTCGGGAGAGAACTTCTCTGGCTCGGGGAAAATATTTGGGTTTTTGTGGCAGAAGTAACTGGAGGAGCTTACTGGAGTCTGGGGGATTCTGTTAGTGGTGTGTTGTTGGGGGGAGGGAGTTGCTTACGCCTGGAGGGATGGTGTATTCTTTGTAGGTTAGGGGTTCGTCTGGTGCTATGCGAGGGGATCGGGTTGTGAGGAAGCCGCCGAGACGGAGGGATTCGTTGACGGTACCGGTCTGTGGACGAATGTTAGTGATGTTGGAGAAATCCTACTACAAGGGAGAAAACGAAAGATTGGGACTTAAAATGGGTAGGGAGATGAAGAGTTTGGAGAGAGGTTTGTTTGATTACTTACTAGATAGGGCAGCCTTTCCAACTCGGACCAGGTAACAGGGCTGGCAGGCGTCGGCAGGACGGTCTTCAGCTCCTCCCGCAGTCGAGTGCGCACCTGATCATCCGATACGATATGGAAGCAGGCCGCTGTCAATGCTCTAGCCGTCGTCTCTGTACCAGCACTGATAAGTAGAAGACCTTCATCCTGCAGACGCTGGAGGGACCGTTCTTCAGCCCGAATGCTGGGATCTGTCAACTGGTCGTAGATGGTTTTATGTTTGTCAACGGCATCATGGTGACCGATATCATATTTATCCCCATGAATAGCTTCAGCTGACTGCTCATATATTGTCTTCTGGATATCGAGCACAACCGATCTTCCAGGATGAATCGCGTGCAACAAACGAAGCGGTAGCTTTTTAAGCACGGCAAGGAAAACCGGGAAAATGCGATTGAAATGAACACTACAAGTGAGATCATGAACAGCCTTGCGGACGTCTGTGCGCAGATTCGCGTCATCCAGATAGTCCCAACTTTTTCCATAGCAGTAATGAGTGATGACATCAGAGGTCATAGCTGCAAAGGCATCATCGAGTCGGACTACTTTATTAGCCCGATGAAAGGCTTCAAAGCGCTGCATAAGCTTGTGGACCTTCTTTTCGACAAAGTAGGATATCCCACGGACCGACTTCTTAGAGAAGAAGTTGTTCATGAGGCCACGACGATAGCGGTGGAGGTCATGGTCTGTTGTCGAGGCGCTGGAGAGGAGTAGTCCCGTGAATGAAACGAAATTTGCATCCTTATTCCGCCTGTGGGTGCCCGATGCGTAGATTTCGTCGTAATACTGCGGGTCACCGATGTGGATTTCTCGAGGGTTGATGCGCACGATGGGCCCTGGATCTTGGTTAGTTGTGCATCAGATGTACGGACATAGGGAATTGATGGATACCGTATCTCTCGTGCATCCTCTCAATCTCGAAGAGGTACCGCCCTCCCAGGAACAAATCATAGTACCACTCATAGAGGTGGGTGACCGCTGCTAACTTAGGACCCGGTATGTTTCTCAACGCATGGGAGTAGAGTCGATAAAAGCTCATCACGATGAGGTGGGTGATCAGCCCAGAGAGACCTATCCAGAGCCTTGATGAATCCATTTTCCTACCTTAGGGTATTTGGGATAATCTGCACTGCACGCCACGCATTCCAGACGCTACGACCATCATTTATATAGTACTCTGGCTGAAGGAGAACATACGATGTCGAGTGGTGGGATGTACAGCCATCCCATCACAACCTGTATTGCAAGGCCACAGAGGGATCAAGGCCAGTTAATGGGCCTTGTTTGGGGTTACTCTGTTTAAGAGGCAGGCGAGGAACCGGATCGTGCCACTCTGGTGGCAGGTTTGTGGCTCACTCACATCGGATAATGATTCCTGAGGTTGGTCATTGGTGCAGTCCAACGCGGCCTGCAGGGCATCGGCTGCCACCTGATACGATGGATGTGGCGTACTGTTACTTAATTGATCGTGGGTTATTAAGAATTTATGCCTTTAATGGTAGACCAGTTACCTACCATCAAGAGTGACAGTCTGGGACTTGTTTTATCCTCTCTTACAAGTAAGATTCGGTACCTGCACGTCATAATACATGGAATTCTTAACCTTAACCTTCCCACGGGCATGTCCATTGATCCAAATACATGCTTACAGTTGGAACTTGGACCTATGTCACAAACACGTATGCTTTGTCAAAGCACTCGTCCCATCCTGTTTGGCCCGAAGTCCAAAACCTGCGGAACACAGCACTCGCTAACATAGGCGTCGGGCACCCCATTATCTTGCTCAGATCTGACAATTGCTCGTCAACGATACCACGAACATTAGGACTCGCATCAACCGCTTGCATTCCCGCTACAACAAGTGGCCATATCGTGAAATGTCTGATGCGGGTGCGGCGCGTAATCTTTGGAAGAAGACTATATAGATGATTGCCATGTACAGTCCTCATAGCAGTGTAGTGCTTGCCGGAGGGAATGATGGAGAGGCTTTGCAGAGACGAGATGCAGTACAGGGCCACGGAGGACCTGTACATGCGTCCCAGTAGCAACCAGTCCTCTCGTGCGTCTGGATTTGTGCCTGTCCAGTCTTCCGGTGAGAACGCCTCGATATGCTCGAGTATCTCATGCGCTGTCGCTCGTGTGGTTTTAGTTACTGGGGCCGAGGTCGTTTGGAAGCGGAGGTTGTTGATCTTGATGACATCTATGAAGAGGTAAGGGGGGCATAGGAGGATCGGATATATGCCATCTCCGTATAACTCTGTCATGATATCAACCAGGTCGAGTTGCGACGTGGTTGGAATATGTTGAGATGGAGGGGTTGTCGTGTTAGCCATCACCCCGAGACTAAGCATCCTGAGTTAGAAACTTAGGAGGCGAAAGTGGCGAAAGGGGAATAAGCATGAATGATTACTAGAGCTCTTACATGAGCAAATGAAGTATCAAGGGCTTTAGATACTCGGAGGAATGCGCAAGACTTGCCAGACCACCACGCAGTTTAATTAATTCCATAGCGGCAGCGAAATGATGCTGCCAGTCCACTGACGGCAGCTGTCTAGCCTTCCCCATCACCCGTTGCCTTTAGCTCTTGACCCATTTTAACGAGAAAGGATAAGGCAGGCTTACATCTACAAATAAAAATAGCAAAATGCTTCCAACGGTAAGATCGATAGTATTTCGGTTGTTCAGGTTCCCCATCAGCTCAGTCAAGGATCGAAGTGCTAGTCCTCTATGTTGATAAAGGCTCGGTCGCAAACGTGCCAACGAGCGACAATAATCCCCTGGGTATACACGATGTATACGGTGACCCAGGGCAAGATAAACTAACGTGTGACATATCGACATGGGCATTTGGTGCAGGGCATCGAGGGGAAACTGGCCAAGGTAAGGGTTCGGCGCTAACTCGTGCATTGCGCGAAAGTCAGGGTAGACATAGTCGTTGACTGGGAAGAACTATGAAAATCAGTTGCATTTAGAAGCTCGACGTGACATACAGTAGCACACGGCCTCAATCATCGTACATGTTTCGCTTTTCAACTCTCGGCGTGGGATTGGTATTCGCAGTAGTTCACTTCCCACGCTGGTTTGCGGAACATGCTCCTTGTCAGCTGCCTCCTCGCTACCTTCGCTACTAATTGTGGAGGAGTGGTCTGTGCCATGAGGAGAACGTCGCTTTCGAGTGCGAGACGTCACTTTTCCAGGGGCTAGCCATCTAAGTGGTTTTTTCTCGTCATATCCGGGGCAAGCAACACCGGCCGATCGGCATTTGTTACAGGTGGGACGCGCGAAATCGCATACGAGTCGACGGCGCATACACTCCCAGCAATGTCGTTGATGTGTCGCGGGGTGGAGCTGCGCTCGGGTGTCCATGTATCATACGGCGTATAACCAACGATGAAAATTTAAGTAAGGTAGTAAAATACTGGTAGTCTGCAGGAAGGAGTAGGATATTCAGCCTTGCTGACTTGGCAAGATTTGGGTCCACGAGGGGGGCTGAGTGAGGGCTTGGCGTCTGTCAAGCCCTAGGGTCGAGACTCTTGGGCTGAAAAGAAACGGTCAAGAGGCTCTTCAAATAATATGAAGTTTATTCATAGAGTTAAAAAATACTTTGTCAACACTTCTTTTGGCCGTAAATATTGACTCGTTGATAAATAAGTGTGAATCTGACCCCTAATGGGTATCTTTCACAAAATATATCAAAAACAACAAACTGAAAATAATATGATTTAACCGACTTATTGATAAATGAAAGAATTGGCCATACATATTATATGGCGCGACAGGTTCAAATGAGTGGGTCTAGCGGGCAACAACCATTTGTAAACAGTTCTCAGGCAAGCTCCTGGGGATGGGGCTCCGGTTTCCCAAGCTCAACTCTACGGCGTGGTTGCAATTGATGTGATTCCGACTATGGCCCGGCCCATAGACGTTGAAAAGATGCAGGCGTCGTTGATGGCGGTGATGATCTCCGACGTCAATAATAAAAGAGTACACCAGCCGTCGCAATCAGAAAAACACCACCAGGGAATATCTCATTTGCCGAGTTTGTACAATTGGCTTTATCATTATCATAATAGCTCCAACATACCCAGAGCCCTGACGATAGGTTGTACGTCAAATCCGAATAAGGGAGGCCACCTATACATAACAACGTGGGCACTGTTAGCTTCTGCAGTCGCTCAGATCGCCTATCTCATAAAATTACCGCATCGGGCCAGGCAGACCGGATCCTGGAGCGATTTATCAGTGCAATCGCCGGCATAGTATCCTGATGCACCGGAATACGTATAGCGACAGATGCCATGGCTCATGCAGTAGTCCAGTAGTCCCCCTTCGCACAGCATTGTACACTGGGTATGTAAAATTCGTGACTCTATATGATGAATCTGCCTCAAAGTTGGGCAAAGCTTTACCCCCGTGCATTGCATGATAAGGCATCCAGACTCGGCTCACTGTTGATGGGGAGAATGACTTCTGAGGGGTTTAAGCAAGATGGAAAGCAAAGCTGGGATCAATGAGGCTGAAGATGAAATTCACTCGTATTTCATTGCTACATAATTAGGACCCCAGCCTCTCGTTTGAGAGTAGTTAGTCGTTGGTAGCAGAAATACAATCTGCATATCATGATCATTCAGAGTTCAGAAGATCCATGTGGGCAAAACGCCTTTTCTAGTAGTTGCCATTCCTGTCTATCGTATGTCTAGATATTGTGCAATGTCAAGCTCTGTGATGATAGACGAGAAAGGTAAGGCACATAACCTAACAGAATGACCTAAGTATACATGAACTTGCGCGTGGTGTTTAGATCACAACCCATAGCTTTTCGGCGCAGGAAGTTTCTGCCTTAGGACTCTACAATGTTAGCCTTATTGACCAGTTTGTCTTATTGAAGACAAGTTGGCGGCTCTATTGAGTCCTACGAGAGGATGCACAAGTGGGCATCAACATTCATATTGTGGATAAGGTACCGCTGCGAGCTATACTGGGAAATAGTGGTAGCAGCGGAGGTATCCTGCGCCTGTTTATGTCAAATAAATGCTTATTTGACAAAATTATGCTATTCGACTACCTAAAAATGTCTGGACACCTAGAGGTGTCTAATAGTGTAATTTATAGGTATATTTCTGGCTGACAGCATTCAAGAGCTTAGGTCATATGGAACACATATCATGAGTTCGAGTGACCAAATACACTGTAGTACTCCCCCGTTTCCTGAAACATCCTCCTCAGTGATGCATAATTATCGTCAGTAACATCACCAACACTCCCCCCTTCGTCCTTCTTTGCTTTTTAAATTATACTTAATATGTCGTTTTTAGGCTTTGGTGGTATCACAGCAGCACTTCTCGGCGAGCATATAGCACCCATCACTGCTCAGATGGGAGAACTTGTAAGGTGCGCAGTACTGCTCGCATTTGCCAGCCCAGAACTTGCTGCAGGAGCTGGGCTTGTGGCAGGTGCCTGATCGGGCGGCGAGATTGTTCTCGACATTTGCCTCAGGGTGGGCGAGCACACCGGCGGCGACGGTAGCGATGACGAGGAGGAAGTTGGTTTTCATTATGATCTGGTGTGGATGGAAAGAAGAGTATGTATGGTTCTTGATGATGATGTTTGACTAGTTGGTGGTGATTTGAATGGAGTTTGGACGGGAGTTGATACTGGGGAGGGACAGGAAGGCAGATTTATACCCCAGCTGGATAGGCGGTTTATTATGAAGTTTTGCTTCCAATTCGCTTTTTCAGGAGTAGGATATTGCGAGAGATCTGCATCGTTAGCGGAGAAAATTTCCCCAAAGTCTTTAGGTCTTCGGCTGTATTTGGGTATTCAATATGTGTATCGTGCGATCGTCGTGTCAAATTGACCTACAGTAATGAAGCAAAATATTCATCTGCGGTCCTCTGCTCCACAAGGGCACAGATAGCATGCCTAGTCAGGCATATGTGGTTATCTTTTCCCCGAATAGGTGTACTGGCTGTGGGGGGGCCAAGCAATGTTCTTTGTATCGACGGATGGGAGAAATGGAAGCGAACCACAGTCTTGCCAATCAATTCGTGTTCGTAGTGTTGATGTAGTTCGATTTAGACTCAGCCGCACTTTCGCTTGATATGAGGCCTGCCCCTGAGATATGAGTGACAGATTGCCTTTATGCCAAGGGACACTTGTGCAGGGAAGGTTCAGGTGGTCGTGGGCATGGTTGCAGGCAGTGAAGCACTCAGTTACATTCAATCAAATTCGCAAGCCACAGATATAGGTGAGAGACATATACTAATTTCCAATAGACCGTAAAGCTGCCAGGGCAAGCTGAATGTTCGTCTACATAGTATCGGAGATTCAGAGTAACCGATACGTGGTTTGTGAGGTCTTCGACAAGCATCCAAGCTAGTTGGTGGAATCGTTATAAAAAAAGATCGGCCCATGCGGCACAAGGGGAGCCAGATCCAACCAAAGCCTCGCCTAACTTCCCCTTTGCGTATGGCAGGGTGAATACAATAGAGCTGCCAATGGCTACCGTGCCATACCTACAGCATCGGTAGAATTACCACTGGTTTCCATGGTTCGATCGCACCCGCGTGTAGGACTTTCGGCAGAATATTCACTACGCGCCTCGCTGCCTGCCAGCATTTCCTGTGATCAAGAGTAACCTTATGAGTAAACATAATAGGGGACAGTCGACCTTTTCATTGCCAAATACTCAGGAATATCAGTGATATACGTGTGCTGTATATCCGTGAAGAACACGCCAGCAGTGCTACATTAAATCTTTCTTATGCTTCATTTCCAGGAAGATTCCCACAGTCTCATACACTATATTCTTAAATCTAGAGCTTCCCAGGTGGCAATCTCCAAGGGGTTACCGAAGATGTCAATTCTCGAAGTCGAACAAAATTTCCCTGTCTCGCTGTCAAAAGGTTACTTATTGACGGCGGCTTTCCACCGTTCCGGAGCTTAAGGTACTGCGGCAAACACAGCTTTCGCGATACTTATTTCGATAACGCAGGCATACTGTGCTCAGTATGGGTCCGACAAAGGGATGGCTGTTGGCAGGCTAAGATCCGAAGAGGAGGAGATTACGACAACTCGAAGTTGGAGGAGCTGTCAGATCCAGAGCAGATATTTGATTACCTGGAAGAGCTCACTGGGGTCAGAAACACCGAAAGCAATAACTTCGGATTGAAACACATGGCCTCCTTCACAGCAATGCGAGAAAGTTGGAAAGCCGACAAGGACTTTACAGTTGTACAAGACGTTACAATTTTGGACATACAGTGGGCGAGGTAGAACTGGGATATTATCTCGAGCAGGAAGATAACTCCAGGTCCGATATTAGTCAATTTAAAGTGCCTAAGATGGTAGATATGGATGCGAGGATTACCGCCTTTATGAAGCGATACTCTTGGGCATTCTGTGCAGGCGTACCCAAGGGCAAATTGACAGCATACTTTGAGAAGTTCCATGGAACTTAGCTTGGTATGTACATCCATGCATAATTTGCAGGTGGCATGGTGAGCCAAACTGAGAATTACCGCCTGAAAAATAGCAGGAATGGATCTGAATCGTAGCTAACAGTAAGCAGCTTATTTGTTGTCCGACAAATGTCTTGAATAGTAGGTTTCTTTGCATCTCCGCTCAGTCTATCTCTCATTTCTGTCTTGCTTTTTCGTCTTCTACATTCTTCTGGCTCACCTTTACTTGATATCGCAGAAGCCTAACAGAGAAACGGTATAACTTCAGTTGAGTCATCATATTCTCTATATATTTGGTTGTATAGTGGGAGGGAGATAAGTATATCTAATTAAAATGGGACTATTCGAAAAGTTGATCAGTGCAGCTAATGTGCCGACTTCGCTTCTAAACAAGAATACAAAATCTAATCAAAAGACATTATAACATCAGGATAGTGAAGTTGCCGAGAGGTAAAGACATATTCCAGGGTACTTCTGAAATCAATAGGTAGAACTAGCAAAGCCATGCTAGTGAGATTTTCATTAGCCAGTCCTCATGCAATTGGAATGGCCTTTGTCGCGATCTGGAATTCGATGAGCCAGAGATGCACTGCAGTCATAAGAGTCATGATCTCCCATCTTTCTCCCAGGACGCTGGTAAGCCCACTACCCACAAATGCAAATTTGAAGCCTTTCGACAGACTCAACGATGCGTTGTGAGCGATGACAGCCACAATCTCCTTCCCCTCGCTGGAACACCCCATCGCTCGGTGGGAGCGACTCCTGCCTGCCTCGCCCACTGTTTCCGACAGGCGTACTAGCTTCCAACCGGACGTGTGGCCGGCGAGCTCCTTTATTTCTTTGCCGTAGCTCGAGCGCCACTCAAATTGTTCATAGGAGGCGTCTTTCCCGCCCCCGCCCACCGCGATGGAGAATGTCGGGCTCATGCGTCTGCCTGGCTTGACATCCTCTACTGACTCTACAATAGAACTTTCTTGAAGATCGCCCTGCGATGCAAAGGTCACCGAGACCGGCTTTTCTCGGAGATATGGGTCACTCTGCAGTGATGCAAGAGGCGGATCCTTATCGGTCGGCCCATCGCGTAGGACCATCGTCTGTATGCTCTTACGGTGCTGAACATCTATCGACATGAAATACAACTTCTCCGAAGCTGATGGTCCCAAGTGAAACTCTAGAGTGAGTTTCAATGGGATGTAGCCATTCATCGTCGGCGGAAATTTGCTCGTCGCAGCTTGCAATCTCGTTGACTTGCTGGTTGAGTTATTGAAATGCGGGACTTCATATTCTGGGACCTGCTCTGCAGATGTATTTCCGTAATGATGTTCTGAGTAGGGGGGAGGCGCAGAACCCCATATAGCTGGTTCGGATGATGGGATAGTAGTTTTGCTCATTGTGTAGTAGAGTTTTGTAGTTAATTTGAAAGATAAGTAGGGGAGTCAGCATAGGGGGTTGTTATTGTTTTCATAGAAATTGATGAACATCTTGTATCTCTTGCCCTAACCGGATCTGGATGGATGTAGCGCCAGTGAGCCTTACGAGGGCCACCGTGGCAGTGCTGCCCAAACTTCCTCCTGTGTCCCTCCAGTTGAAGACGTCTTGGCCATGGATTGAACCCTTTCTGGTTTAGCGCCCACCGCTGATCTCTGCGGTATGATTGGTTGAATGGAGGAGTATCCCTTCAGACAAGATTTCAGTGCCAATCTTGAGAGAAGATAGGACGCTTCAGCCCTATATGATCGAGGCTTTCGAAACTCTCATTCCACAGCCTGGGCTATTCTTATAAAATCTGTGAGTCGTTAAATGCGGGACATCATATCTATATAATACTCCCTTGGGTCCACCTGCACTCTCTGGTTTATCATATTTCTCAAGCCCTACTTGTGTCCCATTCAGCACTACTGCTGCTTTGACCCGGTTACGAGAAGAAAACTCTACAACAATGGCTGGTAAGGAATTATGTATTCCCTTGCTGATAATTCACTATCACTAAAAGCGCCCTAGCGGAGGAGAGCATATATATTTACGTACCCAACAAAATCGCTCCTGTTATATTTGCCATAGCATTTGCTGCCTCGTTAGCCCTGCACTTCTGGCAGTGCCTGTGAGTGACTAAAGACCCTAGCTCTGCTTCCGCATATCTGAAATTACTAACGGTCGAATAATAGCCACTACAAATGTTTTAAGCTCATGAGTCTGCACCTCGTGTGCTGCTTGATGTTTATGATTGGGTTTGCCTTGCGAGAATACGGTGCCTTTCACTATTCATTCAGCAAGCCAGATCTGTATATCTACATCGTTAGCACATGTTTAATCTATATGTCTCCGTTAGTCCACCTTCTATAGCTAAGTGTACCAGGTTCAAGCTAAAATAAATGGGAAGACCTCTCCTGGAGCTCGCCAACTACTATGTACTTGGCCGTATCCTTTACTATGTCCCGTATCATTCTCCGATCCACCCTGGTCGAGTCCTGACTACCTTCGGCCTGCTCTCTACCGTCGTGGAGGTCCTGAACGCTCTGGGCGTATCCTATATCGCGAATCCAGGGCTGCCAGAATCCACCATCAAGCTGGGTTATATTCTCATGAAAATATCCCTAATAGTTCAAGTCCTGGTCATTACCTTGTTCTGTTTCTTAGCGGTAATCTTCCAGAGGAGCTGTTACAGATCGGGCATCCGCAGTCGCCGCGTCTCAGCTCCGCTGATTACCTTATATATCAGTACCTTCCTTATCTTTGTACGATGCATTTACCGTATCGTCGAGCACTTTGGCGCCTCGAAGATTAGCCCCTCACCATCGGGAGACCTCGAGGGTCTCAGTCCCATTCTACGTCACGAGTGGTTTTTCTATGTGTTCGAGGCAAGCCTCATGCTTGTCAATACCCTCATGTGGAACTGGTGGCACCCTAGAAGATTCCTCCCCGAGAGATCTAATATCTACCTTGCGCAAGACGGCGAGACAGAGCTCAAGGGACCCGGTTGGAAGGATCAGCGTCCATTCTTGGTGACAGTTTGTGATCCGTTTGGTTGGTTTGATTCGAACAAGAAAAAGGAACGTCCGTTCTGGGAGAATAATGGGTATACGCTTGTCAATAGTGCAGCATGATAGGTTGACGGTATATGTGCTCAGAGCTGACGTTCCTGGTGGCGATTTAGTAATTTTGTTTTGTTTTTGCTTTTCGCGGCTTAGTTCACGTGTGTCGATGTGGTTAAAGGTTTGGGCACTTTGTTGTTTGTTCACGATGGGAGTTTTGAATCCAAATTCCGCTGGGGATTTATCAATTTTGTCATTCTTATTGGTCAATTGTTTTCAGCTCAGGCTTCCTAATATGCCCAACATTACTTATAGTGATCAGAAGTGCCACCTGGGGAGACGGCTATTGTTGAGCATTGTACTTCACTTCTACAGTGCGCTGCTTAAATCTGTCAGCCCTAGAATACAGCTATCACGAATATAGCCAGTAGGCAGTCTGCCTACCAAGAAAATTATAGATGCCACCAAGGAGCCTAGCTGGAAACATCGTACATTGGTTGATTAGATGGGAACTACAGCTTCAGATCACAAACCTAGAGTTGTCGCCATATATTCCGATCTCCAGTTTTCAAGTAGACTGCGCGTGGCACCCGCGGTGAAAACCCTATTTCCGGGCACGGGTTGGTTGAGGTAGTTCCAGTGGGTATGATAAAAAGACCAAGTTGACCCACAATAGTATAAGTTTCAAAAACAACAGTTTCTCTGCAGAACCAATTTTTGAAGTTACGTGGGACAGTTCCAAGGTAGACATTTGGACTGCGAGCGAGCCTCACAGCGTTAGATACATGAGTTCCAAACTAAATACTGTCAAGAAATTAATTTTATTTTATCGACCTATGCCACGCAAAATAACAAATGTTCAACCAGTAGAAGAGGTAATACCCCCATCAACAACAATCTTCTGCCCGGTGATGTAGCGAGCAGAGTCCGAGAGCAGGAAAGCAGCACAGTTGGCAACATCGAATGAGTCACCCATGCGTCCCATTGGCACTGCCTTGTTTCTTTTCGCAATGAATCCTTCCAGGTCCCCATTCGCATACTTGTCTGCAAGATAGCTGACCAACGGTGTGTGCATCAGCCCTGGCACAACCACGTTGAGACGGATGTTGCGATTGGCGTATATGACAGCAGTAGCTTTGGTGAACTGGATAACAGCGGACTTGGTGGCGGAGTATGCAACTTGGGGCTTGCCAATATAACGAATTCCGGCAATCGAGGCTACATTAACAATGGCTCCGCCGCCCTGCTTTTCCATAATCGGGAGCACTTCGTGGCAGCAAAGATAGACGGATTTAAGATTAATATCAGTCTGAGCATCCCTGTAACTTAAAGCATTAGAAACATCATTTCCTATACCGCCTCGCTTGCTGTATATACTTACCAGACTTTCTCTGTCATCTCGGCAGGACCGCCTGGCTCTGAACGCCCAACATTGTTGATCAGGATATCGATACGGCCGAACTTAGCCACACACTCCTCGACCATGCGCTTCACATCTTCAGAAGATGTAACATTCGCCGTCGTTACCTCACATATGCCCCCCTCTACCACAATACGCTTTTTGGTGTGCAAGGCGGGCTCGAGGTGTAGATCACACCCAAAGATTTTAGCACCGTTGCGACTCAACACTCGTGCTGTTGCGGCACCATTTCCCCACATTTGAGGATCGCCCATCTGGCCTATGCCAGTGACTAGGGCAACCTTGCCCTTGAGTTCGGGGAATGTACCAATGTGATCCGTCATGACTGGGTCGATATATTGTTGTGATCAGTGGAATGTAGCGGGATATGGACGGATGGGGTGGCCATTATATATAAGCATTGCCACAACAAGGGGCCAAGGTAATTTTAGTATAATAGGAAGATCTGCAGACATGTACATGCCATAAATTACTCCTGTGGCAGGTAAAAGTCCGTCTTCTCCGCCAGCTCGGGGTTCAAAAATTGTCGGAATTTCTGGCAAGATTCCGCGGAAATGATAATTCTGTCACCACCTCGATTCAACGCATTGCTAGGTGACTGCAGTATACGAGGCATGGTTCCGCGGAAATTCAACAAGATTCTAAGAGATTAAGCGACAGATCGATCGAATGGTAAGGATTATCTGTACACCGTTCGCAACTGTTATTTTACAATGGCTATTTTGGAGGTAAAACACTACTCAGATTGGCTGAAGGTTTCAGGGAGGATATCATCTTCGCCCGATCAGATCGCTCTGTAAAGGTCACCGGAAGCGACGAGACAGCGTGCACGAGGAACAAGGTCCTAGTTAAGGTCGAAGCCTCCTGGGCTTGCAGATACACTTCAGCAACCAACGATTCAAATATTATGAAGAGACAAAGGAAATATTTCATCAATAATCGTTACAAATATTCATTCGAATGAAGAGATTTTATTCTTGATATATTCTAGGTCATTTCCGTAACGCTTTCCTTGTACAGGAGGATTATCGAGTTTGGATCAGTTATGCTTTGCCAGAAGATCCGAAAAGATCCATAACGCGCTGGACAGACTTGGAATAAACGTCGACACCCTGTACCTTAAGCATTGTCAACTCCAATTTGGCAGCATTCTCAGCGACGAACTTCATATAATCATCGCGCACTGTTCGATTGACGTTGATCTTCGAAACCCCACTGTCAATTGCCTTGAGAAAGAGCTCATCCTCGACTGGGTGTGTTCCGTGCAGCACAAGTGGCTGCTCAACGGTCTTCGCAATCTTCCTAAGACTAGTAAATAGAAAGTTAGAGTTAGAGCAAATCCACACAATGCTGGCCAGGCCGACTTACAGAGGTAAGTCCCACGACTTTTCAGCGCCCCCAGGTCCGTAGCCTCCATGAATGTTGCCAAAGCTTGGAGCAAGGAAGTCGGCACCAGTCTCTTCCATAAACTGTTTAGCATCCTCGGGTTTTGTGAAGATAGTCCCTAGGTCCACGTTAGGCAGGCTATCCTCTCCGCCCTTGATCCGTCCCATCTCCACCTCAATAGAAATGCCCAGCTCGTGTGCCCGCTTGATATTCCGTGCACAGATTGCGACATTCTCCGCCTCTTCCATAGTGGAACCGTCAATCATGATAGAATCGAAAGGAAGAGTTAGGGCTAATTCTACGTCCTCGGGCTTGATGCAATGGTCAAGATGCACTGCAATGGGGACCGAGGCGGTATGGGCAGAGTTGACTACGTAACGGACAAACTCGGGGCCTTGGAAATGCAGGGTCCAGGGGAAAAGCTGAATAATAGCCGGTGACCTTTTGGCCTCTGCAGCACGAATAACGGCCATCACACCGTCACCATTGTAGCTGTGTAAGGTTCGAATGGATCAGCTATGTGAACCTCAACCTAGCGTTATCTTGCAAGAATATGGCATGCATACCAGTTGTACGCACCAACGGCATATTTGCCCTCCTTCGCTGCATATAGAATGGAATGAGTACGGTTGCTTGCAATTGGTGGGTTGACCATAGTGTGAGATGGTGTATCAGTAGGAAACTCGAGACAGAAAACAAATTGGAGGTCTACCCTGGTAAAATTAGGGATTGGATCCTGGACATTGACGTGATGCAACATAAATAGCCTCTACGGCTTTAAACTAGGACATGTTACCCCAGGTCTATGGCAGCTTTCTAGTTCCTCCCATGCGTTGCACGGAAAATCTCGAGCGGAACGGAAATCGAACCGGAAATCGGACGGTTCTTCGGCCCACGCACAGAGAGTGGGGATGATTAATTGAGGAGAACATGGATAGATAACACCAGAATTACATATTCACCACCGGTAGAGTGGACTTATGTACATATTTTACTGACTCATCCAACTAACTGGCAAAAGTCCCAATACCAGTATAGCGATAACGACATTGCCTTGACTATCACCACCATTCTCTTTGGCTTAGTAATATATTCGGTGAGACACTCGGTCTTGAGGGTCTCTACAACACTGCGTTTTGGTCTCTACATCAAAAACTCGTCTCCTGGGAATTGTAGCAACTTGTTATGTCTTGTGAGCCTTAGTTTAGTCACAACAGCTCTAGTACTGTTCCTCCCTTGGTCGTAAGCAAATAGGCAATGTGCGTACAATTTTCCACAATACTATCAGTAATAAGTATAAAAGTCGGAAGGATAGAATAGTGCTCAAAGAAGAAAGATAGTTTTATTTACAAAAAGGTCTACATGATTTTCCACACATTGAAGACGTCAATCTCGTGAGACGAAACATATTAGAGAAGGAAGTTGCCATTAGTTTTGGCAAGCTGCTCATCATAATAGGGTTGGAATGCCAACCAGCCCTTCTCGGGGCCACCCACCTGAAGTGCTGCGTAAGCAGCCTCATCATCATCGATAATAATTTTCTTATAACCAGCTGCAGATGCTGCATCCGCTAATAACTGCGCATGACAGGTCTTGTCAAGACTCATAAACCAGAAAGCTGCCTCGTCAACACTTTGGCCCACAGTCAGTAGGCCATGGTTCTGGAGAATAGCAGCTTTGCCCTGGCCCAGAGCCTTGGCTATACGCTGTCCCTCTTCTCGATCCAGGATGACACCCCTGAAATCCCGGTATACACCGTGGCTCTTGTAGAAGCGGAGAGCGTCCTGCGTTATCATATCGAGCTCCCGACCAAAGGCCGCGAATGCCTTTCCAGCAACGCTGTGGGCGTGACAAGCTGCATGAACGTCGGGTCGAGCCTTATGGATCTCGGAGTGTATAGCAAATGCTGGCGCATTGATGGGCTCGTCGCCTTCAACCACTAAGCCATCCTCATCTACCAGGATCAGATCAGATACTTTGATCAGGGAGAAGTGAGCTGAAAGGGGATTAATCCCTGAAAGGTTCGTTAGTCAGTATGTCGAGAAGCCGTTCATTCCAACAAATAGTAATAGCTTACAGAAATGGTCGGTAAGAATTGGGTCTCGAACGGAAATATGCCCCGCGACACCCTCATCGAAGCCACGGTCTGCAAAGACTCGGAAGGCTGCTGCCAAGTGCTGCTTGCGGTATAATCGCTCTTCTTCAAGCGTATCAAACTTGGGATAGCTTCTGATTTTCAGATCCCTGCCATCCTTGGTCTTCCCAAGCACTTGCAGCTGGGGTGGGGTTGCGCGTTTGCTATCGGACGTGGCGGAGGGGGTCTTCTGTTGGATAGGGTCATTTCCAACCACCGACGGCGCCATGGTGAAGGATCTTATGCGTAGTTGATTCTAAAGAAGATGGACAAATTGAATAGTATTTGACTAATAAGCTCCAGCTAGGATGATCAAACGAGAATTTCTAGATCAGAGAACCTCTCGATGTGGGTTGATTTTTATAAAGTCTGGGGTAAATGCAGGCTGAGACCCCGCACTCTAGTCTAAGCAGACTGCCTGAGCATCTATTACACGACATCCTCGGCGATCGTTGTAACCCATGCCGAGTATCTCCAACGCCGAAATAGATTCTCCGCGGAATTTGGAGAAGCTGCGGGGTCAAGGGCTTTTCCGCGCACGTGCCATGCCTCTGTACTGTGTAGAATAACGTAGACGTTAGCACCTTTTCCGACTCTCAACAGCCAAGTCGCCGCCTTTTCCGTTTCCTGTCCAGAGTATCCAGAGATATATTTCACACCCACTTTACTATCTACAGACATGACAGGCGGCACGGAATCCCCTAGGAGCGGAATTCTGCCCAGCCGGGCGCAGAATGCCCCAAAAAAGTATGTGACTCGTGCGTGCGATGAATGCAAGAGGAGAAAATGTAAATGTGACGGATTAGAGGTACTGAGACTTTTCTTAAAGACATCAGCAATGCATGCTAATACCATTTGTAGCCCTGCTATCGTTGCGTATCTATGGGACTCGGTACGTTCCGTGTGCATAAGCAATTTCATAGGTGCTGTGGGCGGGAACGCTAAGATTTGCCAATCCCCAATGGGTAGGCTGTGCATATCACAGCTCATATAATCGTGTTCAAAAGCGAAAACGGCATGTCAGCATTCCCGTTACTCGAATAGTCCCTTGTCATCTGTTTTGGCTTTGCCAACACGTCTTCTTGAGTAGGAAAGGAGTGCGTCTCCCAGAGAAAGACAGCAGCCGGTACGCACCAATGGAGCGCGTCCGCATGGAACACAAGGACAACAGCAACCAGAGGATGATGACAAAGGTATACTCTGTTTAGTTCATAGGGTCTTTCACTCACTGATCTCTCTTGCTCATTCGGCTGGACAGGGGATGCGAGCACACACACATTCCTCAGTCGGGTATACAGTCATCTTAAATCTATGGGCCATTCCTTACCACGAAATATGTCCCGCCCGGCCGAAGAGGTCCTTAGTGAAAATCCGTTGAAAACATCTCTGATTCCCCTCGATCGTCGTCTGGCAGAGGAGTACATTGATTGTTTTCATAGTCACTCATGTGCGACGTATCGCTATATTCCTCGAAGTCAGAGCAAGAAATTTCTCGGGAAGCTCTACTCCGAGGATGAAAGCTTCCTGCAGGATGATGCCAGTATGGCGGTTATCTTCTTGATCCTCGCCGTTGGGTGAACCATATTCAACCGATGTTTGGGCTATCATGAAAGCTGATTGATGTACCCAGGTGCATTTGGTACCCTTCTTTGCACAATCGCGACGTATTCCAGTATAAGGCCAAAGCGTAATGCTCTCTTGTTGCTTTATTCTGTCTAACAGTGCTAACTCTCACAAAGCTCGCGGCTCTACGAAGCCGCACTATCAAGGCTAGAGAACACAGCATCCATGTTCCCTCCCTCGATTCTAGTGATGCAAGCACACTGCCTTAAAGTAAGTGTATAACAATGTGCGACAAAGTCTCGTCAGAAGTACTAACAGCACGTAGTGTCAATTTCTGCTAGCAGGCAATATTCTCAACAGTGCTTGGCTAGCAGTCGGGACTGCTGTTCGTCTCGGCCAGATAGTCGGTTTCCATAAAGCCAAAGCCACAGGCTCCAATGGCCTAGAGGACTTTACCCGCAGGGGCATGTTTTGGTCATTGTATACTATGGACCGGTAAGGCGTTCCCAAGAGCTTCCAAGCATATATGGGCTGACAGAAGTATTGAGATACCTCTCTGCCGCTCTTGGGCGCCCCATGATGATAAATGACGACGACATCACGATACCGTACCCAGAGACTGCGGTATCATCCTCTCCTGGTATAGACGATCCTCATGAAGCCAAGACCGTCCCCGGAATCGTCGCACACATAAAGTTAGCACATCCCTGTTATTATGTTAGATTCGTGTGACTTATATTAGTCTCGATATACAGGCTTGCTCAGATCACAACACAAGTACTTAGGAAGCTCTATGGCTCTAAGAAGCACGACAAGGTCGCCCGGGATGAGTCGACTTCCCAAATCGAAGCACAGCTCTCCAAGTGGTTAGATGAAACCCCAGGATTCTTGAACCCAGAAGTACCGTCAGGCCAGAAGGAAAGTGAAGTCTTTTATGATGTCCCCTGGATATTCAAAAGGTATTTAAAAGGTATCTGATGTCCTAGGCAACTTCTTAATGATTCCATATAGGCAACAACGCACTGTCCGTGCTGCCTTCTATTTCACGTCCATGCAGCTCTACCGAGGGTACTTGTTGGACGAGTTCCTTCAAGCAAATTTTCACGATCGGCTGTCCTTAACCCCGGCACCACCGGTACAGAAATGTATACATGCCGCATTACAAATGGCGTTGTTCGCCGCAGAGATCAAAGAGGATGCCACGTACAACTCAGTATTTTGGGTATACCATCTCCCTTTTCTTGGTTATTGATTCTGTTCTCGGATTGATATTTGAGTAACTAATTCGACGATCTGCCAAGACAACGTCTTACTTTACCTTCTGTGCTATCTCAATCTTGACCGTGTATCTCACCTTGTACCCCGAGATCGAAAATCGTGCCGTCATCGAAAATGTTCTGGAACGGGCGATAGAGGGCCATCAGAAGCTCGACAACAGCATGAATAAACATACTCAAAAGTTACTTGAAGTAAGTTTTCTGTGGCTCGGAAATATGACCAGATTATTTTCTTCCATCGGCTATTGACAATATCATTCGTGTTGCTTGTGAAGGATACCAGGGCTATTGCGCAGCGGGCATTCAGATCATCCAGGACCAGGCTTAGCACCTCGGGCGCCAACGATAGAACGACCACCATGCCCAGTGATGTTAATGCATCCGTCACCGTAGGACACCAGAGTCCGCCAGCAGGCCCTGTCCACCCACAGGTAGAACCGTGTGAAGAATGGGGGGATGCCCAGGGCGTAATGGATAACATTGAAGAAGCCCCGGCACCCGATCTGGTAAGCCTTCTCTCATCGATCATTTCACAGCGGACGCTAAATGGCTCTGAGCAGGGTGAACTTGCAGACATCGTCAATGGTGATGACTTAGATTTCATCATGAATATTGGCTTTGATGCCTCACCTTTTAGTCATGTCGACCCACTGCAATTCTTCGTGGCCGATAAGCTTACAAGGCCTGGACCGCAGGCGTAAGTTTTGTATTACGGGCTAAAGTTCTTCATACATAGTTTCAATAGTAGTCACTAAGTCCTACGCAGTGGTTTTATATAAATTGCCTTCACACGTCACGGCAAGTTTCAATGCTGCAATCCTATTTGATGATTCCACCTTCTAGAATACAGCAATTGCATTTGGAGGGCTGGCCACGCCACCGGGCACTTTGAGTGGCACACTCGAGAGGAAAAAGGTATACCTCCCGGTTGCCTTACAATGTTGGGACAACCGCTCGAGGTCAAACAGCTCTCCAATCGGACAGCCCCAGCCGGCAAGTACCCATTCGTGTAGGTTGTACCGAGGATCAGCATGAGGACCGCGAATCGGTGCTCGCTCGAAGCTAGGCGCATCCCCGGCCACTGCTCCGAACTGGTACTTCCAGAGCCATCGTAGCATATTCTCGGTCGCCTCCACCCCAATGAAATCTGGGGACGGTCGCTGTGCCAGGTCTATTCTTTGTTGCTCATCCAATTCATTATATGCGGCGGTAAATCCACTGCGAATGAGTAGGATGTCTCCTGGGTATATCTCGATTTTAAAATCTTTAACCATGGCCTCGAGACTTTCGACCGTGATTGGGGTCGATGACAGAGGCTGGATCTGGATGTTCTTGGTAGCCGCCCACTGAGCGTAGTCAAGGAGCACGCCACGACCAGTTATTCCTCCTGCTTCCACAACAGCTAATAATTACAAAGGTCAGTGTGTTGTGTCAGGCAAATGTGTGGTTTTCTGTACAATAACTTACTGTGTAGACCAATTACATCAGAAGATTCTATCTGCTCCTGAGTTACATTGTTATAGAATCGACGAGACTTTTGATGCGCTGTGACCACCGATCAGTAATTTATTACAGTGGAGCGAATAAAACCTTTCTTACCATAATGCCTAAACCCATCCCACTGACTAGAACCTTGTGTATTGAAAGTCAAGATGTCGTCGTTAATGCAATTCGGCCTCCTATGCACAATCTCTTGCTGAAAGCCCTTTCTGCCGAAACTCGGATGTGATGGCTTACTTAAAAGCCAGTCGAGCGATATGCGTACGCCAGTCTGGATCTCCTTTGCTGCACGAACAATAGTGTCCGGTGTGATTAGGTTCAATGTGCCCAGTTCATCCTGATCTCCGAATCTGCCCCAAGCATTTCCTGGTGGCCCTTCTGCGGCCAATGGGAGATCTTCGAAAGCAGGAGTCATTGCTCGTAAATCGACCGGACGACGCAATCCTTAGTGGAATAAGGTGTAAGAACAGGCGACTTAGCGGATTCTTTATATTAAACGTTATCCGTCAGAAATCCCATTCCCCACCCACGGCGGAATTCAAAGACCTTTTTTTTCCTCGGAAATGTCGGCGGAGTTAGGAAAATCTTTCTTTTCCGCACGCATTTTCCGCCCGTGATTGCTGAAGAACATGGCTACCAGTCTGGATCTAGGGCTTAGCATACAGTGACCCCTAGACAAGCTTTTTTAAGTCCCCGTAGAGCGGGAATTACCTCATGGGGTCACTGAGCCAGCGGCGGAGTATACGCGTCCGGGGCTTCTCAATGTAGAGAATTTTTGATCGCTTAAAGAGGCGCTCAAAACATATATTTTCTGCGTTCGAGCGTTAGAAAAAGCTTGATCATCGCTTTGTTTTGTGGTCATACTTTCCCAGTAACAGAATGAATGAAGAAGATCGTAAATCTCCGTCACGACTCTCCAAAGACATCCAAACATGGCACGAAGAGTCAATCAATCCCCAAGACCTTACCCATGAGGAACGAATCATTGAGAACCCTCTGGTCCGTCGGATAGATTTTCATGTCTTGCCACTGCTGGTCCTGGTCTATCTGATGAACTATATGGATAGGCAGGGATGGCATTCTTGCCTCATCCTATGCATAGTGGACATTGACTGGGAGGCTCAACAGAAATAACTATGCCTCAGCAAGGCTTCAAGGCCTTGAGACCGACCTCGGTCTTAGACGGGACCAGTACGAAATCGGTCTTTCGGTTATGTATATCAGCTACATTCTTACTCAAGTTCCCTCAAACCTCTTGTTGAACTATTTCGGCCGCCCCTCCCTCTATCTCGGTTTCTTCGTTCTCAGCTGGGGTCTGGTCGCAACTTTGACTTCCCAATACACCAGCTTTGGGGGTATAGTTGCCTGTCGATTTATGCTTGGCCTTGTCGAAGCACCATTCATGTCTGGGGTTCTATTCTATCTATCAAAGTGGTACAAAAAGGATGAACTAAATCTCCGAATGGCCATCTTCTATTCTGGCTCCTTGATATCTGGAGCATTTGGTAACCTGATTGCCGCCGGTATCCTCAATGGACTATCGGGAAAACGAGGGTTAGCCGCGTGGCAATGGCTGAATGTGATTGAGGGCTCTATCGCGATGTTTTTTGGAATTATTATGTTATTCATTTTGCCAGATTTTCCTCATACATGGCGTCTTCTAACCGAAGAGGAAAATTCCGTCGCCAACTGTCGGATGGCTCTTGATGCAGCAGATGTGGACGTCGATGAAGGAAACGCTATGTCCCAGCTCAAGGGGCTCAGTTAGCGGTCACCGATATCAAGACCTGGATCCTAGCTTTTACCTACATGGCCATCACCGGTGCCGCCGGATTTCAAAACTTCTTTCCTACGTTGACGGCTACCCTAGGTTACAGTCATATTATCTCTTTGCTACTGGTGGCACCTCCCTATATCTTCATGAAGGTCTGGAGCTACGTACATGGTGCTTTATCTGATCGGTTAGAGAAGCGATTCTGGTAGAGTCACCCCTTCTCATAACACAAGCCTAATCATCGGAACAGTTACTAACCCATTTTTATGAGAAGGTTTTTCATGTACCCGATTCCCCTCACAGTCGCCGGCTTCATAATATTCATGACAGTAGATGAATTCGGTCCCAAATATTTCTCCTTCTTCCTTGTCATTTTTGTCTTCGCCATGAACAGTACGCTGTTCACCTGGATTGCGACCTCAATCCCTCGACCTCCTACTAAAAGGGCCGGGGCTATTGCAATCACTAATGGTTTGGGAAACTCAGCTTCGATCTGGACACCCTTCACATATTCTTCCACCGAAACACCTTATTACCGCACGGCATTTGGCATAAGTGCCGGCCTTCAAATTATTGCCGCAGGATTGGCGTTGTGGCTGCGATTCCTTTTGGTCCGCGAGAACAAGTTGTTAGCAAGTTTGGAAGATGAGAACGTAGTATTGCCTGAGCCTGAAATGGACAAACTGCATCAGCTAGCCATTGTTGAAGGCGTTGATATCGACACTGCAAGACAACTCCGAAGGGGATTCCGATATGTGATCTAGAGTGCAATTTCCTGGCAGAAATCGGTTGTTTCAGCTGCAAAATACAGCTATCACAAATACAGCTAAATTAGAGAGCTCTATAGGAAAGAAATAGCCTATAAAATAGACAGAGTAAGAGGTATAGTTGAAACAGTAATGGATATTTTAGAGATAGAGATTTGAATAGGTCAGTATAGTTACTGCTCTAGACCGACAAACATAACAGCTTACCAGAGAGATAGTGGATGAAATAAGACAAATTGAACATGAAGAGGCATAAGTATGGAATTAGTGAAACTATTGGGCCGGCTGTTTTGCTGATGCTTGCAGAGATCACCTAGGTGAGCGAGACAAACACCGCCTGTCTTAGCATGCCATGACAGCTTTAATCTGTCCGGTACTTATTGCCATTGTTTTTCATATCTTGTCTTTTAGCTCGTACATTCCTCCAATATTAACCTTGCGATCTGTGGCTTTGTTGTTGCTTAAAAACTGGTAATCCCTACGACGGGATCCCGAGTTCTTGTCTACCAATTCCCCATTCATGATAGGAGACACCATATAGACCTTCACATATTCAGTCGTGGTTTACCTTGCAGCAAGCACCACAATCACTTACTGCGGCCTGCTAGTAGACGCCTATACTATTGGGCAAGTTCAAAACCGCAACGAACGTGAATAAATTGATAAGTTGATTGACTACAATGGTAGCGAAGCTGTGCTGGTGAAACTTATGTCTCCAAAGGTTGAGCTGAGGAGACCGTCGCCCGAGTCAGGTTGAACATTTAAAGACTGCTATCCGACAAATTCGAATTTCATCCACCAACGACACATATCAGAACGAATAGCACAAGCAAACAATGGACTGATGTTACGCATTCTTCTCATAGAACATGAGTGTCTGAAAACTGTGGTACATGAAACCTATAAACTCTATAACTCCATCACCAAGTCTTGGTCACGTTAGCACCGTAGTCTCAGAGCTTGGAGTCTGGCTCGGCCGTGGCCAGCAGCTGTGAAGACTTGGCCTGAAGGTAAATAGTGTCCCTGTCGTCCGTCTTTGGGTAGAACTCGGCCGTGTTCCCATATCTGTCGTATAGTCTGAACCAAGCGTTCATTGTCCAATCTTTGATCCAATAGTTGGTATTACAAGAGTAATACATGCGAGTGAGACACAATGCATTCGCCCGCTGATTGACCTTGGCGTATGCCTTTGCCCAGACGACGGTCCATGGAGATGCAGAGCCTATTAACCTGCTGACGCCGGGTTCCTCGGTGCTTTCAGACGCCATGGGCCAAATGAAGAATATTTTGAGATCGTTTCGGTCAATCAAATAAGCGTAGGCGTTCTTCAGATACCGAGAGGATATGACATTATTGTTGCTTCCGGTGGCATCATAGTTATAGATCTCACCCTTGATAAAGGGGTAGAGCTTGGATGTGACGTAGTAGTTGTTCTGGGTATAATTGTAATAAACTGTGTTGACCAACGCACCATTTTTGTTTGTGTCCACAGGCCATTTGCCACTGATTGTATTCTCTCGCACAAGGTTGACATCATCTGTGGTGTAGGGTATCGGCTCGCGCGATGTAAGGGTGGCACGAGAATTGAAGCTACTACTGTTGGTGGTAATAACCTTATTGTCGGTGGTCTGGGTGATTCGTGCAGCAATATTTTTGTTTTCGATCTTCGTGGTGGAGACCCAAAAAGTGATGTACTGAGGGCCTTCATCTCGAATAGGTTGTCCGGGGTCTCTGCTGGTTGGCAGACTATGCGCAAACTCGTTCTCCTCTGTGGAGTAAAACCAGTCGCCCTTGATCTCAGTCGATGTATTGTAGTAGTCGACCAACGTTATTTTTTTCAGCTCAGCGTTGGTCAAGGTGTAAGGCCTGTAGTTCTGGTCCACGGCTTTGATTCCAACAATTACCGAAACTTGCATCTGGCCGTTCGCATACAGCGCATCTGTGACGCCATTACTAGTGCTTGTATGCACGGTAAATGTGACCACTTCCCATGCCATTTTTGATTATATTGGAGGGGGCGTGATGAGCTAAAGAAATGGTTGAGAAGAAATTGTGAAAGTAGGGTGTTTTCCTCTTAGAAGAAGCCTTGTGATTGTGACAATAGAAAGGGATTGCTACCTTATTTCCAGACGAAAGAGGACTATTATATATTTTGCCATTCCGATTAGTAGCGGTCCATTCTACGACAAGCGGAGTCTTTACACTCCCCAGCTGACGATCTCGGATAACCTTCTCTGTTGTCAATGACGCAAATTGAGCAAGTTGCAATAATCTCCATGTCTCAGGCCGTCTACCACCAGGTCGCCATAGACACGTAACGCTTGTCCGGATCAAACCTCCGGTGCGGGGTGCGATATGTACGGGATGCTCACACCGGGTCGCAGAACGCAGTTTGGTACAGAATAATCTAATTGTAGAGCAGGGGGTGTTGTATCGGACGACAGGCATTTTTCCACCACCAGAGGAGCTGGATGTGGGGAGTATGTGTATACTAGTTGCTTTGCCATCCGTCCAGCGACTACTATATTCAGCTGAGTGCGTGGGTTATATGCAGGTATTGCATTGTGCGAATTCCACAAGCTGTGCAATCAAATAAGAGAAGAGGTAAACCATGCCTTGTCATACATGATTATACACGTCACTATCTGCGGCCAAGGACAGTGGACGGACTTAGAACGTCTTATCTTCGGCGCTTTAGTCGGCGTCCGCTGACCCACAAATATGGATAGCAACAGTACCTGGTGAGCAGCCCAGTATTACTGTGGATAGTGGGTCATTCTATAACCAGGACCAGGGTCTATAAGTCATGTGAGATTTCCCAGCGACCTGCCGTGCAGCCAGCTGAATCATGTACGAGGGTTACATCGCATTAGTACGCATCGAAATGTGTCGAGGATGCATTAGCCTGGGGGATTGGCCCACATTTTGACAACAATCGGGGAATCCTCGACCAACCACATCAGCTTCTCGGCCTGGAAGTGATTTCAGTTTCCGGTGAGTATTCCGAATCGCTATCCCTCCTTATAGACAGTTGGGGTGCTAAAAGCCAAGACTGTGGGTCCTTGCTATCTAGATGAGAAGCAAGTTTTCCGACTAGCCCTAACGGTCACGGGAAGAAATGTTGGTGATAGAATATACGGCTCTATTCGGTCTGAGGTGTTTCCATCTGGAAGGACCCCCTCAAAGGATCGATTCGATTCCATCTCCGTTTCTCTGCGTGTTTCTGCACCGGTACCATTACAGTGCATCCCATCGTCCAGCTCAGGCTTTTTCCCCGAAGTCGTCAGATCTGCGCATCCCCTTATTATAGATGCAGCAATTTAATCTAAGTGCAATATAACTCCTAGTGTATTAAGCAGGATTCTTGCAAGGATAATCCTATCTCAGTTGAGACGGGGTTAATGAAGATACAGTTGCCTCTCACCACCCCGATACAACCCGACAGTGCTAGGTGCTTATGCTGGTGCAAACAAGGGTATGTGAGGGCTTCGGAAGCTCCGAGTCCAGCTATGCTTGACTGACAAGGGAAGGGAATGTACGTATAAGAACCACGATCAGAAAGGCGAACAGCGTGAATATGGGATAGGCTGGCCACAGAGATCATCATTGTTCTATTATCTGTCATTTCCATTAGCAAATTACTGGACGCAGTCATGCTCTACTCGCAAGGCTTCAACTTTGATACATATGTGGAGAAAGGTGTCGACCCTCGAACAGGTCAATATACCTGTGCCATTGCACTTTATGAGGTCCCCAGCAGTGTTCGCAATTGCCCCCCTTTCAACCTCACCCTTCACTACAATCCTTTGAACACCGATGATGTCGGTCTAGGTAAAGGGTGGTCCTTCAATCTCACTTCTTATGAGCATCAGACGGCAAAGGCCCTCTTTCTCTCGACCGGCGAGAATTACCGAGTCACGGAACTTTCGAGCGGGGTGTCGGTGAAGGATCAGAAGTTGAAAAGCTTTCTGTTCCAGAAAAAGAACACCCATACTTATCAGGTCATTCACAAGTCGGGTCAGATTGAGGTCTTGTCCAACCTCAACGGTGTCTATAATGTTAGTGTTCCGACCGAGATCTACAGCGCCAACGGTCGCTCACTGAACCTCTCCTGGGTGCATTCAGGCGGACAGCCTCGCCTCAGCAAAGTCCAGGAGGCCTCTCAGGACCTGGTAGCCATCGACTACACCGATGCGAAGGTGACCATCACCCGCGCTCCAGGCACTTCGGAGGCTGCGACATTCACCCTGTTGCGCCGCAGTAGTCAGTTGGTAGAGCTCCAGCTCCCTCTCGCAGGCACCCCATCCTGGAGGTTCACCTATGGGACGTTTGGTCTGATCAATGTGACTAGCCCGGCCGGCGCGGTGGAAAACATCACCTACAAGGACAGTGGGCATCTCCTGCCGAAAGGGGCACCAGTCCAGGCCATCCCATATGTGATCTCCCATACAGTACGTCCACTGCAGGGGCAGCCCCCTATCGTGTCGACCTACACCTACTCCGACCGCAATTTCCTCGGTTACGGTGGAGGCTTGGACTGGAAGGATGGGGAAGACAATCTCTACCGCATGCCGGCTGACTACGAATATTCCTCCACTATCCAAGTGGCGGGTGGACCAACGACCAAGTACACCTACAACAAATTCCACCTGACCGTCAGTACCCAACTACGACAAGGCATGAAAGAAATTGCTCAAACCAACGGCTACTACGCCTTGGCGAATACCGGATTCGATAAGCAGCCGGCTCAATACCAATTGCCCAAAACGGTTCAAACCACCTATCGGGATATATCAACTGGGGCATCGCGGACAGAGACCACTGAGTATGCATTCGATGACTGGGGCAATCCTACAACTGAAGCCCGCCCGAGTGGAATCACTATTACCCGCGACTACTACCCCTCAGCCGGTGAGACTGAGCTTGGTCAAGTCCTCTGCCCAGCCGATCCACATGGATTCCAGCGTTACATTAAACGGGAAACTGTCACTCCAGCCAAGAGCGCCTATTCGACACCAACTCGAAGCAAGCGCTATACATACATGCAACTATCCACGGCTGCAAATGCACTAGTAGAGTATCTAGTAACCATCAAGCAACTGCAAGTGATGGAGAACGCTCAACGGCTATCCAGCACAGAGTACACGTATATAAACCAAGTCCAGTCGAGGAACCATAGTCGCCTGCAGCAACAAGTCACTTGGTTGTCTGATCAGTATCCAACAACCCATGGATGGGATTACGAATATGTGGGTTCGGAACAGCTGAGACAAATTACCAGTGCTACTAGTTATGATGGCCATAAAACTCAAGAAGAAGAGCGCTCTTCTTTGTTTTCCGGACTGACCCTCTCCGAGTGGGATGAGAACGGTATTGAGACTGAATATCAGTACGACCTAATGGGTCGACAGACTAAGACTACAGTGTCTTCCGGGACGCCCTACCAAGCCACGGAGCAGGTCGAATATGTGGTTCTTGAAGAAGCTGGCACGCGTGTCACGACAACTGATGCCAAAGGGGTGCAAGCTCGCTATACCACAGATGGTCTAGAAAGAGTGCTGCGGGTTGAGTCCCAGGATGACGATGGCACCTGGGACAAGTACAATTCCTATACCGGGACTTTCCGTATTGTTCAGGAACGTAGCTACAATGCACTGGATCAGTGCATTACAGAGACAGATATCGACTGGCTTCGAAGTGAGAACACGCCCACAGAGCAGCGGACTAGTCGCACCCTCGAGTACGACGACTGGGGCCAAGTCTACAAGGTCACCAGGAACAGTGGTGCGGTCCATTTAGCAATTACAGATCCCATCGCCATGACACAAACAGTTGGCGAAGAGGGAGAAGGTCAAACTCGAGTTTACCTAAATGTGTTTGATGCTCCTACATCCGAACAGCTTATCAGGACCAATGGAACCGTCTATAGCACGATTGAGTATACATATGACGGGTTGGGTCGCCGAATGCAGATAAAAGATAATTCTGGACATATCACGAAGTTCACCTACGACAGCTTCGACCGTGTGATCGAAACCACCTTTCCCGACAGCCACTCCATCACCACGCAATACGCTGCGCAAAGTGCGGCAATCCTGCCTCAGTCCATCGGCCTCAAAGGTACTACTGGGTTCAGTGAGCAAACATACGATGGCCTAGACCGGCTGACACGACGTACTGTGGCCGGGCGCACAAGCAGCAATGTCTATACCGGAATTGCGCCCATGCCGACACAACTCACCACACCCAAGATGAATAAATTTCAACTCACCTATGAGCCCGCATTAGATTTTGCGTTGACCAGTCGAGCTACAAGTGACGGGGTCGACGCTTATACGTATGATTATCAGACGGCCGATGTTGTACAACTCGACAGCTCTTTCTCTAAAACCAGCGTGGGATATTTGCCATCCCGTCTAGTATCGCATGAGAGGATACAAGCCAAAGATGACTCTCATTCATCTGAGTACGTCTACTCACAAGCTGGGAAGCTTCAAGGGTACACAGACATTCACGGGCAACAGCATACAATCCAATACGATAGCTACGGCAGACCTCAGTCAATTAGCTTAGGGGCAGTGAAGACCACGTTGGGCTATGATCGGGCAGATCGCATCGCCACAAGCACCGTTCATGATAGCAAGGGCGGCTTAAGCCTCTCCACGAATATAGTATACGACGAGTTTAGTCGCGAGATCCAGCGTACGGTCTACCAAGGCGAGAAGATGTTGCATCAATCGACTCAGTCGTACGGCGACACAGGCTTAATTTCTCGAAAGGGTTGGAGAAATGGCGATGGAAACTTGACCAGACAGGAGAGCTTCCAATACGACAACCTGAGTCGATTAGTTGACTACCAATGCCAAGGAACTCAGCTACCAGTTGATGAAAAGGGTCGCTCAATCCAGCAACAGAAATTTACGTTTAACAACTACGACGGTCTTACCCGCATTTATACCAAGTTCAGCAATGGCAGCGAAAACATTGCGACCTACACATACAGCTCCAAAGACCCAACCCAGCTCACCCGTATCATTAATACGCATCCTGATGATATGGCGTCGATTGATCTCGAGTACGATGCGAATGGCTGTCTCACGCGCGATGAGCAAGGCCGAGTGCTTGTCTACGATGTATACGGCCGGTTAAGCACTGTATATACCAACCAGAACCAGCTTGTATGCGAATATGCCTATGATGCCGCCGACAGGCTTGTGTCTCAGAAGGTCCCGAACGAGCCCGATACCAACCTATTCTACCGGGAAGATAGCTTGATTGCTGTGAAGAAGGGAGACAGCAAGACTAGCTACGTATCCGGTGGGGGGGTGTACTGGGGACAGATCGTTCAGAAAGGGGCCACCAGCCATGCGCAACTCTGGGCCTCGGACGCACAGCAGTCCATCAATTCATGGCTAGACACAGAGCAGCCGGGTAAGGTCCATTCTCAAGAGTATACGCCATATGGCCTCAGCTTGGGAGGCACGGCCATCGGTTTTACAGGGCAATGGCGAGACCCCGTGACCGGATGGTATCATCTTGGCAATGGATACCGTGTCTACAATCCTCGTTTGATGTGCTTCCACAGCCCAGACGCATGGAGCCCCTTCGTTTCAGGTGAGATCAACCCATATGCCTACTGCCTCGGGGACCCCATCAACCGTGCCGACCCGAGTGGCCATTTCAGTTGGCGTGCCTTCACGATTGCCCTGGTTGGAATTGCGGTGGGCATTACAGTTGGCATCCTCACTGCGGGGGCAGGAGTTGCAGTTGGAATCGGTATCAGCATTGCCGCTGGTGTAGTCTCTGATGTAGTTACTGGTGTCATCTACGACGTGGCAAGCGGGAAATCACCGACGTGGGGAAGCGTGGGGTCGGATGCCCTCTGGGGGTTCGTTGGGGGCGTCGCCGGTGAGGCGGCAGGCAGAGCGGTCACCTATGGAGCCAGGGCAGCGTTTCGGCAGATTGGCAAGCAGGTGTCAAGCGCGGCCAGTGGATCCCTCCGGGCGCCTTTGGCAGCCATCACAGAAGGTGCGGCTGGGAGTGCGGCTGGAAGTGCTGCAGGAGGAGCTACATCCAAGGCCACGACACGCACTGCTACACAGCTTCCTGCATGGCTGGTGGAGAGGTTTCAAAAAGGTTTGCCGCCTATAGGGCTTCACGGAGGAGCACCATCGGGGGGTAAAAAGGCAGCTCAGAAAGCAGCGCAGAAAGCAGGTCAGCAGGCTGGCCCATCTACGGCACCGAGTCCCTGGACTTGGAGCGACACAAAGGCCTACAAAAAGGGAGGACGCCTACTAGAAGACGCTCACCTGTCGACGTATAATGATTACAAGGCACTGGTTACTGGTGGGCAACATCCGTCCCAAGCTGCGAGGTTTAGGGACCTGCATTTCGAACAGCTGCGTGGTAGGCAAAGGGGCCAGTTCACGATTCGACTGAGCCAGGAGCACCGAGTTGCCTTTACCATTGACGAGACGGCGAGACACGTAGATGTATTCCACATAGGAGGACACTACCCGAAGGCTATCCTTTTGTCTGCCGGTCCGCTGGCACAACTTTAGTCACATTAATATGGTCATTGATAGGACCATACACGTGGAGCGGCGAACATTGGGGCTGGTAACAAGGACATGGTACACTATGCCTGAGGCCTGTGATGAATTAAGCACACAGAAGGTCTTATTTCCACATCTATTCTCTTTATCCTCGCTTTCAAGTTATTCATGAAATTCGTCTACCAAGTTCAAATATTCTCTGGCTCCACTGCCACTCATTTACATTTGTATTCAGAAGTTCTTCCTGAACATCTGACTCACTAAAGACTCGGTCTAAGAGTCATCTCTTATACCCCTGAAGCTGGTTTTTAATTTTGAAGTGTTGAAGGGAGTTCTAACCTCTTTCTATATTTACTGGGGTCATCCCGAAGCTGGGAAATGTCCAGGGCCGGGGCCCTGGTTTGGCCCTTTACATATGAACTTTCGATGGTTTTATCAAGGATCTAGTGAGGATTTTCCCGTGTCATGGAAGCGCTGATCATTCCAGTACCATAGCTTTAGACATGATCTACGCAACAAAGGCATTTCTCAATGCACAAGTCATGGCCTCGAGTAACATTAAAGGCATCCTCTAGCTCGTCTAGGTATTGGAATCTCAACAGCAAGGAGGTTTCACCGATAGTAGGACTTTAAATACCTGCTGATAGTAAGACTGTGATACAAGAATCACGAGCCAGAAGGGGGGAGTCTCATGAACAGGACAAAGATTTATTAAGCGTTACTAAACCTGAGCCCTTAAGCAACAAGTCTTCCGGTCTGCAAATCAATCTTCTGGCGCCCCTTGAATTCAACTTTCAGGGATTTGGTACCACCACGAATCAAATTCTGCGCCCAATCAGGGGCTCCTCGCTGCGTGGTGTGTTAGCAGTCGTGACAATCACTTGCCCATGAAGGAACGACTCACCAAGCCTGCAAGAAGCCTAAAGATACCCGGGAGGAAAATAGTCCGGCTAAGTCCACTATCAAGTGTGTCCACGATGGCGTCCACGACCGTATCAACATGCAGAAGCGGCATGAAGAAGTTGGACTGGTTGGTCTCTCCTTTGAACAAGGGCGTTTTGGTAAAGCTCAGCACTGCAAGTGATGTACGAACTTTCAGCGCATTCTGAGCTCGCAGCTCTTGACCAAGACACTACGAGAATCAATTAGACAATCAGAATGAAAGCAGATACTGGAGATATACCTCGTGGAACGCAATCAAACCTGCTTTCGACGCGGCATAATCCGCAATGCCTGGCGGTGGAATATAAGCACTCATCGACGAAACATTGACAATGTGGCCGTGATTCTGCCGGATCATAGATGGAAGGAACTCTTTTGAGAGTAGTAAGGGTGCCAGCAGGTTGGTCTTCAGGGTTATAATGTTGTCACTGTAGGAGCCTTCGGCCACTGTCTGACCACGAGATAAACCAGCATTGTTGACTACAACTACCAGTCAGAGAATCAAATATTGCTTTTAATTTTCTTTTTCCTTCACTAACCGAGAACAGTTGGATGGCCGACTTCTGATTTGATATTCTCGCAAATGGCTGCGATCTCTTTCTCATCGATGAGATCACACCTGTAATATATGATGCGTTCCGTTTCTTGCATTTGCATTAGCAGAGATCAGGCTTTCGAAAGGTTCTGTATGCAGAATTTCACTCAACACACCAGGCTCATAGGTCAATGGGATAATATCCAGAACGACAACCCGAGCCCCCATAGTCGCGAGACGCTGGGCAACTCCACCACCAATACCGCCACTCCCTCCAGTCACCACGACGAGCTCTTTCTTCCAATCCCAGTTATCATCCATGACCCAATTGTTCCGGCTTTTGGCACTTAACCAATCGTTAAGCCACAGTAGGACACTTGTGCCTGCGATCAGTTGAGCGGGCTTGTCATATTGCGCAGCAGCACTTGACTTGACGAAGTAAAGGCATGTTAAAGTGAAAATCGGATGGAGAATCGTCTGGCGTAGAATCTTGACGATAGGGTCGATATAAAGGCCTTCTCGAGGAAGCATCATCGTCATACGCAAGAGTTGGAGGCGAAGAGAACTTCAGTTGGCGGGAAAGGTAGCTGACATTACCTCTTATACATGTCTAGAGTCCACAGACCGGAATTAATAAGTAGAACTTTCCTCCTCTTCTCAAAACTTCCCAGGCCCGGAAGCTACCCGACTGTAGCATTATAGTATACGGACGGAACGTTCCGGCAGGGTGGATTCTACACAGTATCCCCAGTAGTTCTGAGATCGAATTTATTCTATCGCCGATTACCCGAGGCTGGGCTCAATGCATGACGTGCTGAAGTCGTTCGTCCATGTGTCGTGCCCTCTCAGTCTGTCGGTACGAATGTGGACGCCCGTTGTTGATAGCTCCATTAACGGGCGTGGACTTGTGGTACTAACGGATGCCCACGGTCAATTGTTAGATATTTATTTACTGGGCTCAAAGCTGCAGTCCATTTCTTTCGTTGCCACGAGCACCTAGTCATGACCAAATCTCTTAATTGGACAGAGAGCCTGTGGGGTTTCGTCTTGATGCACCTGCTTACTTGAATGCACATAGCTTACGCATTCCAAATAGATAAAGATATAGAAGAAAAAAGTAAATTGGAGATTTCTTGGCTATACAGAAAGCTCTAAAATGTACACTGATCTCTTGAACAACGGCCAGTAACTGTGCGATGCCAGGCCCGTCTAATTGTTCTGCAGTTGGGACAGCGCTGCGATGCAATAGCTCCTGAGATCTTCGAGGGAGACGTTTCTAGTATCACAAACTTGTATAGCCCCCAAAATTCCAATACAGAAAAGAGCCAATAGCAGGACTCGGGACGACGAACGTTTTGCCGGCTTTAAAGCTTTCTATAAAGAGTCAGTATGGGCATGTTGGTCAAACAGCACGCGGTTTGGTTGTCGAACCTTGATGGTCCAGTCAGACCACGTGGGAAATAGACTTCTCCACCAATAGTGGGCTTGAGTCCATGGATAGGACATGGAGTTCCATTTCTGGTCGTTGAGATACCACTATACGAACATATTAGCTAAGATAAAGCAAACGCCAGTGACTGGACCGACTTACCGACACACAACCAGCGTTCCAAACACGTTTACTCAGTGCGTCCTGTACCCAGTACGCGTAATCATACTCAGCTTTGGCAGTGACCTCGACAGAGGCGGCATCACCGTCCAGAACTGGCTTGAGGATACGGAGGGCATAGTTTATAGAGCTGATTGCAATGGTTAGTAACGTAAAGGGTAAAAGAGATGGGATGAACAGGCAACCGACTTCTCTGCAGCCATCATGGCGGACGTGTGACCGGTCGCGGCGTTAGGGCCAAGGAGTATGAAGAAGTTTGGGAATCCATTCAGCGCAGAGCAGTTGTAGGCCGCAGGACCTCCGTATCTGCCCCAGTGTTCAGAGACGGTCTCGCTGTTCCGCCCAACAACATCCATGTACGGAATGAATTTATTGGTTTGGAAGCCTGTAGCGAGGACGATCACGTCAGCTGGAATGAAGCCTTTGTCGGTCTCTATTCCCTCTTCAGTTATTCTTTCGGTCTTCGCGTCCGTCAGAAGAACATTGTCCAGGTGTAGTGATTCAAGGTAGCCGGGGTCGAAGATTCGCCTCTAAGGGTCCAATGAGTACTGATGATTTCTCCTACAATTCATGTCACAAAGAAGAGATGGCCGCAGAAATACCTTGCATCCAACATCGAAGTCTGGAATAAGCAGATCATGGTATTTACGCGGACTCGCTTCCCGCATGTATTTCTCGACTTGTTTTCGTCTCTTCTCCCTGAGTCTAGCTGCACCCTTGGTCATCGGGAACAAGCGAAAATCATTCTCTGCAACCAGAAAGATGTGGAGTCTGTGGAGTCTCATGGCAAGTGGGACATAGCGGAAGATCCACTGCAGCAGCTTGGGATAGGTAAAGTTAGGGGCTGGGAATATCCAGTGCTTTGTACGGACAATCTGCGTGAGAGACTTCACTTGCCCGCTCTTGGCGAGAGCTGGCACAATTTGTGCAGCAGTGCCTGAGGGCCTGTCAGAAAAGCTTGGGTACGTCAGATTGCAAATATATACATACACCCATTTCCAATCACAACAACGTTCTTTCCATTGAGATCGACGCTGTGATCCCACCGTGCTGAATGAAAGATGCTGCCGCGGAAGTCTGACGCACCAGGTATTTCACATGGACGCGGCTCAACCAGTTGACCCGTAGCTGCAAAGAGAATCTGGCATTCGTGGGTATACTCGCGCCCCGTCTTCAACTCGCGCAAGTAGAGAAGCCAGCGGTTTGCATCCTCTCTCCAAACAGTGCGGACAACTTCCGTCCCGAAGGACATTTTCGGGAGAAGTTTATAGGTCTTCACCACATCATCGATATACTCTTTGATCTCTTTGTTTGATGGCATAAGCTTTGTCCAGTTGGGGTTTGGGGCAAAGGAAAAACTATAAAGAGCACTCGGCACATCGCAGCCGCATCCTACGAGTGTGTTAGTTTGAATGCTGAAGTGAGACAGTGCAGATCCTCGTTCACCTGGATAACTGTTGATGTACCACGTTCCGCCGCTTGTGGGATGTCGCTCGAAGAACTGAATGTCTTCTAGGCCATACCATCTCTGCAGCGTCGCGCCCAGGGCCACAGCTGATAACCCGGCGCCAACACAGGCTATCTGGCTATAGGTGGGAACGTCGGTAGACTTGGAAGCCATTTCAGACAGTGATGAGAATTGAATGATGAATATCTTGTTCCTTCTAACCCAGATGGCATTTTTGACTTAAATACGAGATATCACTAGTCGTTCTTGAATATCAAAGCAAACTATATCGGAGCCATCCCGTGCCGACGGATGCACCCGGAGCGAGGCACGGCATGTGCATGATCACGAGAAGTTCCGGGTTCACTATGGAACTATCGGCTTAGTGGACTAGATTCATGGGACTGATGTTATGGGCTGGGATCGGCCCAAGGGGCAAAGGGTGGACAAGGCTAAATAACTAAGTCTGAGATATCCAAGCTACGAGGCATTTTCCTAGCTTTCTACAAACAAATCACAATCACTGGCATGTTATATCTCTCAAATTCCTCTCTCCAATGAGTTCTGTGCATCGGCCTATCTTACAGGAATACTAGATTATTTACAGGTATGTTGTTTGTGGTCATGTTATGACCCAATTTTCGAGCCAAATTCTCTTGCAGATTACCTAAAACAACCTCGTCTTACCTCATTCTAAGGTGCCATGAAAGTTGAACTCTGTCAAGAACCCCAAATCATCCAATCCGGGTACCATACTCTCCGCGAATTCCTCCCAGTCGAAAGTGGAGATTTGGGTTGGATCGCAATTCGGAAGATCACATGAGTTATTGGTTTGGTGAATCTGTGAGGCATCGCCCTCTATAACTACCTGTTGTTGACCATTGGGAACTGCTTGATGATAAGCAGCCCGCAGAAATTGGAGAGTGTTGGTGGCAGAGCGGCAAAATGTAGTCATGGACTCCAGAATACTTAAGGCCTCTTTCCAAGCATCCCGTGTTTTACTCAATGTAGATTGATCCATCATTGACGGGACAGACATGGCCATGAGAAGGACTATGGCAGCGGTTGAGACGTCTAGTGATGAATGAATCAGCATCCAGATACAGCAAGAATGGGTTCGAACGACAGCATACAGAACCCGTTGTACCACCATGCATCAGTGGCTTTCGTCCGATAAGTCTCTTGGACTAGGTGTGTGAGGTCAATAGCGGTCGTCACACACGCGGTCGCGCATTTGCTAAACATGGAAGAATAGAGAGGTCTTTGCATCTCTAGCCCACATGAGGAGTTTCGCTTCGAATAGAGTTGGGTGAAGATCGGGCGGTATAGAAGAAGATGAAGATGGATATATCTATACAGACTAATTAGCAAATAGGCAGCTAGACTCTAACGATAAGAAGCGCACCTGGCACGTAGTACGTTTCTTTGCTGAGAAATGGCTGGGTTCGATTCCGGACAAGAAAGTCCTTCAGGTAGTCCGGAGGTCCACTTCAAAAAAGGAGGAAGGTTGGCTTCGAACAAGGCCAGCTCCTTCTCGACTCTCAGGACAATATCAAGGCTCCCAAGGTTCATGTTTGAGGCTTGGAGCTGATCCCGGCGTAGCCGGCCAGACCAAGCTTGGTAGATGTCTGCTAGAATGATGTCCAATATATCATAAAGCTTGATCGACTCATTGTAGAATGCCATCAAGGAAGGTTCCTCGCCCCCTTCTAGACGTTCATATGTTTTCGAACTATCTGGTCTGGGAACAGGGGCCAGGTGTGAGGTCATGCTTGGTCTGCCGTATGTCATACTCAACGTGCTGCAGACTATACCTTAGCATCATATAAAGACAAAGTAGGGAACTCAGGTTCTTACATGTCCATCATCACGCATCCATGCCACGTCCGCCTACGAATTTCAGACTCCAACGGTGATAATGTAGCGAGAATATCTGATCTATGTAGTCCGAGGACGACAGCCACCCTGCAGGCGTTCCCAACAGAATGCCAGCAACGGCTAGGATACGGAGAGCTCTGCAGAAAAAGTGCCGTGATCAGTAAAGTCTGGACCACGCCGAGGGTGTTGATGTCCAAGAAATCGAGCCCGATGAATTTCTTTGCTCGAAGGAAGAACGAGTTTGCGACAGCCTCAGCTTCTTCTGGGGCAATGTCTGCAAACTGACAGCCTAAGGCAAGGATCAAATTCAGGGCACACTGAAAGACGATGGATTTGGGTCCCGACTCCGCGCTCGATCCCAGTCCAACCTGCAAAGCCGTGGGAGCTGCGATGATTGGCTCGTCTTCTGCGCGCCAGAGATTCCGATAGGCCGCTTCGAAGGACGGACGGTGGAAAAATGGGTAGAGATTAAAGACTTTATCGAAAAAGTGTTTTACAAGTTGATCTGCAAACGCTCGCGGCGGTAACAAAAAATCATCGATCCCGTAGTTATCGGATGTGTCCTGAAGCCTGCTGTATCGTGTTTCGGCTGAATTACCTGCTGGCCGCGAGGGCATCCTTTGCCATGCAAAACGCATGAGAGAGGCCGTCGATGAAGTGCCATAGAACTGAAGCCGGGTAGACCCCCGCTGCTCTTCACTTCCTGCTCCTGACAGGATGATCTGGCCCATACCCGTTATGTGACCTTCGCCCTCATCAAATAATGGAGATTCATAGATATCTGTAGCATCTTCTTCTACCGACCTAGTACGGCTGTTGTCATGTTCACCTTGAATGCCAGGCAGTATGCACTCCGGAGCCAGCCCGGTATTGGACCTTACAGGGGTCGGATTCTGCCCCATAGCTTCATGATCTGAATGGCGGGGAGCCGAGGACAAGCTGGCCCCTTGTGGTGGCGTCTCGTATTGCCCGGTGGAGTCAAGGGGCAGCCCACTTTGTGGAGTTGAGGGATTGTGAACAACTACTCCGGCCCTTGAACAGATATCTTCCAAATCTTTGATTCGCTGATGAAGAGCATGGAGGTATCTAGTATGCATTAGAAGAAAGAGGTCATCATCTATGCCGGCGTATGCATGTATAGTAGACTTACTCGTCCCTGCTTGTGGACCGGGAGTTCTCCGGGTTATAGACACACTGGTCATTCCGATATGAACGCCTCACGCATGGTCCACATATGGGCTTTGTTCCGTCACAGCGGATCTTCTTCTCCCTACACGAGTTACACGCCAAGGCGATTTTGGAGCGTGTTCTAGATCGCCTTTTCCCGTCGTCAACAGCTTTTAGAGGCATCTTGCGGGTATGGAAACCCGAGGGTTCGATTAGTTGCTAAGAGTATCAACTCGTCAGGTCTCAATCTTGCCCAGAGGAGTTAAATTGCTCTACAAGGCGTTGTTGCTAAGCACGGGTCCGTTCCGGTCTTGTCTCCACATTTTCACCATATTGTGGGTCTATATGCTTAGCCCGGCCAATAAAAATAAGTATTTCGGCTAGGTCAGAGTCGTCAATGAGAGGCGTAGGCATTGACCGGATTGCTTCCGTGGGCAGACCGACCGACTGTGGCTATCGAGGAGTCGGCTCTTTGCTGAACAGCTGACCTTGGGCCTCTTTAGCTATGGCTGGGCAACCCTCTGGCATCATTTTGAGTCCGAGGCAGGGACATCCCATATGTCTCAAAGCCGAGGCTACGGTCGGCTTACTTGTCTTCGTCCCTATGAATACCGCGTATAGAAGGTCTTCTAATTAACCGCCTGAACCTATCTCAAACTGTGAACAATTAAAAGAATGACGCACAAACCGGCAGCATACAGGAAATTTTCTTTCCTTTTTACCCTCTTATTCCGGATTTTGCCAAGCGCAGCATTCAGAATCCCCGGAGCCATTGTTAGGGCCTTACTAAAAAAGCTGCCTCTTGGGTCATCCGTATGGAATGGCTTCGTTGGAGCTTTGATGGACAATACTACCCCAGACGAGCTTCAAACCATTCTGCCATCCACCACTGACACCTATAATGCATGGGTGTCGTCCAATGGGGCTACTCATGCAGTAGATGTTCTGGCTGCTGACAACTCAACTCGGCTACTGTGGATTGGTCCAAGGAAGGCGAAGAATGTAGTCCTCTTTTTCCACGGTATGATACACCACTTTCACTTCGGGACTTCAATGACCATATAGGGGGCGGCTATGTGATGCCCCTTTCCATAGGGCATTTAGACTGGATGGCACACGTGAAGAAGGAGGCTCTCGATGCTGGGATTCAGCTCAGTGTGTGTATCCTAGAATACGGCAAGTGAAGAAGAAGAAAATGCAATGAAAGTGAGGAAATAATTAATAACAAATTCGCCAGACTTGATCCCCGCCAAACCGTATCCAAGGCAAATGTCGCAAGGCATTTTTGCCTTCGAGTATCTTGTGGATTTGGGTTATAAGCCATCCGAGGTAGCGATTTGGCACAACACTCCCTGTCAATCACTAGTCTAATATCAACTTTCTTTTAGATTGTCTTCGGAGGTGACTCTGCAGGGGGGCACCTATCACTAAGTCTCATGGCCCATCTCCATCATCCTCGATCCACAAACCAGGGAACGGAGAATCTCATTGATCTGCATGGCACTGTAAGAGGTTGCTTCCTTGTGTCTCCTCTGGCATCTTTCGATTTCAAAACGGCCGCGTATCAAAGAAGGCTCAATGCCGATATTTTAAGCAGGAAGGTTGTGCATAAATGGGGAGACTACCTTGTGGAAAACTCTCCCTGGCTAGAGGAGATTTCTGCAGGGAATGGCTGGGGAATGGCACTGGATGTTCCGGAAAGCTGGTGGCAGAATTTTAGGTCTGTTGATCGTATTCTATTGACAGGTGGTTATGAAGAGGTCTTCAGTGATCACATACAGCAGCTGGGGAATATGCTAGAAAGACAAAGCCAAGGGGCTGTGACGCTCCATATGGGCAACGAAACTCACGATAGACCATTGATGGATTTCATATCAGGCAGGCGCCCGAGTGAAACGACCAATACCATTACACGCTTTGTGATATCTTGCTTCAGAGGATAAATACCACAGTTTAGGTAGATAGAAAATCTGAACATTGATAAAGACTGATAAATCGGCTAATCTAGGAAACAGGGGACTTATGAAGCAAACCCAAGGGGAAATTTCCATCTCAGTGGATTCAATGAGTGATTCACAAAGCGGTTGAATCTTTCATAGACTGTAAATCTCAAATTAGGCGCTTAGCGTCTTCTAACACACCTAGCCGTGCCCCTTCCTCCTGTATTAAACTGATATGCTGCTCACTTCTCGGAGTGACCTTGACAGGGAAAGGCTCAACCGTCTTGTGGTGGTTCAAACGCTTTGAGTCGTATGGTCCAGCCTGCTATGTATTAGCTATTGCCGTTGTATCATCTTGTTCCGAACTTACTGATTCGTAGTCGTAGCAGAACACCAATCGAGCAACATTGATGAATAAGCCCTGAAATGCCAATCGATAACCAACGCAAACACGACGACCGCCACCAAATTGCCAAAGTCCATGTGCTGCGTCGGTCTCATGTCCATCAAGCCACCGTTCAGGCTTGAAGTCTTCTGGATCCTCACACTCGTTGCACACCGGGATCTCGTTGATCACAAACCCCACGCCTGCCGGGAAATTATATCCCTCAAATTCCATGTCGGATGTAAGCACATGGTCGGGGGTAAAGGGGAAAATAGGCCGCCAACGCAGGAGCTCCTTGATCATAGCGCATATATAGGGCATGTTCCCCAGATCATCAATTCCAGGTAGGCGGAAGTTCTTCATCGTGCTACATTGGTTGTCCACCTCTTCTCTGGCCTTTTGGAACTTGTCCGGGCAAGAAAGCGCCGCCATAGCGAAGATGTTTAGCACTTCTCTTGTCGTATCTGATCCAGCCTCGAGGAGCTGTAGAGCAACGTACATGGCCTCCTGGTCATTCCCCGTGAACTTGGTATCCGGGTGCAAGAGAACGTCCCGTACCCATGATGGAGGCGCTGTCCCGTTTTCCACCTTCTCCCGAGCTGGAATCCACCATGATTTGTAGACCTCTTCATTCCAATCCCCAAGCTTCTCCCAGTGCTTCCGCCATGGCTGCAACATGCGAGGCAGCCTGTCTAGTTCTGGGAACCAGTCGACTAGGCTGGTTCCAATACTGCCAACAAAATGAGTAACCACGTCTTGTAACTCCGCAAGCTCTTGTCCCGATTTCACCAGTCGCTCACCCAGTGCGATACGATGGACCACGGAGTTTGCATATCGATAGTGGTGGCGATACCACCGCTCTGGCTGAAACAGGTATTCTGCAAGCATCTGAATGCTCTCAAGCTCCTGCCACGAGCCATATTGCTTCATGGCGGTTCCGCTCAGAAGAGAGTGCATTACACGTCGTTTTTCCATCCATTGCGCAGGAGGGAGCAGTAAGGAGCGCCCGTTTCGGCTAACTATCCCGCTAGCTATGGGCATCGGGCTTCGCCCATTAGTGAGGGAGCCGCGCTTTGCGATGATCTCTGAGACCACGCGTTTGCTGTTCAACAAAATCCAGGTTTTGGAGCCAAGGTGAAGCGTGGTCATTTCGCCATATTTCGCGAGGTCCTTGTGCTGTTTACTGTCAGTCTTTGAGCTACCTTGAACAAGGCCATAAACTCACTATTCTATGCTCTTCATCCTCCCGGACCTTTTGAAGATCTAAAAGACTGCCGAATATGGGTACCCCTCGGGGACCAGGGGGAAGCTTCCATTTCTTGCCATGGGGTGATCTGCGTTTTCCAACGGGTTTGAAAATTTCTTGGATGATCAAGATTATCAACCCTATGCAAGCAGCGACACTAACAAAAGCCGCAGCAATTGGGTTTTCGTTTGCAGCTGCAGAGATATGTGCATGGACTGATGCTCCCATTGTGATAGCTTCCCGTACTAGGTAGGCAGGTTAGGGTTGTGAGCATGTTCATTTACCATCACCCTTGAATTTATATCAACCACACGATTGCAATCGGGAGTGATCCGAGAAACAACACTACGAAACACCTCGCATAAGTATTTGCTTGCATTATTCCATTCTAGACATACGCTACGGATAACACGGGCCATTTAGCTGGCCGTGGAATGTACCCGCCGCCGGAATGCATCCGGGTCCCACTTCTATGACGAATGGCCGTTATCCCGTTATTCAAAAGCAAGCCGACTGGAACCTTTCTCATCTGGTCATTTTGCTACCATGTGGGCAGTTATTGGCATTCCTGTCGCAATTCTCTTCATTCTTTATCGTTGCAAACTCAATATCTTCAGCACAATGAGCGAACACACACTCGACTGGGTCCGAGACAAGGCGATCGGCTGGAGCCATACACCTCCAAGGAATAAGATCGACACCCACCATCATTGTGTGCCATCATTCTATGCCAAGGGTAAGATATCGATTAATGCTCAGCTCCTATATCCCCATAACTGACATTGTTATAGCGGTTGAAGACCAGGGGGGGGATCCGAGTGGTTGGCCAACTCCTCATTGGAGTCCGCTGGCTTCCAAGCTGCTGATGAAGCGCGTGGGAGTTAAAACGGCAGTCATTTCTGTTACAGCTCCAGGGGCTTGTATAATGCCAAGCCGTTCGGAACGAGCGCAGCTGGCGAGAAAGTTGAACGAATACTCTGCCGAGCTTCGAGACCAAGACCCGGAGAGCTTCGGCTTTTTCGTGTCATTGCCCAACATTCTTGACACCGAAGATGCACTGGCGGAGATTGCATATGGATTGGATACTCTCCATGCCGACGGGGTCACACTCTTTACTCGATACGGCACCACCAACACCTACCTTGGCCATGCTGATGTTGAACCCATCTGGGCTGAACTGAACAGGCGAGGCTGTGTGGTCTTTATTCACCCAACTCACCCCGTTGATACAAACCCCGTGAATTCAAAGCTACCGCAGCCGTCCATTGACTATCCTCATGAAACAACGCGCACCGCAATGGATATGATCACCAACAAAACGCGACTCAAGTATCCCGGCTGCAAAGTTATACTGTCCCACGCAGGTGGAGCTCTACCATATATCATCTCACGCGTTACGACTCCTATGAGCAAGGCACCAGACTTTGCAGTCTCCCATCGTATGGGAATAACACACGACCAAGCAATGGAGTCATTCCGTAGCTTCCACTTCGACTTGGCCCTAAGTTCGTCACCACAAGTTCTGGATATGCTGTTGAAGATGGTTCCCCATGACCATATTTTGTACGGGAGTGATTTCCCCTATGCGCCGATAACCGCATATCCAGCTTTTCTTGAGGCGCTGGAGTCGTATGAAATGGATCCGGAGTTGAGGGAAATGATCAATTTTGGGAATGCGATGAAGTTATTTCCACGGCTGTCAATCCCAAGAGGCGGCAGTTTGTAGTGATGTTGATGAGATTTACCGAGGAATGTCCCAATGAGGGAATTAAGATTGAAGAGAATTTTTCAACAACAGTATAGGTCAATTCAACAAATAGTTGACAAGGAAGCTTGATTAACGTATTATTTTAATCTCATAGTTTGGGCATTTAAGTATTGCTCACATTCTAAAGTGTAGTGGCCCTCCTCCGGCGAAGCATCTGTTGCAATGAAGAGTGACTCAGTGGGTGTCATTTTGAGCCTTTAACAGACAAACGGCAAAGATTGACACGGAAGGCTCCAAGCGACATATAGCTAAAGATCTTAATTTGCTAGATACATGATCTCCATATCATGATAAATTTCCTTAACTCCCTAGAATGATTGATGTTGCCTTGAAAGGCGAGCTGTCCGTTCTTTATATATTTGGTATCATATAATTGTCCGCGAAAATATATATTCACGAAGTCGTTTAAAAACATCCTTCCAGCTCGACATAAGCGATGATATCGATGCTAATAGGTAATAACATGTGATATATTTTCTAAACTGGTCAATTCAATTATTTATATCCCCAAAGGTTGTCGATAGCAAGTGGTTGTTCAGCCCCTGGAGTGACCAGGAAGCTGAATTTTTACTGGACAATATTTTGATTTATATAGCAAATTAGTATGAGCACTTCAACAACATCCGATATGGTGTAATGGCTAACATCGCTGTCTCTCACACAGCAGCTCGGGGTTCGATTCCCCGTATCGGAAGATATTTCTTTTTGTGGTTTCTTTTTTCGTCGTCGTTATGTGGATCCCTTGCTCGTCAAAGCCTACGGTCGGTCGTCTTCACCAGCGCATCGTGCATGATCTGATTCTAATCTACGCGAACGTCCATGTTCCAGTCATGGTGAACATATACCGCACCGCTTCATACCTATTGATCTGCATTATGTGCAAGCAAAAAGTTGATTCTACCATTTCACTGTAGCTGGTTATTATAAGACGGGATAGAGGATTGCAAGCACCGGAATGGAGCTACCAGATGTGCTATTTTGAAATAAATAGAAATGTATGTATGGCTGGCCGGTTTCTTGAGTCTTCAGCTGTCTCCCTTCTCATACTTGGGGTGCGATCTTTTCTTTTCCTCATGTAGCTAAAATATTGGCTTATAATTCAACCAAAGTCAGTGTGGCCGAGTGGTTAAGGCGACAGACTAGAAATCTGTTGGGTTCGCCCGCACAGGTTCAAATCCTGTCGCTGACGTTGAGTTGGAGCTTGTCTTCTCCTTTCTTTTTTGCTCTCGTCTTGTATGTGTGACCCACTTTCCGGGTGGGTCATGGTTGTGGTCTACTACCACTACTCCGTTCCTATACTGATAGCTCTTGAGAACCGCCCTCAGAGGGTTGTATTCGTCCCTACCCTAGTTTTTATCCATCTCAGCGCTATGCTCCTCCCTCACATCCATCCTATGAGTTTCCCTGCTGGCTATGACACAGCGTGCATAGACCTCTCGCTAGATTGCGAATTTTACAAGGGAGAGGAAATGCTCATGCGGATACGACTCGGATCCGTAATCGAACCACTTCCTATTGAACGGAGGTGCAAGACTTGACGCGCCGGATGCGCAAGAGGCTAGTTAGGGCTCCGTACTCCGCAGGAAGGGCCGGAAGTAAGGTGCTGACGCTGACAAGTAGACTGTTAGGGATGACGTACAGGAGCGCAAACTTCTTGTGAATTTGCTAGCTCCTTACGCAATAGCATGCAAAGTCTACGCAGTACTTACATTGTTATTTGCTTCTGTTGCCGAGTGTCGTTGGAATGTCCGGGATGTCGGGAGGTCACGAGCCACAACTTCCCGCATTACCCGCAAAGGCCTGCAACTGCCACTCTTTCCGATATCCATCTTAGAAAATTCTAAAAATTCTATCATCACCGGTAACGGTTTGTGAAGAGTACGGGTGCTGCGGTACAATGCATGGGGTAGATATTACCACTCTTTCAACCATGACTTCGATGTCGATGGAGGGGTATATATTTAAATCCAGGCGATCACGCCCTTTCCTCTTAGGTCGCGTTTCATCTATAGGTCCTAAATAACTCATTGTTTTGTACTATACGCAGAGGAAACACAGTTCACCATGGCTCCTGGAATCCTGGTCAATGGTTTCCATGACCGTACTACACCCTCGTCGACACTTCCCACGCGCCGATGCCCGTATCCCCATGAAGGCCTTCGGTTCGATCCCAAACTTAAACCTAAATCGTATCGCATGGCCGGCACCTCACCGGACTCAAAGATACTGTTCCTGGATGTGAACATTCTCGACTCAACAGGCAATGATCCATATCGTGGTGATGTGCTGATCCACGGGGAGCGCATTGTCTCGGTTGGGTCAGTCCCCGATGTTGAAGGGCTTCGCCATGACCCGAAGGTCCGTGTCGTCCAAGGCCGTGGACGCACTTTCATGTCTGGTCTAGGGGATGCCCATACACATTGGACTTGGAACAATATCGCTCTTGAGCTACTGGGTGACATTGGCGTCGAGGAGCACACTCTGATTACAGCACGTTCGGCACTTTGTTATCTGGACTCCGGATACACCATGTGCTATGGTGCCGCATCTGCCAAAGATCGTCTGGACTGCGTCGTTAGAGATGCTATCAATCGCGGCACCTTGCCCGGGCCGAGACTTCTTGCAAATGGCAGGGAGATCGCCAAGCGAGAGGGTGAGCTTGCGGCCGGAATTACTGCATTTGCTGAGGGGCCACTGGAGATGCGAGAGGTGATCAGACATCATGCTAAGATCGGTGTCGATCAAATCAAATTGAGTATGTCGGGTGAAGCCATCACTGAAACTGTATCGGCCGAGGAATGTTTCTTCACCGATGAGGAAACAGCCGCTTGTGTGGATGAAGCTCATCGCAATGGGATTAGGGTTTGCTCTCATGCACGGGCGAGAGACTCGGTCATCCAATGTGCTAGACACGGTGTGGACGTCATTTACCATGCGTCCTATACCGATGAAGAGGGCATGCAGATGCTCGAAAAGGTCAAGGACCGGGTTGTTGTTGCCCCTGCGCTCAACTGGCTCTATGCTACCGTGTATGAGGCGGAACCCTTTGGGTATTCCATGGAGAAAGCTGAGCAAGTCGGATACCGGAGAGAGCTGGAGACAGCTATCAAGGCATTGAAGGAGATGCACAAGCGGGGGATTACTGTCCTTCCAGGAGGTGACTATGGCTTTGCCTGGTGTCCTCATGGGACGTACGCTCGGGATCTTGAGCACTTTGTGAAGCTACTGGATTTCACACCGATGGAATCCATTGTCGCTGCGACAGCTGGGATAGCCAAGCTGTTTATGCAGGAGGACGAGCTGGGCAAGATTCTTCCCGGATACTATGCCGACTGCATCCTGGTTGATGGTGATCCTCTGAAAGACATCGCGGTGCTTCAGGACCACTCAAAGCTGGACGTTATTATGATTAACGGCCGTATCCACAAAGCTCAGCCGACAGAGTTCCTTAATACCTCTGCAGTTCCTCCATCATTGCAAGAGAAGAAGAGCTACTTCAATTTCGTAGCCTTTGAAGATGACTTGGGACGATCTCGCATTGGCCATCTCGACCTTGGTGACTCCACAATCCAGCCGTTGACGATGGCTTCCGGCTCTCCCCTTGCCAACCTCAGCCAGGTCATTGAACTGGGCGACGAGGGGGTTGTCCGTGCCGCGGAAGCTCCATTCCCGCTGAGCTCAGTGAAGCTGTTGCCGCCGCTCGCAGATCGAGATGTTCTCTGTATTGGCGAGAACTACCGCAAGCATATCAAGGAATACCGGGAAAGTGGCTTTGCTGCTGCTGATAACAAAGTCACTGATAGTAAGCGATACTATCTTTTTGAAGAAACCATGTGTGAAAGATACTAATGGTATACAGGTCCCCAAGTCCCAACTGTCTTCACCAAGCGTAGTACTAGCATCGCCGCTAGTGGAACAGACATCTATCCCCACCCTGGATTTACTCAAACGATGGACTACGAAGGTGAATTGGGAGTCATCATCGGAAAAGCAGGCTTCTCCATCAAGGAGAAAGATGCTATGGATTATATCTGGGGCTATACAATCATAAATGGTGAGTCTTTGGGACGACATAGGAGTTGCGTACTAATGTGATCCAGATCTATCCGCCCGCGAGAGACAGCGAGACCACCGACAATACTTTATGGGGAAATCACCAGACACCTTCTGTCCTATGGTATGTTTGGTTCCTTATCTAGTCCATGCGCACTCTACTGATAATTCTTTCGTTAGGGACCGGTTGCTGTTGAAGCTGCAGCGCTATCAGGAGAAATTCGAGTACAAACCCATGTCAATGGTGAAAAGCGTCAAGATGGCACCACAGCCGACCTGATTTTCTCCATCCCTAAATTGATTGAGACGGTATCTAGTGGCATCACCCTTCAGCCGGGTGACGTGATCGCAACAGGTACTCCGCACGGCGTTGGAGTTGGCCACCATCCCCCGAAGTTCCTTAAGCCTGGCGACTTGGGTAAGTCTCGTCAGAACATGTCCCTGATTGTCAAAGCTAACAAAAATAATTTCAGTCGAGGTGAGCGTCACTGGCCTTGGAAAGCTTTCCAACCGTATTGCGGATCCCGGTAGCAAGAACCCTACTATCGAACGTGTCCTCCAAAAGCCTTCGAGTATCCCAACCTATAATCTTGATCGGACTTGGGGCGGTGTTGGTTTAACTAAAGTCGCACCCGATCATTACATCAACGTCCGAGAATTGGGATCTAAGAGCGCCGATGCAGAAACGATCGTTTTCATCCACGGCCTTGGTGCCAGCCTGGAATACTACTCGCCGCTTGTCCAAGCCGCAGGACTAGAAAGTAACTACCGTATCATTCTCTACGACCTCGAGGGACACGGCGCAACGCCCGCCCGAGCGTCCTCAACTGCTACCTTGCAGACCTTTGCTCGGGACCTTGACCTGCTTTTCGCCGCCAAATCTATCACTTCTGCCACTCTCGTTGGCTGGTCCCTCGGCGGGCTGATCGCTATGTTCTTCGCAGAAAAGCACCCGTCTCGCGTCACGACCTTGATTCTGCTGGGGCCGGGACCGACTCCTTTCCCCGAACCTGCCGTTGAGGTATTTACCAAGCGTGCCGCCCTCGTTCGCGAAAAGGGCATGGAAGCTTCGGGAGTGGCCAACGCTGTAGCCACGGCTGCTACCTCTGGTGCGACTAAATCGCGGCCCTTAGCTATTTCTGCAGTGCGCCAATCCTTGCTGTCTACTCACCCAGAGGGTTATGCCAAGGGATGCATCGCGCTTGCCAGATCGAGGGGTATAGTTATCACAGTGGAGAATCTACGAATGCCGACTTTGATTGTCGCCGGACAGGAAGATGCGATCTCACCAGTCAAGTTAGCCCAGGGTTACCGAAGCAAGATACCCAACTCGCAGGTAGAATTGCTGAAGGACGTGGGTCATTGGCATGTATTTGAGGATCTGGAGGGAACTGCAGAGGCTATCAACAGGTTCTTGGGGCGTTTGTAACTTGTGTATGCCCACAGATGGGAAAATGTTTGCTTGGAAGTCGCGTGTATATTCTCTGGCTTTCTCTATTCCTGTGTTTTATTGACGATACTGCTGTATTTCACTTTTCTCTTTATCCGAAATTGAGACCAATGATGTATAGTACTCATGAGCTCCATTCCGTAACAATCCCTATGATGCAGCTGGTGCACATGATTCTGTAAAGCCCTGACTCGGACTGCAAAGTGACGTACAATCCACCCCTTACTGGGATCCCATTACTCGAAACGAGAAAGTGTTCATGCAGGCTCCACGTTCCGAGTGTACCGAGCAAACGGGCGGTCTGGACTTCCCCCTCGTAATGCTTTAATAGCGAGCGTCGTCATTGTGGCCTAGTTTAAATGTTAATGATCCTTCGGCTCTGACACCAGTCGCTAGGTTGACCATAAATCTGGGGCAGAGAAGGAGGGGAAAACAAAGGAATAAACTTGTCTTCCCCGCATTGATCCTTGTTATAACCTGTGGGTCCGCCCGTACTTTTTATACGACTGCCTGACCAACCCTATCCCTCTCTTTCATGGTTACGCATATTACCGACTTACACGCTCTATGGCCTACTTCAACAGTGATATATGAAGGAGAAAGGGTAGACTCAGTGATACCAAAGCCAGTAGATCATATACAATGGACGCCAACCCTCCCCCAGAGCAGCCTCCACAAACCCGACGCCGCCGCACCCGACTCGCCTGCGAGGCATGCAAGATCCGGAAACGCAAATGCGACGGTCAAACACCATGTGAATCCTGTAGTCGATATGATTACCGATGTTGTTATGAGCCGCCTCCTCGCAAAAGGCGACTCACAACCGTAGCTGCCGGACAGACATTCTCGCCACCGGTTACACTGCCATCGCCCGGTCCAGTACCCCCTTCTACGGCTCTGGAACCTAGTAGTCGGCGACCGACTGAGGAGAAATCAATGGAAGCCAACGCCGGTGTCATCTTTCCGCAATTACTGGGCCTTAAGCTGAGTCCCGACCATGCGCCTTCTATGCAGCACGGCTCCGGGTGGAACTTGGGTGTGCGCCGGAGTCCGCATCGTTCGGAAAAGAGCATTACCTGGATTTTGTCGCAGGCTGCGTGGCAGAAGCTGTTTGGTGTTTATGTTGAGAAGATTCACCCTGTGTATGGGTTCTTGGATCTGGAGGTGGTGGCTGGGCAGGCGGGGAGGAGATGGGAGGATCCCTGTGCGTCCAACGAGTATGATGCCGTCCTGTGCGGGGTGGGGGCATTGGGATCACTATTCTCGTCGCGGTCAAAAGCAAGTGAACAGGAACGACACTTGATTGACTGCGCGAAAGATATTCTCGAGACGACGAGTACGCTGGTTGTTAGTCCGGGTGTGCACGATGTCGAGGGTTGGTTGCTACGCACTATGTACTTGAGATGTCACAGTACGCCGCATGCTGCATGGATCGCGTCGTGCACGACAATGCATATTATCGAGGCTGCTGGGTTACATCGTGAGTCCACTCGTGGCTCACTGGTCTATCCGGAGGTTAACCCCGGCGGCCAGCCGGAAAACGTGGAATGTAGGCGACGGCTCTTTTGGATTGCCAAGTTGCTCAATACATGGATTTCCTTTGAGTATGGTCGATCGCAGGTGGTTATTCGAGGGGCTCAGTGCCCGGCTCCGACGCCAAAACCTGGGGATCCTACCAGTGACCTCATTTCGTTGTTCCAGTTGTCGGAAAAGTTGGACCCCGACCAGACAGTTCAAGTGTTGGAATTGGAAGAGTCGCTTGTCCGACTTGAGGAATTTGAATTCGAGTCCGACGCTGTCGTCCTTTCTCAGAGTGTGCTTGCCTTTACGATCTATCGCCGTCTGCAATTACTGAACTCAACCACTAATATGACATCCGTCGTCGACCGGGTCATTCGCTTGGGCTGTAGAGGCCTCGCTGCGTCGTCCCGATCCATCGATGCCAGCTGTCCCTGGTGGCACGTCAGTAATGTTCCATTCCAGTTTACCTGCATTCTCCTCGCGATGGATACGCGAAAATCACTCGTCCATGTGAAGGATTCACTCGCTACGTTGAAAAAAGCAGCCGACCACTTTGCGACACAGAAGGCACGGAAAGCCTACAAAAATATCGACTTTCTAGTCCGATTATCTCAGAAGCGGAAAGAACAGGATGCCGCCTTGCTGAACGAATCGGTAGGATCAAGCCAAGGTAAGCTGGATGGTCCTACGGCCGAAGAGCAGTTGAATGGATCTGTATCACCGCTGGAGGGTGCCGGTACGGAGGATACCTGGTCTGCAGACACGCTGCTTAATCCAATGGACCCAGCCTCCTTGAACTATAGCTATGACTGGGATATCTTTGTGCGTGATGCGTTGGATTTCTCGACTACGTTTCCCAGATTGGCGGAGCAGGAATATTGAATCTTTCTTTTGTTGATGAGTACTATTTACAGAATATAATAACAGAGTATATTACACAAACTGTTTTCGAGATAAAATTATTGATTATCTTATTATGATGCATGAGCTATTCGACCCAATCTGGTTTAGAATATGGATTGCTGACTCCCTCCGTCCATCCAACTCTTAGTTTCTCTAATGATTTGTTCGCGAAGACCTTTCGTCGTTCTCCATGAATAGCGTGGTATTGCCCTGTTAGTAGCATTAGCTCTTACTATTACTTTAGAGAAGCATCTTGAAAGGCTGGAGATACAACCAGGGGGGAAACGTACATGAACAGTCGAACCCAGCGAACCTTCTCAACACAGCCTCGCCGCCGGGATGACCTGATAGAAAGGATGTGCAGTCGTAGACGAACTCATCAATCACCAACCCTGCTTATGTTAGCTTTGTTTTACTTTTGCTTCAATGATAATATCTATAATAGTAGTTGACGTACAAATCTCGGGGTTATCCACTCCGTTCCGTTTGGAAACTTGATCGGGGGAAATGTAAGGGAGGACGGTCTTGTTCTTTTTGGAGTACATGGTGTTGGAAACTAATTGGATTGTAAAATATACGGATATATTGTAAACGATAATAAACGGAAGCAAAAACCAAAATTATATAGTGTAAGTAGTCACAAGCATGACGTCTTAATCACTACCACACCCGCCCATGGCTCAAGTCCGGGGTAGAAAGAAAGGCAAGACCTTTCCCGGTCCCAGGACCCAGGAATCTGGGGCACACCCCTGTCTAGCCTTCTCCTTAGTGGAAATTAACGCCTGTAGGGGCTAAGTTGGCTTCGCATGGAGCGGGTGGAAAGGGTTCGGTGGGAAGCAGGTAGGGTATTGCGGATATTGCGGGAGTGAACTTGACCAGTCGGGTTCTCGATATTAGCGGTGTCCAAGTGAACGTTGGACCGTGCGTCGCCGGTGAATGGATAGTCAGTGCGTTCTAAGTGCAGCAGGGATTAGTTCTGGGGAATGTATCGGTGAACTTACTGGATCGCGGGGTACTCGCGTGGTGGCTGAGTTTGAAGCTGGGTGCGTGATCACTGATTCCTAATTGCGGAGTTTGGATATTGGATTGGCACGAGAACTGAACAGTAGTATGTCTTCCATGTCTGAGAGGCTATGCGAGTCACTAGGGTTTCATTTGTGACCATGTGACGCGAGTGTGATATGTCGCAGGGTGCTATGCACGATGACGATAGCCCTAATGCTCAATGACAGACGCCTGCTCTCATGAGGCCGGGACCCATGAGAATAAAGGGTGGCAATGACAGGGTTTTGCAGGGATATGTTATTTTAATCATTCTCGACCAAAACGCCAATGGCATCAAGGTCGCGCCGTGAACACCTTATCCCCACCATGTAATATTAGGGCGATAGCTGGTTGCTCTAGATGTAGCACGAAAGGATACAAGCAGAAAAGGGCATCCATTCTAAACGATATTCAAGATGAGGGCAACGGCAGACAGCCAAGAGTGACTAGGGACACTCGAGATCGATATTGCTAAGTATTTGTCTGTTACTAGTGCCTATGTAAGTACTATCGCGGTTTAGTGAACTGGAATTCTGATACACTAGACTTCGTCGCATTACTCGCCGAACGAGAGCACGTTTGAGAACAAAACACGCTCTGCTTGGTCTTAATATTGTGACCGATAAGATCCACCTAGGAACTTCCCCTTGCTGGAACAACAATTGTTTCAACAAGCATTCCTCTAGTCATAATTATGGTAGTATGATTATCCTTGCAACTCCATGCTAGATAGTCTACGAATAGAGTTCAATCTATTTTCCAGTGAGGAACACGATATCTACAGCGCTAGTATAAAATCAGCATCGCTTTCTTATTTCCTTATGCAATGGTTCTCGACAAATTACGGTTCATGTCCAAGAGTAGCTACCATATTAGTCTAATATTGTTGGCTATTACTACCGTACCAATAATCTCAGGGAGGGAGTGAAGTTCACTCTACAACGGCTATATTGGCCGAACAGTACTTGACTGGCTAGATTTTAGGGAGACGGAACTTGAATAGCAAGGCCCTTGGGTGTGTCTGGTACCATGACGGCGTTTTCCGTTCTCTGATATCTCTGGTTCTGTGACGTGGTGGCTTGCCTTGGATCCTGGGTAGAGCTCAGCTCAGAGTCTAATTCTCCTATCACGCCACAACTAACCGACTGTCGAGACTACACTTCTGCTCCTGATGTTTGTGAGCACAACGCCTTCGCGTCTTTCAAACATAATTTTTACACAATGCACGTGTGATTTATTATTACTCTATATTGATTTATGTCCTATTTGACTGCTAGCGGCAAAGGAGCCTTGGACACCGTGATGAGTTCGCTTTCTTTCGCAGACAAGGCCTGTCGGCTTTGCATAACCGCATCGACCGTTGACTTTGATAACGAGTTGATACGTTGGTGTGAGCTTGAAGGGTTTGATACGACTTTTATCCCTTACAACTACGATGATCGCCACTATATCCATGAGCTGAATGCCCTGAAGCAGGAGCTTAGGGTCACCGAATCCTACGCAGTGATAGGTATGTATAGCTTATGGTTTATGCGTCTTGGGCAGGGATTTGACTAAATGTATGAATCTACGCGTTGAGGCTTCGGCGATGCGGCAGCATTTTGTCTCGAGCATTTTCTCAAAGTCACTAACACGAGCAAGCTTTGCGCCCTCATAGCGTACTATCCGTCGCGCATTCCTGATCCCGAATGCAGCTACGCCTCCTCTATGCGCGTCCTTGTGCATTTAGCAGACCAAACAGTCCAGGTGCTCTCCGCTTCTCACGGAACGGACCACAAGAGACATATTGTCAAACGACGTGTCGGGGCAGGGCAGGGTACGGGAGACCGGCTGGACTTCGCATACACGGCATACTCATACCCTGGTATAAGTCCAGGATTTGCAGAGAGTGACTTGGACAATTATGATCCGGTAGCGACCGAGATTGCGTGGACCCGGACACTATCCGTTCTGCAAAGCGGGTTTCAGAAGCACCTAGATTTGGAAAAGACTTGGGAAGGTATTGAACAGGGTAAGTGTCCGGTACAGGGCCATTCGGACCCATGTCCAGAATAGTGACGAGTGGTGTTGACGGCTTCGAAGAGAAGTACTTCTCATCTGATATGTCTACCGCGATGACCAATTATACCACAGAGGAAACCCCCACAGTCACATATATTCCGACATTGAAAGGTGCTAGTGGCATACAGGCTCTTCATCAATTTTACAAAACATCTTTTCTACAGGGTAGGCCACCCTCTATGCGTCTCCGTTTACTTTCACGGACAATCGGTGCGGATAGAGTAGTGGACGAGTTATATGTGGCGTTCAAGCATACTCAGGAAATGCCGTGGATCCTTCCTGGCCTGGAGCCAACCGACAGACAGGTGGAGATAGTACTTGTCAGCATTGTGACGCTCCGCGGTGGAAAGCTATATTCAGAACACATATACTGGGATCAAGCAAGTGTCCTTGTTCAAGTTGGCCTGATTGACCGTAACTCGGTTCCTGAGCAGGCCAAAGGTATCACTGCTCTTCCTATTATCGGAAGAGAGGCCGCGAAGAAGATTCTCCTGCACGATAAGGAAGAAAACATCGAGCGTAAAACTGCTTCCATGGCTGCACAGGTGGATGGATCGGATATACATTAGGGTGTCACTCGATGGATCTTGCAGAGACACAATGTGGACGACGCCTTCTAGCACAAAGCCCCGTAGGCAAAAGGATACTTATTACTGCCAGAGATCGGCAATTTAGAAGTAATAAATCCTAACGAGTACCCATATTGTAGTCCCGAGTTTAGGATATGTGGGGACCTCGATCTGATTTAATATGAATGGTATTCTCTTGATGAGAAGCTTATAGTGTAGTCGTCCTTATTTTTCTCACTTCTTTCGCGTTCTTGTGTTTCGAGATGCTACCTTAGATATACTAATTGCAGCGACTTTGCCCCCAATCGCTGCCTAGACTCCTGTCCAGTAGACTTCGGGTTAGGAGCATCTCTTTACCTAACAACTCTCCATCTAGGTTAAGATACATTGTATGTGTGTGTGTGTAATAAGTGTGCTTTATAACGAGACTCGCCGTAGTTTAGCTACTTCCTCCGTTTAAATCAGACACTTTTGTTCAGGCGACTATTGCTTAGTGCAATTATTCAAAAATCGATACATACACATCCACCATGTAATGTACAGCCAGTGGCCAGAAGACCTGTATATATTGTGAAGAAAATCAACTGCTGAAGTTGCACGCGACTAGGTAACAAAACAGGCAAGTTCAGCGTCCAATTCATTTTCTAGTTTCTGTTCAGCGATGTTATCAGCACCGGACACCAACCACCACGAACCAGAAGCATAAGTACTTACAGTAGCTGAAGAGTCAGATCGCCATGGATTTTTGCCTTCAGTTGGACTTCGATATCCAGGTTTAAGTCAAGTCGTAGACGTAACTGCTCGTCCTTGCCTTTCTTGTCCTCCGACTGACCTCCAGAAAGAGCACCACCGACCACCTTTCCAGCGGTATCGGTCACTGTGTTGACAGCTTTGGATCCAGCGGCTTGTACAAGCTCACCAGCCTCGTTCACTGTGTTGCCCACATCCCCGACATTACCCAAGGGAACCATCTCTTGCTGTCCCTGCCTGCGTCGTCTACGTCGTGGGATGTTCTGAGCTGGCCGCTCTTCCACCCTTGTCTCGGGTGGTGGCGCTGCTGCCTGTGGCTCGGGCTGCATCTCCGGCCCCGAGGATGGAGCATCAACACTCTCGGTATCTTCCTGGTTGGCTTCCATGCTCTCTTTCTCACGGACTTGACTTGGCGGAGGGGTCTGTGGTTTATCCGGTGATGGGCTCTTTGCTGTACCAGGACTAGCAGACTGTTGCTTGTTTGATTCTTCGGCCGAAACCTGTTGCTTTCGTAGCTTGGGTGGTCTCCGTCTGGCAGGCGACTGTTGGGTAGTGGAATCTGGTTTTGTATCTTCGATATGGCTCGTTTTCGGTGACTCAGCCATCTCAACTGATAATCATTGTGAAGTTGAAATGCGAAACCGTATTGGAGCTTTAGATACTTAGAAGGAGGCGAAGGGATTCCCATCCTTGGGGCAAATCACAACCATCTTCGAGAAAGGCTAGTAGTAAAAATGTCACTGTGATGTCAATGAATCCGGCTTTAATGGGCGAGGGCTTAGGATATGAATCAAGATGTATAGGTAGCGAGTCAAAACAACTGGCTACTACAGCCGAATAAGAGGTGACCCCTAGTTCAGCCCCTTGTTTTAACTCTCTGAAACGGTGGTTCCACCTTTACCAGTCTGTCAACAAACACCTCTTAATAGGCACGCGTACCAGTCATCATGATGTCGCCCCGATAGGAATAATGCTCTAGGGCGCTTGCCATCCGTGGCTCAGGTCGGTTAAGGTCTCCTTTTGGACGCGTGTACAGGCATAGAGTTTAGGTGCCCGCATTCCCAGAGATGTGGATATACAGTTGCACATTGGAAGAGGAGTAAATCGGTGCCAATGATATCATGTATCGCCTTGTGGCGTCGCTAAAGATTGGGGTGGTGGCGTTGATATAGAGGATGTCTAAACCTACACAGACGGTTTCGCCGCATCCATGCATTGTCATGTCATTGAGCACGAACAATACGAGCGAATGTATCTATCAAGCGTGAGTGGTGGGATGCGCTCCCGATGCCCTCACTTGAGGAATGGACAGGCCTGGCGAGTCCTGTCATATTTTGCCATTGAACATTTGCCTCATGCACATTGCGGGGTCAGACTTATAGAAATGTGTCTGTGTGGCTGAGGCTCCCTATATCCGCGGGACTTCCGTATGGGCGAAGTGTCATAGATATTGCTTTCCTTCGTTTATACGTATAGTAACCTCTTAGTGGCGATGGGTATGCTCGAGTTCATCCAGAGGGAGGTACCCACCTTTTCCAGGGATCGACCTCCTCCCTGCCGAGTTGAAGACCTTACGTATAGTATGACGTAGATTCAGAGCTATCCTTCTATGCATACAGTGCATTGCCTCTGTGGATAAGCCTTGAATATAATCTATTTTCCCACGAGTTGAACTGGGCTCTTGTCATTAGTGCAACCCATATACACACATGATGGCCACAGCTACACCTGAAACAAAGCAGTCGAAGCCCCGATACGAAGACAAGTACTCTCAGAACAGAAGCTCCGACACGGAATCTACCTTTGAATACGAAAGCGAGTCTGAGCCAGATACCCAGCCCCAAACCAAGACGCAAGTCGCACCGTGGCGACAAAGAGAACAACAGGGGAGGCGTCGACCAGCGCATGATCCGAATGCGACAGCTTTAGAGCCATACCAAAAGGGCACGCCAACAGCTGGTCCGGTTGGCTATAGACGCGGGGCTGGCGGGGAGCTTGGAAGAGAGGGCAAGAAAGGCATACAAACAAAAGATGAGGAGAAAGAAGATACGGGGTTAAAGTTGCGCTTAGATTTGAATCTCGATATAGAGGTTGAATTGAAGGCCTCCATACACGGTGACCTGACCTTGGCTCTACTGTGAGTGCACTGGTTGACTTGTGAGATTTGTTGTATTTGGGCTAACCAAAGTTGCAGATCTTGATATCGACACATAGATGGTTGTCTTTATGGGTTCAATGTGCGCCTCATCAGGTCTTTGGCAACTGCCCATTGCACCTACAGGGGGCTCGAAAGGTCCTACACATGTTGAGGGTCTCTACAAACTGTAGTAGCAATGGCCACTGTAATCAGACAAGCATCAATCCTTGCAAATATGACTTTCCTGGTGCAAACTTATAGTACCGTTCTGTTTATACCCTCGCCCTGTACAGATGATTTACAATCGTCAGAATATACAGCCCGCGACGTCTGATGCTAGCTAGAATGCAAATAGGATCTTTGGTTTTATAATCTTGTTTTAGTCCAGCGACATTCAACAGTTATAATAGCCCCTCGGATGGAGCATAGTCAAGCACCCTGACTCATTGGGATCGAGCTAGATAGACCACATTCTTTCAATATACTTCTATGATTCACCATGCCAAGCTTTCTACCTGACGCCTGAAGTGGCCTCCTAGCTTACGTCTGAACCCAAGGCTGAGCTCAGGGTCCTTTGAGTAGTCCTCAATTGTTCTAGACCTGTCTATATGATGTAGTGGATTCTTGGATATGAAGTAGAGAGAACTCTAGGGTGTAGGTATCATGGGTCACCCTGCCTTTCGGTACAAATCCCGGCACAAATGATGATAGGTTAAGGTTTCCAAGTTAGTCGACCACACAGGATTCGACAATGTACATAACAATGTGTCATATATGTTGAACCCTTACCAGGATAACCGAGGAAGCGAACATTGTCATACCACAATGGTTCCTATTCTATTGGCGGCCAGGAACCCGACCGCCTAATTTCTCTGGATAGGGAATCAAGAGGGAGTTTCCATTAAGATACGGAGTGGGGCCCCAGTCTATCAGAATGGAATTTGGTTATGCACTGGGGCATTTATGTCATGACCTGGGTCGCCCGTGGTTCTACATTCCGTATAATGGTGAGGTACCATGGAACCACAATGTCGAAGAACATCCGTCGCGGAGGATACGATATGTTGCTCAAGCAATGTATTCTGGAATTTTCACCGGTGATGCAGTCATCATGATGAAAATAGGACCATAACATGTCATGTTGGTAGTTCAAGGCGCGACCTTGATGTCATTGGCGTTTTGGTCGAGTGGGATTAAGATGTCATTATCACCGTTTCAGAAACATAACAATTCTTTAAGAAGACTCAGGCGCTTGGTATTCCGAGTAGACATATACCTACTACTGCCTCTATTTTATCACTTTCTGGATGACCATTTACCATTCATAACATTGTTTTTCTTTCCCCAGCTTTTCATTACTTCACGAGTTGAGGAGGCAAAGTAACAGGAGAACATAACGCCGGCGACCCAATCAGTAGACAATCCTATATATAGATGCATGCAACTTAGGAAAGCATCGATATGGCATCCCCAACACTGGCTGGATCACCCTCCACAAAGGGAAAAAAGGCTACGCCTCAACATGGCAAAACCTTCAAAAAAAGCAGCGACGTGATCGGGGGCGAGCAGAGGCAGCAAGTAAAGTCAGGTCAACAACGTGCGTCTGGATCTGGTGGATCCCCAATGCCATCAGAAGGAAATGATAGCAATGTACAGCTTGGTGGCATCGCTGCTAGCCCCGCGCAAAGCGCAAGCGGCAGTGGCCCAATGGGGAAGACTGCTATGAATGAGTCAGGCCGGGATTCTCAGGGGAATATGGCGCAGTTCAAACCTTCTGGAGGGCAAGCCAGAGAGGAGCTACAGAAGACCGCCTCATCGGCTCCCAGTAACCTTCCTACGAGCCTCTCTGCCTTGGAGGGGCTGCAGGTTAGCGACGGAGGACATATCCTGGATCAGAATGGGCAAACCGTCGGTCAGGTCGTCGAAGGGGATCCTGCAGACCTGGTCGGTATGACTATTGGATCCGATGGTGAGATATTAGATGAAGATGGAGATCTCGTCGGCCGTGTCGATCTTTTGAGTAATCCTGGAGACGAAGTTGAGGAAAAGGCAGCAGATGCTGGTGAAGCACCCAGCCTTGGAGCCGCTATAGGCCATCCTGTTAATGAAGATGGATGCATTATGAACGATGATGAACAGCCGGTGGCCAAGGTCGTTGACGGTGATCCCAGGCAATTAGTTGGCAAAACTCCGAACGAGCAAGGCCAGATATATGACGAGAAAGGCGAGCTCCTGGGCCGCGTGGAACCTCTTTCCACGGAGGAGGCTACTGGAGCAATAGACGAAAAGTTGGAAGGTACCAAGGAGCAGGCTGGCGATACCGCTCACATGGCAGATGAGACAGCTGCCGAGGGCGAAGCCGCTATAGACGAAAAGTTGGAAGGTACCAAGGAGCAGGCTGGCGATGCCGCTCACATGGCAGATGAAACAGCTGCTGAGGGCGAAGCCGCTATAGACGAAGCTGGTGCCACCGCTACCGAGCAGTTGCCTGATGTCTCCACTCTCGAAGGACTGACGTGCAACAAATTCGGTAACATTGTCAATGCTGACGGCGTTCCCGTCGGTGAACTTATTGAGGGTGACCCTAGGATCCTTTGCCGCGGTGGCTTCCAGCTCGATGATCAGGGCCAATTCTGGAATAACCGGGGCAAGGTTATTGGCAAAGCCCGACCGGTGCCTGTCGAAGAAAGCCCACCAGGCCCGTTTGCTGATTTGGATGACCTCTTTGTCGTGGAGGACGGCTGGGTTCAGGATGCAAATGGAAGGCGGGTAGGCAAGATCGTCGATGGCGACCCGAAGAAGCTCATCGGCCGAGCAGTAGACGACGATGGCGATGTGGTCGATAAGCGTGGCAATCTTCTGGGTCATGCAGAGCCCTGGGAGGAACCAGATGAGCCTGAGCCGGAGAAGGCTGACCTCTCTATGCTAGAAGGATATAGAAGCAACAAGTACGGGAATATCATGGGCTCTTCTGGTGTTCCCATTGCTCGTGTTGTCGAGGGAAACTTGAAAGCAGTCGCTGGAAGACCTGTAGACCGCGAGGGAAATATTTGGGGTGATACCGGCGAGGTTATCGGACGGGTCGAGATCATCCCTGAAAGTGAGCGTGAAACCCGAGGACCCTTCAGCGGGTTCCGCGATCTGCAAGTCAATCAGGAAGGGTTCATCGATGATGCCGATTCGGTGATCGTTGGCAGGGTCAAAGATGGCGATCTCAGTAACCTACGTGGTCTAACTGTCGATGAGCAAGGAAATATTATCGACGAATATGGAGATGTGAAAGGTCATGCTGAACGATATGACCCGCCGGAGGAACAAGTGGAAGAGGAGGACCTCTCTTCTTTGGAAGGTAAAACTGTTAATAAACTTGGGAACATTGTGGATACGCATGGAACTGTCTTCGGGCGGGTTGCGTCTGGCTATATCAAGCATTTGGCTGGCAAGAAGGTCGATGCACAAGGCCAGATTTGGAGTGACAGTGGTAAGGTCATAGGGCAGGCTGAATTGATTCCAGATAATGAAAAAGAGCGGCCAGAAGGACCCTTTTTCGGGTTGGAGGGCCTTGTTTTGACGAAGGATGGCATGGTCATCGATCCCGAGCAAAAGATTGTTGGTCGGTTGGTCGAGGGTGACCCGCAACGACTTGCAGGTCGAGCGGTCGATGAGGATGGAGAACTGCTCGATAAGGCTGGAAATGTTATCGGCCGGGCAGAACCATGGACCCAAGAAGAGAAGCAGCGCGATGTGAACCCTATGGCAGGGCATAAGGTTAACCGCGAGGGTGAAGTGCGCGATGAGGATGGTAACTTGATTGGCAAGCTTACCGATGGGAATCTCCAACAGCTCATTGGTAAAGAGATCGATGACAATGGTTATGTAGTAGATAATGATGGGAACAAGATTGGCGAATGCACCCTGCTCGAAAACTTACCAGAGGAGGAGGAGGAGGAGGAGCCGGAGCCGGAGCCGGAGCTGTCTCCTGAGGAACTGGAAAAGCAGGAGAAAGAAAAGCAGGACCGGGATTTAGCAAAGAGGATGTGTGCAATCCTTCAGCAGACGCTCGACAGTGTCCAACCGATCTGTAAGCAGATAATGCAGGTATGAGATCCCTCACCCTCCCCCGATGTCAAGGAAAAATAAGTGACACTTCTTTCACCCTAGAACATAGAGAAGGCCAACCAAACGCCTAAAGATGAGCTCGACGAGGAAGAGTTGGTCAAAACGGTGAAGCCCTTGATTGAAGAAGCTGCGTCCATGCTTCAGGAGTGTAAAGGTGCCCTACGGGCCTTGGACCCCACAGGGGAAGTTGCGGCGACGGCAAAAGCTCGCGACGCGGCTCATGAAGCTACGCCGGAGCAATACTCCTTAGCAAACCTGCTCAAGGAACTCACCCAAACTGTTGTTGAGACCATTGACCAGGGACGCCGACTCATCGCCGATATGCCCCATGCTAAAAAGCAACTCAACCCTTTGTGGGCCCTTCTATCGGAGCCCCTTTTTCAGATCATTGCCGCGGTTGGTCTTCTTCTTACTGGTGTATTGGGTCTGGTTAGCAATCTTCTGGACGGTCTCGGCCTGGGAGGACTTGTTCGAGGGCTGTTAGGTAGTCTTGGGATTGACAAGGTGCTGGAGGGTTTTGGCTTGGGCACTTTAACTGATGCTCTGGGCCTGGGAGGAAGTAAATAAGTAATAATAATGGGGCTTGTGTTATACGGTGAATATGTTCTTTGATTTCCTTTCACTCTCCGGGTCATTTGTGCTCTCAATCTGTATTGTATAATTGAATTTACAATGTCTGTTAAGCTTCGTCGGGACTCATTGATAGGCTCAAACTCCAGTGTTACGCCCGCTACTTCCTCCTAGGACTTATGTACAGCTCCCAAGAAACGGATTAACTGAGTATGAGTGTGGGTTTGGTGCCGGTTGTTGGAATCTATGGCCTAACTATGTAATATGAAATCAGGTAGATGAAGATAGCCTTGAAAGAACAGACTAGAAGTATTCAAACCGGCACCTCACCCCGCCACCGCTCAATCAAATGTGATTCTCCCAAAGTACCCTTCAATACCAACACCATGTCATCGATAGCAGACAGGAACTTCAAATACGAACTGATAGCCACACAATACCGCCGATAGTTCTCATCCCGCACCAGCGTCGTACTCAACTCTGCAGCACGGTGCTGAGCATACCACTGCTCGAAACACCGCTTCACCAACGGTGTTGGCAAGCGTTCCGGCAGGGGAAGGCCGGATTTCAGTGCCTGCTCGATCACACTCAATACTGCCATGATATCGCCAATGTGGTGGTCGTTGAGCAGGCTCACGTTCTGGGCAAACCGCTCCTGGAGGTGTTGTGGGAGACTGGTAGATAATATGAGTAATCGACCTAGGGCTTGGTTCATATCCTGGCAGAGGACGTGCATATTTGCCAATGCTTCTCGGTGGAACGGACCGAGCGTCATTTCGAGTTTTAGGAGGCCAATGGAGCCTTGAATGGAGAGGAGGGTCTCTGCGACCTCGACTGCGATCTTCTCCGCTACTGCGCCTATGGGGCTGTTGGTTTCTGGCCGGCCCCAGTGGGATAGTAAGAGAGCATAATGATCAGAAAGCGTGCGGATGGTGTTGGATAATGTCTTGCAGATATGTCGTGTTGCGGAGGGCGGACGGGGAAATATCTGAACGATGAATGCGGCGGCGAAGCCTAACAGCACTGTGACGAGTCGCTTCCAAAAGGCTTCATAGCCGTGTCCAGGTAGACCGTATTGCGATGTGTGAGTGTCGTCGTAACTGAATCCGACGACCAAAACGAATGTGGCACCGCCCATAATTGCCGCCATGGTGAAGATTGGAGGCAGGAACAGACGCCACCACATCAGTATGGCGGTCATCACCGCCGTAATCGCAGCTAGGCCATAGGCGTTACCAGGCCCATTGCCAGCCCCAATGTACCAGGCGACCATGCCCAACACACCACCAACGACCGTGCCAATCGTGCGACCAACGAGGGATACGGTGAAATCGCCCATGTACACAAGCAAGGTGGTCTGCGCGGTGATCAGAGCCCAGATACCTTTCTCCCGGTAGTAGAACCCAGCGCTATGTGGGATTGAAGCAGGTATGGCCACCGCGATCGTGACGACGACCATGCGCAGTGCATACATTCCGCCGGGATTCGTGAACCAGTGATAAAAGCCGGTGAGCGCTCTCACCAACAGGCTTTGTCGGATAGGCCTTCCGTAGCCGCGGCTGATCTTTAGAAGCCGATGCGCCTCCTTGGCTTGCTCTTCAACATCGTCGGGGTCAGTCGCAGGAGCCGCGGTGAGGTCGTCTGCGGGCGCCTTTTGGCGTGGGTTCACTAGCCAGCTGAAAGCGTAGCGCAGGCCCGAAGGAATCCAGACACGTTCCTGAGTGCGCGCTTGCATCAACCGGTGGACCTGGGCCAGGAGTCGTTGGAGGGTCACTGCGGTGCCGAGGATGCGTTCCTCCATTACCATTCCAAGTATTAGCCCGCGGAGGGCATGGGGTCCCAGGTGTTCGGGTGCTTTTAGATGACCATTCTCATCAAAAAGATCGGCATGGCTGTCGAGAAGCGCCTCAGTGGTCTCCGTCGCACATGACGATCGGGTTGACTGTAGAGTCTGCAATATGGTATCCGCTCTCGTCACAAGGTCATCTAGGTGATTTCGCGACGCGGCTCGACGAAACCACCGGCCAGAATTGACTGCGTGAAGACACTGCACAATGAGCTCACTCGTTTCCGAACAGAGTTCGAGCAGTTCGTTAGTTGATTTTCTCAATGCCTCGCGTGTGCGGGCTCTAGAAACTCCGTGCTCAGGACTGTTCAATGCTTGTAGCAAATCTGCGCTCTCCTGTAACTGATACTGTCCGACCTCACGGATTCGCTTTTCCTGCATGTAACTCTTGTCGGACCCCTGTTGAGAAAGAGGCTGGATTTCTTGTAGCTTTCGATCAGCTCTGAGGAGGGTGATGTGGTAGTCCAGCAATGACACACTAGAGAGAATAGCCTGTCGCAGAGGCTCTTGTAAAGTTTTGATGTCGGCTGAGCTCCAGCGGCCACGGGAAAAGTCAAGGGGCAGAAAGGCCAATGACGGTTGCATGGCCTTGAATGCCCCGATGATCTTCGCTTTGGTGGCCGTCAGCTGCTGCAGATCGAGGGATTCACCTGCAAACCTTTGCCGGGTGCAGTTCAGCGGGATTTCTCCCAGGCGGACGAGTTGCTCCATTTGCGTGAGAGCTACAAACGATGTCGACTGCGGGAAGAAGACCAAACAGCAGGCAAAGCCCAGGCCAATGCCGATGGCACCTGGTTTAATGAGGACCTCTGGCAGGGAAGCCGTGAATGATGTCAAACTTGGCCCGAAGAGGAGAAAGAGGTCCGCGATGATGATGCCGAAGATCTGTGCCAAAGCAAACTTCGGATTGGCGACACGGACACGGGACATGAAATAGACGAAAACACAGATCATCACGTAGAAAACGACGGTGACGCGGGCATCAAGCATGAAGCCATCGTACACAAGGATTTTAGCCTCCGCGGCTGGACTCGTGCCTGTTTGATTGCCGATCGCGACTGCTTGCTGTTGCAACGCCTGTACCATGGCCTTCGTTTGGGCGTCTGGTCGTGCCGCTAAAGCGGCTTTCATAGTGAGAAGGCCCCATGCCCATGCGAGGCACATACCAAAGAGGAGCGACAGCGCTGCTAGCAAGTAGATGAACAGGATTCCTGCTGGGGGGACAATGTACAACACCAAAGCCCCGAAGAAGGTCGCAATGCCGATCTCCTGTAAGGCCGGACCGATGAATATCAGCAGTGAGGCCACCCAGGCCGCGGCCCAGCACCGAAAGAGTACCTTCAAGTCCCGTGCATTGAAGTGGTCCAACCAGCCCGGGAGCTTGAAGCGACGGCCCTGTTGGCTGCCGCTACGGTTGTCGGCAGCATCAGAGGAATTAGGATCGGGCATTTTCTGCACGACATGGGGCTTCTAATTGTGAAAAATCAGAGAAGGACACGAGGAATGCAGGTCCGAAGTGCGAGAAGTCGGAAACGGAGCCGTGGGACGCCCCTGGCCGCCTGCGAATTAAGTTCGGAAGTCAAGAAATGCAACCAGAAAACCCTGAGCTCAATATCATCCAATGGTATAGCCCATTTTGACGTCATGACGGGGGCCTGGAATGGAGGATCAACACCCCACTAAACAGATTGAGCCCCGAAATAAATCAGCTCAGGGTCTGCGTGGGTCTAACCGATCATTAATCGTTTCTCGTCCGTCCAGCCCTAATGACCCTGCCATGTGCCGAGGTCCATTATCCACATCGGGTGCGAGTTAAATTTTCTGTTCCCATAAAATAAGCATTTTGAAGAGAAGGTCATAATCATAATAAATATATTAAAAACAAAAGCAAACCACGATGATGCAAACTATTCTTAAGCGTCCTAGTTCCTACGTAGACCGGACCATACTGTTGACTCTAGACGCCGAAGTCCAGCTTCTTGTCGGTGAGTGAAAAGGAAGAAGGAATAAATATCCTTTGCGCAGGAACCGTAGTTCATCTTCGTATACTAGCATCTAGGTGGAGACAACGCCACGCTGAGGGTTTCTGTACCTGACAGCTGCTGCATCTGGTCTCGATAAATGAAACGTAGACCGACGCTAGGACTTTGTCAGAGCTAGACAAGATCATCTCGTGGTCGTAGTTATTTTCACGCAGGCCAGGTTGGTACCCCCTGGTTTCTACAAGACTCTCGTTGAGATTGTAGTTCCGAGTTGATAGGGTCTTAGCCTTGCAAAAAGGCGAATCTCGAACTGGGCCTAATGGACAAATGACCCTTGTCCTCGCGGACATGGAGTCGCAGGCTCAACCATTGATTCGTACCCATGAATCATATGGCCGCAAAGTGCTTGACGCTTCCAGAGAAGAATTACAGCGAATAAACTAGATACAGCGATTGAAACTGGAAGACTACAGTCCTTTGGATCCCAGACGCGTTTGGTGGATGCGACTGCCACTGTTTTGTCGAGACTGTTGGCCCGATCACAATGACGCAGATGAAATATGAAAGGGACTCGACAGGATTCTAGAGCAGATAGGAAAACATCGCTCGAAGTTATTTTTTGTATGAAGATCGAATGTGCCTAACGAGACGCAATTAGTAACGTCTCTCCACCCAGGACAGATGATAAGTACTACCTCAGAGAAAGGTTGTGAGACGAAAGGAATCAGCCACCAAGAGTCTAGATCGTCTTTGTCCCGTCGAAAATCCCTTGGCAAGAGGGTACGTGCAATCTTCCTATTCGCTGGCTGGGTTGCTAATGGATTGCCTGATGCGGTTCTATACATTACATGCATGTCTACAGTGCCCAATCGTGGGATTGCACCATGAGTGGACTCCAGGAAAACTTCGCGGATGTCTTTCCCCCTGATCTTACAAATCTATACCGACCAACGACCGGAGCATCGTGGGACAACACATCTCTTCTAACGCGTGGAGTCTTCCGATTCACTGCCTTTCCCAATGGCACTCTCGGTCTGCGAACATCACTGCCAAGTCGGCAACTTCGCAAGTCTCTTCCACCACGATAGGCAAGAGTCCTGCTCGCACCGATAGCCAGGAAGATCCAGCCGAGACGACTGACTGGTCAGTGTGCGAAGGATGAATGGGGGTCTTCCCTGCTACGACAACTCTGAGAGGGATTGGCATCCAAGGCTTCACGGGTTTGAGTTGAGTTTATCCCCACATGACATACTTTGCGCCACTCCTGAGAGCGACACGAGAGAGCGTGGAGTCCTTTGTCTGCCTATAGTACGGATCAGTAATACCCCGCGGGAAACTGATTGCCGACAAGATGGGCAGCAGTGCGTCAGCAACAGTCGCCAACGCAACATGCTTCACCGTGGCAATCCGTGGAGACTCCACCATGGCTTTCACGATAACTAAGCATCCAGGCCCCCGTTCCCGCCATGTGAAACGGAATTACTTATAACCATGCAGAAGAGAAAACAATATCTAGGAGCCGAAGACTTCTACAATGGCAAGAGATCAGCACCCTTTCCCAATACAATGAAAGTTTCTGTCCCTAACCCTATGCCAGGTCTGAGATTGTTGGATTCCAAGTTGGCAGCGATTCCGATCATCGTCGCTTTCGCACCCATTAAAGTCATTGCCGCCGGAGGATTTTTCGCCGTCACACATCTCAAGAACCGGCAAACCACGAAGGATTTGGATTACCTGCTGGAACCCGACTGGGCCAATGACGACGACATCAAACAATCGCTTCGCGAGGCAATTGTGCAAGTGGCAGATGAGCTGGGCTACCCGCAGAACTGGGCGAATGACGATGTTGCGCTGTTCGTAACCAAGCAAGCGAGGCAGTTGCTGATGGACCTGGCTTTGAAACAGAATATTGTCCTTTGGTCCGGGAATCAGATTACCATTCTTTCGGCACCAGTCGAATGGGCACTGGAACGGAAATTGCGACGCATTTACGCGGCAGACCGGGGTCGGAAAGCGGAACTGGATCTATCTGATGCGCTGGCGATGCTGAATCTCTTGAAGAATGACAAAGGGGGAAGACTGGACATGGAATATTATCGCACATTGAACATCAACGGCTTCGACGTGGTCCCGGATCGCAAGACAATGCAGCGCGTGTCGGCCGCTTACAAGGCAAAATACAACGATGATGTCTTCTTCTGATCCTATTAAGATCGATAGTGATGCCAGATGCGTCACGTGTTGTTGACCGGATGCCCCCGTGGCAGTGAGTGCTGGCAACCTCTTTGGAAAAATGTGTGGTAAGGGACCCGCAGATTCTATCCCATGACCAATCCTAATATGTGTGGTATATGTCAAGGCATTGGACGTGGCTGATTCAGATGGTGTAAAGCCAGCCAACATTCGTGACAATATTTCGACGAGCAAAGACTTTGTTCAGTCCATCTGCCTCCAGCACGAGCTTGCTGTCGTCAGAAACATACTCGGGAGGAAACCGGCTGAGGTCTTTAAGGGAAATTGCTGGCACCGAACTAGTCCAGATCGGCCCCGAGAGGGGCGCATACGGAGGCAAAGAATCCTTTCCCGTTTCTCGCATAATATGGTTGCGGTCCCGGCGCAGACCTAAACTCAGACGCCAGTTGAATGCAACGACAAGTTCTTCCACCAGACACGCTAGAATGGCATATCGCACCGGGTCGACATCCCGTGGGTCGCGAATACCTTGCAACGACCAGTTCCGCTGATACCAAAAGTATTCCGTTTCGGGACCGAGCGCCTCGTACATGCCGGATAACATTGCTTCATACATTCGGTAGAGGGACCGCATGGGGGTGTCTCGCGCACGCCATAGTGGGATACTCCGTAGGTCGTCCAAGTACTCTAGCTTATTTTCTTCCAGCTCCACATTGCCGAGGATATCAATGGGCGCGACCGGGTCCGGAACGGGAAATTTCCACTGTGGGAATGGAATCAATAGGCGGATCAAAGCGAGGAGGGGGCTTTCATGGAATCGGCGTAGTCGGACCAGGCTGCCTCGGAGCCGCAAGGGTGTGCTGATATTCCGAAGTCGCCAAAGCCATTGGTACAGCCTCAAGCGTAAAGACTTTTTGCGGGGTGGAGGGGACATCAAACCAGGGGAGGGAGGTTAATTCATGAAGAGAGAGGGTATGTGTGTGTGCATTTGGAATGAGAAGATGAAGACAAACAAGCGGTCAATTTGGCACCTGATTTCCTGTCCGGATTAACCATTTTCCCGATGACCTTCTGGTTTGGGAGTCTGGGGAAGTGACGTCATTCGTCAGCATGCTTCACTATTTTATATTCTCTGCCTCTGATTTCTGAAGCATTCGTGGTATTGTGGCATTTTATGATAGACTTAGGACTATGTCACTAATTTTACAATAGTTCAGGATTCCGGGTAGTGTTCAGACCCATTTAGGCACATCAACATAATTTGTAGCTAACTTCCACCTCGATATATATTCCCGCGACAGTCCCCACATTAAATCGCTCTATACGTTCAATTTCCTGCCTCGACTGCATCCGCCATGCCTCCCAACGTGTCAAACTTCCAATCATAGACCGTTTCATCAAGATTGCCCATGATGGCTCCTGGACGTACAATCCACACGGACTTGATGCCCACCTTCCGCGCAGGGTGATGGTCATGAAACTGGCTCTGCGCCGTTTGGAGCACCTGACTGGGCTCAACTCCGAACCTCTCCTTGACAGCGCTTAGCATGTGCTTGAAGTTGTTGATATCGGGCTTATATGATCCAATATCCTGTGCCGTGATGACTAGATCGAAGGGAAAGCCTTGAAGACTGCCGGCATTGGTCTTGGCAAACGACTCACGGTCGACATTGGACAGGACCACGAGCTTGTAATGCTTCGATAATTGTTTCAATGCGTCAACGGTGTCAGGAAAGGCTGGCCAATGGCCCACCGATTCACCGAAGGCTTTGCTTTCTTCAGCGGTAGGAGTGGGGAGGCCCAGTTTTTGCAGCAGTGTAGGGTGGATGGTAGAGAGAAGATCGGAGTATTGCATGTCCGGAGTTCTGGCTTGTTGATCCCGCTCCAGCTCATGGAAGACGTGAAGAATATGCTCATGGGACAATTGAGTGTCGTTTCCATGAAGAGAGGTTTGCAGAGCAGCCAAAATGCCTCCTTCCCAGTCGACCAGGGTGCCGTAGACATCAAATGTCAGGAGACGGTAGTCTTGAAGGTGTGACATTTTCCGAACACTTCAACGGGACTACAAAATAACAAAATAATATAAGAAGTAAAAGTTGAATGTGCAGTACAATTGCTACAACATGGTGTCATCCCTGCTATTTATCTCTATGCCTTTTGTTCCCAATTGCGGGGTTTACATTGTCGGACTTTGCCCGTTTTGGTCCCCGATATCAATGGCCTAATCCTTCAGTCTTTACAAACTCTCTGTAATCAATTTCGTCAAAGACAGAGATTCTTCTTACGATTGGATATCTACAGATATCTGTAGACTTACTATACGTTTGAAAAAGAGAACCCCAATATCCTATGCATGTTTACTAATACGTACTGCCAGGTGGAGCTGATGGTAAAGACGCGCTGTTCATGGAGATGAACGTTATCTGGGACTATATTTCAAAGGTAGACTTACCCAAATAGAAATGCGCTGTGAAGGAGCTATTACTTCACCAGACAACTGTTGGATCTGCCGACAGACAATTATACTCCTGACCTCTCCAAGCCTCTATTCTTCGCCAAGTCGTTATCAACAACGTCATCCAAAACAGCCTCCCCTCTCCTCATAGCTTCTAGTCTAGCTAGCTTTAGCCTTCTTGTCGCCCTCTCCGTGTCTCTGGTTATCCACCAGGTCACAAGGGTGGTCAAAATACAACCCGCCATCAACCCCATCGTAACGGCGAACGGCACCGTATAATGCGGCGCATATTTGCTTTGAAATATCTGCGGGCCAATAGCACCACCAATCTGACCGTAACTATTCACAAAGCCGATGGAGAAGGCCGAGCCAGTCGCACGGCTCGTGGTTTGTACGCGCCACGGCCACATCAACGGGTACCACGCGCTGCCTAGTGCATTGGCGATGACAGTGACGGCATAGACAGCGCCGTTGCTGGGGAAGCTGTAGAGGACACCATAACAAGCTAGGATGACGACCAGAAAAGACAGTGGGTAAAGAGGTCGGGGAAGACGGGAGCTGTCAGCCCAAATACCGAAAACGCCGATGCAGATGACTGTGAGGACAGAGGTAGGGATGTTGAGAAGCTGGGATGTTGCAATGTCTCTGATTTTGATTAGTTCAGCATCACAACAGAAAGTCAAGGGGACATACGTGAACCCTAGGTTGGCGATCACGGTCGGTTGGTAGAACCGTAGACCGTGCGTTCCCACGGTAAAGAAGGCCCATATTAGGGTAAAAAGCCATAAGCGGCGGTCTCTCAGTGAGTCGAGGATTTCACGGAAGTTGAAGTTTATCTCCTCGGCTCGGGGTGCATTGCGTGGTAATCGGGCTTGGATGAACGCTTTTTCTTTGTCGGTAAGCCATTTGGCTTGAGGAGGGACTGTCACCTCATAGTTAGTATCGATATCTATCATTTCTATGTACGGGATGATATACATACAATCAGGAAATATAAATACCAGTGATATGCCGAACACGACGGTGATAATACCCTCTGTTAGAAAGAGCCTAAAGATCTTTATATCAGTAACGAGCAGCCTATAGGAACGAAAAAAACGTACCATTGCCAACCAGATAGTCCATGAGATCCAGAAACTGTATCGAATGCGTATGCTAGTACGCCGCTGATAATTCCAGAGAAGTTTCCAAGGATGTCTTGTTCTGTTAGAGCTGCAAACCATCAGATGACCGGAGCTCACTTACAAAAGTAAAGCAATCTTAGCGACATCTCATCTGGCCTATACCAGTAGCATAATTGTAGAATAACCCCAGGAAACAATCCAGCTTCAAACTAAGCCACAATGTTAGCAATCCACACGACCAAGTCAAATCACCAGGGGTCCTACCAATCCCAGGAGGAAGCGCACTGCGTACAGTCCCTCTTTATTTTTGACTGCTGCGTGGCAGGCTAGGGCAATTCCCCAACTAATCTGCTGCTGTCAGTTTCGTATCAAGTAGCAGTACTAGGTAAGCGCCTACCATAATGCGAGACTGCCATCTGGAAGGAAGCAGTCGTTTGAATAACAGATTTGACGGTGTTTCCGCAACGATATATGGAATCTAGAGTTGTCAGTAAAGCTCACGAAAAATGCCATTCTGTCTCAATACATACGTAATAAAGAACAGTAACGAGATTGTATTGATCAGTGGTCATGCCGAGTTGTGTCAAAATATTTCGGTCTGTTCCCTTGTTCATGATTTTCGCATTCGCGACCTAAGTAAGGTAGGTTAGTATTGCCTTCATTGAGCAGAGAATGTTTTCATACATTCTCGGAATCTATATTCTTCAACAGGAACATTATCGCACAAAGAGGCATAATGTGCCAATCGACCCGACGCAACAGCCTTTTCTCTTCGTCGGCAGTTAGGGAGGTTCGTGCCCTCATCCACTCGGCATCGAATCCCGCAATATTGCCAGCACCAGTGCTCTCATCGCTGAGAGCCTGGCCACGACTTGCATAGTGGAGAGTATTATCCTTCCTGTCGTCATGGATGGAGCTTTGCTCACTGACAATATTGTCTTTCGTATCCCCCATTCTTGTACGTAATATAGCAAGAATTAGTAGGCAAGAGAGTGTCGAACATATGGAAACAAGGTCGAAATCTGGATTTTATATACGTTTACTACGATGTTTGCATGCATCTTCTAGCGGCATGCCTTTGGTTGAATTAAACTATTACACTTTTTCGTCCCTCTCCTACCCCAACACGGCCTATCGACCGCAAACACAGATGCAGGATAGTCTCCGGTTGACGTGCTTCAAGGATCAGAGCACGTTCATACTACTGCAGCTACCTCTGCGGACTTCGTCCGAAGTACTACTAATGCACTAGTCTTACATATCGGCAATCAAAATAGGAAGTTTAGCACGGCATTCATTGGCTTCTGCCCCACTTCTATCACATCATCAGTTAACCTGAATCAGTTGCTCTAGTGATAGCTGTGGTTGTCAATGTCATTGATTTCTTTGAACAAAAGCTTCCACCTTGCAAAGCACTGGAGACTTTTAGTTATATACCATAATCTCGACCTTGCCACTGTGATAGTATCTTAATTGTAGGTATCACATTGCAACATCTTCTACTTTATACTGTCTCGGCCGCATTAGTCTCAGAACCCTTCTTTGCAACCCCATTGTAGAACTGCCGCTCCTGATAGACCTTTACATCATCGTCGGCGTATATACGGCCCTGCTTTTCCTCCTTGATTCTCAACCGACGGATTCTACGGACATCCCACTCAACGTTCCTGGTCAACCACCACGTCCACAGGTTCGCTAGACAGGCCGCACCGATGACACCAGCGCAAATTCCAAATGGTGTTTTGTATCCGTTGTACGCAAATTTGGACTGGAAAAGTTGGGGCCCGATAACGCCGCCAACTTGCCCAACGCATGACTGGAAAGCTAATGTGAATGCAGCACCGGTTGTCCCTTTTAGGGAGGATGTTCGCCCTGTGCCAGGATTAGTTCGTCAGCCTATAAGAACAGAAAAGAAAGAAATAATGCAGAACCTATAGAAGAGAAACTTACATGCCCAGAACGGAATGAAATATACCGAATAAAACATATTGCCCAAGACGCAGGAGATATAGATCCCAACGCGGGATTCCAAGACTGTTAGCAAAATGAAAAACACAAGCATCGGCCCCATGATAAAAAACATGGTGTATGCAGGACGAGTGAGATACGCCTGTTTCAGGAACCAGCCTGAGAAGATAATCGCCAGAACAGCCGCCGCGGAGGGCGGGATATTAAGCAATTGATTGCGTGGAAGGCCGGCAAATCCAAGACTGGTGGTGATTGTGGGAAGCTCCCATGTTAGTGCGTATCCTGAGAAGTTGACGAGAACCTGGGATAGCATGAAGGCGTAGGTTCGCGGATCCTTGAGTGATGCGATCACTTCTTCTTTGGCAAAGTCGGAGTCTGCTGTTTTGGGTGCGTTCTCGGATAGTCGTGCTTCGACGTAGTCTTGTTGTCGTTCTGAAAGCCACTTTCTGGTCCTAGGTGACTTGGGCCAGTCTGGTAGGACAAGGTAAATGACTCCGGAAAAGAGGATGGTGAATAGTCCTTCTAATAAATAGACCCTTGCGACTGGTTAGTTAAACGCGTTTACAGTCTGGTTTAATACTAACCATCGCCATGCGCTCATTCCGCATAACCCGTTCATGTATGATATTCCATAAGCTAATAGCGAACCTACGATTCCAGACGTATTCTGGAAGCCGAACATCCACATGATGGGCTTCCCCATCTCATCGCTGCGGTACCAGCCGCATAGCTGGGCAGCTATACCTGGAAACATGCCTGCTTCGCACATCCCAAGGAGGAAGCGCAGCGCCCAGAGAGTTTCTTTGTTCTTAGCTGCTGCATGGCAGGCGAGGACAATACCCCAGGTTAACATGATTCGCGACTGCCATAAGCGCGGCGTGAGTCGCTTCAGTAAAAGATTGCTTGGCACTTCGAAGACAATGTAGCTGATCTATAACACGTTACTTCTTGTTCATGTTTTGCTCCTGATAGCTGTGGATATAGCTCAAAATAGCTAAGCTAGGCTGTTGTAAGGGGGGTGAGAGGTGAACCAACAAAATAAATAGATTGAACCCAATTGTATTCATCCGATGTCATTCTCAGTTCGTTTAGGATATTGCGGTCCTCTCCAACTTGCAACACCTTGACGGAGGCCGCATTGGTATAATCAATCTAAAAGCAGATTAACATGGGTATTGAAACAGGAATTCTCGCACATGAGATGATGACACTGGATACGTACAGTTTTGATAATGTACATCATGCCGATCAGAAATAAGAACCGCCTGTCAATCTTTCTTCGGATTTGCTTGTCCTCCTCCGGCGTGAAAGATTGGAGTAGGGCTTTTCTTCTTTCATCTTCGGTTCCAAGCTCGGAGCTGCTTTCTCCAGCGTCAGATAGCACTGTGGAGCCTGTGATTTTCTCCATGGCCGCGAGCATACGGCGAGGACAGTAAACAACAGTGAGGAAGCTCGAAGGGGAAGATGGAGAAAGCAGAAAACAGGGTTGTCAACTACAAGCTACTACGCTAGAAGAAATACGGCGGTCTTCATGAATCATGCATGAAGGCATGCGCCAAGGCTTAAACAGCATGAACAATACCTCGTGGCTATCACACAATTACTCTCTTATTCTTCTCCAACTCATAGACCCGACCTGTCGAGTCTAGCTCGAAGTTAACTGACTGTGGAGAAAAGTAATACGAGTCAGTTTGTGTCGCTAAAGCCTTATCTATGGGGTGATCTATAAACGGGATGGCGTGCGCATAAAACTCTCGGGCTCGGCAGTTTGTCGAAGATGACAGCTAAAGGTATTCGTAAAACAAGAACATCGCTGTTTTATTCGTTTTTGCAATATGCATACTAGCCTTGGAAGGAAGCAATGAATTTGGAGTAATATGAAATTAATTCTAGCTTGTCATTGAGCGTTATGCATCCATTTCATGGTTATAAATTCACAATATCTAATTCCCTGCCATCTGAGCAGACCTTCTCCTTCTCCAGTCCGGAGACTTGACCCGCAGGATAACCATTGCTGAACCGACTAAAACGAAATTTAGTATTGACAGCCCTGTGAAACACCAACCCCATCCCGTTCTCACGGTCAGTGGATGAATGATCGCTGCAGTAACTGCCGCCGCAGGGCTTCGAAGCATATTTCCCAATGCAAAGGCCTGGGCAGCCTGCTGGCGCATACATTCGGTAAGGAAGGCATTAGTCGTCACGAAGATCCAGGACATTCCAAATCCCACTGCGGTCAAATCATAGCCGTTAGCCTAGTTTTTCTTCTCTTTTACACACAGCAAGCCACGGCAAGGGAGGTAGACATACCTAAAAATGTTGAAACTAGCACTGCTGCCGGGTGAATTGCTCTATCCACAAACCAGCCGAACATGGTAAGACCAGCGGCGCAGAGTAATATGCCTCCAATTTGGTCCCGAAGTCTAGCTTCCGGTGTGACTTTATCTTCTCCAAGTGCCTTGACCATGTGAGCGCGACGCCAGTCAGACCATCGACCGCCAGTGATGGAGCCCACAACCATCGCAATGCCAACGGCAACGTATCCAGCTCCAACCTCAGTCGGGTCCCAGTGATAAACATTCTCCAGTGCTGTAGGAAGCTGGACCGCGATTCCGAAATATGACGAATAGAGAATGGCGGTATTGACAGAAACGATGCCAATAGGAGGATAGGTGAAGAGACGCCAGTAGCCTTTTAAAGTAGGCTTCGGGGGAGGAGAACCGCGCTCGGACTCGGGGGCAAGGCAAGAGAAGGGGCTGGGTGGCCATAGGATCCAGCCTTTATTACTATATGGCTTTCCGTTGCCTACTCGGGCTCGAAGAGTCTCCGGCTGGAATAGAAGCATGATGAGCCAAAGCACAACGGCCAGAATTGCTAGGCTTATATCAGAACCGCAAGGAATACAAAAAAGCAAGGGATTCACATACCCAAGAATGCGAAAATCCATCTCCAGCTTGCTTGTCCAACGATCGCACCCCCAAGAATCGGACCCAAAATAGGACCGCACTGAGGACCCAACATGAAATAAGACATGGCCCGGGCACGTCGCTTGGGTTCCGTGATCTGCTTATAGGGTGAGTATAAGACTTTCTTTGGCAAAAGGAAAAGGGCACTGCATACATCAGCGACTGTACCAGCGCCCATCGACACGACAGCCGATGAGCCGAAAGCTTGGATGATGCGCAAAAACACCAGAGCACCAAAGTTCGTCGGAAGTACAGCCATTAAAACATTAGCGATGATATATACTATTAAAGATATCAAGTACAGCGGTCTTCGCCCCTTCCAATCCGCATAGCTTGACCAAAAGAGGGGCTATGCAAATGTTAGCCAACGGCCGCTAGCAACCTAGGATTATGCCAAAAGACTTACACCGAACCCGAACACCGCCATGAAGACCGAGACGGTCGCATTTATAGCTGCAGCGCTTACTTGGAACTCATGTTCTAAGACAGGTAAGGCAGGAAGGTAGATGTTTCCTGCCAATGGGCCTAAGAAGCCGGCCACTGTCACCACCGCAAGAATGAACACTTTCTTCGGGCGAGAGAAGGCCGTATAGGGCGGCGGCTGTGTGACTGCACTTGCTGGTGATTTACCCGGTGTAGCCACAAGGTTTGATGGCTCCTCCTCTTTTGCAGCCGAGCATGGCTCGGTCGGTGGACTGGTGGTAGGACTCGTCATGGCCAAGATATCGAAGAACCAACCCGCACGCCGCACACAAACAAAGCAGTTCGTGTTCTAGGTATATGAAGGTCGTGAAGGCCTGAATTACTAATGAAAGGGAGAGAATAGGTAATAATAATCATAATATTGAACTAGTTAGTCACCTCCAACCTCGTAGCACGAGTGGAGTTCAATATGGAAAAGACAGGGTATAATAGCAAGGGCTATGCTCCACAATCGTATCCATGAAAATGTGCTCAATCCCGCGCACATACACCTAGCCAGCCAGCTACGGCCTCTTGTAGTTGGCTGGGTCTGTTTCTTTATTTTCTTTCTCGCAGTCCTATCTCATTAGACTAAGGCATTCTTGGCCATTCAAGTATCAAACAAACATCTTTCATATATTGCCTGGTCAGTCGCTTTCCTGGTCTAGCATTCTACGATCTGTCTATAGATGACACCGTGAACGCTCATCACTACACTCTCTACATGACATTATATGAAAATGTCCTCAATAGATCGCATCGTGAAAGGAGACCAGGATAAAGATAACATCCACGCCCATGAACAGAATGCTGGCTCTGATGAAGAGTACGCAAGCGAGACCACCATCAACAACCAACAAGTTGCCTCCCTCAGTACCAAAAAGGCACTATGGGCTTACCTAATTCTGTGCTTTTCTGTGAGGGTATTCCAGTACATCTGTATAGTATCTGCTTTACTGACTATGGAATCAAGACGGGTCCAACCAGTTCGATGGCGTTCAACTATGTCTCGGCGGCCATTCAGTCTGCAGCAAACACTGTCGGTCATCAGCCGGGATCGGACAAGCCCTGCGCTCGCCGAGGGCATATCAAATGCTTGGTGAAGTTCGGCGCAGGAGAAATTGACTATGTCAGCTATGTGTATGTCTCGTATCGTGATATTTTTGGAAGTACCACTGAACGAACCAGGCTCTATCTACGCTCGATCGGTCGCGCAATGGAAGGGATTGTCACAATCATGACTGCTGGTGTAGCAGACTACTCACGTAAGAACATCCCCACTGCATGTTTCACCAGGCTTCATGGAGAAGCACTCACTGACTTACTCAACGGAAACTAGGATACCGCAAAACCATGATGTTGTGCTCGATTCTCCTGTTTGGCGCGCTGGCGCTGCCATTTGCTGGTCTAACCAAGGCTGAATATAGCCACCTCAATGCTCTCGCGACCTTATACTGCTTGCTCACTACAGTGCAAGGCGTATATACCGTTATTGAGGCATCGTACATCCCGATATTCATGCGCTCGGTGGGTGGTTTACACTCTGCATCTCCAGCAGCAGATCCGGACACAGAGCGTACATGGAAAAAGGGCTTCACCGTTAGTGTTCTGGCAATGGTTGCAAGCAACGTCGGAGGCATTGTTGCCTTGCTCATCGGTGTCATCCTGTCTTACGGTATCGGGTCGTATGTGCAAGTAGGTTACTTCAGCTACCTCCTTGCCATTACAATTGCGGGCTGCATTACGAGTAAGTCCATCTTCACTCCACACCTGAACACGTATCTAAACCGTTCCGTGCAGTTGTCTTCGGGACCATTGGCCAATTTCTCCTCCCCTCAGTTCCCGGCCAAGAGCGGCCCAAGGGTCAGAATCTCTTACTCCTAGCCGTGAAAGGGTGGATCCGCATGATCGGGTCAGCGCGTCACTATCCTGAAGCCTTCAAGTTCTGCATTGGCTGGATCCTGTGGAACACGGGCTACAGCAACTTCCTCGGTCTGACTCAGTCGCTTTTCCTCGAGGTCACCGGCATCGCGAGAGGCTCGGGCGTGTATCAAGTTTGGTCCTTTACCAACGTGATCTTTGCCTGCATGGGTAGCCTGAGCTTTCTATTCCTCTACCCCCATGTCCGGGTTCCGATAAAAAGTTGGGCGTACTTCTTCCTGAGCGTCAACTTCCTGTGCGTTCTGTGGGGATGTATCGGGATCAGCAACCACGTCACGATCGGGTACAAGCATGCCGCGGAGTTCTGGGTGGAACAGGTCCTCTTCATGAGTACGAGTAGCGCCCTGCGATCCTATAACAGGACGGTGTTTGCGTCGCTCATCCCCTGTGGATCCGAAGCGCAGTTCTTTGGTATGGAAATTACACTAGATCTTGCCACTGGATGGATTAATCCCCTCGTGCAGGGCGTGATTCAAGATCATACGCATAATCTACGGTTCCCCATGATTCCTAACGTGTTGCTTATTTTTGTGGCGGGCTTACTGTACATCTGGGTGGACATTCCGAAGGGGATCGAAGATGCGAAGGTCCCGTTGAGCGAGGCTAGAGGAGGCAACTAATAGGATACCCAGGGAATTTTTGCTACGAGCGTTTTGTGAGACGGAAAGTCTATTGTTATGTTGGATTGCCTCATAACTGGAATGAAAGGATATTCTCCTCCACTCTTGTATGACTCTATCTGCGCTGAGCCGCGCCAGATCATAAGCCATAATGAAAGGATTCTCCCTGTTGTTTCTATTGTTACTGTTGCGCCACTTGTTAACCTGAAAAGCTCCCCTACTCGGACTCGAATCGGTGGAGTAAACTGCCTCACATCGGACGGCTCGGCAGGGCATGAATCGCTCGCCAAGAAGCGCATCCAGGAAGACCTTGACATAATAGTGTCTCTTGGCAAGCAAAAAGCATTGTCCAAGTCTGGGGCGAAGGAACACAAGCACCACCTTTCGATATTAAAGAATAAGCACCAGAGAACTTTTGCGCACATTTTCCTTGACACGTAGTCGTACAGACCATTGTTTGTTGCCCTCTTTTTCTTGTCATTCATGCTTTTCTATAATCAAAAGTGGGAAAACACGAGAAAAGAGAAGAAAAGAGAAGTTTTTGTTTGCCCAATTTTGAATATCGGAGAATTTCCGGTGATTCTCGTACGTAAGATAAGCTATTCTTCGAACCGTCCTGCAGAAGGCGCAGGCTTCGTTCTTCCTAAAGAAATAACTAAAAATAAAGAAAGGAAAGAAAGAAGAGAACATGTCTGACTTTGTTCCCTAGATATCAATCCACCTTACTTGCGTTCGGTGAAAATTAGACGGAGAGCTCGTGGGTACAGCGGACCGGCCTGAAACACTACGAGTCAGCGTCTGTTCCTTTCTTTCTTCCCTCGAGTATGGTTTGTTTTCAGCCTCAAGGATTAGAAATACGACTTACCGGAGTCTTACGATCTGGCCATCCTGGATCCAGTGACCATGAGAGTCTGCTGACCAGGACAAAGAGCGCCACTCGGGCCTCGAGGAGCGCGAATTTCTCCCCTAAGCAAGCTCGGCTGCCACCATGGAAAGAAACGAATTCCGCACGGGCTCTCCTCTGACGGTAACACTGCGAAATCTCCGTGCTACTCTGACCCCACCGCTCCGGCCGGAAGTCGTCCACTGTTGGTCCCCAGACTGCAGGGTCACGGTTGGTAGAGTAGCAGTTGTATCCGACGTATGTGCCCTTAGGTATGTAGATCTGATTTCCTAAGATGACGTCTTGCGATGTCCTGCGATTGATCAGTTGCGATATAGGCGGCAGGAGGCGGAGGCTCTCATAAATGACGCATGTCAAATAGGGAAGCTCGCTGAACGCAACGTTCGAGGGATCGAGCGTAGTACACGCGTCGATTTCTCGCCTCAGGCGGGATTGGACATCCTATGACATTAGATACACCGGCTTCAGAGGACACGGCACGCTTACCGGATGCTTCGCAAGCAAATACAGCATCGAAATCAGGAGCAGTTGCGGGTTCTCTTGTCCGGCGACAAAAAGCACGTTCAGGTTGTCCCGGAATTGCTTCTCTGTGAGTACCCCACCATCTCTCGCAGCCATTAGGCGTGCCCCCAGATTACTAGCTTTGGGCGTTGCCTGTCCATGCCGTACGCCATACTCCAATGCGGCTGAAAACTGTTCCACCACGTTTCGGGCTCTCACACGGCACGGAATCAGCTTACCGAATCTGTCCAGGACTGGAAAGTTCATGAAGATGGGTTTGAAGATCTCTCTCTTTACAGCTAGTTGTAACTGATGAAGCGATGGCTCGTCTCCTTTGGTGGGTTTCTATACCTTTTGAGTCAGTGGTGAATAAGCTTCCAATTTAGTAGACAAGGTGACAGACGTGGTTTGCCTGTAAGAGTACTTGACAAACATTGGCGATGGTGAACCGTTGCAAGAGATCCTGGACAGGCACACCGCAGTTGCCAACTGTATTCTGGAATGCTAAAAGTGAAGAACACAGCTCATCTGCACTTGTGGCTATAAGCCCTGTGTCGAAGTGCCCCTGAAGACCCGGCGTGATAATGTCCCGATAGAGTCGCCAAGTCGTACCTCGGGAGGATATGACGTTATCACCTTTGGCCCAAGTGTCAGCAATAGAGCAACCGGGGGAGAGATGGGGAATCGACCTAAGAACTCAGCAAGTACGCTGTGAGGGATCTTCTTTTGGTTCCCGCTTTTCTGATACACGTCCTCATTTCTGAAAATCTCGTTGAGATAACCTGAACGCTGTATAAGCAGATTCCATTGCCCCGCAAAGAATATCTTAATCGCTCCATGGGTTTGGAGAGGCTTCTGGATATGCCTTCTGTAGATATCCTCCTGGTCAATGTCACGAACCAAGGAAAGCAGAGTCACCCAAAAAGGGACAGCGGGGATATTCCGAGGGTAACGAGGGGGTACAATCTTCGAGAGGATACAGATTATTAGATATAAGACCCCTACCGCGAGGGCTTTCCCGATAATGATACAGAGACCGTGCATGACCATTGTGCGGGACGTTGGTTGTTCAGATATTGAGAAGAACACGAAGGGCTTATCTCCTCTAGGGTGTCAAATTATTAAAGCAGGATTGACGGATGACCGCATTGGTCCTACTAAACCTCGTAAACGCTTGCTTTTTGCGGGAGTAATGCGTAACAGCCTCATGGTGACTGGCTATCAAGCAACGAAGTTGCCTATTTTTGTTCAAGTGTAGCCCTAGTCTAGCCACTGTGGGCTCCGTCTGACCACCGTGTAGGTTTTATCGTATCATGCATGAGAAAGCTAAGTAAATAACATGGACCCATATCCCCACTAAGCGGTCCCTCTAAGGGTCCGGTGTCAGATCCACGTTCGTTCTAAATCCTGCCTCGGGAATAACAAATTGTGCTGTTCGCTAGCAGTTGTTCAAGTTGCGTAATAATACGAGCAACAGCTAGACAATAGTAGGTGGATCGGACTCTGGCACGACCAAGCATCCCCTTTTGGCAGCAGATGCCAGAGACGCTCGGAGAGTCCGTGACTTGCTATTGTACCTGCTCCACCCTGGTTTACTCACCCTTCGCCTTCTATTCTTATGAAGAAGCCTTATGCATATTTTGTTGTCAATATGGCGAGAACAAACTTCATACAGAGTGCAGCCACGATGCCCTCAATCCATGCAAGGGCGCTGGGGGCATATGTACGAATGCCTGACGGTGGTCTCATCCGCTGCGTGGGACTGCATTCGCAATGGATCCAAAATACCTGGTCAGCGATCCGATCGACAGTCACAGCTACAAGTCCAAGTCTAGCTCATTGCTTTAAAGTTTGCCTACCTGTCAGTGAAGCCGACTTTGGGTTGCAGGAAGTCGACATTTACGAAAGACACAGAGCGAATACGGAGAGTATCGTCGGTTTCATTCTCAAACCTGCTCCACCGGGTTGGATGATTGGCACATTGTCGATAGATCAATTCTTCGCGGACCTCATATTGGACCGTATGAATGTCACTGCTACCACTTTTCAAGTAGTAGCCGAGCCCCCGGTAGACTTAACAGTCGAACGGATCGTCAATTTGTTCGACAAAGAGCTCCGGTATCGCGTGCAAAATGATCAATGGAAAACTCAGGGTCGAGAATACTTTGCAACAAAAGTGCAATTTTTCGTACAACATAACTCCACATTGCAGTTATGCCTTCCAGCGTTCCCATGCAAGTCATCCAATCTGGAGAAGGTCATGGGCGTCCTCCCGGATAGGGGCGAGGAAATTGCCTTGCGCGGACTGCATGCTTTTGCGCAGAAAATTGAACAAATTTATCCACCTGGGGCTAGGATCCTGATCATTAGTGATGGCCACGTTTTTAGCGACTGCAGTAAGTTGTCAATCATTCATGTCCGCGTGATTCCTATAACTAACAACTATGGTAGTCGGCGTTGACGACGAGACAGTAGATGAATATGGTGAACATCTCAAAGTGCTTAATCGAGCCATCTCTCTAGCCATGGGTGAAGAAACTAGCCGAGTTCAGTTCCAATCGCTTGTTGACCTGTTCAATCTGACATCGCTCTCACTTTTGTCTTCCCCAAATCCTGTCGGAACGCTCAGTCTGCCCAAACTGCAGCATTACCTTCCCACAAACCTCGACGACACCGCTGAACTTTGTCGTCGTATCCTGACAGCTGGCTGTCAGCCTTCTGAAGAGAGTCTTCGTACGCAAATCGAATCCGGGGACGAGTCCACTTTGGCTCTGTATCGTGGATTTTCACGCTTCATGCTCCAAGATTTAGAACAACATCCACTCACACAATCACTGTCACGCTCTTGTCGAAAGAAACTAGCAACTAGAGTCTCTTTCGAGATGATCTTGCGAAATCAAGCGTATTCCAATTTGATTGAGCTGATGTTCCCGGACTGTCTGCGCCTGTCAATCCATGCCCACAATAACTCCGGCCCCAAGTTTGGGATCAGACTGTTTGACACTGCGACAGTACGCGCCATTAGACAACTGGATTCGGTGGGCAGTGATGATAATAACGGTGATGACGCAAGCGCTGCGACTGCATCGCATCTTCTCCATATACCAACACCGTGGCATAATTGCATCGTGGAAGTTGCCGGTGATCCAAAACTCTATATTGTGAAATATGGTGTCATTAAGGATAGCTTGTTAACTGACAAGTACAGTTCTGAACTGATCAAGGGAAATCTTGCGAAAGGTGAAGGTGCTTTTGTGTCGTTGGAAAGACCCTTGAATCCAGTCAGAACAGCATGATGTTTATTTGACTAGTTGTTAGCGTCTATCACTCTACTCCTCTTTGAGCCTGGTCATTTATTTGTGTTCTGTGTGGAGAGCATCAGCTAAACTGCCTCCATGTACATTGGAGGTTAGCTTACCTTATCAGAAATGTTAATGCCCAAAAGCCTATTGTATATTGTGTAAAGACACGCTCGTTGACGTTGATATCGTACTGGGAGACTCCTTCTATAGAGTCATACCAACGTGTATGCGATGGGCTGCCCTCTTGTATGATGCCTGTTTTTAGCGAGTAAGCAAGATATGTAGAGGCTTGAGCTTCTAGACTTCAACCATCCCTACGAGAGCAAACATTTATGAAGAGAAATAATTGTGAATTCTTTACTATGTCGGCTGTGGTCTACTTTAGCAGATGCGGGCAGTTAAAGAAGGCCACTTGCACGGTCACATCATCCCGTATATGGCGGGAGAATGGAGAACCGAGAGCGAGACGGCCTGCTATGAGCTCGTGATGGTTTCCCCCGAGGGAATTGCGCACCAGGTGTACGGCAGCGTTATCATCTTGGATGGTCGTTCTCCCCTCCTCAAATTCCCAGTCCACGCCGTTCCCAAGGTCACCAAAGTCGACACGTTTATACTCTGTTTTCGGTTGGCTGATTGGATGCCCATGAATTTGTGCATCCAGCCATTTACCCACTAGATCTACAGCCTGCTGATTGGAGAGTGTATCCCACATTCCATCCGTCGCAAGGATGACAAACGAAGGCTTAACCGGGTCAATCTTCGTAGTGGTCACAACAGGCTCGGCAGTTAGGTATGGTGGGGTGCGAACGTCGTACTTTGGCGTCAGGGGTGATGGGCCCCCAAACCTTTCCTTCAGGTCCTGCTGTAGGTCCAAAGACCATTTCCACCGACTATCGCCAAAAGCTCGTGAGACCATCATCCCTAATATCCGTCCATCCTTCGCTATGTCCTCTTCGCCCGGGTGCTCCTGGTTGATCCGCGCAACCTCATCTCTATTGCTACCAGTCTGGTCGACTGACAATGGGATTGCCTCCCATGTGCCATCTGGCTTTTGCTGGCCTAGAACCGCTCTGGAATCTCCAGTACACGCCACGTGCAATGAACCTGTGGCCGAATCATACATAGAGAGTAGGGCGCACGAACCAGCGTAAGCAGGAGCCAGCTTCTTCAGCTTATCCTGCAGCGATTCACTACTCTGGACAGTTTGCAAGGCTGTCTTTACAATTGAATCATCCAAGTCCACAAACGCCTTGGCGATTGCGTGCTGAAGCACCTCGTCGGGTATGGATTTTCCACCGGTGGATGCTGATTTAACTTTACTCAAGCTATGTCGCACAAACGGCAAGAGTTGATCCTTCAGCAGCTCTGCTGTTTGCCAGCCAGCATGTCCGTCGAAGACAGCCCAGGCCATCCACTGAGTGCCGTCATTTAACGGGGATGGGAATATCCCATGGGTGAACCGGTCTTCACACAGGCTGTTGGATGCCAGTTGTGTGCCATCGTACCTGTTCACTCCAGTAACACTCCTGACTGGAAATGAATATGCATCCTGAGATATGATACGCGTGACTTCGTCTTCGGAAGGACCTGGCTCGGCCACCAAGCGCCCTGTTGGCGGAGCCTCGAGACGAGGTACATCGTCGTCGCGCGTAGATGTCAACAACCAGAAGCCCGGTGCACTAACCGCGCCGGCAATGGCAAAGGACCTCCATGTGTTGTTGATAGCTGGAGCTGTGTCCTTCCTGGAGTAGAAGTGCCTGACCTGGGTCCGTGAGAGGGAAGTTCTGGTCACGCGACCAGCTAGACGCGTGCCACGCACACGTAAAGACAGCATAGTCGACTGGGGGAGGGAAAGGCTCAGGTAACAATCTTAGATCGCGTTGCACCATGAGCATATCCCTTGTTGAGGTTCTACGAGAATGCTTATATCAGTCAACCTCCAAGTAAGGGGGTGATCAGTAAGCCAGTGCACCAATAATACTTTCTTTCATTCAGTCCGATCATTCGATGCTATTTCCATTTACATACATTTGACACTAACCGTATGTAGCTAGTCTTAGATACTCCTACCGCCCAGGTCGCAGGGCAAGTGGAATTAGTTGACTACCAAATAGAGTAACTGTCAGCGCTCTTTCAGTATACTACAATCTATTCAGCGATAAATTTACTAGAGCTACATTTCTACTTAATCTCATAAAACCTCCTCAACCCATCAAACAACTCCCCAAAAACACCTCCATGCCCACCCCTCACCTCCTCCCACTCCTCCCGCGGCAAACAAACACTAAACATCCTCAACCAACCCCCCACAATGAAATCCGCATAGCAGGGTTTATCCCCCAAGATAAACGGTCCCGTCTGATCACGAACAAACAACCTCGCCAGATCCCCAAGCGTCTTCTGAAACGAGGCCATAATCCCCCGTCTCGCCTCGCCGGTGACATTGAACGCCTCAAATGAGGGCACCCCCGCCCGCCGACAGAACTCCGCCTTCGACGCCTCCGCAGTCTCCGGGTTAAACGGTAACCCCATGACGTTGAGGACCGTGTGCGCCGTAAACGCGGCGTCAACATGCGTGTTGAACTCAGCGTAGCGCATGTACTTCTCCAGTCTCGCAACCTCACTGAGCTCAGAAAGCGGAACGAGCATGGCCGTGTTGCTAGTCCGGAAATCCAGCTCTACACCCTGAGGAAACAAGTCCCCGCCCGCACTGGGGTACGTCTCGTGCATGTACACCGCAATATCGAAAGAGTCGCCGATTTTGGAGCCCGTGGCGCTGTCAACAAGTACAGGGAGGGTGTAGAATTCGCTCCCGTCGGCGAATTTGCGGCCTGCGGGAATCCCCAGCGATTTGCGGGTTTTGGCGATGTCTGGCATGTCGATCCATATTGTTTTGTAGGGGATGGACTTGAAGTTTAGAGTTTGGCGGGTTTTTGTTGGGTTGGGGGAGCAGGCGTTCTCCGTTACGGGCTCGCGCATCAGGATGTCGTAGACGGTCAGTGTGGGAGTGGAAGTGGACATTGTCGATCAGGCGGCGGGCGACGATCACTATGGAGTGGGTATTTGAGAAGTTATGAAGATGTTGTAATCTCTGCCAATCTGTAGATGAAGACGTCAGGTACAGTGGAAGGTAATATTCTTTTGGCACGTCCCTAGTGCGGGGGGCGGGGTGTACCCGTCCTACCGCCTACTATTTTTACAATAGTAAGTGGGACACAGACATATTATATATATGCACGCGCGCAGTTGAATAGAATAATATACTATTTTAAATCCTTTGAGCTCTACATAATATATCTAAACATATAGACTATACAGAGTTGACTCCTCAGGTTGAAGCGTGTCTATATAAACTTTATTCTATTGGCTGGGAATAGAGTTGTAATGGGGGACGGAGAGTATTGAACTTTTCAGTGGTGTGTTAAGCACATGTACTGTGTATCAGCAGGTGCCTGCTACTGGAAGATATGTTGTAATTCGTTCACTCTCATTTGGCCTTTATTTAAATTCTCATTCATTCCCATGGACTTGCCTTGTGGCCCTCTTCCAGTGAGTAATATGAACGCATCTTGCATGTATGTAGACAAGTGAATTGAGTGCCATAAAAAGGAAGGAGTCCAGGTTTGCCTGACATTTATTGTAAGACCCATAAACATGGAGATCTATCCCCTAACTACTGGAATATACTGCATTGATGTACGTCGATCTAGCAGCAACGTAGGGCTCATATCCACCCAAGCTCTTTTCCCCGCACTGCCCCGCAATGGATGGAAAAGCGAATATCCACCATCAAAGCGAACAGCAAGACCTCTCTGATAATATCAATACCTTCACAATCCCTCCACCAACCTTAGCCAAACCGATATTCCCGACTCCACCGTCCCCTCTTCATCTCACACCATGTCTAAGCGAGTAATCGTAACCGGCGGCTCCGGCAAAGCAGGCCAATATATCATCGACCATCTTCTCGCGCAGGGCTACTCCATCCTGAACCTCGACCTGAACCCGCTCCCACCACCACTAAATGAAAAGGTCCACACTCTAAAGGTAGACCTCACAGACAATGGCCAAGTCCACGGCGCCCTCCTTTCACACTTCCGCCTCACCGAACCCTTTTGCGAACCACACCAGCAAATCCCCGACGCTGTCATCCATCTGGCGGGATACGCGCGCAACATGATCGTCCCTGATACGGAGACATACCGAGGCAATGTACTCTCATTTTACAACGTGATTGAGGCGGCCTGTCGAATTGGCGTGAAGAAGATCGTCCTGGCGAGCTCCATAACCGTGTACGGTGTTACCTATGCAGAGGGGGATGTCGATTATCCATCGTTTCCCGTGGATGAGGATGTTGATGCGAATCCGATGGATGTGTATGCTTTGTCTAAGGTCTGTGGGGAGCGTACGGCTCGGAGCTTTGCGCGACGGTTTGGGAATGATATCTACGTGATGCGATTAGGTGCGGTGGTTGCGCCGGAGGAATTTCAGGAGAAGTTTCAGGGATATGTGGAGAGGCCGGAGGAGTATAAAGTACATGGGTGGGCATATACAGATGCAAGGGATATTGGACTGATGTTTGAACGATGTCTGGTGACGGATGGGTTAGGGTTTGAGATTTTTAATGCGGTCAATGATGAGATTACTAATTTCGCTGAGTCGACTATGGCGTTCTTGGAGAAGATGTGTCCGAATACACCGATTACGAGGCAGATGGAGGCTAGGGAGGCTCCGGTCACTAATAGGAAGATGAAGCGGATGTTGGGCTTCGAACAGACGTGTCGCTGGCTGGACTTGTACATGACAGCTGGTGATCGATAAGGCACTGTGTTGAAGATGGGTAGATGTCAGGTAGGCTAGCCTGAAAAGAATTTCTATAACATTGGAATGTCGCTGATTGGGTGGTTGATGAACTTTTGGACAGTTGGGGGTCATAATGTGGTTACTCCTTTAGACTTACCAAAGCATTGGAATCCGGCAGAGGAAAGCTACGGTCGCTCGTAAAAGCCCGGTGACAATAGCTGAATGCGTATTATAAGGGAGTAAACGTAGGTCAGTACCCTTGATTTCTAAGCAGAAGGATCATGCAAGATTTCCCGGGTAGATTAATGCTTCAGTTTGATTTATAATAAAAGCTATTCTATCCGAACCCGATATTTACGGCGTATATATAATGTTGAGGGATTCCCCCTTCGGTTTACTTGTAGCATGAACTTAGAAGACCCAGAGTACATCTTACAATTACAGTGGAAATACTCGGATATTAACAAAACATGTCTCCCATCCGAGTCGGTTTAATCGGACTGCCTAGTGCTTCGGCAGAGAACTATGAGGGCACTTCGTGGTCTGTCAACGCCCACTTGCCTTTTCTCACCAAGTCTCCCGATTATGAAATTGTTGCGCTGCTGAATAGCTCCGTGGAGTCTGCAAAAACGGCAATCCAGAAATATGGCCTACCGAACGAAACCAAGGCCTACGGTGATCCGCAAGGTCAGTCTCTAATACACGTGGAGTGAGAAAATACTCATGGTAGCAATAGATCTCGCCAACGACCCTGATGTGGACCTCGTGGTCTGCAGTGTCCGCGTTGACCGACACTTTCTGACCGTGCGTCCTAGCCTTATCGCTGGCAAGGCAGTTTATGTCGAATGGCCACTAGACCGTAATCTCGAGGTGGCCCAGGAGATGGCTACACTAGCGTCCAAGCACAATGCGCGCACCATCGTAGGCATACAGGGCGCCTTCTCCCCAATTATTCGCAAGATGCGATCTGTTATCGAAAGAGGAGATATTGGGCGTGTCCTGGCTAGTACGATCACCGGATCTTTTGGCAACAACATCGACGCTGAGAGCAAGAACGTACGGTACTTTCTTGACCGGGAGGTTGGAGGAAACCCTATTACTATCCATGTTGGCCACAGCTTGGAGTGCATTGCTGCCGGTGAGTAGCCTTTAAGACATGTTTCGGCTAGATACTAATGCGGTTTCCAGTCCTCGGGGAATTCAAGACTCTCAGGAGCTTTTCCTCAATCAGCCGACCCACGATAGACATTAAGGACTACAGCGTTGGAGATGCCGGCAAGGTCGTGGAAGCCGGGGCTCGCAATACTGTCCCGGATCAGATTCTTGCTTATGGCACCGTTGAGCCTTCCAATGCCGCAGTGACTATCAAATATCATGCCGGAAAGGAGTTTCCAGGCCAACCCCGACTGGACTGGCGTATTCAAGGAGAAAAGGGCTGGTTGCGGGTGTCCTCCCCGTTGGTGTCTTTGAATGTTGGCGGCCCGGGAATCAAATTGGAGATCGCGAGAAATGAGACAAACACGGTGGAGGAGATACTACCAGAGACGGATGAGTGGGACGAGCTACCAGTCCCGGCGCAGAATATTGCCCGTCTGTATGAAGCCTATCGCAAAAACGAGTGGCATCCCACCTTTGACTGGGCGTTGAAGAGGCATGAGGCGCTCGATAAGGTGTGGAAAGAATTTGATGCGGAGAACCATTAGCTGAGGCAGGATCTGAGACAGAATGGATAGAATACTTTAGTATGTCTTCACTAGTTAGTCTCTCTACTACTTGGAGCTTAACATCGAGATTTATATTAGGTAGCTATAATGAATGAAGTGTGGTCATATTATCGTGTCAAGGTAACCTGAAATTGAACTGATATCGAGTCTGGACTGTTGGGGTCAACTCCATGCCCCCGCAATTGCCGTAAATATAAGATTACAAATAATAGTCCTTGTATCAGTGATTCTTAATCATGAAACCGATAAAAATACGGTGGCCTTTTGAAAATTACGGAGATCTGCGGGTTATTCCTTGGAAGGTTTCTGACACCATTGGCTCCGGCGATGATGTGACGCCGCTACCCGGCATGCTTGTCAAAATGCAACACCAAGCATCATATCGCATAGTGGCTGTCGATGGCGTGCAGGTGGCCAATAATTAGTGCTCTTATTGAGGGGTATCCCAGGATTCGAGCCCCGCGACGATGAGCGCAATTAAGCTCCAACTCGCGCAACATTGCCTCGGCTACGGTATTTAAACACGCAGTTGGAGACTCATTCCTTCCTACTTAGCTTATTGTAGAGGATTAACATACCACAATGGCTGCGGTTGAAGTACCTGTCGTATCGGGTAGGACTTTCCCATTGCTAAATGGCCATGCGCAAAGTCATGCGCCGGTCGGAGTTTCGACAGATATCAAAGGGCCCGCTGCGTCCACTGTCATAGAAAAAACAGAGGAGGTTGCTCCGCAAGGAAGGCCTGCCTTTGAGCTAGAGGATCACCCAATTGATGAAGTTCGAAATATCAAAGTTGGTGTCATCGGTGCCGGCATAGGTGGTATTACTGCTGGCATTCTCTTGCCGGCTAAGTTACCAGGCCTTGACCTCCGGATCTTCGATAAGAATGCGGATGTGGTAGGTGTTTCTAAAACGATACCCTCGGCGTAGCACAGTGTGAGAAATACTGACCAGTATAGGGAGGCACATGGTATGAAAACACATATCCTGGTGTCCGATGCGATGTTCCAGCGCATGTATACCAGTCTGGATTTGCACCGAATACGCAGTGGACGGAGGAGTTTGCACAGGGACACGAAATACGGGATTACTGGCAGGGGCTTGCCCGCAAGTACCAGGTCTACAAATATATACGGCTGCAACACAAGGTAGAAGAAGCCGTATGGGTTCCTGAAGCAGGAAAATGGCGTGTCACCGTTCAGGATGTCGGCATAGGAAGGGTGCGAACGCTTCTTCAGAACCCTCACTAAAGTAATAATACTGACTGGAATTAGGTATATGTCGAATATCTTGATGTCCTGATTAATGCGATCGGTCACTTCAACGATTGGCAACTACCTAACTATCCCGGCATTGATCAATACACGGGTACCATATTCCATTCCTCTCACTGGGATCATGACGCCGACTTAAAAGGAAAGAGAATTGCTCTTATTGGCAATGGGGCTTCCGGTCTCCAGGTTCTGCCTTCAATCCAGCCGATTGCACAGCATGTCGATCACTATGCGCGTAACCGCACCTGGGTCGCAGACTCCTTTGGCACGACTGGCGTACGCCGACTTGAACCGAATCTGTTCTCTCCCGAACAGCTCGAATCTTTCAAAGACCCCGACACATATATCAGATATCGCAAGAGTGTAGAAGAAGGGTACTTCTCACGTTTTGGTGCAATCTTCAAGGACTCGCCGGAAAATCAGGCACAGCGAGACACGTGGACACAATTAATGCTTCAGCGTATTACTGAGAAACCGGAACTGGCAGATAAGATTATACCTGAGTTTCCGCCAAACTGTAGACGAGCTACACCAGGGCCTGGTTATTTAGAAGCCTTGACCAAAGATAACGTGAGCTACATCCAGACGCCTATCGAACGATTCACAGCGACAGGTATCGTGACAGCAGATGGTGTTGAAAGGACAGTTGATGTCGTGATTTGCGCCACTGGAGCCAATATTGACCATGCGCCTCCGTTCCCGATTATTGCGAATGGAATTGACCTCAAGAAAGCCTGGAAACATGATGGTTTGTGGGGATTCCCTTACAACTACCTCGGTATCGCAACACCAGGCTTTCCGAATCTTCTTTGGATTGGTGGTCCTCATGCCACAGGCCACAGTGGAAGTGTCCCGAATAGTATGGAGAACCTGGTCACTTATATCGCCAAGCTCTTGCGAAAGATCCGCAGCCAGGGTATCAAGTCGATGGCTCCGTCTAAACAAGCCACTGACGACTTTGTCGAGTACTCTGATACATTCTACCCTCGTACCGTATGGACGGGCAACGATGATTCGACCCCCGGACAGAAGAACTGTCGGTCTTGGTATAACGGTGGCCGTCCCGGTGGACGAATCCATGGTCTATTCCCTGGAAGCGCTGCCACAGTGAACGTTATCCGACGGGAGCCACGATGGGAAGATTGGGAGTACACATATACCAACCCTAGCGGCAATCGATTCGCGTACTTCGGCAATGGCTGGACCAGAAGAGAACAATATCTGGACGCAGATTTAGTGCCGCATGTGAAGCGGCCTGATACAATAGATCTTCGTTCGTATATGGAAGGTTGGTGGGATGTTTGATTGTTTACGATGAATTAGTCCTAGATGTCCCAATATTGCTTAGGATAGGCTATACCAGCGTGCTACATGAAAGTTCCCTTCCACTATATCAATCTTGACGTAAAATTCCCTACGTTGTTGATAATTTGTTATGCTGGTGACGCATTTAAGTCGTGTCGCTTGAGTCACTCCATAACATCATCTTGACAAGTAGGTCCAAATGCAATGGCGTCTCTGAAGATAATTTCTAACATTCTTTCTTTTTTGTTCGGGCGCTCAAGGTGTCTCATTTTACCATTCTGTTTATCGTGTCACCAAGGAGATCTTGCTCTCCATAACCTTTGTGTTTGCGATCCCATTAATCACACTTCTATGACCATTCTATACACGACGACATAGACCAGGAAAGTACTGGTCTTGTGCTAAACCATTCCCTCACACCTTGAATGAAGACGGAATACTCGATCAGGAAGACTGCTAGCATGTTGCACTGGTATTCCCTAGCTCGAGAACTACGTCTGGCAATCCTAGGGATACTTGTACGGCAGAATCATGGCTTGGCTCCTTACGCCACGGTCTGTAAGGAATGGCAGGCCGCCATAGAGACCAAAATATTCCGTCGACTCAAGCTGCAACCCTCATGTCTACATGATTTCGAATCGATGGTTCGTCGACGGCGGCGTGTCGTGAAACATATCTGGCGAAACATACAGCTTCGTTCATACAGCTGTCGAAGTTGTCAAGACTTAGAGTCGTGTTCATGGACGTCTAGCAGCAACCGTATCATCCGGCGAGCGATCACGAAGCTATTTTCGATAATAAGCACTTGGGATCTAGTAGGCGATGGTTTGTCACTAGAGCTCAGCGCACAGTCCCCCAGTGATTCACAACACTGGTTTAAGAACAGTTATTTCGGGGCCGATGGCGACGATAGAAATGACGCAACGGGAATTTATGAGAAGAAAGCTGCATGCACCATTCATGATCCGAAGCACGGATGGGTTGACGGTCGGCAGCTGGCTGTGCCTGATGGATACGCTGTGTTGCGACTCTTCGAGAAGATTGACTTGAGATTCAAACAGGAGCTTCCCGAGGTCCGCGCAGTCACAAAGCTTGTACTGCGTCGGCAATGCCGTCGTCGTTTTGTGCCTAGAACTCTATGGGCACTGTTGGACAAGCTTCCTCGACTGAAGAATATAGTATACGAGCCATGGCGAATATTAGATAGAACAGTACAGGAACTGCACTATGATACAGGTAACCGATCATGTTGCTTTCCCTTAGTGAAGAACTTGAACTAACCTTCACGCTATAGATTATAAAACCATGATCGAAACGCACTTACCCAAAGGCATCAAGAAAATATCACTATTCGAAGATTTCAACGAGAACTATGTCACACTAGTCCGACGAACGACATGCCTTCAACCAGAGCTTGTCCGGGTACCACAACCTGCATTTGGTGCTGCTTTGGCATATAAGAGCCTCGACGTGGAAGAGCTTTACGTTTCGTTTATGATCGATGCTCAGCACTTCTTTGAAGCCCGTCATCCCTCTTGGACTTGGGCCAGTCTTCAGACGCTAGTGCTGACATCACCGCTATTGGCTCCTGCAACAAATCATAGGAAAATCTCTGGCTTGTTACAGGACGCTGGGGAAGCTGCCCTTAGGATGCCAAGGCTGCAAACTATGGCACTATGGCACTTTGGAACAGTGGCAAGAGAGAAGCGTGCGGATTCATCTTTCGTAAAGGGCGCAACAATCCAACTATTACTTTACGGAGCACGTGGGATATGAATCTGCAGCATAGGACAATAAATGTCTGGAGGAGGGTAGCATCCCAAAACGGACTTCGGATTGAAATGAAAATGTTGCATGGTGATATAATCAATTCTCATGGCGATGCTATCTATCACTTAGGCTTGCCCCATGGAGTGATCGATCCAGTATCTTTGCGGCAGATACGAAAGGAGGGATTAAGTCGAGGGCTTCCGTGACAGCAATGGTTCTGCCACAAGAATTTAAGGGGGTTTGGGATAATTCTGAGGTTGACACATTGTGAGATATGTGGATTGTCTTGGTACTACAGCGATCTGTGAGAGCTTACTGTATGTAATTCTATTATTTATATTACCACATTGGGGTGAACCATGAGCTTGTATAAAGCAAATTGCCCTCATTTTCTTGACGTTGTGCCTTTGTACTTAGGCTGCATAATGCATTTTTACTAATTCACGTGTTCTTCTCTAACGCGTACTTTGGGGTCACCTCCCCTGCATGCCAGAAGTATTTAGCCCCTGGGTGAGATTGAGGCAGTCGTGCCTGTCCCTTCTTCCCATACATGTTCTCGCGGAATGTGCCTCCCTTGACGGCATAATCCGTGTGGAAGATCCCTCGCTTTTGCAACTCCGGAATCAAATACTTTATAATATCGTCAAAGGTCTCAGGGATTGAGGCATAGCTCAGATTGAACCCATCCACATCGCCAACTTCAACCCACCGCTCCAACTCATCTGCGACTGTCTTCGCGCTTCCAATAACCTTCGCTCCATTTCCTCCCATAATCAAATACTCGGAGATAGTTTTCTTGTCCCATTTCTTGCCCTCAGTCCCTGGCACTGTACTCGCCCAATGGTTCACCATGCTACGAATGGCAGGCTGCTCCACGAACCGAAAGTCCTGGTCGTCCTCGTATTTCGACAAGTCGTACCCTGTCCATCCCCCGAACAGAGCGAGAGCGCCCTCGGGATCTCCATACTGAGCCAGCTCGGCGAACTTGGCATGAGCTGCCTCATCAGTCTCGGCCACAATAGCCAGAATACCCGCCACAACCTTGATAGAAGCGGGATCGCGACCCTGTGCCTGCGCCTGCTGGCGAACATTATCGACGGACGGTCGCACTAGCTCGGGCTTTTGACCGTGTAAGAAAATAGCTTCTGCGTGCTTCGCCGCGAAGGCCTTGCCGGCGGTGGAGGTACCGGCTTGTAGCAGGAAAGGCGTGCGCTGCGGACTAGGCTCACACAGATGTGGCCCTGGGACATTGAAGTATTTTCCTTCATGGTTAATCTGCCTAACGGCTTTGGGATCGGCATACCCAGCCACACCATCCTTGACATTAACAGCATCGTCGCGCCAGGATCCCTCCCAGAGCTTGTATGTGACATCGAGGTATTCATCTGCAATGCGGTAGCGCTCGTCGTGCTCAACCTGCGTATTCAACCCAAAATTACGCGCCGCGGAATCCAAGTAAGACGTCACAATATTCCATCCCACCCGACCGTTAGTCAAATGATCAACGGTTGAAAATCGTCGAGCGAGCGCATAGGGTGCATCGTACGTCGTCGATGCCGTTACGCCGAACCCGATCGAGTCGGTCGCAGCCGCCATCGCGGGAACACTGTAAAGCGGGTCATTGATGGGAAATTGCGCGCCCGCAGGGATAGTCGGATCGAGGTTGGCTGGACCCTTGTAGACATCATATCCTCCTAGCACGTCGGCGAAAAAGATCGCGTGGAATTTGGCGGCCTCGAGCTTTTGCGCTAGGGATACCCAATGCTGGAGCGACTTGTAGGCGCCGCCTTGGTCCTTCGGGTAGCGGTGGAGACCTGGGTTCAGGTGTGAGGGTGATTGCATGGCAAATGCATTGAGGATGAGGTGTTTCTTGGGTTTATCGATTAAACCCATGGTCGTTGCTATCTTTGTGGCGTTTCTGCGTTATGGATAGGGTTCGATATGGGAGAGGGTTGAATTGGCTGCCTGCGTTGAGGCACATTGCTCAGGTCTAGGTATCAGGGAATATATAGGAGCCTTCGAGGCCGATCCTGGTCGGCTACCTAGCCTGTGATCGCATTGATGTGTAAATTCGATTGCAAAAAGCTCATTGTTCAATCAGGTCAGCTTCAGCTTCTCTCGTATCCCACAGGGCGACCCAAGTTAATTGGCTTAGGGCTCCGACGCGACCCCAGTACGATTTCCGACTGCGACAATAACGCCCCATAAATGGATTTTCGTGTGGCCCGAATGCTTTACAAAGTTGAAAGAGAATATCCGAGTTGGAGTAATATTCACAATAGAAGCTGTTACTCCAACGGGGTCTGGATCTTCCATCATCCATGCCGAGAGTGTCGCAATCGGCGATCCGAGGCACGTCTTTGCCGCAGCTTATTCGTCCACCATCACGCAAGGAGCAAATGGATCCTCGATGATACTTCAGGAGAGTCCTTCTCTGTGAGGGGTAAATATAATCACTGCAAGCGGGGTGTCTGTGGATTTGCTGTTTGAAGGTGGATGTCGCACCCACATGCTCGGACTCTAGTTATCTACCGTGTTGACAATTTTAATTGGAATTAGTCGGAGTACAATGCTAATCATAGTTCGTATCTTGTAATGTTTCTATGTGGGAGCCTAATAGGTGTGATCTCGAGCATTAGACATGAAGTGCTAAGACTTCTTCAAATGCATTCTATCATAAGGCATCTAATGAACATATTTCCGGTGTCTAACATAATAGTAACCAAGCATAATAATATATCGGTATACTATCCCGCAAGATCAACGACAACACGCTTCCCCGACGCTGTACCTTGTCGAAGAAGTTCTAACGACGCATTAACGTTTCCTAATCCTCCTTCCGTGCGAATAATCTCTGGTAGTTGTAGAGCACCTGAACGTAATAGATCCTCTAGCCAAGAGACCATCCGCTCCCCTACCTGCGGCGACGTATGGAACAACTTAATCGGAACTGTATGGTAGATGATACTGGAGCTTCTATCCTTTGGGAGACCTGTCAGCCCCAGGAGATGAGCATGCGATCCGTCTTCGCGGACAGCATCGTCAAGCGTTTGTTGAAGTAGAGTTGCAGTGTCTTTGCCAACGATGTCAATGGCATATCGAAGCTTTCCCTTTGTCAATCCTTTGATGATATCAACTGCGCGCTGGGTATCGTGTCGGTCCACCAGTGCATCAGCCCCTAGATCAACTAGTCTCGCACCGTGACGGGCAATATCTGCCACGCAGATTACCTTCAGCCCAGCTAGCTTAGCAAGTTGTAATGTGATGTATCCAGTTGTGGTAGAAGCTAGATGAGTCAGTCTAAATGGCCCCGTGCGAAAGGGATGCGGAAAGCTTACCTCCCCAAATGGCGATCCAGTCACCAGATTTCACCTTTTCAATCTTGGAGAGACCGGAATAACACTCCTCTCTGATATCAGCTGGGATAGTATCAGTATCTAACTGGCGAACCACCTCTGTGAGGTCGGGTCCCGGGCATGCCGACGCGTGGGAGAAGTCTAACCCGAGCGAGACGCCCAAGGCAAGGGCAGATGCCACATAAGCAACGCCTAAGGAGGCGGAAGCGTGGATACTTTGAGTGGGTGGGATGCGTGCAGCATTGAAATGAGTCGCGATAGCATATTCCTGGAACGCCGCTTTTCGAATATCGCGATAGTCGGTGGACGGGACAAGAACTATGTCACCCTCCTGTACTCGTGAAGACTTATCTGCCTTGACGACAACACCGGCTAAATCGCGCCCATTAACCCATGGCAGACTAGGAATGCCGAAATTGAAAGCTCTACATTGTGGTGATTAGTCGTGCTCCTGGAGCCAATGTTATAGGAATGCTTACGGGCCCTTCCAGTCGATCGGGTTCAAACCAATCGCCACAATCTAAGGTTTATCAGTAGCTGCATGTCCGGCCCTGGAAAACTGATTGGGGTACCTTGACTAGGATCTCGTCCTTGTTTGATATTGATGGAATCGCATGATCGGTCACCAGCGTGTACTGTTCACGCGCAGCCTTCAATAACAGGGCCCGCTGAGTGGCCGGCCCTAGCTGTGGTCTGATTTCCTCCTGCACATTAGGGTTGGCAAAGGTAGGTTCTGAGCGCTGTTCCGGGTAAATCTCTTGATATGAAATAGTTTGCTGCTTCTCGCTCAGCGTGACGAGAGGCGCATATGTCGATACGGCGGTCATCTTCATGAATGCGAAAGGACTTTTGGGGTATGTACCAAGTGCTAAATCTGTAAATTGTCACTTCCGGTCACATATATAAAGGTAGACCGGTTATCGGCACCGCACTCGACCAGCGTCTAGTAAGAGATAGAGGAGACGATCCCAGCACCGGAGTCGCCACGCGAGTCATAATGGATCCATCCTTCCAAGTTACAGTATAGCCACGCCCTACGTATTTTTTAAAACTTGCCTTGGTCTTTGTTTGTCTCTTTGGGGATGATTTCTAATATTTGGGCATTGCGAATCGCGGGGTTGATATGACGTGATGCATGGTTATCAGGAGGAATGTTGTGAGGATCTTGGCTGTCATCCCTTGCAGCTTGGTGGATGAATATTGTTCAGGTATTAGCCGTAGATCACTGTTGCAGATTGACCTTTCATTTATATCTAGCTGCTCTACTAGTTCCATATGAATATCTATGGGTCGGAATCTTCCCCGGGTAGGGTTCATAATGCTACCATGCCTCATACGCAGTTCAATATCATGGGCAAAGTTATAACTTTGGCGATTATATTGAGCCAATAGAAATGTCCGATGATGTGATTCAGGGCAGTGATTGAGGAATAATCACGACCACGTCGTTAATAATACATGTTTTGCGATAATCACCAAGGTTCACCGGGGATGATCACCCATATTGATCTTTCACAATTAAATCATAGTGCATTTAGAATTATCAGGCTAAATTTGGTACTACGTAGAATAAAGTAGAGGGTCTTTATGGTCCCTATGTGGAGTAAGTCCATACCTAGGGATATTGTAGGTTTATCATCAGTGCTGGCCCGTTAGGCTTCAAGTCCAATTGTAAAGTTGGTTGTTTGGCACCTAATCAGCTCCCTCACTGAATTCCGCATGCTGACCAATGCCGCCGGCCTCCGAGGGCTGTGATGTGTCTGATCTATTGATACTGTCGACCACTCAGCATTCCAGGAACCGCACACATAACTCCTGACCTGAATGACGTGCCTGGGGATCATGGAGGGTGAACTCCCTATCAGTACCGGCTCTGCCGACCTGAATGATATCTGTTGACATGCTGGATACCTTGCTCTTACCTCGCTCTCAGCTTTTACTTAAGCCCGGTTACTAGAATCGCCTGAACAGTTAGGGAAGTGATATCAACTGTGCCAGACATACCTGGTACTGAAGCAAGGGGTTGGGACCTGAATTAAACAACAACGGGTGCTTTACGAGCTCTGCTATCGGGATGAGCGACACAGAAATAGAGCCCTTGTTGGACTCTGCTTCTCCTGGCTACGACGCGGTGCACAACACGAGTCACGATTTTCCGCCTGATGCGCTACACTCAGAATTCCAAAACAAATTGCCTGAGGCGCCCTCCCATCGGAAAGCGCTCAGCTGGTCCAGCGCATATATACTTGTCATTTCGCGTGTTATCGGGAGCGGCGTGTTTGCGACCCCGGGGTCAATCGTCAAGTCGGCGGGAAGTATCGGACTGACGTTAGTATTATGGCTTGTCGGAACAATCTTAGCGGCCTGTGGAATGGCTGTCTCAATGGAATTTGGATGTATGCTGCCTCGTTCCGGTGGAGATAAGGTAAATCAGTGTTTCTATTCTATGGTTTCTTCTCGACTTCGCATTGGCTGCATATCTGAATGATTCTTAACGCTGTACAGGTATACTTGGAGTACGCTTATCGAAGGCCTAAATTTCTCGCGTCTACTCTCATCGCTGTACAAGCAGTACTATTAGGCTTCACGGCTAGCAACAGCATTATCTTTGCGAAATACACACTGTTCGCATTTAACATCGAACCGACCGAGTATCAACATAAGGCACTCGCTGTTGGCCTTCTTACCTTCATCACCGTTGTGCATGGCTGCTTCCTCAAAACCGGAATATGGATCCAGAATATTCTAGGATGGGTCAAGATCTTCCTCATCATGGCCATGTCTTTGACTGGAATTTGGGTTATTCTCCTGCGCCCCTACGATGAATCGCTGAGTGAATCCGATCGTGCGGTCACTAACAACCCTTTCGCATGGGATACACTGTGGGAAGGTTCCAACTGGAGTTGGAGCTTGATTTCAACATCAATCTTCAAGATCTTCTATTCATATGCGGGACTGAACAATGTCAACAACGTCCTTAATGAAGTCAAAGACCCGATCAAAACGGTGAAGACTGTTTGCCCAGCAGGGCTTCTGACCGCGGGCAGTCTTTACTTCCTAGCAAACATCTCCTACTTCCTTGTAGTCCCTCTTGATGAGATCAAGGACAGTGGCGAACTTGTTGCGGGCCTTCTGTTTGAGCGACTTTTTGGGGCGCATGTGGGCCGAGTGCTTTTCCCGTTGGCCATTGCTATTTCAGCTGCCGGAAATGTGATGGTGGTGACATTTGCTCTGGTATGGACACCGGGTGTCGCTATCCGAATATCCATAGGCTAATTGTTGATACCAGGCTCGTGTGAACCAAGAAATTGCTCGTCAAGGCTTTCTACCGTGGTCGCATCTTCTATCCTCCTCGCGACCTTTCAACTCTCCACTTGGGGGACTTCTTGTACACTACGTACCATCTATTCTTGTGATTTCTCTCCCGCCGCAAGGTGATGTTTACAACTTCATCTTGGACGTCGAGGGATATCCTGGGCAGATCTTTGCTTTGGCAATCACGGTCGGTCTTCTGATTGTCCGACGGCGAGAACCATTCCTTCACCGTCCATTCAAGGCCTGGACTTGGGCAATATGGTTACGTATCGTGGTATGTATTGCTTTGCTGGCAGCTCCTTTCTTTCCTCCACCGGATCGGAAGGGGGATGTCCATTTCTTCTATGCCACGTACGCTATTGTTGGAGCTGGGGTGTAAGTGTCCTGATACCGTTTCCCATTTTACACCGCTAACCAAACCAGGGTTTTATTTGGCATCTTGTATTGGTACATATGGACAGTTTTACTACCACGATGGGGCAATTATCAGCTAGAAGAGGAGAAGGGCGTGCTCGAAGATGGGACGGGCATTACAAAGCTTGTTCGCTCGTATAGAATCACCTGAATTTGGATATGTAAGCGCTGACGTCAAGGCGCTATATGGATTAGAAATGCGTAAACCTATAGCTGTGCCCTGGTGACCTGATTGACTCTCATTATTAATGAATCTCGGTCCTCCTATTCGCCAGCCTTTGTGGATGGTTCTCTATTGCGTCTTTTGTAGTATTTCAACGATCATACTTGCATGCATTCCCTCCTTTGTCAAAGCTCCAATAGGCCTATTTTACGTTTATCATCCCGAATCGAGTGACACATGCATCTGAAACCTAGGTGATGGCGTGCGAATCTGACAAATGCCAATTCCTCTCCACGTTTCACCAACAGCCGTGTATAAAAGTAGCTATTCACCTTAAATCCCCAGTGTAGATCAAAGCATAAACGCTAGAGCAAGTTCTAAACATCGTCAATTCTCTTAGTGCACGCTTAGCTTCACACGACGCGAACCACCATGGCCTCTGCTGCAGTTCAGGTCCCGCCCAGCCACGAGCCATCGCCACTTACACAGAAGACCTCTGTCCCTACGTCCTCGTACAAGCCCCACCACGTTCAAACCAAACTGTATTTCCTGAAGGAGCTTGAGGATGGCTCCCATCTCACTCCAAACTATGTCACACGGCCTGAGACCTACGAACGGCCCTCCGTTGAGCTCGCTGTGACCGTTCACGACGTGAGCGGCCATGAACTGGACTACACACTGGATAAAAATGGCTTCCAGTACTACTACCATGAGAGCCGTGAGAAGGACTTCCTTGACGATGAGAAGATCGCAAGAGAATACTACCCAGAAACTGAGCAGCTGTTGAAAGACGCGTACGGGCTACCCAACTTATCCCAGTTTTCAGCATCTTACTAACATACAATAGAACTGGTGCTTCTCGTGTCTTTATCTTCGACCATACCATTCGCCGTGCACCCAAAGATGTGAGGGCTCAGTCCACGCCCCAACGGGGACCCGTGCAGCGCGTACACATCGACCAGTCCTACGAAGCGGCGAAAAACCGTGTCTCTTACCATCTTCCCGAGGAAGCTCCCGAGCTCCTCAAGGGACGCTATCAGATCATCAATGTTTGGCGGCCTATCAAACCGATCCTCAAAGACCCATTGACCGTCGGGGATGCTCATACGCTTCCGGATAGTGATCTCGTGGGTATCAAGCTTATCTACCCAAACCGTGAAGGTGAAACATACGCGGTTAAGCCTAACCCTGATGTTAAATGGTACTATCGCTACGGCCAGACCCCCGATCTGGTCACATTGATCAAGTGCTTTGATTCCAAGACGGATGGTCGGGCCCGTAGAGTTCCTCACTCTGCGTTTGTTAACCCAGAGACTGTGAATGAGGAGCCGCGGGAGAGTATTGAAGTGAGGGCTTTGGTATTTCATCCGGATGATCAGGAGTAGATTTGCATCGCCATGATTTCTAGTGTGTCTTCTGCTTTGCATTTACATGGTTATGTGTGTTTATGATTGAGAATGAATACTTCTGAAGAAACGCTAGAGCAATGACAGTATGGTTAATTTAAATGGGACAAATAATCATTCCATAACTTCATTTCCCGTGATGCATGTTATTGCATCAGATGTGTAACGGTCAAGTGTTGTGTCTCCACGGCCAAAGTAGAAGAACAAAGAATTGAACATGAAAACAAAATTGTGGAGAATAAACTGCATACATGTACTAGGTAAAATAGACTTTTGGTAATTTTCAGTTCGAAAGCAGAATTCGTATGGACATTGGCATCCCTGCTCTAAGTATTGTACACAATTTGTGCTAAAATGCCGTGCGAGCACGTAATCGAGCACTCCAACGGCAACATCGCGAAAGCCGCTACGGCATGGATCGTGTAAAGCCTACCCGTTTAGCGCAATAAAACATCATTTCACTATTGGATTTTATCTTCTTATTGGACTAGACAAGGGTCCACGGCTGCCAGTTTACTTGCGCGATAAGCTTAGATTGTCATCTAGACGAGAGAGCTCGGTAGCTGTAACTTGTACATAAATCCCACCATGGCTTCAGATTTTCTTTCGTTCTCGGCTGTCGAATATCCATACATCCAACGGTAGCTACGGTGCTGCTTTCACAATGTCCCAGGAAAAAGAAGATTTCCGATCGACAGACGAAGAGGTTGGGAGTAATCCTGTCCCTTCAACACAAAACCATCCAGGTCAGCTGACTGCCCCAAGCCCCAATGGCAATGCTAACAGCAGTAGTGAAATGGTATCGCTCAACGTTCTACAATGCTCTTATTTTGGGATTGTGTAATTTCCTCGCCCCTGGAATATGGGGAGCCATGAACTCGGTCGGCGGAGGAGGGTTGGAAAAGCCGGTCGGTAATCTCCAACGGGCCTTCCTTTTCCTGTGAAAGGAAATATTAACTCCAGGATCATAGTATCTCGTCAACGCAGCGAATGCTCTGACATTCTGCCTCATGGTGCTTTCGTGCTTCTTTGGCAGTATAGTTGTCCGCTACATCGGTATCAAATGGACGCTCATTGTCGGCACGATGGGATACGCCCCCTATGCTGCGGGTCTCTACACCAACAACCGATTCGGCACTGAATGGTTCGTACTCTTCGGCGCCGCTCTTTGCGGCCTCTCTGCTGGCATTTTCTGGATGGCTGAGGCTGCCATTGCCATCTCCTATCCAGAACCACACAACCAGGGGCGCTTCCTCGGCTTCTGGTTGAGCTTTCGCGTCGGCGGTCAGATTCTGGGTGGTGCGATTAACTTGGGCATCAACTCCAACCGCGACACGGCCGGTAGTGTCTCATACGCTGTCCTCATCGTTTTTATCATCTTACAGGCACTTGGTCCGTTTGCTGGACTATTGCTGAACACACCGTCTCAAGTGCAGCGCACCGACGGACTTCCCGTGAAACTTCGCATAGCAAACAGTCCGCTCCACGAGATCAAAGAGACAGCAAAGCTCTTCTTCACTCGGAACTTCCTCCTCATCGTCCCACTTATTAGCCAAGCAGTGTTCACGGAGGCCGTGATGTTCACCTATCTCTCCCTGTGGTTCTCAGTGCGGGCTCGTGCATTAGGATCATTCCTAGGAGGTATCATAGCACTGATCCTCGGCAACCTACTAGGCGCGTTCCTAGACACCAAGCGGATTTCACTCAAAACCCGAACCAGAAGCGCCTTCGTGACTATCCTCACGCTACAAGGCGCATGGTGGATCTGGGGTACTATCATCGTTACAGAGTTCAAGAAAACCCAGCCGTCGTACGATTGGGCCGATGCGGGTTTTGGCCGCGGCTTCGCCCTGTACTTGTTCTGGGTTGCGGGATTCCAGCTAAACTATATGTTCTTGTAAGTCTTTGCAAGAGCATGCATGACTGGACGATGCTGATGACTCACCAGGTATTTTCTTATTGGTAATCTTGCCGAGGACGAAGAGGATGTTATTCGTATTTCTGGTTTACTTCGGGGTACGGAGTCGGCGGCTCAGGCGGTTTCGGTGAGTTATCCTGTCCCGTATTGCTTTTTCTTCGGTATGCTAATGATGAGTGGTAGTATGGGCTTAACGCTGTTACGATTATGGCTTCGGTTGGAAGTGTTTATCTTAACTTTGGGCTGTGGGCTATTTCGCTGCTACCCGCGTGGCTGGTTGTCAAACATATTGGAGTGACGCTGGGGGATAAAAAGATTCAGAGGGAAGCAAGAGTAGACTAGACTCATAGAGTGTTTGATAGATATGCCAGGTATATCAGATAGATGGTTTGTACGCATCTAAAGCAATACACCTACGTTTTCCACACTTGGGACATAAATCAGTCGTCTTCCCTCGCAGATGACGAATAGTAGTTTCCCAGGAGAATCAGTGGTATCGGTTCTCGACCAAGCAAATATACTGATTTTACAGGGTACAAAAGTAAAACTAACTATAATAGAACATGAACAGATCCGTACTTTACAAAGTTTATAACCTACCCTTTCTTAACCATCTCGTCACTCACCCTCTCTTCCCTCTCATGCCCATTTAGAACACTCATGGCTTGTGGGCCAGTGAATTGCTTCCTACCCGTTGTTATCCACGTCACCGCACTTATCAATCCTATAACCCCAATTGCTGCGGAGGTATAATTCATGGATTCATGTGTAACAGGGTAATCGGTCGGGAAGTTGAATGTGATGGCCGCGAAGAGCAGGAACAGGAGGCCGAAGACGTTGAGACCGATGGACATAGACTGAGGGAGGGCAAAGGGTCCCTTCATATGTGTCTTATGACCAGTTATGAAGCCGAGGAGACGGCTAAATAGGGCCGTGGCGTAGGAGAGGTCTTGAATATAGTCAGCTAATCATTCATGATAAAGGGACGGAATAGTGAGGTGGTAGAACTTACAGAATCCCTCAGTGGAGATAGCAATGACGGTTTGGAAACCGGTGGTTGTGCCGAAGTCAATTGCATCCAAAGCAAGCTGCACAACAAGAGTAAGGAGCACAGCGTTGACTGGCACATGATGCTTGCTATCTACTCTGGAGAAGATGTGCGAGAACGGAAGGCCGTGGTCTCGGGCGAAGGCGTACACTGAACGAGAGCCCTCCGCTAAAAGATTGTTTCCGGCTACTATGACGATGATAGCAATCATGCTCGCCAAGAAGCATGTACCGACTTTACTTCCTGTGGAGTCGTAGAATATCTGGATGACAGGTACGCCGGTGCTTGTGTTGGCAGTGGTGTTGATGTCACCGATGCAGAAGCAGAGTGTTAACAAGAAGGCAAACCCTGTGACGGCACCGAGGACGACGGACAGAATGATAGCCTTAGGAGCTTCTTTGGAAGCTGACTTCATTTCTTCGGTCATGTGTGATGGGGCGTCGTAGCAGCACATGCCGAAACAGGCTTGCAGAATGCCTACGATGGCCGCCATTGATGATCCCCAGCCTGAGAAATTTTGGAACTCGGAGAACACAAATGATGCAGGTTGCTTGTGGTCATTGGTCGCTAAGAGGACGATCGTGGTTATGAGAAACGAGCCGATGTTCCAGATCAGGATGAATCGGGAGATGCGGTGCAGGAGATGGGGACCCCAGATATTGATTGCTGTCGCCATGAATGCCACTAGATAAGCTACCAGGACAGTATGCCAGCGCTCGATCGTGTAGTCGGGGAAGACGAGATTGGCCATGCCGAGGACGAAGTTAGCTCCGATAGAGTTATTTGTTGCTCCCATTGCGAGGATACCTATTTGAAAAATGATCATTAGTTTCAGGGCTGTCCGTGTTGGGGTAGAGCCGACATACCGATGAGCATGAACCAGCCACTAATATAAGAAAGCCCTCGCGCGATACTCGGAGGTGCTAAAGCCGCAACCCAGGAGTATTGGCCTCCTGCAACAGGATACATAGAGCACATTTCTGCCATTGGAATGGCTACTGCTAGTGTGAGAAGGCTCACGCCAATGAAACTGAACACCATGACTGGAGGGCCGCCGGATGTGACGCCGACGATGAACACACCGCTTAGAGCCGTCCATCTAATCGAGGTTAGTGAAATTCTTGTTGGGTGCACTGGTAACTAAATGGTTGACTGACGAAGTAACCACGCTGAAGCTGAAGCCAATCATACCCAACAACCCAAAAGTCCGCTTGAGCTCTATACCAACATCAGCAGAGGGGCACACAATCGGAATTGAACAACATACCCTGCTCATAGCCCAAATTTTCCAGGCGAGCATCTTCCCCCGTAGATTCTGAAAAGACTTGCTGATTATCGTCCTCTTTCGCCATGGTCATGGTGTGTCTCGTCTAACACCTGAAAATCCAATACCTAGACAACAGGTCCCGTACTTGCCACCAGGGACACCCACGCTTTTTTAAAAAGCGCATTGCCATACTTCAGGTCCCTCAGGGACTTCCCCGTTGGGAAGGGTAACCCCATGGAGGAAGCGTTGCTTCGACGATAGCCGGCCGAAGGCTTGACAGCGATAAGATAGATGCGCTATCTGACTTTCCCAATCGAGAAGGTCTCCGCGACGACGGTGGAGCAGCGAGTGTGGGGGAGCGAATCAGCTTTCATCGGCAGTACCAGAGATTAGACATTCTGGGCCTAGGTTGGAGTCGTTATGGCCCATATTTGTGCACGGTAAGATTCAGATTGGCGGAGGCTCGCATGGGTGGAAGAACGTCAGTGGAGCGGTGTCATTGTCCACTCTGGTGTAAAGCAGCACCCGATAAGGGGTCCACTGCATTCGGCATAAGTTTGAAAAATCCATTTTCTAATGAAATCGATAAGTATATCTCTCACATCTTTATCGGTGCGGACTGTCATTGTCATGATCTGACTTACTCATCTTATGTGATTTGATACAGTATCTCACATGATTGAAGTCATTGGATCACCCGAACCCTGACTCGAAAATTAGGAATAATGTCAGTAATATAAAATTCCCAACTTGATAGCAGGATTCAAACGGCATATTAATATGGGAGCGCGGGTTCCGAGGGCCCCGTATCTCTGTCTATACAACGAGGAGTATTGACCACTAGAACCAAAATGGAAAGATGCAATGCTTGGTCCTTACGTTCATAAGAGAGCACCAGCTGAGCTGGCATTTTCTTGCATCACTGTATCACAATCCACCATGATTCCCTACAGCCTGCTCACTCTCATTGTATCCACCGCTGCCGTTGCGAGGGAGATCGTCTTCCCTCCCATCGCAGCAATTCAAGGTTCCGGACAAGTTCCGCTCGGCAAAGATGATACGGTCGATATTGTGACGGGTAGTCAGTTCTCGGGGCTGACTACGTTCGGACACTTACCTTACGTAAATTGTTTGATGGATGACCAGGCACATTCCACGCCTTATGACATTGCAATCTTGGGCGCCCCGTTCGACACTGTAGGAATAACCCTGTTACCAAGGAATGATATTCGCAGGTCTTGTAATGCTGAGCTGATTCTGCTTACAGGGTGTTACCGCTCGCCCCGGAGCCAGATTTGGGCCAGTTGGTATTCGTCTCGGCTCTCGGCGATTACAAGGATGGAGCATCTACACCGGTGTCAACGTCTTCGAAAGCTGGGCGAAAATGGTGGATTGTGGGGACGCGCCACTAACCCCGTTGGATAATACAGTTGCGTTGAAGCAGCTTGATTTAGCACATAAGGTAGGTAACCATAAGCTCCTCAACCGTGTGAATTATGTATCATTGAAATCGTCTGCCAGGTTATATCATCACGTCCCACGAATAGTACGGAGCGGGGCCATACACCTCGTATTCTTACTCTCGGTGGAGACCACACAACGACCCTGTCGGCACTGAGGTCGACGTATGACAAGTGGGGTCCTGTTTCGGTTATTCATTTTGATAGCCATCTCGGTATACCTTTTACAGTCCAGTTCATCAATGTATTACTGACCTCACCTTTCAGATACATGGGATCCTAAAGTACTAGGTAAGGTTACCTTAAAACACCCGATATCGTAATAACACGATTGCTCACCATAAACTAGGCGGCGGTATATCACACTATGCGTAGGTTGGCCATTGTCTATGTCTATACAACACGTAACTGACTTTACCAGCGGTGTAAACCATGGAACTTTCCTACACATAGCCCATGAAGAGGTTAGTCGCAATTTCACAAACAAAAGATTAATCGATACACTAACCATGTGTAGGGCCTTATCCGCAACACATCATTACACGTCGGCATCCGTGCCCCTGTCATCCGCCCAAAAGGCGATATCCGAAACGATATCCGATGTGGATTCGAGATTATCAAGGCTCGCGACTTAGACCGGGTCGGGATAAGTGGTATCGTAGAACAGATTAAGGCTCGAGTTGGCGATAGCAAGGTGTATATTTCTGTGGACATTGATGTGTTGGATCCAGCCTACGCACCTGGTGAGTGTTCTAATAAACTTTCTTGGAGTCATTATAACTAAATCTCGTAGCAACGGGAACTGCGGAGCCAGGCGGCTTCACCACCCGCGAGCTTCTTTCCATCCTGGACGCTCTACATGGATTGCCGGTGATAGGCGCCGACGTTGTCGAGGTTGCGCCTGTATACGATACAACGGCCGAGACCACGACTTTGGCTGCTGCTGAGGTGGCTCATTCGTTGCTTTATTTGATGGTGGAAACGCCAGTGAATGATAAGTAGTGTCTAGCTAGCATCCACATGGTATGAAACATCAGTAGGTTCCAGTACTCAGGGATAGCAAAGGAAACTCCATAGCTCATTGCATGATACATCATTATTGTACAAGGTCCAATACGTGCCTCCAGATTCAATGAACCAGTGAAGCACGCTGTGTACCTACTATGCCTTTAAGAAAACTGAACCGTGTAGAGACACTCGTCTCCAGTAAAGCAGTCTCCGGTGGTCAAGCACGACTGCCGAGTGGAACCAGCATTTAATCAGGCCGTAGCCATGTAGTCTAAAATCCACAATGAACCCCATACCAACCATAGTTAGGGCTGATTAGTCCCCGGGTAGTACTATAACTTGGCTCCAGCTAAAACACCGATCTTCGCATGATGCACAACACATATCCTAAGAATAACAGATATAGTCCATCCACCAGCGACACACATTTTCCTCCTACTAATTCAATACATCCATAGTTTCACCCAGACACATCCCACAATACAATACCCAGCCCTGCAATATGCACATACTACATCTAGAGCATCCTAACTCCGTCCACTTATCTTAACCCCGCGCCCCACTTTTTTTCCCGAGCAATTCTTTTGCATCATTGCGACATTCTTCAATCTGATAACCATCCAACCCCTCCATTACTCTCCCACATCTCATCAAAAGCCGTACCAGCTAACCACAATGGTATATTCCAACCTCAATGACCCCAATTGCTTCCTTCTACCAACAAAACAAGGCTAACAATCTAAGCCCCACGCCGACTCATCCTACTTCGGCGAAAACGCCTCCAAATCCGACATCTACACCCAGGTCCTCGAACAAGCGCAGGGTCTTGTGTATGGGCAGCGTAACTGGGTATGTCTATTCCTTCTCCAAATACCTGTATTTAACCACCATTGACTAATGACTACAATATAACAGGTCAGGTAACCACCCATCAAATTTCCCCAAAACCCGAACCCCAAGATCCAAACCTCTAACAAAGAAAAAAACAGTAACTTCTCCAACGTCGCCTCCCTCCTCTGGCACGCCTACGCCGCCCTCCCCAGCCCCTCCTCCTCCGTAAACTGGGCCGGCTTCTACATCCGCCAAGACAAATTCCCCAATGCCCAAAGCACCGAGAGCCAGAACCAGAAACAGGTCCTCTGGCTAGGACCTTTCCAGGGCCGGCCTGCGTGTCAGGAGATTCGGTTCGGAAGGGGCGTGTGCGGCACTGCGGCTGAGAAGCGGGAGACGGTCCTTGTGGGTGATGTGTTGAGTTTCCCGGGTCATATTGCTTGTGATGCTAGTTCGAGGAGTGAGATTGTCGTACCGATTCTGGTTGGTGGGGAGGTATGTTCTTTTTTTTTTTCTTTCTTTTGTTTGTTTCTTTGCGTTTGGTTGCGGAAGTACTAATGTGGTTATGATGTAGACTGTGGCTATTATTGATATTGATTGTACGGAGCCGGATGGGTTTGATGAGGTTGATAGGCAGTATCTGGAGGACTTGGCTAAGCTTTTGGCGGAGGCTTGTGATTGGTAGATGGTCTTTGGGGTTAGATTGTGAGTATGTGTGTGTTGATTTAGATATGGATCGACTTATTGGTGTGGTGTAATAATGCAAAGCATTAAGTGCCTTAGTGTGTCGGGATGATGAACCGGGAGGTTGAATGTGTACACTATACTCGGTACTATGCCTTACGCTCTACTGATCCTTAAAAATGCCAATGGATCTCCGACTGATCCGTGGATCCAATACCTGTCTATCATAGGTAGATAACTGTAAGTATCCGAAATACTCTAACCTGCCAGTAGTGCCGATTACATCGAAGTCTATCCCTTTCGCCGAAATGATGTGCAAGCAAGACTCCTAAAAAAAAGTAATATCCGAGCGCCGAGCCAAGAAATCCCATGATGCTTCTAGCACACTTCTAGTGCGCGTATCCAACAATAATACAAGACCAAAATGTAAGTACCCCAAAAAAAAGAAAAAAAAAAAAAAAAAAAAAATATTGGAAACCGCTACATGCTGAGCATGCTCATTTGCCGTTTCATCGGACTAATCGACCCGGCGTCGCCGTCTTCACTAGGGCCAATGCCACTGTCCGTGCCGGCAGCTCCGGCATCAGTGTCAATGTCCCATTCTTCGTCTTCGCCCTCGTCGAGTCCTTCCAGGCCGGCCTCAGAGCCACGGTAGAAGCTTTTTTGAACAGCCCCGCGGGTGTTCCACCGCAGCGCTCGCTGAACACTCTGGAACCACTCCCCGCTACCGGAAACCACGGTAGGGAATGGATACTGACTGGCTTCGACAGTAACATAGTCACCTTGGCGGAGTTCCACGCGTCCCTTGCCATCGAAGGAGCAGTACGCTGTGGAGCGGGACCCGGCGGGCACGGCAATCCGAAGTAGCATCGAATCCGAGAGAACCATCGGGCGGAAAGATAGTGTGTGAGGGCAAATGGGAGTCAGAAGGATGCCCGGAATGGAAGGATGAATCAATGATCCTCCAGCGGAGAGAGAGTAAGCGGTAGATCCTGTATGGAGTCAGTTTGTGTACATCCGGGTCGGTGGAGGTGACGTACCGGTTGGAGTAGATAAGATACACCCGTCCGCTTGAACCACCGTTAAGAAATCATTATCCGCGTAAAGCTCCAGATTGGAAACATAAGGCGATGGCCCACGGTCAATGACCAGTTCGTTCAGAACCTCGAACTGTTCCCCTTCTTCCACGGCACCAGCCTCAGCTTCCTTGCGTCGGTCCTTGCGGAACACGGTGCAGGTGAACCGCATGCGAAGATTCACCCGCATCCCTACATCTCCCATAACCGCATTCAAGTGCTGCTTATAGTTCTCGAACTCAAAATTCGTCAAGAATCCCAGACTGCCGAGAGAGAAACAAAGAATGGGAGGAACGATACGTTGGAAGAGCCACGAGGTAAAGAGAACCGTTCCGTCTCCACCCAATGTCAGCACAAGATCGAACTTCTCCGGAGATTCCCAGCAGAGGTCTGGGGTCCAGTAGTGCAGCATCTTCTCAAAACGGGGTTCCATCTGCAGAAGCCCCAGCGCATCGAAACGTTTGGAACTCCGTAATTTGGCGTCCACATACACATTAACACCAAGGTCACTTCCATACCGGGGAGTGGAGAGAAGCCATTCCGCCAGTTCCCGCGTTAAGTGTACCAGGCTGTTATCACGCGCCTTCGTCACTATCATGACATTCCGTACGGCACGTTTAATAGGCCGACGCTGCAGCTGCTTCGACACCTCCCGAACACCAGTCGCCGTCTGGACCAGGCGAGAGTGCGATAGCCATTCATCGTCCGTGATTTCTTCGAGAACCTTCTGGATATTCACAGCATCGTCAAACCGTTGATGGAAAAAGCACGGCGATTGCATAGCCAATCGTGCGGTCGGCGGTAAGCGGTCCAGATGCGGGCCGAACTGAAGGTTGGAGAGCGCCGCGGAGAGCTTCTGTGAGGATGGATTACTGGAGCAACGCTCCTTTTCATCCGGAGGACTGGTGGAGGCGCTATTTGAGAGAAGCCCGAGGGAGGCCGCCAGCGGCACGTTGGAATTATTAGGATTGGATATGGACGGACGGGATGCGAGCGCTTTCATGATCGTCTGTCGAGGGATTGAATCGGTGGAAAGGGCGTTCCGATTGTGAGCCTTCAACGCGGCAGCGGAGCGGAGAGGGAGGAAGGGCGACGAGGGCAACGATAAGACGGCGGCGTCTTCCCGGAGGTCAGCCTTCTGCGAAGCACTGTTAGAGGGTCCCGGGTGGGAATCGCTCGCATGTACGTCGTTCGGTGTCTGCGAAGGGTCTATGTGGCATGCATAATCGCGAAGGAGGGAGGTTCCGACGGTGGTGGTGGACGTTGAGGAAGAAGGACGATCGGAATCGAACAGCGGGGTGGAGGACGATGATGATGTGGAGGACGCCGGAGCAGACAGCGCCGTGGGATTAGAGGAAGGAGTATCAGCGCATGTCGACTTCGCTAGACCATGGTTGGATGCTGGGGAAGCCATGGACAACCGGACAGATTTATGTGAAATTCCTCCGGACGATAGTGTGGGGAGGGAAGAACTGGGTAATGGACAATAAGCGCAATGATTATGGGGAACGCAGTTGAAAGGGAAGAAGTGCGGCCCGGACTCCGGAAATCATTGGGATTGGTGATTTCAACTTCGATAGGCTTCCATGGTCAGTGACTTTTAGTAGGTGGTTGGTTAGTTCATGACACTTTGTTTAGTGAACAAACTTATCTCCGCACCAGCCTAGGTTATTTCCGTCGATGATTCATTGGCGTCGGCGTTAAACTCGCCTTATTCAAGAATTGATAATCATTGTCCAAGTCCCCATCATGATTATTCTTCCCCTCCAGCATGCTTTTTCCGTGTTTTTTCTGCTTGATAAACATTCTTCACACACTCAATTCATTGCGGCATGAAATCATCTGCAAGGGGGCGTCACTTCAGCTCCGTGAATCCTTGTCAATAATTGGCGGAATATTTCTCACTCCTTCCTCCCTTTTTTTCCCTTTTTTTTCGATTCTTTTTTTTTTTTTTTTTTTTTTTTTTTACAATATCTTATTTCCACTCAGTCTGGCGAGAACACAAAAGGTACTACAGTCGCTACGCGTGAGACGGGTGATTACAAAATGCAGGATCTAGACACACATCATACTCCAGTGGCACCGAAACAAACTCAACGCAGACAGCATTTCTATTCGGTATTATCCACTCAAGACCGCATTATCATGTGGTTTGGTTGGACAACTTTCCTTAGCGTCGTACGTGTGTAAATACACCAGATGGATTTGTGTGCAGTAGTGTCTGTAGGTGAACCCCGATAAGCACCGGATGTCGCCAGAAGAGGTTTCGCGCGTAGCAACGCTTGACCCTCATTCGTATCTCGTTCCTTCGTATCCACTCGTAGTCCGTCAAATTGGAAATCCGGTGAGCGCCAATGATATCCCTGTGGACAGTAAAATGCCCCGCGTATGTGCGATCCAACACACGAGTCAGGCCAAGGTTCAATGGCGAGAAGTGTAAATGATCGTGGTAGACCTCCGGTGCATCAACCGCACTGGGTACGGTGGCATACCAGATGGGATGAACATTGCCGTTGGTTATCAAACCCAACTTTATTGTTCGGTGCTTTTACTTCAAATCCAGCATTCAGGCCGCGTCGATCTTCCAGGAGTAATCTTGCTGGATTTTTTCTTCCATAGCCTCCCGCAACGCGCCTTCCAGGGGCTGCCCGTCTACGTCCTCGGCCATAGCCACGTCTCCGTCGGAGCTAGGGGCGACAGTCCCGTGGCAGATGGCCAAAGCGCGCTGGTGTACCTTCTCCCAGGTCTCAAAGTCAAAAGGTCCCTGACTTTCGTTCAACAGAAGATGGCCATTGGATGAGAAGGCGAAAACGTGAAGAGAGGCGGCGGCGGCGGCTTCCTTCACCGAGGGCTCCCGAATAATCTCCCCTGAAGCATCAACTGCCAGCACGGTTGCGGAATAGGTCATGGATAGAGGAACGGATGCGGAAAGTAGCGCCAATAAAGAGGTGTGAAGGAGAGCGGGGAGCAAAGTCAAGTACTGTATGCCCATTCCATCCAGGTTAGCCATAATTCTTTATGTTATTCGGTCATCCTTGCGACATGAGAACCCACCGAATCACCCCTAGCGACACTTTCTCCTCCTACAATAGCCAAGGTGATAACCACACCACGCCTAGCGTAGCCTTTCTCTCGTCCCAGGATCAGTTTGCCCAGCATATTCTTGATAATTCCTTCGACATATCGTTCACCAACCCCACCTGGTGCGGTACCCGGCTTCACGAAAACTTCCACGGTCGCATCCTCGGGTTTGAGGGCATCACGGCGTCCAGGGAGCTCAATTGGCGCATTTACCGATCCTAGGATATTAGATCCAGTCGAAGGACATTGGTAAGAAGCCGAACCATCGGCGCGAGAAAGAGGAGTAAGGGAGGCTGTTGGTCCGACCATTGTGTGAATTTGATGAACAGGACGTAAAAATAGATCAAATTCGTTGTATAAACGGAATAGATAAGCTCAAGAATGGAAAGCCAGGACAAAGGATGAAGGAGAAAAAGAGAGGTGACGACTATCGAAGGAGCTTCATTTCCACTTCCCGCTTGGAAATTTTTGGTCGCCGCGTTAGAATGCGGGCCGCCATCTGATTGGTTGGGTCCGCAGCTCTCTCCGAAAGAACATCAACAATAGGGAAATACTACCTCCCTTTGCCTTCATATACTTGGCAATCCTGGTGAATAAAGTCAGGGACTGGTTCATATAATGAGTGCGGAGTTCATTGTGTTTACAAAGCATTCTGGCTTCACACAGTGGTCGCAGCTCAAGGAGAGGCCCTATCCTGCGCCTGTGCTTATATATATAACTGTGCGATTCTTGTACTTCAGTTCAATAGTTAGGTAAATCTTTTCTTGGTAGGTATTTTCGATGCTACCTATTTAATGAAATCTTGGATGACAGTAATTGTATATAAGCCAGAAGTCGACCCATTTCTATGTACTAGGATTCCCAACTCCACATTCAATCGTATCGTCTATTCAGCCCTATCTCCTTCATATGCCTCTCGATTAGCGTATTCAGGTGTGTAGATCAACCTCGCCACTTGCTCTATCCTGATAAAAAACTCTTAGCTATCGACATCCTCATCCCAGGTTTGTTCAGCTCTTTTGAAGCGGTCAGGAGACCGGAGAACCTTATCGCCAGCACGACTATATCGCACTGTCCCCCGGCCGTATTCGAAGAAGCCGTGCCCACCACTAGTTCAACTGAGAATCTCGCGGCAATACTTTTACAGATTTTGTTCCATCGCTCTTTCCTTCAACCTTGACAGGATGAGGGCTTGGTGGTGAATCGTTTATGTAGAGAAAGGTAGTCATATGTTTTTGAGATAGAGGACTTTGCATGCCAGGTTGTGATATACTCACCAGGAGAATCTCACAGATCCCCATCGCCCTTGGATAGCAGCCATGTCTTGCCTTGACTGCACCTTCTATTCAATATCCATACTACCCGAACACCTGCATGGTCTTCACCCGTAGCGTGCTGATATTCGATGTATTAAGCTTTCACATAGTTCGCAGAATCGACAGGTCCGTTCTAGAGCAGGACAAGGCGTGCGGTACTGGGAGTGTAGTATGTTTCTTAATTAGCGTAGATGTCAGCAAGCCAATGTGTCAACTAAATCGATAAGCTGTTGTCGAGCGAGCCTCTTGTTGACCTCAGACGCTGTCATTAAAAAAGCTGGTCCCGGGTTTCCATTTAGGATGTAAGCAACAGCCACTCCATGATGAGTCGGAATGACTGGTTGAATAACATTTGCTTAACTTCTTAATACTGACAAAAGACCCAGAAGACGCTGGATGAATAACAGCCCTTTGCAGTTCAAGTATATCGAACTCAGAGTACCTGTGATGATGTTGCTCTTTCGGCCCTTTGTATCACTGTAGAAGCCCTGTGGACCTTCAACGGGTAGCCAATATCTGGCTGTTGGAGTGTATACATTGATAACATCGACTTGAGGTTTCCTATTTAGTGTTCGTCTCGTCCAATGATGTAGAATATCTGTAAATATTCACACGTAAGACGAGCTCTTTTGATCGCTGACTTTCTCCCTGGCTTGATTGCGACTCTCATCTTTACATACCCCAAGACATGGGATGCTCAATGCTCCGTACTAAAGGCAGCAGAGAACAGACGGCGCAGAAGACGCTCAGTGGTATGATGTCACGAGACTGCGATATAGCTATGTTGTCGCTGGATGGATCGCCATCTAGAAGCACGTAATATATGAAGGTAGCGTTTTACGTTTGATACAAGGATCGTAAGCAAGTTGCTATCGTGTGCGTATGGCCAGGCCTGCGCGCAGTGTACGCAGATCGCTACCCTAAGTGAATATGAACCCACCGCAGCTGAAGGTCTTCTGTGATCTAGATTCTAAGCTAACCTGCCCTGATCAGATTTTTCTTAGTAGTTTGCTTATAAAAACAATAAACATAGCTTTTAGATTCCTAATGCTTTGAATGAATGGTATTATCCAGAGCATCTGTGTTGCAATTCACATAAATACCTAATCGACTGGATCTGATATAACATATCCTAGAAAAAGCGGGAGGATCATTTACTGTCTGAATTTGGAAAGGTGAGGTTGACTTGCATAAGAGTTCGGTCCGGCCCGGCTGAGTTCGATTCAGCAGAATCCACTACTGCAGAGGGTGTGAAAGGATTTTGTTGAATGCTGACCCCTTTGGAGCGGTTTACTTAGCGTGTGGGCAGTTCTTGCTGCATTTTTTGCAGCACCCTCCTTCGAGGAAGTTAAACCCAGGTTTTAAGCACTTATAACTCAACTTAAATTTTAACGTCACTACTATTATAAGTAGTCAAAAAGTCTATTTATCACCTACATAAAATCTAGGTTAAGAGTGTCAAGTTTAAATGTTACAAAGTTTCGCCTTTCGGATATGGACTCATTTAACTGGTCTCTCGACTCTTTCATAGCATTTCTAATTTAAGAGTAATGTATGCAACAAAGATTAGTTGAGTTATAAACGTTCCAGAACTGGCTACCTCTCAAAGTATAGTGCGTGTCGTAATACTACATAGTACTTTTTGCACACGCTAACTAAACTAGCCTGACAGGGATCAGCACAATCTCTTCATGCCCTAAATGGAATCTGCGATCCGCGGCTTTCGCGCCACAGCAGCTGAACTACGAGTCTACGACTCTTTATATTATGATTCCATTAGCTAATTGCAGACCTACTGAGCCAATCATTGGGAGTGTCTCCGTTAATCTCCGGTATCGTACCTTGGTCCTAAGCATGTCTTAAATGCCTAGAGCCTAAAGAGGGAAGGGAAAGGGCCGGCCCAAGATCTATCAGATGAGGGGTTGAATGTGGAAGCACATGTCCGGGCAAACTAGGCTAAACGGTTACTATAATCAGACCCTACGGTCTGATCTGCCTGGATCGCACCTGTATACTAGCCACGCCGTGACGATGAGGGGATCAACCATGTGGAAAGAAGAAAGGATACGAGGTCATAATACTGCAGTAAAATAGAGTATACTATGTTTCTATCCTATATGAGTTGATAGAAAAACAGAAATCTATAAACAAGGACTGTGGGGTTACACTATCGGTGAATCAAGGGGAATGGGTATGTCGAAGCATGGCAGCGCATGATGGAGCCAGACATTTGGCTCGATGTAGACACAGCGCTGCTCATCCACGTAATACCGCAAGGGTACCAGGCCTCTTGGAAAAACAACTTCTACGTACGCCTTGCCTGATCCCGTGTCTTGTATGAGAGATCCACCCTGCTGCCGTGCAGCCTGTGGGATATTGATCCCTGTCCACTGTTGCCACTCTTCCACACTGCCCTCTACACGCATACTTCTTCGCGCGACCTTGATCACCTTGGCCCCCAGCCGAGCATGCTTGCGTAGCCACGGATCAAACGGGAGGTTAGAGTCTGGTTTTCGAACTGTCGTGCCGGGAGTGTGGGTTGCAACTGTTGGTGCCGGCCATAAGATGTAATCGGTCATATCTGTTGTTGGGAATTCAGATTTTCGTGTCGGCCGTAGCGGTACCACCATTGCGTCAAGGTTGCGCTCGATGGCCGCTTGTTTCATGGCCAGGATAAGAGCTTCTGCTAAGCCCCGAGAGCGGTATTCCGGGGAAACGGTGATGGAAATGGCGGACAGTGCGTTGGGTGGTTCTGTTCTGGCTGCGGCGGGGTCGTTGAACGAGGTTGGCCTGTCTGTATCCTGGAAAATCCCTTCTCGGGCGTAATATTGTTCAAACGCTCGTGAGAGGATGGCATCATAACCTTCGTCTGGGAGGGTATGTAGCACTTTTGGGTGCTGAGCGAGGCCTATTTTGCCCCCGACTTTGGCTAATTCGGGCCAGTAGAAGGGAATAGAACGTCCACAGGCGATGATATGCTCTTGACCGTAGTCATCAACTTGGACAACGGCATATTGGAAACAAGCAAATGCTTCGATCTTGCTCATTTGGTTGCAGTAGTGCTGGAAGTATATGTCTTGGTCAAGGAAAAGTGGCCAGGCAGCATTCAGTGGATGCGTTGGATCTTCGAGGGACTTCCAAAGATCTGGCCTGCTCTGGGCAGTGTGAACAAAGAAGTTGTCCATTAGTCTGTTATCTGATCAAAGGGGTATTGGTAGATGGCTATCAGGAAGAGATAAAAAGATTGGGACTGTCTACGACGGCAATATTACATTTTAGAGTAGACTGAGAATAGTTGAGGACAAGGTAGAAAGTATAAAAAGCCGTAGTTTATTGCGCGATTTTACGAGATTATCAAAAACAAAATGAGCAGCTGAATGCAGATCTTTTTTGCGAATGGAAACCTATATTTGTCCGTCGACCCACTTGGGATCGCGCCAATTTCCGTATATAACCAGGGTCACCTCAGCTGAGAGGGGTTGTACCTGCCGGGTGAGTAGCTATTGGCGAGGATTAACTTCTCTATCATCATCTTGTCTTCGTCCTGTCGTAACACTGGGTCTCAGAATCATGACAGTGATCTACGAAACCCCAGATCCATCCCCAGATCACCTTAACCAGAACACACAAAATGGTATACTGGCTCCTCAACAATCTCCGGTTCCTCTTTTCTCTCTATTACCAAAGAGCGCTGGATTGAACGTTATTCTCCCCACAGTCAACCGACTATGCGGGACTATCGAAAAAGATGTTGAGGATGTTTATCCCTGCACAGTTGTGCAAGAAGCCTTGGTAGCGCTCTCTGTCAAGAACCCACGCACATACGTCGCTCGATATGTGTATCGCCTGAAAGACGGCATCACTTTCGACAAGTTTCGCACCGCATGGGATGCCACCGTCACAGCGCATACGATTCTGCGTACAAGAGTCGTGCAACTTGGCTCTCAGGGTGCGATGCAGGTGGTTCTGCGACAGGGAATTGAGTGCCAAAGAGGTACCAATCTCAAGCAGTATCTCGTCGACGACTGCGAAAAAGAGACGCCGTTAGGAGCACCATTGGCACGGGCTGGCTTCATCCAGAGCGACGAGCCTGCCAGCCCAGCCTATTTTGTCATCACTTTGCACCATGCCTTGTATGACGACTGGTCGCTAGCTCTTATCCTCAAGCATATTGAAGCTGCATATGCGGAGCAACGAATACCGGATCAATTCTTTTCCCGGTTTACCTCTTACTGCATGGATGCCTCCAACGAGACAGCCGCCCAGTTCTGGCGCAATGAGCTCTCGCGTATGAATCCGACTTCATTCCCGGCTCTGCCAGCCGAGTCGTATACACCGGCAGCAACCAGGTCTCTCATTCAGATGACCGAGTTCGATGAGTTCATGAGCTTTGACGGTCTATCGACAACCGTCACCATGGCCTGGGCGATTCTGATCTCCCGCCATACAGCGTCAGAAGAGGTGGTATTCGGGGTCACGGACACCGGACGACGCGCTAGAATGCCCGGCGTGGAGTTAATGAGCGGTCCCACCATTGCCACGTTCCCCTTCCAGGTCCTCGTGGTAGGTAGCCAACTGGTCGCTGACTGCTGGAGCCAACTTCACGCTCGTCGAGCCGAAATGGTTCCGCACGAGCAATTCGGTCTCAGTCAGATGCGAACACTATCCCCCGAAGCCGCGGCGGCCTGTAAGTTCCAGAGTCTGATTGTCCTGCAACCGAAACGACGAGATGATTACTCGCTCTTCACCGAAGTCACGCACGACCAGAATCTAGAGAATCATGCCACGTTCGGAACGTACCCTATCACTCTTGTTGTAGAGCCGGCAGGAAATTCAGTCAGCGTGCAGGCTGTGTATGATCACCATATCGTGCCTGATGCTCAGATGAAACGGCTGCTTCAGCAGCATTCACATATTATGAAATGGGTCAATCGCAGGGATAATGTGCGTATCGGTGACATTGAGGGCTTATGTCCTGAGGATCAAGCCCAGTTGCAGTCGTGGAATAGCCAAAGAGCGCCTGAGATTATCAAGCGATGTGTTCATGATTTGATCTCAGAGTTGTCACGATCTCAACCAGATGCTACTGCAGTCTGCTCGTGGGATGGTGAGCTCTCTTACGGCGAGCTGGAAGACCTGTCAAATGGTTTCGCCGTGCAACTGTTGGGAGAGGGTGGTATAAAGCCGGACACGATCATTCCGCTGTATTTTGAGAAGTCTAAATGGACCGCGGTGGCCCTGCTGGGTGTCATCAAAGCAGGCGGTGCGTTTGCCTTGTTGGATCCTGCCACACCTTTGGCAAGATTACAGACGATCTACGAGAGTACCCGAGCACCATTCGTCGTCTGCCCTCTAGAGCTGGCATCCCGTGCAAGGGACCTGACAGGGAACGTTAGAGTGCTCAACCCTGACGACAATAGCCTTGCAACTCTCGCTCCCAGTTACACCGGGTCCGATGTCACACCCTCAAGTATACTTTATGTTGTGTATACCTCTGGATCAACAGGCCAGCCCAAAGGAGTCGTCATCGAGCATGGGGCATTCTGCTCTAGTGCGCTAGCTTACATCAAAACTGCCGAGATGAATAAGGAAACCAGGGCCTTGCAATTTGCGTCATATTCATTTGACGTGAGCGTCACCGACCATCTGGCGACCCTGCTTGCCGGGGGCACAATTTGTATACCCTCGGCCGAAGATCGGATGAATGACATTGTCAGTGTCATTAACAAATTTCAGATCAACTATGCAGACTTCACCCCATCCTTCCTCCGTTCTCTCCGTCCTGAAGATATGCCGACTGTGCAAACAATTGTTGTCGGTGGGGAGGCATTATCGCGAGCAGTGATAGACATCTGGGGGAGCCACGTCCGCTTACTCAATATTTATGGACCGGCTGAATGTTGTGTTCTCACTACCATTCAGCCTCACGTCACCCTGGATTCAGACCCGTTGAATATTGGATTCGGCACTGGAGCTGTATGCTGGATTGCCGATAGTAGCGACCATAACCGCCTCGTACCCATCGGTGCTGTCGGAGAGCTGTTAGTCGGAGGGCCGATCGTAGGACGGGGATACCTGAATGATCCCCAGAAAACGGAGGCTGTGTTCGTTGAGGATCCGGATTTCCTGTGCGGGTTTGCAACCTCGTCACCTCATAATCGAGTGTACAAAACAGGCGACTTGGTGCAATACGCACCCGATGGATCCATTCGTTTCCTGGGTCGAAAAGATATGCAAGTGAAGTTGCGTGGCCAGAGAATCGAGCTGGGAGAGATTGAATACTGCTTGAATCAGAGCTTTGATATGCCCGGTTTGGTGGTGGACGTGGTGAAATTTAATAGTAACACAGCCGTTCTGGTCGCCTTCATCCTTCGAGAGTCTGTTGGGACGACAGATCCAAATGAGCTGTTTCATGTCCCTGATGACGCGTTCCGGTCTAGTGTTGCTCAGGCAGAGGCGCATCTCCGTACTCAGTTGCCGGGGTACATGGTTCCAAGTTTGTTTGTCCAGCTTGCCCAAATGCCCACAACTGCGTCCGGAAAAATAGACCGAAAGCGGTTGAAAGACTACACAGCTTCTCTATCTCTGGACGATCTGCAGAAGTATACGGCCGCGAAGCATGACAAAAAGCCCCCGTCGACAGAGCATGAGAAAGTCATCCATGGCTTTGTGACTCGTTTACTGGGTCTGAAGCCCGAGGCAGTTGGCGTGGAAGATACCGTGTTTAGCTTAGGAGGAGACTCTATCACCGCGATGAGACTTGCTGGATTGGCGATGGAGCAGGGTTGGGTGATGACAGTTGCTGATATCTTTGCGTATCCGAAGCTTTGCGATATGGCATTGAAGATGAGAAGATCTCAGCAGACAGACATGCAATATCAATCTTTCTCTCTTATCCAAAGCAAGGAGCTGGGAAAGAGTGACGAAATTAAGCAGGAGGCTATAGATCAGTGCCTTCTCAACGGTGACGATATTGAGGACATCTATCCCTGCACGGCGTTGCAGGAAGGCATGATGTTTCTGTCGCTCGCAAATCCCGGTACTTATATATGCCACTTTCTCTACACAATTCCACCTGAGATGACAGACGAGCAACTGCAACAGGCTTGGAGACAGACCACCGAAGCCAATACTATCCTGCGGACCCGTTTCTTCCAGGCTGGTTCTCGGCTATACCAGGCAGTCGTCCGAAACGACTATGTGGCATGGGACAAACCGGATGATATGGAGGAGTATATCGCCGAGGATATTCAGCGCGAGGTCAACATGGGCGAACAACTCGTCCGTGTTGCAATTGCCACGGCTCCCGACCAAACTCGTGTCTGGGTTCTGACCCTGCATCATTCTCTCTGCGATGGATGGACGGTGCGGCAGCTCCTGGAGCAAACCGCAGCTGCATACAGAGGGCAGACCCTCCACGAGCGACCATTTAGCTCATTCATCGAGTACGTCCTCGACAAGGATAACGAGGAAGCGCAGCAGTACTGGAGATCCGAGTTCGCCAACCTCGACCCCTGTGCAGCTAGCTTTCCGTCCCTTCCCTCAGCGCATTACACTCCTAAGGCGGAGGAATCACTGACATACCCTGTCCTGAATCTCACCGACAAGGGAACTGAACATACGTTGACACCCGTGATCCGTCTCGCCATGGCCATTGTGTTGTCACGATATACTGGATCCAGTGATGTTGTTGTTGGGCTCACGACATCGGGGCGTAGCGCCTCCCTGGCTGGGATAAACACCGTCACTGGTCCAACATTAGGCACGTATCCCATGCGAATTCAACTGCATTCATCCCAAACCGTCGACGATGTCATGTCAGAGATTCAAGCAAGCTCCATCCGCGTCCTCTCATTCGAACATTTTGGCCTTCAAAACATTCGTAAAGTAAGCCGGGACGCGGCTCGGGCGTGTCAATTTCAGACATACTTGAATGTCTGGCCAACGGTTGAATCCGAAGCCCCAGAGCCTTTCACTTTGTACCAAGACGGCTATTCCGGTCATGCTGCGTTTGGTGGTTTTGCCCTCGCCATGAGTTGCATGCTGGAACCGCGGAATGATGGATTTACAGTGCTAGCCAACTACGACCCGCAAACCATCACGCACGATCAGCTCGTCACGTTCTTTTCGGAGCTCGAGCAGGTGGTTCGTCAGATCTGGTCGGATCCTTTAACTACCATCGGTCGGGTCCAAATGGGAAGCTCACAAACGGGCCTCAATGAACGACCGGTTGTGGGTTTGAATCCCGTTGCCAACGGTGACGCGTGTGCAGAAGTGGAAAGCTCAGGAGACATCAACCAGGCGCCAGTTAATGAAACTGCACAAATTGTTCGTGAAGCCATTGCCAATGTTCTGAACGTAAGCATTGACAACCTCAAGATGCGCGATAATTTCTTCCGAATCGGCGGTGATTCCATCGCAGCTATGCAGGTCTCCGCGCAGTGTCGTTCGCGAGGTCTTCTTCTCACTGTGGCCGATATATTCCAGAAGAGGACTATCGCAAAAATTGCAGAAAAAGCAAGATTGGCCCAAAGAAAGGATGATATCTCGCAGAATGAAACCCATATGGATACGTCTGCCGCCTGGGACGCGTTGGTCAGTGGCAAACTACCAGCTCTAGGCTTTGTCAATGCCGAGGACATTGAAGAAGTCGTTCCATGCGCTCCATTGCAGCAGGTAATGTGGTTGACTGGTTCGAGGGAGAACGGTTACTATCAACCCCACTCGGTGTGGGAGTTGATCGCACAGGATACAACGAGACCCGTGGATACAGACAGACTTCGAGAGACATGGACGTTATTCGTCATGCGTCATTCAACATACCGATCTCTTCTGGTGACTGTTCAGCAGCAGGCGTATCAAATCGTGCTGAAGAAGCCATTCAGCGACAATATCTCCACCGTCCGATGCACTGCCGCAGATCTTCAAAACGCAATAGCTAGACAGCGAGATACCCATTTCTCAAATCCCTATGTTCCGTATCGACTGACCATCTTCAAGACCGATTCGGGCAAGGTCTTCCTGATGATGGAGCAGCATCATGCACTCGACGACGCTGTTTCCTCGTCGATCTTCGTGGACGAGTGGTCGCAGCTGTATGGAGGAAACACGCCGGATGGCACACTGGTTCCGTTTAGCAAATACATCGCCAGCATCCATTCTTCCTCCAAAGCCTCCGGCAAGGCCTTCTGGATAGAGTACCTGAAAGATATATATCCATGCCGTCTGTCCCTACACGATAGCCCCGGGCATCGCGGCGACCTTCACTCCATCAGCATCCAGCTTGACGAGACGCGAAATATCACCCAATTCTGCGCTGCACACGACATCACCATAGCAATATTTTTCAAATCTCTCTGGTCCGCACTCCTCCATCGTTTAACTAATCTAACCGACATCTCTTTCGGCTATCTCGTATCGACACGAAACGCGCCAGGTGTCGAAGCCACTGGGTCTACAGGATTCTACCTAAACATGCTCATCCAGCGGCTCAAGATCGACTCTGGCACAAAAATGACGAACATCCTCGAAGCCATCCAGAAGGACTACGGCCAGGCTCTCACACATCAATTCCAAGCGTTGGAAGCACTAAACGCACCAACGCCCAGTCGCGTTTTCAGCACTCTCGTCAACCATCGCCGACATGCTATCGATATCAAGGAAAGTAGGCCGCTTCGGTTTGAGCCTGTGGAGTGGTCGGATGGAATGGAGGTAAGTATTTTATCTGTAACGGTGTTTTTTTATGTCGAAGTTGACTTATGACTATAGTTTGATATCGTGTTTGAGATTGACGAATCCGAGAACGATTTACAAGCGACCTTGACGTTTTGGGATGGCAGGGTACAGGAGGAGATGGCCTCGAAGGCTGGGAAGATGTTTACTGCACTTCTCTCTGCGGTGATGGAGAATCCCCAGCAGGTAGTTGGGAGTTTATTATAAAGGAAACAACATAGTGAGGCAAGTCATGGAAGACTTCGATATTTCTGTCTATCGACCTAGTGGTTATAAAATCTCTGCTGGAGCCAAATTACTTTAATGTACTACATTAGGAGCTACTCTTCTTTGTACAATGTCTGAATATTCTCGCCTCTCCTTCCTAGAAGTCCTAGAAAGTGAATGCAATAATCCATGAGGATATTGAATGATATTCGCCACCTATAGCAAAGCTACGGAGATGCTGCTGGACACCTCGCTTGCGGCTCTTCTGTCTTAATGCCTGCTTACAACTGGTTCCCTTTCTTTAAGCTTAATAAAGTAAGGATGCGTGGGGCCGCGTGTTGAACTCGCGGCCCCTGACATCATAGTTGCTTTTGGATTATGATCGGAGATCTAAAGAAGACATCCTCAGCTCTGAAATGGACGCTCGATCAGAAAGGGACTTCAACCTACATCAAACGTCATCAACATCATGGATAGCACCTTCATTGTCTTTGCCCGAGCGAAATGCTGACCAATGCAGGCGTGCTTCCCAGAGCCAAACCATATTCCACAGCGCTCCATGAGTTTCAATTGGTCCGGACTTGATTCTAGCCATCTTTCAGGACGAAACTGGTTCGCATCCTTGCCATAAGCCCTCTTGTCCAAATGGATTACGCTCGACATGCATCCAACTGTTATCTCCCCGGGAACGTGGTAGCCACATATTTCCATGCCTCCCTTGGGAACCACCCGCTCCATATGCAGCTGGAGTAGCATCGCGTATCTGAGGCCCTCTTTGATGACAGCCTCTAGATAAGGGAGCTTCAATAGATCAGTTAAGCTTGGGGGATAGGGCAATTGACGTTGGTGAACAGTTTGGTCGATCTCTTCTTGAAGACGGGTTAGACAAGCCGGGTGCTTTATCAGGTAGTAGATTATCCAGGTTAAATTGTAGGCGGTCGTGTCCGATCCAGCAAAAATAGTGGTGAAAGTCATTCCGATCACTCTGTTATGCGGGAAGAGCTTTGGCTGTTCCTTTCCTGCCTTTATGAACGCATCAAGGAGATCCCCCTTCGCATCCATAGCATTCTTTTCTAGGACAATTGGCTCATCATTCTAGTGTGTCATCTCTTCAAGGTCGATACTTAGCAGTCGTGATTTCACAATTCCCATACAGAGGTTTACCAATCTGCCACTTGGGCCTATCACTGTGCTTAAGGCCCATGCGATCCACATGAATATCGTAGGGAATGCTCCCATATAAGTCATACCGGCATTGATCTTGCGAATTGCGTCCAAGGTTTGACCGACATCTCTGCCATGTTTTATAAACCCAAGGCTAGAAGAAAAGGCAATTCGGTTCATACTATCGATCCCCCACCACGGAATCCATTCATTGATATCAATCACATCATGTTTGGCGATGCTGTCAACCAACTCCTGCACAGAGTAGGTGATCTGGGGTTCGAATTCCATGACTGACTTCCAGGAATAGGCAGGTACAATAGCCCTCTTGGCATTCGCATGCTGGGCTTCATCAACCATCCCTTCCAGTCCGGCCACGTTCTCGCCATGAAACCAACCGATGAGTGTCCTATACATTGTCCCCTGGAAAGTGCCATAAAGTGTTAGTATACTCCCAAAACATAACTATAACTCAACAGGGAGGAATTTCAGTAAACTAACCTTATGCAATAACGGCTTCGCTTGGTAGACGTGGGGAACTTCCATTGGATCCCCAACGCTGATTCGAGTAGGGCCGATTCTGATCAGGTCGCCATATCGCTGGTGCCACCATAACATTGTCTCTCCCCAGTCTCCTTTTATATAATGATATACTCTCCACCAGTCAGTGAAGCGGGCAAGGAAAGGTCCGGGAACATCAGAGATCCGGCGTTCAACACGGATGAGGTGGAAGATGAGGAAAGCTCCCAGGCATACTACAGCAATATGGAGAGAAATCATGATGATGTTGTTTTGGTATTTGAAATTTGGAAAGGGGCGCAGTAAGTTCAATAATTAGATATTGCGTATTTATAGCTTGCCAACATACCTCTGCTCACATGAACAGCGTTGCGCAACAACATCATGGCTTTACGGATAATCCAAAAAAGCCCCAATGGAACCTATAGATTATTGTCTCTATACATGCCGTGCTAGCGGAAGTCCTTACCCATGGATTTATAGTAATGGTAAAACTGACTCTTATTATATTCAACAAAGGCATAGATAATGCTTTACTCTTTAGTATATTTGGCTGATTGGTGATTAGCCTATCACTGATTTAAATACTATTCTGTTACCCTATTATAGAGGATTTCTATAACTCTACAAAGAATAAATAAAGGCCGGAGTCTATCACTTTATCTAGGTAACCGAGAGATCTGGATTGGATTAGTCTAACTTACTCAGAAAGCAAGTAGTTAAGATAATCTAATGTACTTATGGGAGTAGATTAGAGCATACAGTCCGTGTTCCCGGCGCTATTGTCAGTTGGTGCCACCATACTAACGCCAAAGAATGTAGATAATATCACTGTGGTGGAGAAGCTCTTTCAGGATCAAGACTCTGTCAAACCTAGCGTGGGACTAGAGTGCCATAGCTGACTGCTGGCTCTATTGATTAATATTATATAGTAGCTACCAGAGAACTATATATTGTATACTTCGTGCCAGGAGATTTCTCGGTAGTGTATGATCTGTCGTAGCTCCATCACTCTGCATGAACGACAAAATCGATTACAGAATGAGAATGACGCCTGTCAATGAGTAAGCAACCCAGACAGCTGTGAGAACCCCAAGCTTAGGGGGGCAGAACCTAAGTCCGATTAGCAAATATGGCCCAAGTATGTGTGTATAAATACGTACTCTTCCGAACTAAGACCAATAAATCCACCCCAAAAGAGCCACTGCGCAATCCACAGAAGCAGCAGGCTTAGGGCTGTGGCTGCATACCATTGCACAGATGCTTCTGGGAGATCCAGGTGACGTCGGCTGTCAAACGAGAAAGTCCCATACTGATGCACCGTGTCATATCTTCCCTCGCTACCTTTTAATGGTTCGCCTTCGGGGCCTCTACTCCTGTCCCTCCGCTTGGCGCGACGTTCATTCGAGAAGGCCATCGGCTCATCCGCGATATTCGATGAGGTTTGTTTGTGTCTCTGCCCACTTCGTGGGTCGCAATTACCAGATGTAATCAACCAAATCATGCTCCACATGAAAGAAACGAGCGTCAGACCAACGATAATAAGCCACATGAGTGCTCCTGCATACATGGTTTTCGCCGACCCCCCTCTCTCCGCTCCTTCGATACCTCCAAGGTAGAAGTTGTGTTCTCCACCATAATTGACGGTCATTATCATGTAATATGAAGAGAGGGACTGGAGGATCATTTCCGCAAACAACACAGATGTGGCTGCGGAGAATTTCATTGCTCCGGGTTGTAGAGCAATCAGCAAGATCGTCAGCCAAGCAAGCCGAGGCATTGAACACCAGAAGAGCATAATTTGAAAAATGGGAACGTCCTCATAGCCAGAGGTGCTCTGAACAAACCAGGTATTGAGCCAGTTTGCAAGGAGCTGCAGAGCAGCGATTAAGGCCCCTTTGAAAAGCCAGCACCACGGGTGAGAGTGCCATAGAAAGTTGGGTGGGATTCGATATACGCCTAGTCTATGTCTGAAGGCCACAGCAACTAAAGTGGCTATGTTGACTAGAGCAACGGTTCTGAGCTTCCACTCATTCGAGGGGCATGTACCCGTTGCCCTGATAGTTTCCAAGCGGGTGATATTAGATCTATCCGAACTGATAGACGGCTTGATTGCCCATCCCCATGGAATCATCTCGACAGGGGTAGGGGTCGCTAATTGACGCCAATCACCGGGCAAACCATGCCAGTTTTCCACATTGCCACACATATCATGGAGCCACTTGATATAGGCGATTCGGGTCTCGAATTCCTGGCACAAACCTCCACAGGAATCGTAGGTGATGCTGCGGCAAACGCAAGTCCTATCAACGGCACGCTTAACCTTGCAGTAGGCACTTGAGTCAAGGTCACAAGCATCTGTTGAACACTTATCCATAAGCTCTATCGCCTGCTTCGGCATATCTGCGACAGACATGGGCCACTGCCAATCTTCGACAGGAATGAACGCGAATTGCGTGGTTTTAAGTGTGTCCGTCCAGTTCTCGGGTAAGGACGTCGACCCGCATGTGGCGTTAATCCAGAGGCGCTCCTTCGTCAAGTCCAATGGTTCTGATCCTGAACAAGGTTCTTTTTCGAAATTGATTGTGAAGGAACTGCAGAAGCAAGCTTTGTCAAAATATTCACCATCCCTGATGGTGTGCCCGACGAGATCGTATCCAACAGTTTCAGAATCCAGAGCGGTTATGGACCGTAGGGATCCACTATATTCCCAAGGACGAGCAGCATTTCCGGTGTGTTGGGTAGTGCTGGTGAAACTACAGGAGGCCATTATATGCTGGAATGGTTCCATTGATAGAGCAGAAAGCGAGCCTTTCAGACATGCTGGCGTCTTGTAAATCACGTCCACGGGTAGGTATCCTTCAACTAGTGAGGCAGGGGAGAGACTTTGCACCTCGATCGCGTCGCCGACATCGACCAGCCACGTTCGACCGGTGATGTTACGAACCCATCGATACAACTGCGCTTTGGCGAGAATTGATCGATCACAGTAGGGGTAATAACTTTCGATGACATCGGAGGAAAATGCATTGCTGAGACAGCTGAGCTGAGTCAGCCATTGGTGCTGCGTGCAGATCAGTCCAAAGTGGCGGGTGCATCGTTGGCTGGTGCATTTCGTCAGAGTATTCAACCAGGTGGACTGATCTTGCTGGGCGATGCACTGTGGCATAGCAGTCAAATCTTCGGGATTGACCCAGCCATCGCGGTTCTCTGACGGAAAAAAGGTACGGTCCTCCTCATTGTAATTAATAGTGGAGCTATGGGGCGCTTCTGTGGTACTAATATCAGTACCGGGGATGGACGGACTACCTCTCAAATCAAACCCATAAACCCCGGCTGCCCACAGCACAGGATACGCATTAGCAATTTTCATCCTGCAGATATGTTGTCAAGGCACCTTGTTGTGCTTCGAAAGCTGCGAAGGGATACTTCCGTACTTGTCTGGTCTGCGGGGTTGCTGCGGTATTAATGAAATATCGGAGGAATATTGGACCGAAGGGATGAGTTGCTATTTATATACTGAAAATGTCGAATATATGGCTTCTTTTCCCCAGCACATCTTTGTAAGTAAATCATTCCGCGATCAAAGCAGTCCTCAACCGAATTGGTACGTGAGTGTCACCCCAACATTAAGCCTTTTAGCTGCTGTAAAGACCCAATTTGGTTCTCGCAAAATCTGGCAAGCTATTAAGATAATACTGGCTGTTAGCTTCTCTATATTAGCGAATTCTTAGTCTATCTTTTACACGATATCATGAGCTGCTTTGGAATCTTAGATTAATCTAACAGTATTAACTAAGATATTCTGTCCAGCAACTCAAATTCTCTTGTAAACTTCCTCTATTAAATCTACTTAATAGTTTCTAAGACGCTGGATGCTTTACTCTTAACAATTTCTACTAAGATTTATATTAATCAAATCTACCCCAATCGCCGGAAATAATATATTAAGCTGGATTAACAATGCTAGTTTCTAACTACCAGTCTTCACGACATAGAAGGTTCTATCTAGCTACTCAGTACTACTAATATAAAGAAATAGCGATATACTATTCAGGATTGTGGCGCGCATAGTAGTAGTTACCTCTTACACAATTCAAACTCGGTTCTCAAAGCACCCACTATACCGGTCCTCTCGGTAGTTAGTGACCAGACTGAGAAATACGTGTAGATAGCCGTACGCGCCATAGACTTCAATGATATCTAGTACTATGCCTACCGAGTGGATACTTTACGAGCCCGTTCGTATCCCAGGTCGAAGTCGTTCGAGGTGTCTAACAGGCTCGACCCTACTGCGTACATTATCTAGGGATCGAACGCCTTCACAGCTCTAGCTAACCTACGGGAAATCACACTGTGTACTATAGGGACAGCGTGCTCCGTTGACAAAATATTAACAATGTCACGCTTCATCTAAAGAGATGCGGATTAACCATCGGAAAGCCCCCAAGAGAATGCCCGCATTGAAAAAGAGAATCATTGATTAGAGAGGATTATAGATATCTATAGATATTAAGGATATTGCCGCAGTCTAGATATAGTCCAGCCAGCACTACTTAATAATTAATTGCATCTCACGCTCTTAAAGTTTCATTAGATAAGGCTTTTTAAGGATTTTCAGGCTAAGCCTACTATGCTTGCTGTCAGTAGGAATATAATACCCAAGACAAGGAATCCGTACTTCCGTAGCTTAGCCGTATTCAGAATGCTCTAGAGTTCCACCGCTAGCCCTCAAATAAGTGTCCCGGGCCCTGAGAAACTTTAAAAGCAAAGTGATGTCGCAAGAGAGAATTGCAGTTTCAGGTAATACACCGGCTGCTGATATGGTTGACTGTCATAATGGGTATGATAGATGCTTTACGTATAGTCACTTAGTGGAACGCTGTGTGGACGGGGCAACTGTAGAAGTCTTGGAGGCCAAGTGGTGCTTGGACAGCCTACAGGCTGAGACATGATTGGGGTCCTTGAATCATGAGGTGATAAAGTTGAGGGAATATATCTCTCATAATGAACGGATGGCAATATATCAACTGGCAGCATACACTACCGAACAATTTACCCATGTTAAAATCGACAGTATCTGTTTTGAAGGCAGATGTATGGGGTGTCTGAATGATCGACTGCCAATTGAGTTCACGACGGTGATGGTGTACGACGTTCATAAACAGCGGTAGTCAAGTCTATCATCAATGTATGACAAGCCATTGTAAAATTGAGATCCGTGGGTATCCTATAGTTACTATACTGCGTCCTCTTTCCTGACACGGTAATAGATGGCTGAATGAGCCAAGGTGCTGGTGAAGCCACCACCATAATGAGGCCGATCATGATTCATGTCCGTAATAGTGATTGGCATGTAAAAAGGAGAACAATGTCGCCATGGTAGAGATAGGATAATTGATGAAAAACTAACTTCATTGACAGTCTGTTATTGTCAGAGGTCTGTTAGAAGTGAGTAACCACGGAAATGGCCATTCTAAGAGAAATCGGTCCCTGAACTGATATGAGACGGACTATCCAATAGTCAATATGGGGCATGGGTATTAACTGAGCCTTGCAAGCCGTTGTAATACCCCGGCAACTATAAAATTGATTTATGTTCTATACGTCCCTCTAGCCGACGTGCTGGAATGGGCTGTCAAAGCACTTTGTCGCTGCGCGCAAATAGGATCTGGTCAAAATAAGACGGTACCTTGTTACCATGAATTGGATTTAAAGTTGCAGAGTGATTTTTGGACTTTGCTAGATCATAGTTCTAAATAACTATCAGAGCAAAACCTTTCATTCTTTTCACCCGGGCTTCTTTATTAGTCGAAGGTGGTGCTCAAATGGTTAATTTCAAGGATATACAATAGTGCTATTAACATCACAATCTGCCATCAAACACGTGAGAATAGCTGTCTACATGTAGGAACTTTTGTCGAACCTCATAGCCCGGTGCGAGATATCCCTGAGCAACCCAGTGACGAATTGCCACGTCAGGATTGCGTTTAACTGGTTTAGATAGCCCAGCTACGTGAATTAATGCTCGTGGGAAGATCTATAGACGAACTGCGGAGTACACCATACCCTATGAAGGCGACCCAGCAAAATAGGTTAATCGGTGCTGGCATATGTCCTGCCAGATCGAGAGTCACTATGCTCAGATCTGGAAGGCTGCTGCTTGGCATGTCTATGGCCTTCCAGCCTAGGCAGTCCCACTTTTCTTCATACATGTAACGCTAAGTGACCATACCCAAGGGCCAATCTTGGTGAGTTTTTCACCGAAGCGAAACATCCCCACTTTCAGCTGAAAGCACGTTAGGGCTATCCGACAGACACGTATCACTATCACGGTATCACGCATATCCCTGCAGTCCAAGTCGCTAAATTAATCTAATTTAGTTTTTCACTTGGGTGGAACCTATCTAAAGCGTTTCCTCAGTCCCGTAGCCTACAGTGCACTGAGCCAGAACCTTGTCTCTTTTTTTCTCTTTTCTCTAATCTGCGTGTGAGAGGGTAAATTTCCTACTCACAATGTCAACTTGACGTTCACTACAAAATTACTTCACGTCCTGCACCAACGTCATAAGTTTCCTTATTTATAATGACTCGTATCAATTGGAATTGGAAGAGTTTCTTATTCAAGGGGGGTACACATGCCTCTGTACAGCCGTGGCAGTGATCCACGATGTGTGAAGTGAGTGTGGGAGGGCTGACGGGCCAATTATCAGCCCGATAATACCTTGTCTCAGCATCATGATAGCAGGGGTATCTATAGATGGCTGCATATGCATACGAACGGTATTATTACCCCTCACGTCACCTTGCCACGATCCTAAACTCCTTTGCAGATTTCGTAAATATTTAAACAGGGGTAGATGCGATTTCCGCTGTTTCTGAACTATGTTTTCTCTGCGCCCCGACTAACCCTATATTGAATTCGCTCTGACTGCTTGAAAACTCCACTCGACCCTGACGCATAGCATATTCGAAATGGCTTTCTTACATTTGGCCAGTATTGCAATCGGAGTGCTCACTGCATACCTTGTGACCAAGCTTCTTACTTTACAAAAGGCCCCAGCGCCCCTCCCACCCGGTCCTCCGCCCAGACCGATTATTGGTAACTTGAAGGATCTGCCTCAGAATGGAGAGCGAGACTGGGAGCATTGGCTGAAGCACAAAGAGCTTTATGGTAGATTCACACAGACAGGAATATTATCGTATATATAATACTCAGCTAACGTGGACATTCCTATAGGCCCGATTAGCTCCATAACTGTCCTAGGTCAAACCTTTATCATCTTGAACGACCAAAAGCTCGCAGTCGAGCTCCTTGAGCAGAGGTCCAAGTGGCATTCTGATAGACCCAAGATGTTCTTTGCGGCCGAGATGTATGTTTAAACGGAGACATTCATTCGTCCATCTTCAAATATTGACGCGAATGTAGGTCCGGATGTGGAGGTATATTGGGATTGATCCCCTATTCCGATCGCTCTAGGGCAATTCGCAAAGCCATGAACAAGGAGATTGGATCTAAGGTAGCCGTTTCTAGATTTAACGGACTTCAGGAAGCTGAGACGCGTCGCTTTTTACTACGGGTGCTTGAGGCGCCGGAGGAGCTGAGAAACCATATTCGGACGTAAGTTGAAGAGAAGAATATTCCCTCCATTATGAATGCCTTGGTTAACCAAAAATGTAGAGAGGCTGGTGCGGTGGTTCTCAAACTTGCGTACGGGTACACTGTTGAGCCGCACAAGCAGGATCCGTTGGTCGATTTGGCAGACGTGTCCATGTATTACTTTTCACTAGTGTGTCGCTATGGGGCTTGGGTGGTGGATGTTATTCCAAGCTGTACGATCGTTACCCTGCCAGCCTTCCATTGAGTCCTAGCTAACTGCCTTCTTAGTGAGATTTCTCCCTTCTTGGTTTCCAGGGACTGAGTTCAAACGCATCGGACAGAGGTCTAAAGAGGCCTTTGATAATTTCGGCGGGAAACCATATAATTTCGTCAAGCAGCAAATTTCGCAAGGCACACACAATCCATCATATCTGTCAAGCATTTTAATATCAGAAGAAATTGAGCCTGGCTCCGAGAAGGAATACGTGACAAAGTGGTCCGCAGCATCGATTTATGCCGGCGGCGCTGACACGGTACGCCTCGTATAAACGCAAAACTCCACCCAAGTGCAAGCTAACCTTCAGCACAGACAGTGTCCACAATGGCATCCTTCTTCCTTGCCATGGCGCTGTACCCTGAGGCTCAGAGAAAGGCCCAAGAGGAGATCGATCGTGTCGTCGGAAACGCCCGTCTTCCCACCTTTGCCGACCGGGATAATCTGCCCTATATCAACGCCACTGTGAAGGAGGTCCTCCGCTGGCACCCAGTTGTACCAACCAACCTGCCTCATGTTTCTACTCACGATGATATGTGTCAAGGATACTTTATCCCAAAGGGCTCCATAGTGATTTCTAATATCTGGTTCGTCGAACCTATCCCATTTACCAATCTCCGATATCTAACATATCACAACAGGGGCTTCGCACACGACCCAGACGTCTTCCACGACCCTATGACATTCAAGCCGGAACGCTACCTGGGTGACAACCCCGAGCCTGACTCTCATAGAATCTCGTTCGGATTCGGTCGTCGAATCTGTCCCGGTCGCGTTATGGCAGATGCGGCCATCTACCTCAATATTGCACAATGCTTGGCGGCCTTCAACATTACCAAGAAAGTGGTCGATGGGAAGGAGGTCGAGCCCCGAGTAGAATTTCAGGCTGCGCTTATCAGTCACCCAGAGCCATATGATGTCAGCATTAAGCCTCGGAGCTCGGTGCATGAGGAGCTTATTCGCGCGGTGGAGGTGGAATATCCTTGGGAGAAGAGTCATGCGGATGAGCTGGTTAACATTAAGGCATAGATGCTTGACGGATGGTTGGGGGTGATTGTTGGCAATGAGAGGGGATTGGTTAAAGTATGCTTAGTTTTTTTGCTTTTCGGTTGGAATATAGTTTAGCAATAATAATTGGACCTTCGCATACCGTTTACCACGCTCGCCACAAAAGCACAATATCTAGCCTTTATATATCCAGCCAACATGACCGTTTTTTCACTTGACTACTAGCTATTATATCCAACAACGAACGGGTACCAGGTACATTCAAATGGGAAGCTCTTATGATGTTACGATAACGTTGGACATGGAACACGTCCAACATATTCAAGCCCTACATTAGTCGATTACACGTCTTTCTTACATTCACCATGCCTCTTACATCAATGTCCTTTTGGGTATGTAGAAATTACGCCGTAACAGGATGAATTGATAGTGACGGTATGCTTCAACTACCCATGGTTCAAAAGTAAGGCGGGAACGAAGTTTCTGAGGGACTTCTACGAGTGATATAAATAGTATTCCGTGGATCTCGGGAGAAGGTGTTGCAGGGCGAAACTCGGCACTTGGCCATCCGGGGGTTTTCCGGTCTTCGGATAGGGAGCCCCGCGCCCAGGCACAGGTTTTCCCCGGTTCCCCAACCAATCTGTGGGGGTTATTTGAAGTTACTACGTAACTTATTGGGATTTCTCGTCGCTGCGGTGCCACGTGATATCAGTAGACTCACTCGGGATCACTTATCCAGAGCCAAAGTTAGGCGTACCTTACCCACGGACACAAATTCCGGGGAGGGCAAAACTATCCAAACGACGGTCGAAACCTGTGATTAGATGGCCGATCACTCGAGAATACACGCGGAAACTAATTTCGAGGGTCTTGTACAATAATGGAACAAGATATTGGCATAAGGGGGATGCTGAACATATCCAATCACGGCCCCGCCAAACATGCGTGTCGGGAATGCCGACGACGTAAGTCTAAAGTAGGTCCACGATGGCTAAATCTGTCCCCTTTCTTAGAAATTCCCACGGCAAGGATCGCGGGCTGCAGCCCGACTCATGCATAGTAATAATCTAAACTCGTGCTAGTGCGATCGTCTCGTGCCAAGTTGCTCGCTATGTGACAAGTTCAGTCGACGATGCATGTACGAAACGTTGTCAAAGACACCGTTAACCAGACAATATTTGACTGAGGTCGAGGAGGAACTGACGCGGACCAAGGCTCTACTCTCCGAGTTTCTACCTAGCACTAACCGTGACATTGCCAAAGGGGAACGATTCATTTATCCTGAGCAGGATAGGACCGGCGACCGGGGTCTGACGTCCGAGATCCCTAACTGTGAGGGATCATCAGAGCAACCGGAGAGAGCCTATATACCCCACAGCAATATCGGTTCCGAAACTATCTCTGCTCCGGAGGTCCCCAGTCAACCCTCACTGGGTGTCTTCAGCGCTTCTTCATCGAATAGTGGCCAGCTATACGATTATTCCGAGAGGAGCCAGACAGGGACTTCCCACCGGGCCTATCGCCGAAGCCAGGACGCTGTAATGTCTATGGAGACGCCCCCTTCCGCCGGGAATGTCAACTTCGAATGGGATGAACGCACAGAGGACCAGGGTGGTGATGGGTTCGTGGATGGAATGGCTATTCTCCCTAGTCGTTCTAATGATGGTGGCTATTTAGGTATGTCTTTGGAACCTACACTTGTCCTTATCATTTTGCTAAGCAGATGACTCACTCCTACACAAGGCATCGCATCTGGCGCTGCATTACTGCGAATGACTAATTCCCAGTCCGGTGGTGAAAGGCTTGACATGCCGGAGCCTGGTCGCCCATTTGAGATAGGATCTTCCCACCAGTCACCAAGCGTTCCTTTCGCATTGAGTTCTTTGTCTCAACTGGAACCGTTTGTCGATGCTTACTTTTCCCTTTATCATTGCTCATACCCGATCATTCATGAAGCGACATTCCGTGCGCAGTTCATGGAGGTCATTCCACGACCCACCAGTAATACGTGGCAGGTATTATTGTATGTAGTAGCAGCCTTGGGAGCTTTTACAGCTGCAGTCACGCCGACTGATGTGGATCTGGCCTTGTTTAAGGCGGCAAAGGCTCGCTTGACCATTGATATACTGGAAACCGGTAGCCTAATTTTGGTGCAAGCATTGACCTTGAGCTCAAACTACTTGCAAAAGAGGAATAAGCCAAACTCCGGATACAACTATCTTGGGCTTGCTCGGCGGACTGCAATGGGGATTGGCTTGCACAAAGAGTTTCCCACCTCAAAAGCGTCTCCCCTGGCAATGGAGATGAGGCGGAGAGTCTGGTACTGTCTCTACATCTTTGATGTGGGCGCAATCATCACCTTCTCACGACCCTTGGAGTTTCCTGAGCAAGGGATCGAGACCCGTCTGCCATTGAACATCCATGAAAGTGTAAGTGTCCATTGAGTTCCTATGTAACCATTGCAATGCTAAAGCCTCTGTAGGGTATTACCGCCAGTACACAGAACGCTCCGTCCCCAGTAACTGAAACTACTGTGTATACACATCTTCGGGCACAAGCGATGTTCCATCTAACAACAAACCTGATTTATACCAAAATTACTTCGACCTCTTTCCCATCTGCGGCTGAGCTGATCGAACTAGATGACCGTCTTATTGGCGACTGGTTGGCGTCTCTTCCGTCCTTTTTCAATGAGGGGGCCATCCAGGCGCCCAAGTTTGCTCTCTGCCATTCGATCCTGAGATGGAGATATCGTAATCTCCGCATCCTGATGTACCGACCATTCCTAGTAGGCAAATGGATGCTCAACTCCGATCAAGGCCCGGACGGCCTCCGTGAGAAAGATGACACCCATGTAGAACTTGCCATTCAACGGTGCTTTGATGCCGCCCGCGAGTCTGTTGAGCTTATCTCGTCGTTCTGGGCACAACATCAGAAAACAACTATGGCATGCTGGTATGGAGTATACTTCTTGTTCCAAGCGATCCTGATCCCCGTGATCTGTTTGCGGAACAATCCGGCAGATCCGGCCGCCAGTGGCTGGCGGGAACAGATTTTCCAGGCAGTCAACACTCTCGAATCAATGGCGCCACTCAATGCGAACGCTGAACGGTTTCTCAGAGTTATACAGTCTCTCTGTGGCTGCTATCTTTATCCTCGCAGCAATGGCTGGGAGGGCCCAATCCAAGAGTCACCTGAGACACAAATCGCGAACCTCTACCCTCTGATGTGGCCAACGTTAGAGATTGCACAGCTCGATGGTGTAGATTCTGCTTTGTAAGTTCCCTCACGGACAAGATATTGACCAAAGGCTGACACTCTGCCCGTCCTTCTCAGGCAACAATCTGTGATCAGTGACTTTATGCACCAGGTAACTGGTCTGCAATGACTGTGATACACTCCTGATGATGGATTGTTACCTGAAACAACCTATTCAGCTGGTGGTAATATAATCATTTCTTCTTGGTGACATTCATATACTTGACATTCATTTATTAACTGGAAATAATTAGGGAAGGGTATATCCACCATCGATCACTAAGTTCGCTCCTGTCATATAGCTCGACGCGTCCGATGCACAGAATACGTATGCCTGCAGGGGTTCTCGGTTAGCGACAGGAGCTGCAACATATTATCATGGAAGGAGCATCTTACCCCCTTCAACTCGTATGTTCCAGCCATTCTGCGGGCTGGGATCATGCCGAGCCACTTCTCTCGCAGCTCTGGCGGGTGGTGATCCAAGATTTCAGTCGCGACGAAACCCGGGGAGATGCAGTTCACGCGGCAGAAGTCCACCCACTCAACGGAGAGGCACTTGGCTAACTGAACGACTCCAGCCTTAGAGGCATTATACTATCACAACACCTGTCAAAACAGCTTTCTGGAAAATCTACAACAACAAGGTGCAGGTTTGCGTATGCTGAACTTACTGCGGCTTGCTTCTGGGGCACATTGACCAACGCGGCGCTAACAGATGCGGTAAAGACGATATTACCGGATCCTTGTTCCTTGAACACTCGAGCAGCAGCCTGGGCTGTGTAAAATGCGCCGTCCAAGTTCACATTCATGATTTGCTGCCACTGCTCTGTGGTGTAATCCTCGGCTGCGACTGCGGTGGCGATGCCGGAGTTGGCGACCATGATGTCTAGCTTGCCAAAGTCGCGGACAATTTGCTGGACGGCTGCTTCTATTTCCTTCTGGTCACCGACATTAGCCTGGTACGCTGCGACTCTCACATTGTGGGTCTTTGCAATAGAGGCCGCTGTGGCTTCGGCTGTGCTGGAGGAGTTGTAAATAATTGCCACCTGTTGAACAATCAGTCTTCATTCAATATGTCTACGACCAAAAGCTGAATCAAGGAAGTCGAAAATACATACATCGGCACCAGCCTCCGCCAAACCATTGGTAATCTCCAATCCAATACCCCGTGTACCACCTATAATCCAAGCCAAAGCGATCAGTATCACGAGCGTAAGAAATAAACCATTCAACCCCAGACTTACCGGTCACAATAGCGACTTTCCCCTTCAGGCTAAACACCTGCATAACATGCTTGTTATCGGGCTGTGCGAGAACCATATTGCCAATCTTTGTATTATCCTTCTCGTTCAAATATGAACCACAATAAACTAACGAAGAATCCAGGGATATATTCTTAGCAGTGTCAGCTGTTAGATATACTTTACCACAATATATCCCATTCTAACCGCGGACTCTAGATATAATGATAGAGGTTATCCGCGCGGCGGTTCCACTCCATATCGGCATACCCTAGGGCGCCGGTCCGTATCACCCCTCCGCACGGAGACCCCGCTCCGTCGAAATGTGGGGGTTCGGAGGACAGGTCCGTGATCCCTCTATCATCATTACTGAGACTAGTAGGGCCTGTGCGTTTCATTAATGGGTCTTGACTCTTGTTACATCATTGTACATGAGTATGAATATGAAGAGTTGTATAGCGGTTTGTATGGTAAGGTCACAGCGCTAGCTCCATAGTTGCTGTGCTTTTGCCCACAATGACCAGCATGTGGCGAATCTCTCCAGCCGCATGAACAAAGTAAACTTTTGCTAAGTCGATCATACCTGGGGCAGGAGAGGCACAGCAGGCCCTGAAGCCTTAGGTAGGACTTTTTATACCTGCGCTTCACGGGAGACCTCTTCCCCCAGTTTTCCAATGACAGTATAGCCATGTGTAGCTCAGGTAAGTTTGAATGGCGCACCGCACACGACATACCCCTCAACGCCCAATGGATGTACATCGGTCAATATTTGCGTCCAATTGTACGTTTAGGAAATACATTAGAGTCTCTGAAATTATAGGATACTTGAGGGAATCTCTATGCCGACGATAGAGAATCACTGTCTACTGGCATTCATCCGCATATGACTATGTAGACATAAATGCCAGTCACTTGCGATATTCGAAGCATCTAAATAATATTCATCTATTCATGCTGCCATGTAGTATAACCATGGTAAAATGTCTCTATATAGTCCTAGATACGTAACGCCGACAATATGGATCAATTATCCTTACTCTGATGCTCAGGCGTACCGTTAATGACCAGGTCCGCCGGGAGACGCCTTTCAGAAATAGTCTGTGCATTCAGAAAGTCGTTTTGATCCACCCTCCTAAAGCCATCCTCAAGAGTTGGTTCGATTCCCGCCAAAACATGTCGCTTTGCAACCCGCTCCCTTGCTACCTGTATATCTGCCTCCACGAACACACGATAGTCGACCATAGATGCCACATCCCGCCATTGTGGCTCATCTAACAGCAAGTAGTTACCCTCCAGGATGAGGATGGACGTGTCCGGGGTGATGGAGATACCGTCGGTGACGGGATCCTTCTTCTCATGGTCAAATGAGGGGGCATGTAAGATCTCCGAGTATGAGGGAGATGGAGGTGGAGTCGTCTGATTATGGGAAGGGCCCGTGTCCTTCTCTGCCCATTTACGCAATCTCTGTACGAATGTTATGAATCCCGACACATCGAAGGTCCACGGAGCTCCTCGACGGACATAGGCCTCTTCTCGGTTGGGAAGCTGGTCCAGCTCTGCGCGAGATAAATGGAAGCCGTCCATCGGAACGCATACAGTATGACGGCGGATGCTTGCCGGCATTGCATTTAGGCGCTCGGTGAGCGCATTTGCCAAGGTAGTCTTTCCGGACCCCGGGGCCCCGGCGATTGCGACGAGAAATCTAGGTTTGCCGTGTACGATGGCGCGGCTGTAGATTGATTCCACGACTTGTGCGTATACGGCGTCCATCTTGATTTGGAAGACGGGCAACTCTCAGACAATTTACAAATGGTGCTTCCTAGTTTAGTATTAGTCTAGTTCCTTTATGCTATTGAGAGTGCGACATACCGTTCGTGTGACCTAGTGAACGTTAGTAGAGACAACCACTAGCCACCTATGCTTCAAGGGCTTAAAGTAAACTGTGAAGGTAAGAGGATCAGATGAGGGACTCTTGCTCCGCTTTAACATGCAGTCGGTCCTTGAGCCAGGCAGCATAACCTTAGTTCCACGGATCACAGTCGTCCGGCAATAGCAGGATTTCGGTATCATCTCCCTGTGGAGAAAACTTCGATTGGATGTCGATGCCGCATGTGGAGCTGCTGGCCCTGTATACCAACTCATCTTACTGAATTTGGACCGCGGAAGGGTGCTCAAGGTCACCGCTCCCAGTTGATCCCAGCATACATAGAGTGGTCCAACGCTGAGTGGCACGATTTACAGACTCTCAAATCTTTCCTGGTACTACGAATTTGGGACACCATTATTTGGTGTTTTTCAACTTGTAAATAATAGATTATTTCTCATTTCATTTTTACAGTTCGTTAAATTCGATTAAACCTTCTTCTACCGACTCTGATATCCCTCGATAATCACCTTGATGACACTCTCCTTCCCTTGCCTAACCAGCTCGAAGGCCTGCTCCGCCTCCTCGAACGTATACCGGTTAGTAATGAGACGCTTGACATCCACCTTTCCACTAGCAATCAAGTCCACGGCCGTCGAATAGCAACCAGTGCTGTAACGAATAGACCCGCGGATAGTCAAGTCGCGAATACAAGCGGTTGTAATGGGGAACATAACATTCTATAAAACCGGTTATTAGCATGATTCCAGGTCCATGGCGACAGTCAATTGCATGGTATCACTCACCTCACGTCCCATTCCAGCCTGAACATAAGTACCACCCTTCTTCGTGAGGTGTATTCCAGTCTGAATACAAGGCTGCGCACCAGTAGCCTCAAGAACAACATCCGGGCCCTCGCCCAAATCGAACTGCTCCTTAATAATCTTCGCTAACTTCTCACTCCACTCCTCGGGAGACACATCAGCCGGGGCCGGAGGGGGTACAAAGACATCATCTGCACCAAAGGTCTTCGCAAACTCCGCACGAGACCTGCTAATGTCTACACCGATGACCTTCTTGGCACCGTATGCTTTGCTGACAGCCTGGCAGAGGAGACCAATAGGGCCGCAGCCGAAGACCACGATCTTCTGGTTCGCCCTTACGTTTCCAACCTTGGTAATCTGGCATGCGACAGCGACTGGCTCGACCATGGCACCTTCTTCCATGTTCATATGATCGGGAATTGGGTAGCAGAAGTCAGACTGGGTGATGTAGTATTTCGACAACGTTCCATCGTGGGGAGGTGTTGCTGCGAAACGGTCGTTCGGACAAAGGTTGTACGAGCCACTGTGGCAGTATTCGCAGCTAAAATGCCCATTAGAGACTACCCGCTGCCATCAAAAGAATCATAGACACTTACTGTCTGCATGGAATACCAGGCTCAATGGCCACACGGTCGCCGATCTTCAGGTTCCTAACGGCCGATCCAACTTCCATAACAGTTCCTGAGCTTTCATGGCCGAGAACGATGGGGCTTGTGAGAACGAAATCTGGATATTATTCATCAGCCGAGTCCTATTCCTGTGTAGGTTGTTGATTTATCGTCATGTACCGCCGATTCTGCCTCTTTGCCAGTAGTGCACGTCAGATCCGCAGATACCTGTTTGTGCGATCTGAACGCGCACATCCCAGGGGTCCTGGAGCGCTGGAACTGGTCTATCTTCGAAGGCGACATCCTTAACAGCCTTGAGGACGAAGGAGGGGTTCGAGTCTTGCTATTTCTCCGAAGAGCCAAGTTAGCACACTGCTGTCCATAAATAGACGTTAGAGCGCACAGTATGACTAACAGTCATGATGATGCTATGTAGTATGGAATTATCGCTGATACTTCAAAATTTTCCAAATAAAGAGCCTTTCAATAGTAAATCATCTCATCGAGATAAAAAAAACTTCGTATCTCCTGATATATACTCCGCAAAAACATAGATCCATATCTACCCCGCGGGATGAGCTCCGAACCCCACTCATCCACATCGACGTAATGCCGGACGGGCTATGCAGCCCGCCAATACCTCCCGCGCACGGGGGAATGCCGGTCCGGACTCCAGCCCCCGTCCAAAGCACCCCAGCCCGTCCGAACGGAATGGGGCCTCCGTTTCGGCTAGACCTCCTCGGACAGTGGCCTGACGGACACAAGACAGGTCCCGAATTCAGACAGTCCATGGTTTCTTCGGCACGCACGGAGTATTCTGTGGGGGTGCTCGTGTCAATATCAGTCGAGGTCGATGGGCGTTGCTCCACTTGTTGTTTTGATCTTAGTCTGTCTTGGAAGGTATGTCCGGCGTTGTTGGTGATATGATCTCATGGATATTACTTCTGTTGGTCCTTAGTATATTTAGTCTCGAGTTATTATTTCAGCTATACGTGGTCAATGTGTATTCCTAGTAGGGTTGTAATGGCTTATGATAGATGTATGGTTGTGGTTTAAGTATTGGTCCGAACATCCGAAATATATATTTACAGAATGACAAAGTAGCCAAAGCGACATAAGAGCAAGGAACACAAGAAGGAATCAACGAAAAGGCCAAAATTAAAAACACAAGATATGTAAGATCTAGATGGTATAAGGATATAGCGTGAGCAGAACAGTACTTTACTACTAATACCAAGAGTAATGTAAGAAATGAATGGTATTTCATAGTTATAGGCCGTAACAATAGAGTTAAAAAACTGATGCAAAAACAAAGCGGCACCGTTGAATGCATCACAAATGCCTCAATCGAAAAGTACAATCAAATCCCTTTTCACCAAGTCTATATGTTCTAAAAGTCAAGTCATCAAAAAGAAATATAACATCTACCGGCAAGTGTAACCACCATCGACAACGATATCCGAACCCGTGGTGTAAGTGCTTGCATCGCTGGCAAGATACAGATAGACACCCTTGAGCTCTCTGGGATCGGCGTCACGCTTCATCGGGGTCAGGCTGTACCATTCCTCTTTCATCTCAAAGGGGCAGTCGCCACTGATAGGGGTGTCGATGTATCCCGGGCTGACCGAGTTGACCCGAGCGAAACCAGCCCACTCGACGGCCAAAGACTTAGCTAGGTGGATAACACCAGCCTTGCATGCATTGTAACAAGCCTAGAGAGTATCCAGTCAGTTGTATGTGCGGAGTTGAGGTGTGGTAAGTGACTAAATGAACATACTTGCTGCTGAGGGACATTGGCGGCGTGACCCGACATGGACGCAGTGAAGATCATGTTGCCCGAGCCCTGCTTGCGGAAGATCTCTCCAGCCACACGCGCGCAGTAGTAGGCACCCGAGAAGTCGATATCCACTACACGGTGCCAATCCTCAAGACGGTCATCAAGACCGCCTGCCTTGGAAGGGATTCCAGCATTGGCAATCATCACGTCCAGGCGCCCGAAGTCTGCAACAACGGCTTGGGTAGCAGCCTCAACCTGTACAATATCATTGTTAATTTCAATGTACCAAATAGTAATACAATCCTAATAGTATTGTGGCTGTATACCTCATTGAAGTTCTGGACCGAGCACTTGTACGCCTTGCACTTCACGCCGAAGTCCTTGGCAATTGTCGCGGCCCGATCATCAGCCTGGCCGGAGCTGTTGTACCAGAGGGCGACATCAGCACCAGCTTCAGCTAGTGCCCGACCGACTTCGTATCCGATACCACCCGAGCCACCAGTAATGATAACCACCTTGCCGTGCATGTCGAACATCTTGAACACGCTGTCCGGCAGCGTGGGGTTAGGCCAACGGATACTCTTCTGTGCAGCAGCCATTTTGTGAGGTAATTTAACGTCGGAGTTAGGAAAAGCTTTCAAAGTGCGTGTTGAAGATGAAAACAATCAACAGTATTGGTTTTCTGCAGTGTGAATTCTCTTTACATCCATCCGGTCTCAGTAGGATATTTTATACCCTCGATCATTCCCCAAGGTCCACGGTAACGCCCACTAGGACTGTGAAGTCCATCGCGGACTCTGAATCCATATCTCCCACTCCGCATGTCACTGTCCGTCACCCCGGCTCCATGACCCACGCGAGAAATCCTGGAGTCGGGATGGCGTCTCCCAGTATCATCTGAGACCGGACATGTCAGTCCGCTGGAAACGGCCCCGCTCGTCCGTTCTATCTCTAACCTCGATTCGGCGATAGACACGAGTCAAGCCCCACGCATCTTCTCGGCACTGAAAAAGGCTCAATTAACTCTGCTAGTAATGCTTTAGCCGGTTTACCCCCGCATGCTGCTGCCAGTTAAAGTTTCTGGGGTAATCTCAGCCCCGGTCACGGGCTATGGCCAACCCTGGGCCTGCCGTATCAGCGACGTTAGATGGAGATGGGGCCATCCCTACGCAATGCCTTGGTCAATGATGTAGCCTCCGTCCGTTTATTTATATACCCGTAAATCGGACTAGTTCGCGTACGCCCTAAATGAAACTGACCCTTGTCTGGCTTCACATCACAATCATTAGGCCATTATGAAGGATCAAGATATTGTTGGAGAGGCACTCGCTGCTGTTCTCCCTCAGCATGACAAGCCATGGTTCAGGGTACCCCATCTTCTGAAGCTCAATCTCATCCTGCTGGTTCCATTATTATCATCGGCTGTTGCTGGATACGATGGTACGTTCCAGATCGCTCTACTGGTGATGCAAGGCAACTAATTCAGGGGGTTGTAGGTTCGCTGATGAACGGATTGCAATCTATCCCTGAGTGGAAAAGTTATTTCGGAAACCCAACTGGTTCTATTCTCGGCGTCGTTAACGCAGCCCAATCCATTGGAAGCGTGGTGTCTTTGCCGGTCGTGGGATGGCTTTCTGACAGACTTGGCCGACGCTTGACACTGTTGCTGGGTTCATTAACCATCGTGGCATCTTCTGCGATTCAGGCTGCCTCTGTTAAGTATGGCATGTTTGTGTTCTCACGGGTGCTGGTCGGTGTTGGATCCATGCTTGTAGTTCAACCGTCCCCGATGCTTATCACAGAGCTGGCATATCCCACCCATCGTGGAAAGTATACCAGGTATGTCATTCGGACAAACGGACAAAAGATAAATGCAAGGTGCGCTGACACAGATTCCTTCATCAACAGTGCCTTTTGGACGATGTATTACTTAGGCGCCATCCTGGCCTCGTGGACTTGTTATGGGACACAGAGAAATATGACAGATGACTGGACATGGAGGATCCCATCTATTATCCAGGCAGGGTTCCCCATTATCCAGATATTATTCTGGTGGTGTGTTCCAGAATCTCCAAGGTATGGTTCTCATGGCAGTTGCAGTGACCATCCACTGGCCTATATGGTAGAAAAAGCGCTTGTTCTAACGGTCCCTGCAGATGGCTCATCGCGAACGATCGACGTGAAGAAGCAGAACAATTACTTGCCCAATTTCACACTGACGGAGACGTCAACCACCCTTTGGTTCAGTTCGAAATGTCTGAGATCATTCACACTCTCTCTATGGAGGCGCGAGCATCACAGGTACCATGGTCGACGCTGGTCAAGACGCCTGGAAATAGAAAGAGAACGTTCATTGCGATCTGCGTCGGAGCTTTCGCTCAGTGGAATGTGAGTCAATCTGTCCTTTCCTTCTCTCTTCCCCCGACCCACACTAACCACCATCTCTCTCCTTACATAGGGTGTCGCTGTCGTATCGTATTACCTCACCCTTGTCCTCGACACCGTCGGAATAACCGATTCCGACACACAAACCCTGATCAACGGCTTATTACAAGTCTTCAACTTCATCGCAGCAGGAAGTGCAGCCTTGCTAGTAGACCGGCTTGGTCGACGAACCCTGTTCCTCTGGTCCGCCGTAGGAATGTTAGTCTCGTTCGTGATATGGACCGCCTGCTCCGCTGTCTTCGACACTAGCCAAGCCGCCCCGCTCGGAAACACTGTGATTGCCTTCGTTTTCATCTTCTACTTCCATTATGACATCGCATATACCCCTCTTCTGCTGGGCTATCCTACTGAAATATTCCCTTACTCAATTCGAAGCAAGGGCGTGACGACAACGCTACTGTCGGTGTACTCCTCACTCGTCATCCTTGCGTTCGTCAACCCAATTGCGTTAGAGAATATCGGGTGGCATTATTACATCTTCTTTTGCTGCTTTGACCTTCTCGTTCTTGCTGTGACTTTCTTCATGTTCCCTGAAACGAAGGGTCACTCACTCGAGGAAATTGCGCAGATTTTCGATGGGCCATCGGCCGGAACGGGCGGGCTTGAGGTCGGCAAGAAGGATTATGATGAGACTATCACACAGGAACATGCAGAGTATGCTGGCTAAATGCTAGCACTCACAAGGTCACCTGTCTGTCGGCTGGAGGTAGGCTTAGCGCCAGGATTCAGGAAATCGGTAAAGGTTGTTCGTCGTTTTATTTTATAGCGGTGTATTTTGTTTTTTGTATGTAAATCAAGTTGAGGGCGTCACACACTAGGCAATAGAGCTAAGGCGCGCTGATAAAGGCGCTTATCTGGTGATCTATATTTTCCCCCCATTCATTGTACATACTTTTTTTGTTGTTTAAGTGGTGGGCAGCTATAGCGTACTTCAGATTACAGATCGATTTTGTTTACCCTGGCTGTTGGAACCCAGACTTTGAGGCAGTTTTGCCAATTATTCTGGACTTGCTGAGATTATTACCATTATCCTAAAACGTCTCGAGGACCTTGAAGCATCGGCTTTTGCTGGTATAATATGTAATCAAGCGCTCAATGGGATCGTCTTGCTGAGACTAGTTGCCTTCACCCACTTCATAAGTTCATAAATAATGCGCTCTCTAAGACGATTTGCGTATGGAAATACACCCTAGTTAGGCCGGAGTCTAGGTGAGTTTGTCTTCATATCGTATTTTCCCGTTGTTGGATTGCTCCTTATGAAGCTATTATACTCATCTTGCTGAATTTGATCACACGAAGTATGTCCACGATTGAGTTAGTTGAATCCGTCATCATGACTATGAAAAAGAAATAGCTTAGGAAGCACAGCGCTAAGACCATCCAGACAGTGTCAACATATAGGGCCTTTAAGGGAGGGCTCGAATTGAGGGGTCTCATAGAATTTATATGTATATCTGTCTCCTTATATCCTAACATTTCTTAGTACCAACTCTTGGATATAGCAAGGTTTTGATCAACTCGGCGAAGGCTACATGCCATTGTCGATTTACCATGTAGCGTGTAGGATGCTAATACCAAAGAAGACCTGCTACCTTCTGGATCCGGCACTTCTAGTTGCTAGAATCATAATGCCGTCAGCATAAAGAATGGCTACATAGTTCGTCACTTCCAAATTGGATTATGGGGTCACATCCAACTTTGTGTTATATCAGTTCTACGTAGACAGCCCCTCTTCTGCCTCCTCCACCTGCCACCTTCCTTTCATTTGCCCCTTCTCGCCACAACATTAAACAAAGACTATCATCCACTCTTGACTCGATCACTTCTTCTATCTCCAAGTCAGCGTAATGACTGAGAATACCTTTTTTGACGACTGGACAAACCGAAAGGTTGACTTCCATCGTGGGCCTGGCTCGATGTGGACCCTGGAAAAGTTGTACGGCGAGAAGAACAGCCAGGTCGATGATGAACGGTTCTACGAGTACCGGTGTATCGGCGGCGCTTATGGCACTTTCTTGTGTCACAACGTGATGGACAGTACTTATCGCGGTGTGATGAAAATCTTTATGCAGTATATCTACAACCCAGGCTAAAGCAGTTTTACATGGCTTACAGATCCCTAGTCCCTTACGATGGATCTCAGCGCGCGCCGGCCGAACATAGGAAGGCTCAAGCCCAATCTATTCCCGTGGACGATTTTAATATTGATAGTCAATTAAACGCACTGAGTACCCTAACAACAAAGCACTGCGAGTCTAGTCCAATAATTCTAGATATAGAATTCAGCACTCAGCTAGCGACAGATCCAGTGCCTGGCGGATATATCTATTTCGTTCTTACAAATTATCTACCTGGAATAAAGCTGAGCAAGATTATCTTCTGGATTTTGAAAACCTCGGAGAGTGAGCAGATACGCCAAGCCTTTAACCTGGCCTGGAAGTAAGCCCTCTATCCCCTTTTATTAAGATATAAGTTCTGACTTCTTTGATATTGTCTAGAGATTGTGTTAACCCAGGGATTGTACCGCGGCTCCAAGAAATAGAGCACGTCTTATGGGACGCAGCAGCGAAGAACGCGTATGTAACGACTTCTGTTCACAACAAATAAGCCACTCGTTGGGCGTGGCTACTGACTACCTCTAACCTTTCAATCGTTATATCACCAGCTTTAGAATGAGTGAGTCTGCAGCGGAAAGTGACGAGTGGCGGGATGCTGAGTGGATTGTTTGGGGCAGGGCAAAGACTCAAAATAATCGTATCTGCTTGGAAGACCCAAATAAACACCCGGACATGAGCATGTAGATACTTTGATTTTGTGGAGAGGCCCGCTTTTGTTCTTACTTCGGCATAGGTTTCGAATTGATTCGTTCGTATTGGGATTTAATGAACACAAAGGAGTCAGTCGAGTAGTACTGATACAAAACTGAGCCATCAGCGTCTTTCAGCAACTGCGGGCCGTCGCCTTTGTGTCACCACGCAGGTACAATGAGAACGCATCTCGATACCCTGAGCACTCAATGCTTCAGGTCGCACTGGATGGCCTGCTTAGGTTATAGCTCGTGGATATGCACCTTCCTGCACTTTACCCGGTATGGCTTGCACGCCTTGAAGGGCTGCGCCCGATGTCCGTGACGGTCACACGGTGCATATAGAGAAATGAGTGGGTCTTTGTTGTAATATAGCAACTAATAGATATTTCGACTCTTAGACCTATAAATCACGACCTAGCTTCTAAGTGGCGCACCTAGGCAAAATAAAGGGCTAACGTGTTGCTACTGTGTTGGAAGTAAGCTGCTACGCTACATATACAGGTTCCATGGATACGTCGGTCGCTACAAATAAGCTTCTCCAGCTGCTGCCTCGCCACCATTAAATCAGTCGGCCCCCAATCCTGACTGACGTAAGAAGACTTGATACCATCTTGGATTGAGTTTCGATGTCAGGTTGGAATTGCTGGCGTTATCAAGCTTATCGGATGGAACGTTTTCTGGTCCACGTACCCCGCATCCGAGACCCTACTCTGTCAAGATTATGCACGTTCGCGATAAGGGACTGCCGATCAGCATTTAAATCGACCTTTGGTATCACGAGAGATACCGGACTCCGAGATACTACTACCAGTACCGACAGACATATATTCACGAGCTATCCCCAGCCGCTTCGGTGTATCGCACAAATAAACACAAATAATTGCTACAAGCCTCCGAAGTATTTTCCGTACATATTCTAACCTGGTCGCTTTTATTGCACCAGAACAGCAATGGATGTCAGAGAACCACCAGTCATCGACTTCGCGCGTTAGTTTCCAACCTTGTCCCAATGGTTATATACTCATCAGGATCACAGCATTTTATGGCCCCGAAGGCGCCGCAAAGGAACGATTGATAAACGAGTTGCGCCAAGCCTGCACGGAGTTTGGCTTCTTCCAACTTATCAATCATACCATTCCAGCCAGTCTGCAGGACTCTGTCCTCCAGCAGAGCAAAGAATTCTTTGAGCTTCCAATATCAACAAAACAAAAATATAACAAAGGTCAGTACTCCACAGGAACATAAGGAATCAGCCATACTTGGAGTCATCCGCGAAAGATATACTAACTCCTACCTAAAATCACGTAGGTCTTGATGGCGACAATCGCGGCTACGAGGGCTTTCGGGCGCAGAACTTCGAGAAGCGAGGCAAAGGTGACCTGAAGGAAGGTTTCTACTTAGGCAAAGACCTTCCACTTGATGATCCACAGGTGATGGCGAGGAATTTTGATAAGGGGCCCAACAAGTACCCTTTGGAAGTTAGCGAGCCAGCTAAATTCCGAGCTGTCATGGACGAGTATCATGAGGTAATGACCTCGCTTGCTACGGGGATTCTGAAAATGATAGCACGTACTCTAGAGCTAGAGGAAAATACGTTCGACGCGTTTTGCGAACATCCGATTGCTATCCTTCGGCTCCTGCACTATCCGCCACAGGATCCTGACAGCTCGGATATCGAGAGAGGTGAGGCCTAGTTCATATTGTTCATGATCAGTGCTTACTTTAGTTGGCACAGGCATTGGCGCTCATACCGATTTCGGTGGTATCACTATTCTTCTTCAAGACACAACCGGTGGCTTACAAGTTTGGAACAATGTCTTGTCGGAATGGGTAGATGTGACTCCTGTACCGGGCGCCTATGTCGTGAACCTAGGCAATATGATGATGCGATGGACAAATGATCGCTATCTATCTAACCTTCATCGCGTTATCAACAAGAGCGGCAAGGAACGCTTTAGCGTTCCATTCTTCTTGTCTGGTAACCCTGACTACATCGTCGAGTGTCTCCCGACCTGCGTCGGGGCCGGGCCTAAATACCCTCCTATAACTGTGGGTAAGTGGATGGCTGGGCGATATGCGGATACGTATGGGACATCGAATGAAGAGGCGATTTCTGAGATGCGAGAAGTGCCTTCGTGAGGTGTGCTCGCGGGAGGAAGAGGCTTGTAGGTCCAGGACACAACTAACGGGCAATCGCAATGGCCCTGTGAGCTTGTACATTCGTCTATCCTGGAATGTGTAGAATGGCTGTTTATATTCACATGGGTTGATTGATACTTACGATTAATACATTGGAAATTGACCTGCCTAAGGTGGAATGGAATTTTAAATCTGATGTGACAATAAGACAATATCAAATATGATTGGATATCCCAGGATGTTTACGAGTAAGGCTGCGCTACTCGCCCTTGTCTCAATCTTCCTATGTTGTTCAACCGTTCATACCAAGGATGTTGTGACCCAGCTTCCACAAAATCCATAGTTTTCCTCACTTCAGCATCTCTGGGCGTTGTATTGTTATAATTAGATTAGATCATCAAAGAAATTATGTCTGATTGCTCACCGGACCAAAACTCCAATTCAGCAATACCGGAGTTAGACGAAGCACAACAGCGCTACCTGGAAAAGCAAAGACAGAAGACATTCGAAGCAGGCAAGGCACGCAAGAGCAAGGATTCCTGCTCACCCTGGCCAGCGGAGGCATGGCGGGCCGCACATGCCAGACTACGAGCTGGTGTGAAGCAGCCAGAACCGAGGTTTCCTATTATTATCACCGATTTCATGACCCCTCAGAAGGTGCAAGAGCTTTCTGGTCTCCCGTCACCACCAGAGATGGGATGGACAACTACCACTGGATTCAGTCAGGAGGAACTCGGTCACCCGGAGAAGTTGCAGTACTGCGTTGTTACTGGCCACGGTTGCATCCTTCATTTGCAAGAAACTACTAGTGGAGAGGACGTTCTTGTTTGGTTTGAAGGCGAGAAAAGGTACGCTTGGTCAGCGCACGCATATAGGAGCGATGAGGAAAGAAGACGGATGATTGTGTGGCGAGGTGGAAGAATGGAATAGGTATATCTAAGTCTGAAGTTTTACAACATTCCTGAGGTTTTGATGTCCGAACACCTTAGTTTGACTTTCCTATCTGGTACCGAATCGACCGATAACAGGTAGCCTTTTTGAACTTCTGCCAGCTGTATTTTTTTGGCTTCATCCGGGATTTCTGTAAACTTCTTCGAGTTGCTCATGTGGAAGCTGAAAGTCCTCGCTTCTAAACGCGATATCCCACGCCTCAACATCAGCAGGCTCATGCTCAAGATCATTATTATCATGAAGAAAACTGCACGATAACAATAGTCTCTTCCAGCAGCCGATGGCATGCATCTTCCATCGCATCCCGAAGTAGAGGTGCATATCTCCGACCCCAGACGACACGAAATTTAAGTGACGGATACTGATGATGACCAGCATGGTATTGAAGTAGATCATATAGCAAACCAAATCGAAGACCTGTCTGTGAGATCGGCAGTGGCTGCACCGCAGTGTTTGACATCTCCATATTCGGCACTCTGTCCTGGGTGTCGAGTACTGAAGACTGTGCAGTAGAACAGCCTGAGGGACGAGTTTGTTTACGTTCTAGGCTGGTGAGATGTATCACTGAGGTGGTCAGCTGACCAGCTAGGTTTAGCAGCACGGCACTTCTTAGTCAAGACTCAACCCATAACTATCCCTTTCAGCGCTTCCATCGCTCATGCAAATCCTCCGTATTTCATCTCATGAGGCAAAAGCTTTTACCTGATTAGGAAATATTATGGCCTGTATCAGAGTGGCCGTAGATCCAACAAGGAAATTTGGACACATTCGACCAATCAAGCTAGAACAGGAATCACAAACACAAGCGGCCTAAAACGCCTCTTATGTTCTAGTCTGATTTATCACTAATATATTTTCCTACTGCTCTGACAGACGGATTGGCAGTGAAATGGAAGTAAAGATCGACAGCTCAGCCACGATGCCGAGCAGTGGTGGTGGATCTAGGATGCCTTCTTTACTTATTTTTGCTATGAAAGGCAATGGTATAACAATTCCAGATCCTCGCAAGTGACACCCGCTCACGTGGCCAAGGACCTTTGCTCGAGTCACCACTCAATCTAGGATTCGTTCTCGACACCCGCGACGAATCATCACGCATAATCCCATCCGTACCAAGATCCCCCGGATGAGTTGTCCTCCAATCCCATCATGCCCAGACCATCTTCCAAGCCCTTAGCGCCCCCGATCCCAAGGCTCCATTGTCGAGCTCCGTTGGCGATTCGCAACGATCAATGAAGTCGGCCAAGATACTAATGTCTGGTTCCCAATAATATGTCAGGAGCGCAATGGTAACCCCTCACTGCCCTTCGCCTCGTACCTTGCCTCTCCCGCAGCTAGAGCTGGGGTATAAGTGGTTCTCCCGATATCCCTGGAAGCTGTCTGGATTGGATCGCCATTCACTTTGATCGTTCCTCTTTCCTCTTCAGCCACTTCCGCTCCTATTCATCCCATCCTAGTCCGGCATTTCCAGTGAGATCTAGGACATACACTCTCCATTCCTTTTCAACTACTCTTTTGAATGGGCATTGAAACGTCTCCACCCGATGTCGAAGAATCGACGGAGCCTCCTATATGTCCTTATCCGAAGGAATCTAAGTTGCAACCAAATAATCATCCCAGCGATGTAAAATCGGATCCCGAGACTGAACACGGGGCACCGGAGCACAGTCCGACTTCATTAGAATCCGCGTCCAACAACTCCACTCGCCAACAGGATTTCCGCAGTTTGTTACAGTATGCTCACACTATCGACCCAGAGCACTTGGCTGTCATTCTTGACGTTGATGTTCGGTAAGCTTCCTATGGGTCTACAAGGAATGTCAAGCAACATATTGACAAGACACAAGCCATGGCCTTTCCAGTGCCGACTCGGCAACTCGCCTACAGCGAGATGGACCCAACAGGGTCCGAGAAATGGAGGGTTTATCCGTATGGAAAATACTGCTGAGGCAAGTTTCCAATAGTTTGACATTAGTATGATGCCCGCCTACATACCTATTGCTTTCTACGTGTCCAATGTAGGATGCACATTATCCGTTCGTCTAACCACGTAGCATAGGTTCTTTTGATCACCATGGCGATATCCTTTGGTATCGATGACTACATTGAAGGAGGAGTGATAACCGCAGTGATCCTCCTAAATATTGTTGTTGGGTATGCTTCCCTCTTTTCTACTCTCGTGTAGATATTACTTTCGATATTGCAACTTGCAACTCGCGGAATGCTCAAGCTGATACTTCCTCGCCTAGGTTCGTACAAGACTACCGCGCAGAAAAGACAATAATGTCTCTGCAAAGGCTATCGGCACCCGTCTGCAAGGTTTTGCGCGATGGCAGGGTTTCCTCTGCAAAAGCCGAGTCACTGGTAGTAGGCGATATCGTGCAACTAGCGGTGGGTGATATCGTCCCTGCAGATATGAGACTCCTTGATGGTATGAATATCTCAGTGGACGAGGCATTGCTGACTGGGGAATCCTTGCCGGTGACCAAAACGCCACATCTCACGTTGACCTCGCGTGATGTACCGCTTGGTGACAGAACAAACATGGCATATTCCGGCTGCAGCACCACGCAGGGTCGAGCTACAGGTGTCGTTACCGCTACGGGGATGATGACGGAAGTCGGCAAAATAGCTCAGCTACTTCAAGACAAAAGAGACCAGGGCAGTGCCAACCCGTTCGTTCGGGCGTTCCAGAATGTAAAGTCTACGACCAAAAACATTCTAGGGCTCGTCGGGACGCCATTACAGGTGAAACTGAGCAAATTCGCCCTTCTCCTTTTTGGCCTTGCGGTTCTTCTGGCTATCATTGTCTTCGCCGTTAATAGGTTCGATGTCCAGGGAGAAGTGTTAATCTACGGGATTTGTGTCGCAGTGGCGGTCGTACCTGAGTCCTTGATTGCGGTGCTTACCATCACCGTCGCAGTGGGTACAAAGGCAATGGCTAAGGGAAATGTCATTGTGCGCAAGCTACAATGCCTTGAGGCTGTTGGTGGGGTGACTAATATATGCTCCGACAAAACTGGCACCCTCACACAAGGCAAAATGATTGCTAGAACTGCTTGGATCCCACGAGCTGGGACGCTCACAGTCAGCCAAACAACCAACCCGCTTGACCCGACGAGCGGGTCCGTTCAGATTGACGAAGTTGATTGGAAGCCGGACGCAGTGCAGGGTAACAGAGCACTAACTACCTTTTTGAATGCCATTTCACTATGCAACCTTTCGACTGTACAAAAGGAACAACAGTCAATGCCATCGGAAAAGGAGCCTGAACATGGCGCGCAAGTCAGGTGGACCGCAGTTGGGGAGCCTACTGAAATTGCCCTTCACGTCCTCGCAATGCGATTTGGCCTCGGAAAGCCAAGCGTACTACAGGATAGTAATTTACAACTTCACACGGAGTACCCATTTGACTCGTCAATCAAACGGATGACGGTGGTTTACCGTAGTCCTGAAACGAGCATGAACGAGGTATATACGAAAGGGGCTCCAGAGGCAGTTATTCCTAGATTGAATAGCGGCGAGATAGAGAAGTCTTCGATCCAAGACACTGCAGACAGAATGGCTGGAGAGGGGCTTCGCGTTCTTTGTGTCGCTTACAAAAAGGTCCCAATTGACAATGAGTCTGAGGTATCCTCGCGTACCACAGCTGAATCAAATTTAAGTTTTGGCGGGCTCGTGGGACTATATGATCCTCCTCGGGTTGAGACTGCAGCAGCAGTGCGGAGATGCCAAATGGCAGGCATCGCTGTACACATGTTGACCGGTGACCATATTCGGACAGCAACAGCTATTGCATCGGAAGTTGGTATACTGGACCCTGTTATGGGTGCGAAATCCAGCAGATTAGTGATGGCGGCGGAGGATTTCGATCGACTTTCCGACATTGACATAGATGCTATCGAGCAGTTACCGCTCGTCATCGCGCGATGCAGTCCAACTACAAAGGTCCGAATGGTGGAGGCAATGCATCGGCGTAACGCGTTCTGCGTCATGACTGGTGATGGAGTCAATGATTCTCCTGCTTTAAAGCGCGCCGACGTGGGTATAGCAATGGGTAAAAACGGAAGCGATGTGGCCAAGGAAGCTGCCGATATGGTTTTGACCGATGACAACTTCTCATCCATTGTAAAAGCAGTGGAAGAGGGAAGAAGGCTTTTTGATAATATTCAAAAGGTACACGATACTGTTCTCGCTGAGCTTCTATGACTTCGCTAACCGCCGTCACAGTTCCTCATGCACCTACTGATCTCAAATATCGCACAGGTCGTTCTACTACTCATCGCTCTGGCATTCAAAGATGCAGAAGGAAACTCGATATTCCCCCTCTCTCCGCTAGAGATCCTGTGGGCCAACCTAGTCACCTCGTCGTTTCTCGCGATAGGACTCGGGCTTGAAGAGGCTCAGCCCGATATCATGTATCGCCCCCCGCATGACCTGAAGGTGGGGGTGTTCACCTGGGAACTCATCACTGACAAAATGATATACGGAACGTGCATGGGCTCGTTGTGCCTTGTGGCCTTTGTATGTGTTATCTATGGAAAAGGCAATGGCACCTCTTCGATGGGGCACGATTGTAACGAAGCATGGAATGAAAGTTGTAGAGTTGTCTTCCGGGCGCGAGCGACAACATATGCAACTTTAACCTTTTTACTTCTCGTCACGGCCTGGGAGGTGAAGCACTTTTCACGATCATTATTCAACCTAGATCCGGGCCGAAATCCCGGCAAGCTGTCTGTTTTCCATTCCATCTGGCGCAACCGGTTTTTATTCTGGGCAGTGGTCGCTGGATTCGTGATCGCTTTTCCGGTGATCTACTTACCAGCAGTAAACCGCATTGTTTTCAAGCATCAGGCAATCGATTGGGAATGGGGCGTTGTATTCGGTTGTGTCGTGGTCTACTTAGCGATGGTGGAGATCTGGAAGGCGACCAAGCGAGCCTTCGGTATCGGTAGTGGGAAGAATGCCACTTTGACTCTGGAAGATGCCGAGATGAGGGCCGGTCTTGCATCACCGGTCCTGACTCTGAGCGCCAATGCTAGTGTGGATGCCAGTGTGGAGATGAAATAGTTGTGGAAGGATCTCTGACAGGGGACGAGAGTTTAGGTGGAGGCTGTTAATGTTCAACCATGGGCAATCTGCAGATCATTTTGTTCTCATCTTTGGCCTTTTTAGGTGTTCAACACACCTTTATTTCTTTTTCTTACATTCTGTCATGTTGTTTTCATCGCTTTCGCAGTGCTCTTATGATGTATGCCCAACCCGAATACAGTCGCTTATTGCTATCCGCACGTTGCTGTTTGTGCGACCAGAATGGAAACACTTGCTATCTTACCATAACTTAATTGCCTCGGCGTCCGATTACCGCGTGGGAATCGGGCGCTAATGGGGCCCAGAACCTTAGGCCACCGATCACGATGATCATACGAGAAAGCTTGCATGAGTACAAAGCATGACAAAAGTCCTAGACAAATAATGTAGATCGATCTCAAGGGACCATGGAGCAACGTATGACAGTGATCGGAGTTTCCTCGCTTTAGTAAAAACTGTCCCATAAGTCTGAGCATGGTCAGGGTATACGTATACGACCTCAGCTCACGGTCCCCTGCAGCTCTAGTGGGGTCAATCCTGCATGAGGGCTGACACGAGAAACAGACCCAATCTCACCCCTCACCGTTCTTATCTATTACTCCCTCCCTCCCTCCCTCTTCTCAGTTCCTCTCCTCAATTCCTCTCAAACCATCAAACACCACCAATCCACCGAAAATGCGCATCCTCTGCCTCCACGGCCGGGGCACCAGCGCCCAAATCTTCAAATCCCAAACCAGTCCGTACCCCAAACCCTACCACAACCGCCCAAGAATAACACAAAAAGCTAACTTAGAAGACCAGCTTCCTTCCGCTCCCGCCTCAACGACCTCCCCATAACCTTCGACTTCATCGACGCCCCCTACCCCACTACCCCCGCCTCAGGAATCGACCTCTTCTACGATCCCCCCTACTACACCTTCTGGCCCGACGACTCGCCCACCTCCCTCCAAAACGCCCGAACCTGGCTCCTGAACCACATCGCCCAGAACGGCCCCTACGACGCCGTCCTCGGCTTCTCCCAAGGCTGCTCCCTAGCAGCCCTAACCCTCCTCCTCCACGCCCACGAATCCCCACTCACCCCTCCACCCTTCAAAGCAGCAATCTTCATTTGCGGTGGTGCACCACTCCCCCTCCTCGAAGAACTGGGGTATACCATCACCCCGGAAATGAGATCCCGGGATACGGAGTCACGGAAGAAATTATCCATTCAGGCTGATTCGGCTGCGATTCTGGCGAAAGGGGCGGAGAGGTGGGGTGGGGATGGTGGTGCTGGGGATGTGGTTGATGAGGAGAGTGTTCGGGGGGAGATTGAGAGGTGTGGGATTGGGAAGGTGAAGATTGGGGTTCCGACGGTGCATATTTACGGGAGGAGGGATCCGAGGTTTGTGGCGGGCGTGCAGTTGTCGGGGATTTGTGAGGGAAGTGTGAGGAGGTGTTTTGATCATGGGGGCGGGCATGATATTCCGAGGTCGTCGGCGGTTAGTGAGAGGTTGGCGGAGTTGGTGAGGTGGGTGCTGCAGGAGGGGGGTGTGGTTTAGCTAGATTCTTTGGTTATGAGGTTGCGGATAGACGTTGGACAGGATATTATATATCGAGTTTTGTGTCTGCGGCCAGTCGCTCCGTACATTATTCAACCAAATCTCGAAAAAATACCACCACAGGCGACAGATTGGCGGCTCCTGCGAGATCTATGTATTGGGTCAACTGATAAGATACGGTCCTTTGGGAACTACGCGCTTCCATGACCCATCGTCTTGCATGTTATTCTATGTCAATTGAGGCCAATAATGGATTAATTGTAGGGTGGGACCGGCATCCGTGGCTTGCCAAGCAAGAACCCTTATTCTCCGTAGTACTATTAATTGAGATCAGGTAAGTTAACGATGTTTCTTACAGTTGACACATTCACTGTATTTGAAGCATTGCCCCAGGCTGAGTTTCTTAGGCAAGAGTGGGGAAAGAAAGGGTCTCGGTAGAAATTACCAATGACAGAAGGTTTCCACTTCCATATCCCCACCCTGTAATATAACCTGATATGACTCGGTCTATACCGAACTACAAGGCGGCTCTCTTGAATGACCCGCAGGAGGGTTGGAGATAGATTCCGTCGGGGCGCGGAAACAGTGGCTTCGAGGATCGACGTGTCAGATGCAGCTTTCAGCCCACGCCGTAAAGGTGGGGACGTGTACGCACGGCGACACCAGCACGCGCGATCCTTCTACACTCTCGCAATCTCGTCTTTCAACTTTTTCATGCCGCTTCTTCCATCGACTTACGAATCCGAATACTCTTGAAGCGAAGCTGTACTTGTTGGTCGGTTCCGTACAGATAACACAATTTCTGCAAGACCCGCGACCGTAAGGAAGAGTGCTCGGGGATACAGGCCCCACCACTTCGTTCTATAACGCCACACTACCATCGGACTATTACTCTCGAGAGTATCGACAAAGTCCTCTGGATCAATCCGAATCATGCGTCTACTCAAGACGACAAAGTCCAAAGCCGGGGACTTCGAGGTTAAGCTATTCACAGACGAGCAAATCCAACATCTGCAATACGCAATCCTCTCCCATACTTGGGGTCCGGACGAGGTTACTCTACAAGATATCAACGACCCCAGTGGAAAGTCCCGGATGGGCTACAGGAAGATTGAAGACTGTTGCTCGATGGCCCGCAGGATGGAGTATCAATACGTTTGGGTAGACACTTGCTGTATTGACAAAACAAGCAGCGCAGAGCTATCAGAGGCAATCAACTCTATGTTCCTCTGGTACCAGGAGGCCAGGGTATGCTATGCATATCTCTTTGATGTACCAGGGACGGCGTTTGAAAAAAGCAGGTGGTTTACCAGAGGATGGACTCTCCAAGAGCTAATTGCTCCGCAGGATATGATATTCTTCGACAAGAGCTGGAGGGAGCTAGGTGATAAGAAGAGTCTTGGGAGAAAAATATCTGAATTCACTCGCATACCGGAAAGTGTCCTTTCCGGTGAGAAAGATATTGAAATGTTTAGTACTGCACAGAGAATGTCATGGGCGGCGGAACGACAGACATCCAGAATTGAGGATCGTGCCTATTGTTTAATGGGGCTCTTTGGCGTCAATATGCCGCTGATCTATGGAGAAAGAGAGGCAGCTTTTATTAGACTCCAGGAAGAAATCTTACGGATCTCAGAAGACCAAAGCCTATTTGCTTGGAAGTCTTCAGATACCCGGGCTGGACTTCTTGCTACATCTCCTTATGCCTTTATTGACTCCCACGATATTGTGCCATGCGAGACATTTGATACTTTCAATAACCCTTTGATCATTAGCGGTAAGGGCATTCATCTGGACCTTTACCTCATAGGCTTAGAGCAAGTTGGACTAGGCCTGGCTGTTCTTCAGTGCAGGAAAATCGGTAAGGGGGATACGTCGGTCGCCGTCTTTGTGCATGACCCCTCTTTGACATTGGATCGAGTCAAGAGAGTTCATTGTGACGATCTCCTCAACATTGATCTCAAAAAGTACAGGAGACACCAGTATCGTATGACAAGGATGTGTATTCAAGCTGGTCGCATGACACGTTCCCAGATACCGAAAGTCTCCGAGGCATACAATATTTCTTCGCCGATTCAAATTTACCCTAAGACTACACCGATGCAAATCATGAATTGGCATAGCTCGAGGGCAGAGGTTTATCTATGGTTGTTGGTTGCCGGGGGCGATCTTGAAGCAGCCTTAAATAAAGTTTCGAATGACCGGACGCCACTTTCGTGGGCTGCTGAGAATGGCCTTGAGAGCTATGTGACTATTCTGCTCAAGAGGGGTGCTGCCGTTGACCTAGGTGGCAAGGCGGATGCTACGCCCCTATCCTTGGCGTCTCGCAATGGGCATACTGCTATAGTCAGGCTGTTGCTAGACAAAGGTGCTAGTACTGGGGTAACTGATTCGAGTGGCAAAACGCCACTGACCTACTGCAGTCAAGTTGGAAATGAGGATATTGTCAGGGTGCTGATTGATAAGGGTGCCGACCTTGACGCGCAGGATCAGAATGGTCACACACCACTGACCTGTGCTATTCGTGCTGGTAACGTGTCTATTGTGGGGATACTGCTTGATAAGGGCGCCAATCCAAATGCAGAGGATCGAGATCGTGGCACGCCACTGGCCTCCGCTGTCCTTGCTGATAACGTGTGTATTGTGGGGATACTGCTTGACCATGGCGCCAATATTGACGCAGAGAGCCGGGATGGTCGCACACCATTGGTCCTCGCTATCCGTGGTGAGAACGTTTCTATTGTAAACATACTGCTTGATCATGGCGCCAAAATTGACACAAAGGATTGCTATGATCTCACACCACTGGTCCGTGCTATTCGTGGCCATAAGCTGTATATCACAAATATACTACTTGATAAAGGTGCTGATATGAATGCCAAGGATGGATTTGGTAGGACACCACTGGTCCATGCTATTATGACAGAGCAAGTGGCCATGATTAAGATACTGCTTGATAGAGGTGCTGATATAAACCAAGCGGATAGCGATGGTTGGACAGCATTAAACCATGCCATTCATACCGAAGATCGAACTATCGTTGAGATGCTACTTGAGAAGGGGGCCGATGTTGAGGCAAGAACAGCAATTGGTCAAACACCTCTGATGGTTGCCCTTGAAGACTGGTCAAAAGCACCTTCCAAACGCTCTGAAGTATCGTATATTAGCAAGATGCTGATTCTACGTGGTGCGGATATCAATACAAAGGATGAAAGCGGCGAGACACCATTGTCGATCGCCATGAAGCGACAGCGCAAAGATGTCGTCAAGCTGCTGTTAGCGGAAGGCGCCATTCCTGAGACCAAATCTCAGTCACTAAGGGCCAAATTAGCTCGAAGCTCGCACCCAGGGCGTTTTCAAGCTGTTTAAGTCAAAGACTTAGAGATCTATTTCTCACCACCCCATAAACATCGCTGCATCTAATGCCGTTCTTGGCCGTCGCGCTATAGGATACGTCTGGGACTATAGTTGTTGCCGAACAATCTCCTAAATATCCTAATCGAGATTGTAGTTGTATTCTGGCAAATAGGTTGAGTTTCCATCATATTAGCCATGCGCTAACAAACGCATGTTTCATAGCTTAATCAACCAGTACTCCCTCAAAACAGATTGTAACAATTGATTCCTATCCAATTTTGCTAATAATCGTATAATAGTCCCACATAAACAATGGTATATCCAAAAAGAAAAACCTACAAAGAACTCTTACTCTTCAACAAATGGGCATTAACCGGCGTCAAAGCCTTCCCCTTCAACAAAAAGCCCTCAATATTCTCCATCGCCAACCTCTCAAACCCAATATGGGTATCAACCGTCCCACCCGCATTATGCGACATCGCCATAACCCTGGGATGCTTCACCAACCGCGGATGCACATACGGCTCATTGGCATGAACATCCAAGCCCGCCGCCGCCAAATGACCCTCATCAAGCACCTGCACCAACGCCTCCTCATCCACCAACGACCCACGCGCAATATTAATAAACCTCGCCCCCTTCTTAAACTGCCGAAACCGCTCCAGCGTCAGCAACGTCTTCCCAGCAAACGGCGTCGCAACGACCACACAGTCCGCATCAGCCAGCAACGATTCCAAATCCTTGTAATACGTCGCGCCGACCCGAGACTCCTGCTCGGGGCTCTTCCGGAAGAGATCGTGGTAGGCGATCTTCATGCCGAAGGCGGCGTGCGCCTTCTGGGCGATCGTGTACCCGATTTGGCCTAGACCGATGATGCCCAGGATGTGGTTGCGTGGGTTGCGCGCCGTGAGGGGCGAGTTTTTGTGGGCGTCGGCGAAGGCTTGTGGGTTGGCGGAGTGGGCGGCGTGGTGGGACCAGGCCAGGTTGCGGAAGACCGACAGGATCAGGAAGATGGTCATGTCGGCTACGGATTCCGAACTTGCGGCGGCGCCGTTGCAGTAGATTATTCCTGTTATTTCATCCATTATTAGCTGGCTGTCTTTTCTGTCTGTCTGTCTGTCTGTCTGTCTGTTTTCCCCATACTTGTGGGTTTTGTCTTTTTACCCCACAATATGACATTATCCCCAAATACAGTACATTCTTCGGCCTTAACCGGGGTACAACCATTCCCGGAAAAGGCAAGTAGAAAGCCAAACAGGAAATAAATGAATGAAGACATACCATGCTCAGCAAACACATCCACATCCGCCCAATCATACCCGGCCCCGGCCGAGGCCATGATCTTCACGCTCTTCGGCAAAAGCGGAATCAACTCTCGATCCCAGCGCCCCATCTCGCCCCCCGTGTTCCAGAAGGGCCGGAGGATGGCATGGAAGTCCCCCCAGCGACGCTCTTTCAGGGCCCGCATGAACTCTTCCCTTTCGCGCTCTTCGGCGCTGGGATGGATGATTTCGAATTCGGAGCTGAAGCGGGCGTAGACATCGTGGTTGTATTTGATGTTGTCGCCGATGTGGAGGATGCGGAATTGGGGCATTTTTGATCTTTTCTTGGGTTATTTTTCTTTTGAGGAGCTCTTTGGGTTTGGGAATCTGTGGTGATTTCGTGCGGTTTATCTTATCTCGTGTTTTCTCTTTTAATACAGGAATTAAGGTTATATTCTGCGTTTCTCTTCTGTTGTTGGTATACTTATACTTCCGGGGTGTCAATTGCCGTCGGTCAAAACCCGATTGCCGACGCTGCGGAAATCCGAGTCGTATTGCCGTCACCGCTGCTGCTGGGAGCTGTTTTACCCCATATGGGGCGATACTTGCTGTGAGGGGAAGCTGGATTCCTTGTCACAGATTAATTGGTTGAACATCCTGCAGATCAGCTGTGGAAATCGGGCGTAATTGCCCTATGGAGTTCTATACGGGGTTTTGAAATTGCCCAAGTCAGCACCAACTATGCAGTGCACGTGCACCAGCGGGTATCAGCAACATTTATATTCAGTGTAGAGTCTAAGCTGTAGCTAGAAGCAGGATATATCAGTAGTATCGATACTGGTAAGCTAAGTGAGGAAGCAAAAGAGAGGAAATATATAAATCTACCAGCAAAACGATGCCTCGTATAAATCTATAGTTCGCGTCCCCTGGTTATCCCGAACGCATTTGCGGACGTCATCGCCCATCCCGCCTGGTCCGCACACGCTGACTGCCATCGCCCCTACTTGTTGCGCCTTCTCGCTCTCTAGGATTTGGTCGAAGGATGGTTTGCCAAAGACCATACTGATTGGTACGCTTGGCGGTGCGGAATTGGTCCAAGGGCTCTCGTCGAGTGAGTACTCGTCTGTGCTTTCACTTAACGTTAAGTATATTTGGATGGAGAGAGATAGTTCTGGGAATTGAAAGTAGGTGTGGCCTTTTTGTTCGTTCGGTACTTGCAGCGCTGGATGGTTCATAAGAGACGTCATCCACGGCTGGATCCATTCCAGATGGTCTAGAAGAACATCAGTGAAGGTTTCTTTGATCGGTGGCGCCCAAACTCACCAATCCTGCGGATGACCCAGATCAGGCTGACCTTCCGAACAGCGGTCGACTTCTGCGAAAATCCACTCAGGATCTCATGTAAGTAAGACATTGGATGTGTGATTCCAATACCGCCTGCGATCAGAAGAACTGTCCCGTAAGAAGATAGAGAATGGAGACCGCCTAGACAGACAATCAGTATAACCCACTAATCATAGCGTATCCGCTACATACCGAAAGGACCTTCTACTAGAGCGGACGCGGTGAACTTTCCCTCCATCGACTTGTTAACCTTCTCGAGAAGCTTATTTGTAAATCCGTCCCGTCGCTTGATCAGGAAGGACATGACTTCACGCTTCGGGCCTCCCAACAAGATGCTGAGTGAATCATTGGATCCACGCTTTTCGGTCAAATTTGTTCGGTCGTCTGTCCATGCCACGGAGAAAGGATGCGACGTCCAGAGCCCCAGCGAAGGCATGTAGAGATACATGTATTGCCCGGGTTTGAATGTCCATGACCGCGCCAGGGCTACATCAACGCGAGCTACATCGCCAGGAAGAAGCTCCACAGTAGCCATTGTACGTTGTTTCCCAAAGTTACGCCAGATAATACTTCCCAAGCGCCCAATCCTCTGTTAAGCGATGTCAGCCTTGACTTCGATCAAGTCTAAAACTACCAGAACAAAACAGGAGCAAGGGGACACATAGAGTGGGTAGAATCGCGGTTTAGGTGGAGGAAGGGAGTGGTAAAGACTTACATCAAGGCCCCAAAGAATGAGTGTGACCAGCAGAACACGTTGGAGAACCAATCCACGAAGGTGATACCAGAGTCCCACAAATGACGTTATTGCAAGTAAAATATGCAGATGAAGGAAGAATTCGTAAAATGCATGTCTAATAGGGGATGTGGACTGAAACAGTATCACCATGAACGCAATCAGAGCCTATCATCATCCCGACCCGTTAAATCATTTGCGACAACTTGAGTTCCACGTATAGACTTACAACAAATCCTTCTATGAAGAAGGGTGTGTTCCAGAGCATATGGGTCACCTGCGACATGCTCACTACATAACGGTTAGTCATCTTCATCAAATCAAGCCAGACGGCAGAGTTTACTCACTTTCTTTGGCCTCCCCGGCTACCACACAGGCCATATGAACTACGGCCTCGCCGATGATGAGACGCCCAATCCATCGATGCATCAGGTTGAATGTGTCAAACTGCAACCCTAGCATTGGGATAAGGGGGTTGTTACGAGCAGCAGTGAGAACAAGGGCGGGCAGATTCATCACACAAAGGTGGCCAGCGGCATATTTGATTTGGTACATGGTCTCCTCATAACCTGACCACCAGTTTGCAAGCACAAAGAAGAAGATGATGTTCAGCACGAAGTAGGCGAGAAGTAGAACAACCTCCAGCCGTAGTGGGACTATCCCCATATGGATCCGGCCCAGGAGGCGAAACTCGCGACTGTGTCGAAGCGACAATAACGGTGCGTAAAAGACATGTTTGTTGAAAAACGCCGAAAGAGCACCATTTCGAGCGAACTTTTCTTGTTTATCTTCTCGGAGGATCTCACGCAGACGTCGATGGTGTCGTAGCCTTATGATAGAGCGGCTGAGGAATGAGACAACAAAAAAACCCCCAAGGACATACAGAGGCGTGGCCAGCGCAGGGTTCATAGGAGGGTGGTCATATCGGGTGTGTTGCTTCCCCGGCCCTATCTGATCTACTCCCATGTCTCAGAATTGCTGGATTTAAGTTGAAACTTGAGTATGAGAATCAAAGAGGACTGCTTAAGCCGCACAACCACCTCGAGTCAGCGTTGACGCCTCCCTTCAAGCTGGACATGTACCAGAAGGATTATGATGGCTGTCTACAGCAAGATAAATATACAGGCACGAGAACAATGGGTTTGCGCTGCCATCACACACGGGTCTTGTGCACGGCATATATTTAACGATGCCGTCATCCATCTTGCCGTTAGCCTAAGTCATCCATGGACCGCACCGTGACAGGTTAGACACCCGCATTCTAGTCAGTCGGCTAGAAATCGGGAACAGTGAAGGTCATTACAACCAAGAATGTGGGGAACGGAGTTCTGGAATGAAGAGTGTACCCAGTGGTCTGGGCCGGAGAGGGGTGCTGCTGTTTCCCCGCCTGTACCTTCAGCAAATCAACAGACTGATGACATAGACTCAATCTTTGAAAATCAGTTCAACAAATAAAGTCATTACTTTGTCCGTTGGTCGGATGCACGGGGTGGATCTGCAGTTAACTGGGCGGATGGAACCACGGCGCCGCAAACGGATATACAGAAACCTGAGGGTCTCAACCCACCATCCGCAACCACCCGAGGCTTCGACGATCTATTCTGCAAGAGCTACCACACATCTTCTAAGCGAGCTTTTATTTCGTAGAGCCTGAAATTTAGGACGATGACGTAGGAGAGTTGCCGACATGGATTTGTCATGAGGAAACCATCCCTTCATTCCCAGCACGTGGCAGTGCCTGCCATGAGATTTAAACTGGTGATCAAGATTCAGTCAACTGAAACTGGTACTATCTAGGCAGCGTAGGCACAGAAAAGCCTTAGGCTTCTATTGACTCACGGCCAGAATGTTGTGACTAGAGCCTTCCTACAAATGGGAGATCAACGTCATGAACCGGACACCACGGGAAGATTGCGTAAAGGTGAAAGCGGCTATTATTTCGGCAAGTAGGTCTTTCTTTGAAATAAACAGGGCTCCATATATTATTGTAACGTTATGATGTTTTGTACATTTAGACTTTCGTCTGTTGCGCAAGTCCCTGAGGTAACCATGGGAGTTCCCAAGGGGCGCGGGTTTTATTCGGCTTTCAAGATGACGAAGTAGCTGTCATGAGTCCTTTCATGATAGAAGCTTTCGAGGTCCCATGTGCCCCGCCGCCAGTCAAGACGTCAAGACAGCAAGCATAGTGCAGCTCATATCCTTGTTCCTGTCCTGGAAGATAATATGGCACGGTTGCTGCACTGACGACATGCCGGTAAACGTTGCCCAAGCTGTGTTTACATGGTAAACTTGAACGTCACTGAGATGTCATTTAGTCCAAGCAGGATCACAATCACACGATCGATACAGACTGGAGAGCAGCTTGCGTCAGCCTTATACGAGGTGGCAGGTAAAGAAGCTTAACTTGCCCTGATCGCCGCGTGGCTTAAAACTTTCAGCCACACAGGCCGCATGCGGCGTAGCTTCAAACTCGGTCCGGGAACATCGTCGGTCCCTTGCAAAGTTAAAAATACATCAATTCCCTGATGAGAACGTCAACGAACGGGTCCGGGTCGACGGGAGCGACAAGAATAAATCGAGATATTCGAACAGTGACTTGCACGCCGCACATGTTATTAGGCATTATACACAGGCAAACAACCAAATAGGAGAGGGACTGCTTTAGTCTAATTCGGCTTTTTGTTGGGCCGGAGGGAAGATACATAAAACAGGCCGGAGATCAACCGAAAAAACGCCATGGACCGATAGTTATTGTATATATCCTGATACCCATTTTCCATCACTCACAAAATACACCCTAATACCAGAAGTAGCACATCGCGCGATACCAAGTGTCCCTTAAGTAACAAGTCATGAGATAAACCAACCCTTAGACAGAGACATCAACCGTAATACATGCATACGAAGGTAGACCCCGTATTTTCAAGCCTCAACCTCACGCGAACTTTCCGGGTTGGGGCAATGGGCTGGTTTGCTATTAGAGGTCGCCCGTCTGGTTTGTCGCGAATCCTCATTTGATTTCTTGCGTGGCTTCTTCTTGTTGTCCTTATTTTGTATAGCCTTACTGCGCTCCTCTTGGATACGAGAATAGTCGACCAAATCGACCCCCGCGCTATGGCACAGGGATTTGCACTCTGCGTCAACAACTCCGACGAGATGAGAAGTAAATCCATAGAAAGCCGGGTTATACGCGTTCTTCGCCCAGTACGATAGCTCTGAAGCCACACGACTTAGATTGGGGATCAGAGGCGAGCATTTCGGGTTGTAGGATGGCGCTGGTCTGTCGGACTCATTGTCAGACAAGGATCGATGTCTAGAAACAGGAGAAGAGGGAACTGAGGAATCGGATGAATTCATGTAGTCGGTATCTGAGGCCAGAACGTGCATAAGATGATAGGTAGCGGCGAATCCAAGGAGAGTTAGCTCAACGGGGTCCAAAGGTAGCTGGTTAAACCAAGAAATGGCTTTCTGCATCGTGAAGGAAGCGGGGAGAGAGGTATCCCCGGTGGTCCGTGCTGTGAAGATGGCCGCAATCATTGCACACCGCACGGCAATATTGATCTCATCACGGACAGATACGGGGAGAGAAGAGTCGAGGAAGTTTGAAGCCTGTGCTTTCTTGGTCTTTCCTTTGTCCTTGGGCAGAGCTGCAAGAACCATATTGATATTCGCAACGCGATCTTGTTCGAAGAAAACAGCTTGCATAACCAGAGCACGCGTATGCGCCGCCGACGGCTGAGGGGCTACATTGAGAGCTGTTCTGAGTTTGGATTTGAAAGCATCGCGGCTCTTCCTCCTGTCTTGGCCGCCAGCACTGGCCTCGAAGTATCTCAGAAGGGCTCGTTGCAACAGATGGCTAGACCACCACGCAGCAAGCGCATCCAACGAGGATTGGATAGCAGGATCCTCCTCCACCACGTCAAGTAAGGCTTCATCGCCATCCGTCCCTTCTTGGGTGGGACGGTTCCAGGTGAGATTTGCGGCTCTTTGGATGACACTGTCAATCATGACCTCCTCACTATCGAGCTCGAGTAAGGCAGCTAGATGACTTGGGAGGGCATCCGGGTGGTCCTCTGGCAGGGACGAATTCATTTTCCGAGCAAGGTCCCATTGGTACCGTGCTAGGCTACGCGCAACGTCGTTGGAGACGTTAAAGGTCCAAGAACCTGGGTCGCCCACGCGCCAAAGCAAAATGCGAACATGGAAAGCTTTAAGCATCATTCGCATTGGGCTTCGAGGGAGGGTACCAGCAGCGAAAATGGTCAAAACGAGACGACTTTTGCTAACCTCTGCGTCGCCTCCAGCCAGTTGAGCATCGATCGCGATGTCCCATGTCTTCACTCGGCCCTTCTCATCCTCTTCGGTAATTCCTGTGGCCCACGAGTAGAGCTTCCATCCGAGTAGACAACGCAAGACGTATTCAAAGCATCTCGACGTCACAACATACCACTCGTGGAAGAACCTATGTCGGGGTACTCCAACCCGCTGGATGCTAGTCAGCCAAGCCTGACGCCGGAAGTTGCTGGACGATAGCGTGGCAGAAGCTGATTTGGAAGAGTACTGAAGCCCAGGCCCGCCGGAGTTGAAAAGGTACACGAAAACAATAAACGCACTGCCGACGATGAGAGTGGCAAGGATGAGAAAGTGGGAAATAGCCCGAGCGTGCCATGAATACCAGAAGCTCCGAGCCCACGCAACCCAATATCCGGCCGGTGGTAGTTGCAGGTTGTTGAAAAAGTTGACTGGGATAGCCAAGAGTCCTTTTGCTGTCGACTCTGTCTTCTTTTCTGAACTCATTCCCTCGAAGACCATAAGACCAGCAAGCGCGCCCAGCATGTATTTATTAGGATAGTGAGAGCGTTTGCGGCTACCCGGCTGAGGGGATGCATTACCACTGCTTGGGTATTGGATGTAAGACTGTGACCAAGACTCGTCTCTCGGAGCCGCAGCCCGCATGCGCTTGAAGGCATCGGGCACCTTGATCATACCCTCTGGGGGATGAAGAGAGGTCGGAGAGGGATCACTGGAAACATCCTCGGCGTTTGAGAAGACGCTAGGTGAGGAGCTGGCACCAGACTCGGTGTAATTGCTCGGTGAAGAAACTGATGCCGCAGATGTCACATTCTGATCGACGGCCTTGTCTAATTGTCGTAGTCTATTCTTGAGAGCAGTATTTTCATCTTCCAGTCGCTTATTACGAATTTCCAGATGTCGAATATACTCGGTTGCCTTGGAAAGGATAGAAGCCTTATTCAACTTGTTGGCTGGCGTGACACCCTCCCCGTCGTCTTCGTCGACCAGATGTCTCGAAGCCCGAAGGCTGGGGACGCTATCTCTGAGCTCGGCGATTTTCTCATTCAGGTTGGCTCGGTAGCGCTTTTCGATCACATTGTGGGCGCGTTTCTTCGAAGGCATCTTCTTTCCGAGCGGAGCTGAGCCGCTAACAGTTGATCCATCGTCATCGCTACCGGACTTGCGTTTAGCACCTGCTAGAGACACAGGCGATCCAGATGTGGTCGACTGGGCAGACTGTATGTCTGTGCCAGCATTTGAACTTCGATGAGGGGGGAGCCCGCCACCACCATCCTGGCCCAGGAAGGAGTCAAACGGAAGATTCGTCACGCAATCGAGTGAAATATCTGGGGAGAACTCGGACTTCTGAACAGCACCAAGGCTCTGCTTGCCGATAGAGGTGCCGGGCGAGGTGAATGAGAAATCGAAGGGCGACTGGGTAATTTCGTTGGTGGATTCTGGGAAGGAGTGGTCATCCCATCTCATCCATTGTGTCCAATCCTGGCCCGAATCCTCCGGGGACGACTGTGGGAACGCCATGGAGTCCGCCTGCGACTCTCTTCTGTCCGAAGACTGGGCCGGGGAAAAGAGCTGGAAATCGCTACCCATGCCAGGCATAGCCATTGTGTCCAGCCGCCAGGATCTGGACCATCAAGCCACTATGGCTATGAGTCCGTTTGCGGTGTATATGTGTTATCGCGAAACAAGCCTTGGCTCCTATTAACCATCGGATATTGACAACGAAGGTGGGAGCAGAAGGGTGAATGGTTCCTCTGGACAAAAGTACCAGGTAGTGTAACCTAGGGTGTGCATACCTCAGGCAAAGGGAACAAAACCCGGCTAGTGGCGGGTTAGAGTTGAAAGGTGATTGATGATCAGCCAGGACCGAACGCGCTAAAATTTGAGCTGTGGAGAATGATTTGGGGGGGCGATAATAGAGAGACCCCTTTAAGGGAGCGAAAAGGAGAGAGAGGCTATATCGGGTGGCAATTGATGTAAGAGTCAAGTTGTGAAAGGAGTGATCAACTTCAGAAGTTGGAGTTGTCCGTCATGACAGACAAATTGAACTAGTCAGTCACGTTGGGGTCTTGACAAACAGAAAAGAAAACGAGCGGAAAATTAGTGTTTCCCAAGATCTTATCGAGGCGGCGTTGGGTGGTTGAGTACGCGGCTTAGACCCTCTCACATGGAACGGTACGAGCCACAGTTAGAACACGCTGCCCCAGCAGATAAGATCTTCTTCTTCCCTTCTTCGTTTCTTGTTGTTTCTTTTCTCTGTGTGTTCGCCACTGCAGAGACAAGGATAGAGTGATAATAGATTTATTATTGGAAACCACGTCGCAAAGCAAAGTCACCTGGTCACCCTTCTGCACATGGTTGGAAGAAGGACAAAGTGGTGCCTGACAGCGATGGCGACTGACCCTCGGCCAAGATTCGGTGCTAAGCGTCGTATGATCGCGGGACACTGCTGTTCCGGCAAACCGACAGGCGGTCACGGTATTACTGAGCTGGGTACCTGTATCGTTGCCGGCTAAGTGGCTGTATTGTTGAACCATGTAATCTTACCTTTCGCCCCAGGCGACCAATGAAGCTCTCCCCTGGCACGTGACCTGACATCATGCCGTTTATTTTGGTGCTGCTCGGCGCTCTGGACTGCAAGAACTAATGCAGAGTGCCCCTCAATTGACCCTATCCACTTAAAGTACGGAGTCAGAGTATTGTTAACTTTATGGTGTACGAAGTACAAACTGGAGACCATCAATGGGAAATCAATTCTAACATTGAATCTTCAATTATACATCCATGCACTAACTTTACAACCATGCATCATGAACTGAGACACTCTAAGAGCCAACCGACTCAGGCGCGGAACCTCTTACTAGCTGTCGTTGAGTTCCAGCCGCTCTGAAGACCCCAAGCCTTAACACTAACGCTAGCCCGATCACTGAGATCCTCTGCGGAAACAGCCAAGGTATCGAGTGGGGAGCTTGGGAAGAAAGTCATGGTTCCGCTTTGGATCCCGTCCTGACCAAGGAAGACTTCAAACACAGAGCGGTCAATAACGCCCGAGAAGCTGAATGTGCCGTTGCCAAATGAGGAGATAGTGGTTGTAGAAGATGATGTATAATTTCCATTATCTTCAATCGTGAAAAGATGGGTTCCAGCTCTGCTGATCCAGAAAGAACTATCATCCAGGGACACCCCTCCGTCGAGGAATTCGCCCGATGCAGAGGTGAAGTTGAAGTTCACGCGTCCGGTAGGCTTGGCAACATCGATGCCCTTCAGTGTCACGTCGAAATACACTGCATTTGATGGGACCCCAGAGAAGTTCGCTTTCACCTCCCCAGAGTGGACACTCTTGCTCACAAGCTGTCTGCCCTTAAGAGCAGAAAGGCCCTCAAACGGGCTGTGAGTCACAGTCCAGACTCCGTTGACCTTGGTTAGGGTGTGCGCTCTAGGTAAAGTCATGGCGCTCCTCCAGCCTTCGAGCGGGCCAGTGGGGACTTCTTGGGTGTAGTCCCAGTTGCTAGCCCACCCGATGGAGACAGGAGGCTCGTTCTCAGGAATACCAGAATACCACTGAGCCGCATAGTTGTCCTTGGAGAAATCAAAAAGTGTCTCCTGAGCAACTTCCGAGGTGAAATGGGTGCCGTTGAAATCGCCAACCACATAAAATGTTCCCGAGCCTCCAAGAGGAGCGCCAGGATTCACAGAAATGAAAAGCACGAACTTGCTTGTCTCCTCAGACACAGCGCGATCCACCGAAAACTTGACCAAGTTAGGACATTCGAATTGGTCACCCGGCAGCCCTTCCTGGGTGAAGTTAGATGCATGCGTCCAGTCTTTGAGATTGGGCGAGGTATAAAATCCAATGACCAAGTCCTGCGCATAGGCAATAGTCATCACCCACTGCTGAGTTTCAGGATGCCACACCACCTGCGGGTCACGGAACTGCTTCGAGCCAATGTCGATGACCGGGTTGTTTTCATACTTGGTGAAAGTGTATCCACCGTCGCGAGAATAAGCAATGTGCTGTGTTTCCAGTGTCGGGGTATCTACTGTGTAGATGGCTATGACGCCATCGTCCTGATCGGGAAAGAATCCTGAGGTGTTGTTGCTGTCCACCACAGCAGATCCTGAAAAGATATACTCCTCAGGCTTATCCCCAGCGAGGGCGATAGGTTGATTCGTCCAGTGGTATAGATCAGGGCTGGTGGCATGACCCCAGTGCTGATTCCCAGCTACTGTAGCTGTAGGATTATCTATTCACACATTATTACACGTGCATGGTTTGAGTGACACGAACGACTCACACTGATAGTATAAGTGATACACGCCCCTCTTGCTATCATAGAAGAGACCGTTTGGATCGTTCATGAAATTGGAAGGTGGAGAGAAGTGAGTTTGAGGCCGAAGGTCTCCAGAATAGCTGGCAGCTTGCGCAACTGCCGCAAGGGCAGGAAGGATGAATGGTTTGATATGCATCTCGTCCGGTCTCTTACATGAACGATTGGTAGCGACCTGGATTGCAATTCCGGGATTCGTTCTGTCGGAGGGACGTGACGGGAGTATTTATATCCGATCCCCCTCGTCAAAATCCCCCGTTGACGGCGTTGCATGCATGGCATTCTCTTCATGGAAAGGCTAGGCTCCATGGCCTTGGGGTTCCAAGGCTCCAAGTGGACGAAGCCGAGAACTCAATTCAACCATATGTGGATGTCAGACGGTCTGACCACTGCGATTGCTGGTTAGCAGGGCGGCATACCCACGTCATGCATACGAGAAAATTAATTCCCACTGTCCTAAAAGCGCCAAGGCGTTGACTTAAGAACTAGTGTGGGGATAATGCCTTAAGGTACTTCATATTTTTGGTTATGACTGGCCAGGTTCCTGGACGGATATCTGCTCGTTCTCGACGTTTTAAACCCCATTGTCCCATTCAATGTTGTTGTTCAGGTATGACATTTTCGAAGAACTGCCATCTACCCTGTGCTCACAGCGATCGCTCCCGCACTGCTACCCCGGCCGGAGAAGTGTCGTGCTGGAAGCGGAGCCGAAGTAACGGCCTTACCGCCGGTGATTTATCGGGGGATTTCCTCTTCACACCCCACAAATAACTAAGTCCACAGCAGCTCCTCTTCAGTGGAGTAAAGGCGGCCAGGAATTACCTATTCTAGAAACATACAGTTGTGGGCGAATACAGTGCTAGTTTCAGTACAATCATGGGCATTGGCCGTTGGTTCCAGGGTTAGCGTGCTCATATACAAATCCATATCAAGTTGTGGCTCACCTTCACCAGACACCAGTTTACTCATTGACTTAGCTATGTGCAATTAAAACCGGATGCCCAGCCTATACAGAAATGGTTGCTACCACCATCTCACTAGAACCATGGGGTTCGCTCGGAGACGTTTCGGCGAAATTTCCCCCACGTGGAGACGAGGCATTTTGAAAGCATGGGAAACATTCCACTCGCACGAAACCATGACTCTCCGATTTCTAATCATTGGATGAACGAAGTACACTGGGTCTATCACAATATAACTACCAAAAACAGCACACTATACACATTTGGAAGGGCCTCGTGGAGATAACCCGAGCTTCCTATTTGAGTTCACCTGAATTCGCGCATATCCACCTGATTACTAGATACTAACTTCAAGCTTGGCTACCGAGTCCATCAACTCCCTCACCGTCTTCTTCGCACCCTCTCCGGGTTCCTCATACGGCGTCCTCGGCTTCGCCTTCTCCTCGGCCCCGTCAATTCCGGCCAAGGGCGCCGAGTAAATCGCGGCAGCATATTTAGTAGACGCAATGCCACTCTTGCAAGGACTCTCCGCTAACGCCGCCTTCTGCTGCAAGTCCAAAGCCTCCGCCACCTTCCCGGCCTTATACAACTCGTAAATCTTGGCCGAAGTTTTGGGGAACACATTGGCAAACGCCCCAATGCACCCAGCAGATCCAACACTAAGCCCTCCAATCAAGAAATCACACTGACCGCCATAAACAGCAAACTCCTCCGGCTTAAGTGTGGCCGCCAACCTCGTAATCTTACCCACCGAAGCACAAGTCAACTTCACACCCACCACATTGCTCTTTCCATCTCCCCGGCTGGCAGCAGACTCGCGCACAATAGCCGTAATAGTCTCGGAATCAAGATCAACCCCATTACACACCCCAGGGAAGTTGTACACAACAACCGGCAACGGCGACTGACGCGCCACATCCGCAAAGAATTTCTTCACAACGGCCGGCGTCGTCGCCTTTCCGAAATACGCCGGCGGGAGAACAAGCAAGTAATTCGCACCCGCAGCCGCAGCATCATGCGCTAACTCAAGCACCTGCTTTGTGGAGTGGGCACCCACACCCGCCATGAGCGGGAAATCGGGACCGACGGCTTCGCGAGCGGCAGCGATACATTGGGCGCGCTCTTCGCGGGTGAGGAGGAAGGCCTCGGAGTTTGTGCCGAGGATGACTAGACCTGCTAGTCCGGTCTTGGATAGGTAGGAGTAGTATTTTTTTTGTGCGTCGAAGTCGATTGTGTCGGTGCTATGGTCGAAGAATGTGATGGCGGGACACCATACCCCGGCTTTAGGGACGTGGGGTTGCGGGGTGACGTGGGAGCCCATTTTGCTTTCGTCCTTCCTCGGGAGTCAAAAATATGTTCTATAATTTTATAATAAATGTAGAAGGTTAAGGTAGTAAACGTAACAATGTAAATGTTATCTTTTTATAAATTGTCTTTATATTAATCTGAGGATAATGAGATCTTATATATTCATCGCAAAGCGGGGAATGAAGGAAAAGTTTCCGTGCTCGGGATGCAATACCGAGATTTTGCCCGCTTATCGTCCACTATCTACGGAGTTTTGGGCCGAGATCTCCAATTCGTGGTTTCTACTGGGTGGTTTGTCCTTAATGCTGTTTTTGGTGTGCGGTTCTATGACGTTGGAATAGGGATTTGGGAATTTGGCGTGGAGGAGATTTGTCGGAAGTGTTGCCGGTCGTTAGTGAATCATCTTCTTTGAACATCGGTATAGTTATCTACGATTATATCTACATCTACGTAGCTCTTCGCCAGCAGTATTAGGATTTCTATTTCCGGATTCGGCCCGACATGGTGCTGCTTTTGTCTCAGAGACCAGCACTGGGTTGTGGGGTGAGCGCCCAGGTGCGTGTATGGAGTGCTCGGTGAATGCTCCTAGTTGTCTCTGGGAGTAACTGGGACGCAAGACCTTGGGTCGCAGAACCGATAACACTCGATATTATCGAACTATCCGACCAACGTTGAACTGATCCAACGGTATTGCTACCCCACAAAGTTCGCCATTATGGAGCTCTTATCGATTAAAAACTGTACGGGTTACAGCACCGTGCCATGCCCATGTCTTGAAGTTCTATGCACTTCATCATAGGTCAACGAGGCATATCTTGAGACTATGTGAAATTCAATTCACTATCGCGAGATCCCGAGGCGGACGGCTGATGAATAGTACTTCAGGAATCGGCGTGGCCAGCGGGGCTGCAAAAAACAGACTTCTTCCTAAACTCAGACTTCTTTGCCATATTGTTTCAAGACTATTAGCGGTGTGAAATGGCGTTCGATCACAAAGCCAGTACTCACTAGGTCGTCCCAGATTGGAATCTGCTCATTGGGAAAGTTCGTCCATTCCCGAATCTTGACGGGCTAAGATTACGGTCAGCGTTGGCATCTTCTGACACCTTGTTCCCTATATTATTGATTCACGGGTCCCAAAAACAAAAGCGCAAGTGGAAAGGGGTATTCTAAAGCTAGTATTGGAGCCATAACAACCTAGGATTGATTAATTTCCGACATACAACCCTCCTTCCTTGCCTCCCAGCTTCATCAATGCTCGAAACTGTTCGACGCCGTTCGCCTCCCAATGTTTAAAATAGGCACGATAAGACCAGCGTGTAATTGCCCGGGTCATCGGAATCTATACAATGACTAGCCTTTACACGATACTAAGGATGAGTAGATACATCTCCACTTGAGTTGAAAACTAGTATGGGCTGCGAGGACTCCATCTCCGGGTCGCCCGAGCCTCCCACGGCACTGCATGTGGTATCATAATGGAATTCCTCTCCACAAGTACCCATCCCAAGACTACTCGTAGTAGACCTCAAATCGTGTTTAGTTCCTCCACCTGTTTGATATCTTCAACAAATGTAGCGCCATACTCTTTTATAATCTGTATCTTCTCCTCCATATTCTTTGCTAAACTTATTCTCCCAAAATCGCTTGGCAGTTGTCTGGTACTTCGAAATCTTAATACCCATACACCTACTCTATCTGTTGGCCAACCATATACCATTACCTTCTCTTCTTCCTCTGTGATCTCTCTTAAGCCCATCTGTACATCCAACCAATCCTGCTTACTCGGCCAAAACGTCGCGCCAGTTCGGCGCAAATGATTACAGAATCTATCTTCTTCGTCGGTGTTAGGTGAGCGCTGTGATGTATGAGAGCGCGGGAGCGATAAAAAAAGCATATCAAGAAGATCAGCCTCTTTGATAAGAATTCCACCAGTGGAGGGATAGCCATAGACTGTACATCCCAGAGTGCCGAAGACAGTCCGTTCAGTTATCGATAAAGAAGGGCCCATGGGGCATGAAAAGGCCCGTGGGGCATGAGAAGGCCCGGTCCTGTGGATCATCCACTACTGTTCGTTGATAAAAAAAATCGGGAAACGGTCCACGTTGATAGGAAGTAAGCGGCCTATGGTTTGTTGACAGAGAGTTGATAGAAAACTGAGGGTGATAGCGACGAGCATGCTGTTAAACCTCATATTTCAATAAGACCGATGTTGGGTATCACGTGACTCGACCCCAGAACCTCATGAGCGTGCTCTCAGGGTCATATACTGTGTGGATAACCGTTTCAATACATAGGGGATCTCGCGATTCATGTGGTCGGTAGTCGGTAAAAAGTCTTGTCACTCCACGTGATGCTAGCACCGCCGTTACAGTTACAGAGCGGCGAGCCAGCGTAACATCAAAGATTCTCCACCATCCCTGAGTCATTGGAAATGAAGCCGAACGAACTAATGGATAACAACGGCCCCCAAAAAACCCACCTATTCATCGTATCACGGTGGACATCTCAAGGGGGAGCTGCCGCCGCTTAGATTGGACTCAGCGCTACCCTGTAAGGCATACAGCACTTTAGACGAAGCGTCCAAATATTAAGTAACCGACCCATTATAACCAAGTTAACAGGATCGCACCTGTAAGCCGGAGGATACGGAGATCGTAAAAACGGCGAAAGGTCTAGCATTCTGAATTTCTGTGGGATTGACAATCTATATATTCACATATTATATATCACAGTTACGGTTACGGTCGTGTGGACCATATACAACTTTCATACCAGAGATCAAGGTGAGGAGTTTCGTATATAGAGTTCAATTAAATATGGATACGATGGCGTAATGACTATTTAATTAGTGAACTCATTCGGAATTCAGGTCGTGATATGTTATCGTCCAGTTCGTAACTTGATATGATGTCGTTTTGAACCCAGTTTAATGCTATATAGACATCAGTGGATGGTTACTTGATCAAGGATAAAGGTCTGACTTACCGTGATATCCTCCCACTTCTCCCACCCGCGTCCCTTCACCTCGGCCAGCTCTTCCATGGTATACTGTCGTCCCGTCGTGAAGTATCCGGCGTTGATCTTTGCGTCGATCTCGACACGCGAGTCATCGGGGATCATGTCTTCGGGGATAGGGACTCGTTCGAGGATCTTAATGCCCGATTGGACGATCGCGTCGTGTTTCATGTTGGACATGGAGAGCATGCGGTCGATCTTCTTTATGCCGAGCCAGTGGAGGATGTCGGGCATGAGGGCTTGGAAGCGCATCTATATAGATTGTCAGTAAGGTGATGGTAGGTAGGATAAAGTTGACGTGATGGCATACATCTCTCACACCAGCGATGTTCTCAGTTCGCGTAAAGTACTTATCTGCCGTGTCGCCGCCCCGCTTACGAGCATTGTACACCAGGTACTTGATGACCTCGCCCAAGGCACGACCTTCCTTTCGGAAGTAGATAACAACACCACTGCCTCCGTTCTGGGCTTCGCGGATCGCTTCCCGGATACCGAACGCCAGATATGGTCGGCATGTACAGATATCAGACTGGAAGACATCACTTCCATTACACTCATCGTGGATACGCAAGGCTAGTTTGACGTTCTCATCGGACACACGCTCAGGTGGTCCAAATATATAGACCGTCAGACCACCAATAGGCGGCAAGAAGATCTTAAGATCCGGCCGAGTGATCAACTCCGGGTAACTACCACCCGTGTGTTCGAAGAGCGTGCGACGCAGGATAGGTTCCGAGACGCCGAATCGGTCCGCAACTCCAGGGAGGTACCACACCGGCTCGACAGCGACCTTCGTCACTCGGACTTCACCCGAGGAGTCTACCACAATTGAACCATCCACGTCGAGCTGTCCGTCTCGTACTGCCTCTCCAATCTCCGCCAGTTTCATGTTAGCGCGTGTCACCGCCATGGTAGGCCGAATGTCCCAGCCGGCGTTCAACTCATCCCGGAATTGGTTGACAATATCGTGACCGTAGGGGTCCATTGACACGATCTTGTCTTTGTCGGCCCAGGCGGGCTGCCAGGGGAAATTAAAGGTGGGTTCACTGTTCTTGAAGTCCGGACGGAAGTCAGGGGGGAGGTCGCCGGCAGCGATAGCCAGGGCGTTGTAGATGCTGTAGCTGCCGCCATGGGCGCCCATTGCATTGCGTCGTTTCAGCAATGGCCCGCTGCGCGATACTACCACTGGACCACGGGATTTGGCATCTTTTGCACCCCAGTTTAGGGGCACGGGGTCTATACCGCTTTGCCCAGGATAGGTGGTCAACTAGTTCGTAGATCAGTGCGAGGGGATATTTGCGGTGGAGTATTATAAGTTTGAACTTACGACAATGTGTGTGCTATAATGTGATTCAGGTGAAGGAGCGGCCTGGACGGTTATCCCGTCAGCCCTGGTTGTTTCGGGGCTATCTGTGGTCATATTGGCTGGTGGTGGTTAGGATAGGGATGAGATGGAGGAGGTAAATGAAGAAGAAAGGAGGAGGGAAAGGGAAACCAAGGGATATATATGAAAATCAAAAGCAAGAAAAAGGAAAGGAGCAGATTGTCTCATTTTGTAGCTTGCATTCCCTCCTTACTGCATGTGACCTGTGAATTGGTACTGTAATCATTGACTTGAACTTTCTTTCATTCTGGTCTCTCCGCACCTTATCGTATCGTATCGTCTTATCATTGTTTCCCCTCTATCGATAGTGACCGACTTATCTCCTGGTTTATCTCCCGATAAATACCACCATCTCCACCAGAAACGATAAGCTCGAGAAGATATCGTATATTAATTCTCTACCTCTATACTCGAAACCGAATTTTATTTCACCTCGTGCACACATTCCAAAGGGGTCTTGGGCTCCTGTCTGCTGAATGCAAGATGATGTTGGACTGGGTGCAACGCGGGGTTGCGGCAAATCAAAACCCCCTCATTCCAAGGATCTGGAATGACCTGTCGACTGCTACACTGGAACCACGTTACTCGACATCAAAACCCAACCAAAACTGCTACCTAATCGGTCCTCATCGGCGGAAATTACTTGATAACTGCCTATTACTCAATCAATATTAGATCACCTCCGTTTCTATTGAATCGGTTAGATTATACTCGTAACTCTGTTCACTGTGGAATATATATATCTATGCTGCAGCCATGGACCGAGCCAACCTAGTAGCCTTACGTTCTCTGGAGAGAATATTAGAATGTCTCATAAGACCTCTTTATCAATTTAGAGCTATATGTTTTTATGACCCCCTGCATGAGCTATAGCTATGAATAGTAGTCAAGTGATCAAGAGCTCTCGCGCACGTGACTTCTACTTGACTACTACTGGATTACTGACAAAAGCGACCCTCACGACCCTAATAGATAGCCAGCTGCCGTAGTCAGTTCAACCAGACAAGTTCTCCATTCTTTCATGGGCCGTACGAGCCGGTAGTGTAGGAATGCATTGCGAGACGACGTGAGCGACAACCGTCGGGATTTGTTCTACGGGATTCGACATAGTGGCGGTGTGATGACCTACGACCGCTTTAAAATATCTATAGGCTGATTGAACTTCTTAGAATATGGTCATGTCAATTGGTATCTATTATTCTTCGGGACTTTTCTCCACATAAGAAATCCTCGTAAATCTTCACATAAGCATGAAAGCCGTGACTTCACCGCCCGAACTGGGCCTGGGCGCGGGTGTTCTTGATGGTTTTTTTGATGATGTCCTCAACTTCGTCCCAGTCCTTCGTATCCACCCGCTGGATAGTGCAGTTAAAGTACTGTTGGATTTGGTTGAGCATGTTCCACTCTTCCCGGTTGGAGACGAACGAGATGGAGACACCGACACGGCCGAAACGTCCGGTACGACCGATACGGTGCAGGTAGGTCTGGAAGTCCGCCTGGCGTTCCGGCGCGCCGGGTTGATGAAGCTCTGGGATGTCCTGGGCACTGATTAGTATTTATTTCTATCAATGGTGGCAACGTGTCCTCATCTCGACTCACATAATTAATAACCATGGACACTGTAGAGACATCAATACCTCTGGCGAGCACGTTGGTGGTAATCAACACCTTAGCCTGGCCAGCACGAAATTGGTCAATGACAGCGTCACGCTGAGAGCCCTCAATACCACCAGTCAGGGATGCAACGGTATGGCCTTCGGCGACCATGCGCTTCTCAATCTCGGCGGCGGATGCTCGTGTCTATTAACTGTTAGATGCGACTTAGGAAATGAGCCGGGGCACCAACCTTAACGAAAATGATAGAGGAAGCGACGGTAAGAAGACCGTAGAGCTGGACAAGAGTCTTATACTTATCCTCCTCGTCGGAACAGTCAAGATAAAGTTGCTTGATACCCTCGACGGTCAGCTCTTCGTGCTGCAGCGTAAGCTCGTTGGCCTGCGGGGCAAATTTGGACGCATATTGGTGAACGTGGGTGGGGAAAGTGGCGGAGAAAAGAACGACTTGGATATCCTTTGGCAGCAAACTGGGTACAGTTAGCTGAAACTGCCCTAGCTAAGTATGAAAGGAAGATCGAGGAACTCACGCCTTGACACGGATACACTGGTCGCCCAAGCCTTGCTGGTCGAGCATGTTATCCGCTTCATCCAAAACAAGAACCTTCAGCTTATTCGCAACCATGACACGCTTCCTGATCATGTCCATGACTGTTCCCGGAGTACCAACGACAACGGAGGACTCGATCTTCGAATGGCGACTGTTAGTGTCGGCAGGAACGGCTGTTGAGACGTTAAGACCGTCCAGGAACTGGCCCATGCACTGGACGACACCAACAATCTGACGGGCCAGCTCTCGGGTTGGAGCCAAGATCAAAGCCTGCGGCGTCTTTTGCGCCTGTTCTGTTGAGAGGTCCAGACGGCTCAGGGCATTGAGGACGAACGCAGCTGTCTTTCCGGTACCCGACTGCGACTGGCCGACCAGATTCTTAGGAGGGTTGTTCAAGAGCAACGGGAGCGCTCTTTCTTGGATCTTCGAGGGTTTACGGAAGTTCATGGCAGAGAGTCCTTGCAAGATGCGAGGGTCCCTAGTGATCGACATGTCATCAGCTGAGATGGAATGGCAAATCCAAAGCACGAGGTTTCACATACAGTCCAAGGTCCTCAAAGCTCTTCACGGAATAGAGAGGGTTGTTAGGATCTGCCTGGAGATCGCTAAGTTTGACTTCGACCGTGTAGTCAGGCTCGTTAAGTTCGGAGCCACCCAACTGAGCGGCAGCGCCATCGGCCTGTTCATTGTCGGTCGTTTCAGTAGTTCCTGCGCAAAGGTGATGTTAGTAGTTGTCGTATGGATCACGTATGGCGGCCGCTATTGAAAACAACGCGTATACCTTCAGGCTTCGATCCATCGGCCGTCGTGATACGATCTGCCAGAGGGTTACCAGCGGAGGCAGTTTCGGCAGGTTGTTCCGCAGACATCGTGAAGGAGTTTTGCGGAATAGAGAGAATCAGAATATTGGACAAAGGGTGTCAGGGCGAGGTAGAGGCGATCAAGACGGTGAAGAGACGGCCCGCGGGGTAAAGCAAGCTAGCTGGAGCGGAAAAGGACGATCAGGAGGCGTGGGTAAAAGAGAAAGTGGACCTCTCCGTAAAGACTAGGTATTGAGACAGCCTTCCTCAAACGCAGAATCTAAGAGTAATACAGCAGCAATTATATGCGCCTGGTAGGTATATTCTTAAGAGGGGACGTGACGATAGCCAAAAAACCCAACACCTACCGCCCAGCATACTGCAAACACACTATTCCTGGTTAGGCGAACGACTGGACGGATGTAGTCTAACTTTATATAGAAGGCGGCGAGTTGTGTGGCTCAGTACAGTAAGGCATGACGTAATATTACGCCTATCTTGGCCCCGGTGCAGGTCCAAGAGCCGCCAACGTGGCCTGAGAAAGTCGTTCGGTATTGTCACCGGCGTTACTACAGCCATCTTCCCCGCTTCCGCATGGCCCCCTTCAGGTAGCCTGATAGATTGTCAGGTACAGATCCGCTTAGCGGTTGGTCACTCCTTTATATCCAGAGCGAAGTCACGACGAATCATTCGTGTCGCACAAGAAAAGACAGCACGTGGAGGTACGTGGCTAAGCCAGTTCTAATCATGGCTGCCTAAGTCTAACAGATATTCGTCCTAAAGCTTTGTCCTTTACATCGAAAAAGTCTCATGCGCGCGATCTCTGAGGGGCTGTCACATCTATAATGGCAACACCCGATGTGGCTCCTCAATTTGGAGCGGAACTAAAGGTACTCATGGTACAGACACAATGAGATAGATAAATCTAATGCGAATTTACAACAGGATGCGTTCAAACCAGTCAACAATTGGGTATGTTTTCCTTTGGTCACTTCTCACCTCCTTGCTTCACTGAATACAGTCGTGGCACCATTGACTCCAGCGACACTTACTGATATTTCTTCTGACCAGGTTTCCCACGGGGTACAATGGCTCGACGAGATCCAACAGTTTTACCGGGAACGGAGCGCCATCGAAAAGGAGTACGCCGCCAAGCTGACGGCCCTTTGCAGAAAATACCAGGATCGCAAAGCCAAGAAAATAAGCACATTAAGCGTCGGGGATACTCCAACGATGACTCCAGGTTCACTCGAAAGCGCTTCACTTACCACTTGGACAACCCACCTAACCACCGTTGAATCGCATGCGGGAGAGCGTGATCAGTTCGCTACAAACCTCCTTGTCCAGGTTGCGGAACCTCTGAAACTAGCTGCGACGCAATATGAGGAAATCAGAAAGTCTCACGTTGAATTTCATGCGAAACTGGAAAAGGAAAGAGACGCTGCCTACGGCGACCTCAAGAAGGCAAAGGGCAAATACGATGGGGTGTGCCAAGAAGTGGAGGGAAAGCGCAAAAAGATGGAGAATTCGTTCGATCACGGTAAACCCAAGGCACAGGCCGCATATCAGCAGCAGATCTTGGAAATGAACAACGTCAAGGTTGGTAGCACCGATCCACCCGAAGGCCGTTGCTAACTGAGGCAGAATACGTACCTCATCAGCATAAACGTGACAAACAAGTTGAAGGAACGTTTCTACCATGAATACGTCCCGGAGCTACTAGATGTGAGAGACAGTCCTGGCAATCGAAAACTGCATAGCTAATACTGTTTCCAGAGCCTGCAAAACCTCAACGAAATGCGTGTATCTAAGTTGAATTCAATATGGTCACTTGCGGCGCAACTGGAAAAATCTTCATTATCTAAGAGTATGGAACATATGGCCCATCTACTCAACGAAATCCCACGGAATGTCCCACACCTCGATTCGCTCATGTTCCTGCGCCACAATGTCAGCCAGTCCCAGGAACCACCTAATATGACCTTTGAGCCTAGCCCTGTTTGGCACGATGACGAAGCGCTCGTCACCGATGAGACAGCGAAGGTCTTCTTGCGCAACCTTCTAAGCAAGAGTAAAACGCAGGTCCGAGAACTAAGAGTTGAGGCCGACCAGAAACGCAGGGACGTCGAAACGTCCAAGCGGATCCGCGAGAACATCCAACAAGGCAAAGACAACCGAAGCGAGGTCGAGGTAGTCCGATCTATCTTCTACCTGCAGGGTGCTTTGCATGAAGTGGAGCGGAAGAAGCTCACTGCCGAGGTCGAAACATCCACTATCATGTCGGTAGTTGGTGATCTATCGTTGGGTGCCAAGAATCACAACTTCAAGTCGCAAACGTTTAAGATCCCGACCAACTGTGACCTCTGCGGGGAGCGGATATGGGGGCTCTCGGCGAAGGGATTTGATTGCAGGGATTGCGGATATACGTGTCACAGCAAATGCCAGATGAAAGTCCCCGCAGAATGTCCTGGCGAACAGAGTAAGGAAGAGAAGAAGAAGCTCAAAGCAGAACGACAAGAACAGGCCAATGCTACGCCACACCTCGACCTTGAGCCGACAACTACTGGTTCATCTGCCGCGCCGTCCCTAACTCGGAAGGATACGATGAACTCATTGAGTTCTGGGTACGCGGTGAGTGCCAACCGGACGTTGTCCAACGCCGCCAGCCAGCCAGCATTGGCTAGCCCGACCGAATCAGCTGCTCCATCTTCGGTGCCAGAAGCGGCGGCAACTCCAGCCCCTGTTCAGGAGACCAAGCCTAAGAGAAATAGGGTCCTAGCTCCACCCCCTGCGCAATATGTCAAGGCTCCGCCAGTAGCTGAATCGACGAAGCCAAGCGAACCACGCGGCAAGATGGTCTATCCATTCCAAGCTGGAGGAGCCGACGAAATAACCGTTCAAGATGGGGATGACGTAACTATTCTTGAACCGGATGGTGAGTGTTCCCACATGTTCAATAGAAACGTTGAAGCCTTACTGACTTCCTAACCTTAATTAGATGGATCTGGATGGATGCGCGTCCGCGCTGGCTCGGCCGAGGGCCTCGTCCCAGCCTCTTACGTGGAACCGGCACCCGCGGCGTCCGCAGCCCCTGCGACCAGCCCCGGGATAGCTGAACGCCCGGGATCCACTTATTCCACCTCCTCCGCCTCATTGGCAGGTAGTGCGGTGGGCAAGAAAGTCGGACCGGCCGTAGCACCTCGCCGGGGCGCTAAGAAGCTGCAGTACGTCGAAGCGTTGTACGACTATGAGGCTCGCAGCGACATGGAATGGAGCATGGTGGAAGGCGACCGGTTTGTGCTGGTCAACCGGGACGGCGGGGACGGATGGGCCGACGTGGAAAGAGGAGGAGTGACCAAAAGTGTGCCGGCCAACTACATCCAGGAGGTGTAGTCAGTCGCAAGACTCCGTGTTGTACAGATGTATATACGCACACGGAAGGTATATTTTTATGTCTGTCATTTGCATTGGGGAGCCTGGAGCTGAGGTTCATTATTTTTGGGTTAGCGGTCTGGCTATTGTTAAGTATCCGTCTTTTTATTGGCCGCTGCACATCCTGGCATAGATCATGTAGCAAGCATTCGCCTCGGCTGTATAGAAGTTGGACGTCCTATTCTTCTCAATGAGTATAACATTTGTCTCAACGTAGACATATGTACTTGACCATAATCTATAGCACTGGCACGAACATATATGCATGAAAGAATGTAAACCCCCCTTAAGCATACAAGCTAAATCGCAGGAAGAGGAAAAAGAACCCACCCAATGATAAAAACACAAGATCATCACTCATCATCGTCATCATCATCGTAAAACCTTTTAATGCCCGTCCCTATACCCCCCACCCCCCAACACCACTAATGTTAGAGCGCATCCTCCGACAACCACGACCAATCCTCCTGCAGAACCCCTCCCTCCAACGCCCCAACATCTAAATCCTCCAACGAGAACCCACCATCCCCAAACGCGCCCTCCCCAAACAACAACCGCCCCGTCGGATCCGCATCCAACGGACTAACCATCGACAACGACACAGGCACATCACCCATGGAGCACAACGCCGGCGTCACAAACTCGCCCCCGGTAAACGGCAGCGCCATACTCGACCGCGCAAACGACTCCGGCTGAAACTGCTGCTGCTGCGGCGGCGGCGATTGCTGCTGCGGTGGCGCGGACACCACGGGACCCGACGCGGCCATAATCTGGGGACGACTCTGGGGACTCGGCGAACTGGACGACGGTCTCGGCGCAATAGGAACTAAGACAGAATTCGAACGCGAAGAGACTCTAGCGGCACCTCTCTGGAACAAGCGAAACTCAATGAAACAACCCAACATCAGCCTGTGGTGTTTTATATAAAATGGTTTCCCAGTGTGTGTGTGTGTGTGTGGCTTATATGTGATATATTTCTTTTTTTTCTTTTTTCATTCAGAGTTTCTTTTTTCCTTGTCTTTTGGTCTGTTTGGTTCTAGGTTCATAGGGGTGCTTGGTCACATTGTACTTTTGAAGAGGATTTGGCCTCGGCCTCGCGTTTGAGCTTGGTATGCTCTTCTGGTGTTGGGCAGGGAGTGTTGTGGCATACGGAGCAAGTGGAGAAGGGTCGACCTTTCCGGTTGATGCGGATTAGCGGTCGATCTGGGTGTTTTGTGTTTCTCAGTTAGATATGATACTGTTTATATGCGGGTGTGGAAAGTGAGGATGAAAAGAGACACACACCATGATGTTTACAAGTCGTCACACGGTGTCCGCGGACGCAAGCTTCACAAGCCCACTTTTCACCGTCGATGAGCATTCCTTGAGGAGTAATGAGCGGATCGATGAGCATGGTGGACGGGTGACGGTCAAATTTATACGTGAGCAGAGGGTCTGAAAGAGGAAATGACAAAAAGGTAGGGAAATAAAAAAATTAAATTGAAAGGAATAAAAAATCTCAAAGGGAACGCTGCATCACAAGAAAAAAACCACCACAGCCACAAGCGTCGAGCATACTATGACATCGATACTACTCTACGGGAGGTTACTAAGGAACCCCGTCCAGATTGGGAAGTAAGTCAGTCTGTAAACCCTCACGGAACTAAACTAATGGAACAAAGTTGAGATCGCTGCATGGATAGAATCGGTAAGAGATGCACAAACCAGTCATTTACTATGCGGGATTTTCCCCTCTCAGCTGGTTGCTTTTAATTTACTGTGTGGGAAGCAATATTTTTCGCCCGCAAATTTCTGCTGTGATTACCAGGTACATACATTCCTCATCTGTGTTAGTGACCGCGGCAAAACGGTGAAATGGAATGGTGCAGCAAATTCCCTCATACATTGGTACTTTTTCCCATTCATTCAATCCGGCCGGGTTACCCCCTTGGGATGGATGGGCAATCCTGCTGCCTGGACCCGAACTAAGGTACGGGTTTGCTAAATATTGGGTCGTGGTCCTTGAGATATTATCCGGTAAGTGTCATGAAATTGGAAAGGGTGACGCTCGGGGCAGGTTGTGGCTGGTGCTGGAGCTCTGGTGTGAAAAGCTATGACTTTTTTCTTTTCTATTTTTTTTTTTTTTTTTTTTTTTTTTCCGTTTCAACTTTATAGCTAGTAGCTCTATTATAATTTGAAGAGTTAGGAAAACTTTCCAATTCAAATAGACAATTCCTCTAAAATTGGTATGAAAATCCATAAAAGGTGTCTTCCCCTCAACCCCATTCCCCCTCTGACGTAGCGAAACCGCCCAGATGATCAGATGCAAACTTCAAAGAGATCATCTCGCTTGCAAGGACCACCACCAAAGAAACACCGAACAAAGTAATGAATGGAGGTGGCTGAGCAGCATCGGCAACACCTTGGCAACTTAACCTCTTTCTTTCCCCTTCTCCTCCCCGAAGCTTAAGCTCGAGCCAATCCGGACGGTTGTCGTGGCGCAGGATGCGAATAAGCTATGCTTCAGTATGAGTGATTATTTCCTCTCGGCGGGTCAGGGTCAGATTAGCAGCCGGAGTACGAGCAGCTGTAGTAGTGGTAACTATAGTAGGACTCCATATTATAGCGGGCACCCGTCGTAAGCGAAAATAACGTCGCAAGGATACGCTGTGGTTCAGCATGGACGTGGATTGGTCGTGGTTCAGCTAAGCTACGCTAAGGTTGCTAAGCTAAATAGGCAGGTGCTTCGAGTTGGAGTGCAGCACGATGCATGAGGCATTTTATTCGCTTTGCATTATGATTACTACATGATTCTCTGGAGTCGTGGATCGGGTTGGCTGTACTTGTCAGATTAGGTTCGGAGGTTTTGTGACAACGTGCGTGCACGGGTCAGTTTTTTTCTCTTTTCTTTTGTGCCTAGGTAGTATTCATTTGCTACTACGATTTGTCTTATGATTGTTTGGTTTTACTAAAGAACCACCGTTTCCGTGGCTTTGGGATTTTTGATGATCTGTCTTGTAAGACATTATGGATATACCAACCTCTTTACCTATCTATTTTCCTACCTATTTGTCTATACATTGAATGATTCACGTCTTCCGTCTCGGAATCTCGTGTCTCATGACTTGCCTTCCTCGGATCCCGCCGAACATAACCCTATGTATATCCCTTAGTCAGCAATGCACGTTATGCTCCAACTACTATCCAATAAAAAGACAGTTGTAGATCATCTTTATGGGGTATTAATCTACAACAGTAACCGGCAGGAAACCCGCTCCTCCTCTCTAGGATTTTGCAATTGGACGTAATACATGCCAGGAGCAGCGAGCAATCTTGTTGGTGTTGGATTTCTGATGAACCTCCAGAACGACGAGAATATGAGTCACGCCCTCACAATCATGGATTGAAGGTAAAAGTGAATTGTGTTATCGATTGCAATTGTATACGCGTTTTCATATACCAGTGAAGCAAGTTTCTTGTTTGCCAAGGTGACCCTCGTTCCTCCTGATCTCAAGGAATCTCTCATCGACTTTGACGAGGTTGCAGCCGGAGCCTGGCTCCTTACCGTATCCGGCGCATTCAGCTTCCCATAGAGGCGTTGGGCCCTGGCTTTCTGGCTGTGCAGCCGCTTATCTTTCTACCTATCGCTCCGCCAACACTTGGTCGTTACTTATTCAAATTGAGGGTACTGCCGGAATTTAATGGCTCTGACCCTTCAGATACCGTAGAAAAGGTCAAGAGAGGCATAAATTATCATGTATCATTCTGTTCCGCGCCATAGAAAAGGTCTGGTACCTTGATGGACGTGCCCGGTAAATTCCCCAGGATGGGGTTCCCTTGACAAGGAACGCCTTTCCTATCGTCAATATTCAGACTGAAATGCGCTAGATAAAGTGAAGTCCGTCTTGTCTTTTCGTTTTCATTCAAATGGATATGCCCAAATAGGAACTAACGTTGACCCCACTATACAGCGAACCAAGCCCCTCGTCTACTTCTAGAAATGAGGTTTAGATGATCGCGCTTTCCACGCTGCAAACGGTGGAATAAGTGCGGCTTCTATCCGGCCGACATGGATAGATAACAACAAGCATCCATCACTACCTCGTGACGGGAAAGCTGGAATATGCCGGCAAGAACCACTCCATGCAACTCGGAGTTATGGCCTTGATCAGGCCATGGAGCGCGTGCCTCTCAACTCATTGTCTCTAAGAAAGATGTAGAGAGCTTCTTTGGAAGCTTGTACATGTTTCCAGGACCCCGTCCGGCTGCCTTCGAACAGGAGACTAGGATCTCTGTTTTGTTAGCGTCGCTCCTGGGGTCCGGCATGGGCGCTTCTTTCATGCTTGATCAGAGACGAATACGGTATTGATTTCACAGTCTAAGTGCAAATGCACCATATAATCCTCTTGAGCTAGGAAGCTTGTACATACGGCCATAGGGTGTGCAGAACAGGGCTTCCTGTCCGCTCAGCCGTACCTAAGCCACATATTGAACGCGGTCAATTCTTAAAAAGCCTTCCTCTTCTGAAAAAAGGACCTTACGATTTTAGCGTGTGTGCTGGTGATGTGGGTGAGGACTTTATTACTTCTCATCACCACTCTGGAAAATGGCTCGCGAGTGGTGATGAGAGGTGGTGATCAGGGTTCGCGAGGGGTGAGGAAGGACAGCTTTACCAAGCAAAACGCACGCTAGGCCACTGATCCAGCTGCTGTTAAATAGGCCGAGAGCCCTGTTGTTCAAGATAAAGTTTTTCGGTTCCCATCTCATTCGATCTTTTAAATTGTCTACTGGCCCTAGAGCTCGCATCTATATATAATATTATATAACTATGTTTTTAGAAATAGACAAAGAGTATCTAGAGAAAGTGGTTAGAGAGCGGTAAAGGCTTGCCGAGTTACGTGGGTTTACTCTTGACTATTAACTTTAGCAGGAACAGAAAGAGAACGTTATTTGCTATCCGAGACTGGCATCAGTCACTGATACAAAGTACGCCTAAGTAGTATTTAATTGGGCAGTGTAAGTTATTGCTACCATTTTAGGGTCTATATTGAAAATTAAAATACTGATGCTGGTCGCAGATGGAGACTTTCCCATAATAAAAGGCTGACGACGAATTTCTTTAAGAACGAACCCGACCCCTCCCTACAAATTCTTAAGCTCTTTGCGGAAGAATTTATTATTACGCGGAAAAGGGGGTTGCCCTCTTAGAAAACAGCCTGCCACAACTTTACTAGCTTCACCTCAAAATAGGAGCGTGAGACCTCTCGGACTCTTCCAAGACAGGTGAAAGACGACGTCCTCAACGTATGTCCCCTTCAGGAAGGCTATTTTGTTATGATAATCTGGACGCTGATAAACATAGTTTATCAAAGATAATTTGACCAAAAAATGGGGACTTCCAATAAAACCGCGAGAAGTTTTCTTAGTAACGGCTAAGGATATTGCATACTTACTTCGCCGTTTATTCAGAGACGATACTTATGACTACGTGCATGAGCGGGCATGGGTGTAAACTGGAAGTAGTCTTGCACTTTTTGCGGGCTCAGGGGCTAGAGCTGGTGCCATTATAGAGTTAAGCTCCTATAGAAATACAAATAAATGTCTTTATTATAGGATTAGTTATTCCAAATATACTTTCTAATACATAAGATTACTTATATTATGCACAGTATTTATCTTTCTGTATAAAGTAGAGCAAGTCGGCTGGAAAAGTAAAACACTGGGTAACTATCAACCCTAAATTCCTAAAAGAATAGCGCTACTGAAATAATATATCTCTGTACACCATTCCCTCTCCGAGTTTTATATTAACCGCGGCTTATTATAAGAGACTAGGCCCAAGAATTAATTTAGGGAGCATCCCATTCTTGCTATAAATTTTGTCTATTGGGTGATAGTCTACAGCATTACCAATAATATATTTAAGGGTATATCCTCTGTTAATAAACTGCTGGCCCAAAGACCTTCTAATAAAAGAGAATCTTGAACTTTGCATTAAACAGATACTGCTAAAGCTCTCTCCTTTTTTTTAAATGGTTACTCCTAGTGGTCCAAGGTTAGATAAGGGATTAACCTTCTCCTTGCTAAGGCATCATTTTATCAGTTTTAGAGAAAGAGACGGCTTCCAAAACCAGCTATGTGTCCATGGTATTAGAGGCTAAGTTATAAATAGAGTTGACCGTATATTAAAGCTGAGATGGTCCTATCTTATCACTGCTTTTTATTCTTCTTTTCCTCTGTTGACTTGTTGACCTTGCTGACTTAATTAATATAGCTAAGGCCACGCAAACAACGCGTAGACAAGCACTTAGTTACTAAAATCATAATATATTTTTTAAGTACTAGGCACTGCTTAAGGCACTCGATATACAAGCTATTATATATAATGATATTAAACCGGATTATAGATATCGAGATATGGAGCAGAGTATGAAATATTATTGTGATCTGAATATTCCTCTTCACCTTAATACTATAGCGATAATTGAGTTTAAATATAATAAGAAAATTGTTGGTCTTATTAGATATATTTCTGAACTAATCGACTAAATTGAAGGGGAGCCCAATCTTTACAGATCTCTTACAGCGGAACAATCTAGACTATATATAAAAAAAGCAAGAAAGTTGCGCGCGAAGCAAGATATATTTATTTAATAGTAGTGGAGCAGCTGCTACAATAAATATCTTACTGGGAATCGCTTCTCTAAGCGCGATACTATAAAGGTCTTTAACATTTACTCCAAATATATACCAGTCAGAGCTCGTTTACGCGAGAACCTTTTCAAGAAAGCAACAGTCGATAGTAAGATCGGAAGGCAATACTTACAAGACATGGTTTCACTATGCAAATCAACCGAGAGAGTCGTATACTATCCGGGCCTGGCTCCCGTGGACAGCCTCTGTCCTGTCTGTTCAAAGCCAATGTCCAGGTCCGTTATTTTGCCCTTTTACACTAATCTGTCAATGTTAACAATAAGTATAGTCTTGCCTTGTAAAGCCATGCCAAACACATTTTGCAATGTCAGAGAAAATCATTAGACGCAGCTCTCTACCAGCAATGTTATAAGAATGGTAAAAGAGCCCACCGTCGCGTTCGCCAGACCTTTGTACAGTTTTGCTATCTATGTGCTCAGCTTTCATATTCCGAAGAAGACTGGATTCAGCATTGCAGTTCTCACCTAGCCAATCTTGAACCCCGATGCGGGCAATTGATGTTTCGTTATACGTTGGTGGCGCCCGGATTCTGTCCATTTTGCCTAGGCGACCAAAATAAGAGAGCTGATGAGCGGTTTCGGCAATGGCTGGATAAGACTACACTTCTGAACCACATTGACGGGAACTTGTCGGCATTGCAGCGCTCGACCATGGCTTCGTGCCCCACCCTTGTTGTTCTGGGAAACAGTACGATGGTGTTGTAGCACTGAGGCGTTATTTCTTTGATGTGTACTCAATCGAAGAGCCTCGCTCTAATTGTGTTAGGAGAAAAAGACGGTGGGCTATTGAGCTTAAAGATCCTAATAATATTCAAGACACGGAACAACTCCGCTTCACAGAGAACTTGGCAGAAGGTGCATACGACAGAGAGAATATTTTACAAAGAGAACTCTCTTCCAACTGCTGTGATTGAACTCGAAAGAAAAGACATAAGAAGACTGAATTTTATATAGAGTGACTGCATCAAGTATCCGTCTACAAATATCGTTTAACTAATTACATATCAGATACAAAGTATAACATGTTAGTTATAGCCATTAAACATATCTATTACTGTCCTTATCTCATCCTCTCCTTCCAATTCTGACTGGAGAACGCGAGAGTCCCACATCAGATCAGAGCTGAGAATCTTCCTTAGCTCTGACTAATAGATTATTCTTTCCAGTCAAGCACTAACATCCTCTAAACATAATTTATCGTTTTCGAACGCATCCTCTATCACGGAGTTTTCTAGCAGGTCTAATTCGGCTCGTCAATTTATATATTCTTAAGCTGGGCCAAAAACTTCGCCTCAATTAAATCTTTGTTCCGTTCGAGTTCTTCTATATATAGTCGTAATCGTCTACGGAGCAACGAAACTCTTTCTAAGCGGGAACGGTCTTTTAAAGCATCAAGGAATATCTAAGCGTTGTCCACTAGCTTTTCGATTCCATTAGCTGTTTTCCGAAGTCTATACACTGCTATATACCGCAGTTCTCAGAGTAACCAGAAAACATCGTCTATCTTGATCTTTGCTCTCAATGTAACATTCGCGGAAAGTTAAGTCTATTGTTTCGACAGTATCTTTGGCTACTCTGTCAACTCAATTAACTCTGGGTAATCCCATTGTTTCTCTGCCAGTAAATCTGGGAAGTAAGTCTTTGCATATTCGAAGTAAGTTTCCTCCACTATAGCCTAAATAGTGGGCATAATACGATGCTAGCTCCGATATATTAGATATACTAGATAAAGTGAGAAAGTTGAATGAGACTGGCCCCGTTTTGATTCCCCCTGTTAAGACAATGCTTCCAGATGTTATTATAATTCTCAAGGTAGGCTAACATAACCTTCAATCACATACCTGTAACTAGATCGTCTTGATTATTGTAGTTCTTAGTGGGCTGTTCTGGATAATGCTCCAACGGCTCTGGTTTGCTGCCAATCTTCGCAGTGATCTCCCGCACGGCACTTGCTTCGTCCCTTGCAGCCTCCGTCTTAGATACTTCTCGATCTGCGCTCTAGGCGGGCGACATATCAAAGAGCTCAGGGAACCTCATCTTGGCTTTAAGGGTTGATTCGAAAATTTGTTCTTCAAGCAGGGCCTTTGCCACCTGAGAAACACTGTCGATATCATGCTCCTGCATGATCCCTTCAATGGTCCACTTATTTGCTGAATAAGATTCTTTATCTTCGTCTGCTTGCGCAATTGCGCGTTAGGACCGCGGAAGATATGCTGGCAGGCTAGGTAGACAAGCCGCTCGTCAGGAGGAATCTTCACCATTGTTAAACGTCGGAACTCGTTTTTCCTGTAATAAGATAATCTCTGATGGAAACGGAAAGCGTGTGGGCCCCTTTTGTAGATGTTCGCCTGTCATCGGAAACAGCAACTAGTTTACGCTGCTTTCCGAATTCGGGCTGTCCTTCATTAGTGCAACGACTGATCTAGCTTACTGTGCCCCAAGTAAATAATAGACTACCTTAATTGGTAGTGGGCTTGCTCAGGCATGCTAAGCTTGTTCTGATCCTGGACAGGACGCACTTTCCTCCCCTTCTGCAGGTCCGCTTCGATGTTCCCGCTGGAAACATGATGCAAACCCTAGAAATTTATGCAGCAAACGGAGCGTATAGAACTTCACGACGAAAGCATCTTTGAGGGGAAAAGGTAATCTAGATTATGATGAGACTAAGGTCCTAATGAGCTATGGCTTTCCGAAGCTATCGGATTCGGAAAGGTGACCAGGTAGCACGACATTTGGGCTTCGAATTTTTACTGGGCCATGCCCGATTTTGATATGTAAAGGAGTTCATTCTGAGCAAAAAGGCAGGTAAAGGTCGCAAAATCACTTATATAATATGCAAGCTTTCTTTATGTGGAGGAGATAGTATTGATATAGCCAACTTGATCAATTGGGATAATTCTGGAGACTCCGAAGCAGTCAAAATCTGATCATAATGTAGTGCCACTGGGAGCCATCAGCATTCCAACAGAGTTCCAATCAGGATGGGCACAACAAATCAACAGTAACATATCAAAGCGGGAGTGAAACGATGAGTATGTAGCATAGTACACATGTAGTAGACCTTAGTCGCCCATCACACGCCCGACAGCCCCTACTGATCCGGCTTCAATCCGTTCGCATTGTTAGTGTTGCTAGCAGCATTTGATCTTCTCCGTGCCCGGTTCGAGGCCATTCGCCCAATAGTGGGAGGGCCAGACGCCTGACCAATCTCCTGTTCAGCCTTCACACATTGTGTTTGAGACCTCCTAAGCTGCACCACATAGGTTAATGGGATGCGCTTTCCACCCCCAACTGCTGCGATACTAGGAAACACGGTGAGCAGACTCTCGCCCGAGGCTTTCTGACTGATTTGGCTCCCTCCCGAATCTGTTCCAGGGAAGATCAGAGGGCTCCATTCATCATCCCCCCACTTGAGAGGCTCAAGGTCTGGCTCGTATCGCCGTTTAGCCCGCTGAATAAGCTGCCAGACTTCGGCTGCTTTCTGCACCACTTTCTCAAGACTCTGGCGCAGACCAGTAAGATGAGTCTCGGGGAGTATTTCTTGCAGGTGCGAAGACAACACATTTCGTATCACGACTTGAACTCTTGAGCGAAGAGCCTTATTCTGAGCTTCCGGGTCAATTGACAAAAGTATGGATCGGCAGAACGGTTCCTTTTCGCTGTCGGACGCCGCAAGCGTGGTGAGCGCCTCTCGAATCTGTGTGTCCCTAAGTATGATATAAATGGGCTGGAAAATGTGTTTGTCGAGTTCTCTGGCTAGAATGGCAAGGATGACGGCCAGGCGCATCTGTTTCGCTGCTGTTGAGTTTGATAGTGGAAGTGGCACACGATGCTGGACAGCAAGATTGCTCTGCCGCCAAAACATATCCCATCCTAAACAATTCTGTATAAATGACGCTCTGGTAAGCAAATAGTACCAATATTTTGAGAGTGTAAGCACTGACCCGGCCTTATGCGCAATCCGAACGATAAACGAAAAGTCGTAGTGATCTTTTCGGTACAATGGTCACAGCTTTTAAAAAGAACCCCAAGACCTAGTTTCAACCAACACTATGTAAGTTGTTAGATGAATATTCGCTCATCGCATCAAGCCTCATCCTGGGACCTACTGCTGTGGCTTTGCCTGACTTTCCGTCAACCAGAGGCAGGCAAAATCTGCCTCTCAACCAGCAAGATCGACGGGGATGTGGTGACCCTGCAGGCATTAACCCCAGCAGAGCTTCTAGAAAACACAAATTGCTGGTCCGATCTCTTCGAAACAGCAATAATTGCAATCGACCCCCGCAACCAATGCAGCTCGCAAATGCTTTTGGATGCCGATTTGCAAGGCAAAAAAGAAGACAGCGAAAATTGCGATAGTAAGAAACTAGAAGACTGTTAGAAGTAAGATATAAAGAAACAGTAAGATAAGTAGAAAATAACTTTTCTAAGAATATCTAGATACTAGTATCTGAGTAAACAGACACTATATCTGAGATTAACTAAGTATCTATAGAACCCTGTTAGCTTAATATTATAGTAGTTAATAACGCTACGGCGCCCTATCTACATACGGAAAACGTCCTTCGCGTACCACCTGAGGAAATTCGTAATTAAGTAAGAGCCGTGGAAACATAGTTAGGAGGACGGCACTGTGGCTGAATTAACGGCATATATACCCCCAGAACATGCGTATTTGGATACGTCCTCGCTATTTCGATCGCCCAAATTCCTAGATCCAAGATCAAGTAGTGCTAATAATGAAGCCTTTCGCCTTGCGAGTGATATAGTGACCCAGTAATGTGTACGAATCTGGGGTTTTACACCGTGAAGTGGCGCTGTACGTAATTCAGTCAAGCCTCGAACCAGTCGAGAATCGCTAGGTGACTCGCTAGCTATGTCCATTAGCGCTTACTCCATGTTGGACAAGTGACCTGTTCAATTTCAAGTACTGGAAAGTGTGCCTTGAGATGGTTTGGAGGATCGCTTTACGTGTTATGTACTACAAGTCTGCTGTTTTGTTCGGGCCCCGTCACAAATGTAAGTTAATTATAAGATCTTAAATGTGACCCTGGTGGCAAGGCCTAGATTAACGAACAACTTAATCTACATTATCCCAGACGCACAAAACGCCGCCCTCTGTACCTCCCTGCCGTTTCTGTCGCACTCCGAAACTAAACATAGGAAGACACACGTCATGTATCGGAGGATTGACTCAGTCATCCTTAACCAGTTGGTTGGCAATGGCCATAATAAGACCATTAAACCGTTCGTTGAGATCTTCACATAACACCGCCATGTACTCGTCCGGCAATGGCGAACCCTCAGCAATCCAGCGGAAACGGGTCTTATTGGGCCCGAGAGAATCCAAAACAGTCGTCCCAAAGGCGATCATATCCGGATAGTCAGGTCTTCTAACTTGAAAAGTCATAGAGTGCTTAGAGGCGTCGTATTCCGTAAGTTCCTCGGAGAAGGTGTATTCTTGACCCTTGTTTTTACCAGCGGGGTAGACATAGTTAAAAGTCCGGATACTGCCCAGCCCAAATCCTTCAAGGGAGACAGACTTAGCACCTGGATACCATGCCTTTTCAGCACCGAAGCCAGCCACAAGGCCCCAAACCTCACCAATAGGGGCGTCGATATCACGGGTGACGGTGGTATAATGAACCAAAGAGGGCTTAGACATCTTTGTATCGACGAGGCGACAATTTTCAGGTACAAGGAAGTAGAGGAGCCTCAGAACTTCAATTCAACGTTAAGGTAACCGTAGCAAAATATTGACAATGTCGTTCAAGCTAACGGCGTTGCTCAATATCGGACAACCAGTCCTTTATAAGGTAGTCGTGATATAGAGTCCCAACTTTGTCCACCGGAACTGGCCGGGATAGGGCTATCAAAATTGCTGATTAATCTTCATTACTGTACGCCCGTCTGTTCGTCCGGCGCCCGTCCGTCCGTCCGTCCGTCGTCCGAGCGATCGCCCGATTCGTTCTGGAACCGGCCTCGTTCTGAGGAATCGCCTTCAAGGTTGACTAACCGACTGCTTTCTGGTTTCCAAGGCCAGCGAACTACATGGTGGCACTTGCCACAACAAAGCTACTCGGTATTAATTGCGGAGACCCACGTCACGTCTTCTTTTATTCAAGGGTATATAAATCACACATGGCACGGGTGATCTAACAGCAGGACGAAAACTACAATCTGAAAAACCGTGTGACACAAGATCCATCCAACATGTTGATTCTCATCGCTGGTATTACCGGCTTTGTCGGTATTCCATGTGCCAGGTCTGCCTTTTCGCGTGGTCACAAGGTTCGAGGTCTAGCTCGCAATATCGACAATCTTCCACAGGATGTCCGGGATCGACTTGAAGGCTTTGAGACGATGACCAGCCCTTATGATATCGCCGCAATGGATCGTGCCACAAAGGGTGTCGATGCTATTATCTGTTCCTTTGCTGCCGTTCCAGAGATGTATATGGAATCGCAGATGTTACTGATTAGAGCAGCAGAGCGTGCAGGGGTGAAGGTACGTCACACTGTTTTTGTTTGCTCGCACTTGACTAAGACTTTCTTAAAGATTTTCCACGCCACCTCTTGGAACTATGACTGGACCCTTTCACCTGGCTCGCATGAGATTTATGACGATATGCGAGGCTTCTCTCACCACGTGGCGGTCAGCTCAAGTATAAAGCCAATCTACATGTTCACCGGCGCGATTGCCGATTACTACTTTAAGAGGAGCCGTTATGACTGGGACCCTGACACCAAAACTTTCAGCTTCCACGGCCCATCTACATTCCGAACTCGGTATACTACCGCAGAAGACATTGGGAATTACGTACTTGAGGCAATCACTGCCCCAGATGCTGCCAATGGAGGCTTTATTCGCGTACAAAGCTTCGAAGCCTCTCCGGAGGATATTGTCAAAGCTTATAGTGCCGCAAGAGGAGGGCATATCACTGCTAAGCTTAACTGCCTAGGATCAGTGAAGGATGCAGAAGATAAGCTGAATGAAGGAAGAGCTAAATATGGGAAAAGCGGTTGGTACAACTATCTTCGGTATTGCTATCAATATCATATCCCAGCGCGATCTTGGGATTATGAGCCTGTGGATGTCGCACGCTTCCCGAACGTCAAGCAAACAAGCTTGGAGGACTTTTTCCGTCAAAATGCCGACATATAGTCATGATTACGTCTGTACAGGTCACCACAGTATCTTGTTTCCAAAGCTTTCAATTGTGTGAAATAAGGGATAGCCGTGGTCCAGAGCCCTTAGCCACACGACGTTGAAAGGATTTTGTATGGTATGAAGGAAAGCCTACCAATGTTTCTATTTTCAACGGACTCTGAAATATATTTCTTAAATTCCAATTTGAAGCCTTGTTCTCATATAGAGGTGGCTCATGTGCATCTGTTTTCCTCTTCCCACCATCCCCAGCCGAGAAACTGATGAAGCCGTTTGTCCGTCCGCGCTTGTGTCGTGTGAGCCTTGTGGTAAATCCAGCCAGCAACTGCTCATCGCCTATTTTCTCTGACCACTATTGTTCTATGGCAGGCAGCGAGAAAGTAGAGTTTATCTCCGGCTCTAACTCTGTGCTCGCCGCTCACATCGGTGATCCCAGCCAGTCGTGAGCGCTTACAGACATACATCAGGTTTAACTAGGGTGCAACAGCAATGGGCGGACGGACGAGGTGTCTATAAAGTGCAGCAAATGGTCGGCCTCTCTCTCCTAGACGAAATACCCCCGCCCCGGAACAAGAAGAAGAAGATAACTTCTATTGGTGCCGCTCTCCATCTGTGAATTCTTTATCCATGACAAACGGAGCGGCCTGGGCCAATTATTGACTTGGCAAACTGGAAGGCCATACAGAAGAAGGATATTTGAAAAACTATACATCAAGTCGATCAGAACTTAGTTGAAGTGTCACAAAATGTAAAAGAAAACTTGTAACTCTTTAGTTTGATTTAAAAAAGCCAGGCCGTATGCGGTCTATAACAAAACGAGAAGCGGACCACCTGCAAGAACGTTGGGAGATTGATCATCAGCTCATGAAGGCGGGGCTGCCCTTAGCACCCTCTAATTCCCTCGGCCCAGGATATGACTCGCTCAGGGTTTGCGTCTAGGCTCACATCTGATGCCTGTATACACCCACTTATTCTGTTTAGTAAAAGGTTTGCTTGTCAGGTAAATTGTGTCACCCCAGCGGAGCCTCCGCTCAGGGAAGACATACCACGTGAGCCACACCACTGACATCTTCCATAACCCTGACGAGAGTATCGATGTTATCAAAATTAGCCAAGACGACAGAATCAAATGAATGGTGGCCAAATCTTGCTTTGAACATCTCGTCAAGCCACGGCTTTGGGGCTCGGACAGTCCCGCGAACTTTGAATCCTAGTTCTAGCAAAATTTAGGTAACATTGCTCGCAACGTATCCATTTCCACCGGTGACTAGAATGCGAGAGCCCTTCGGAAGACAATAGATTGTATCAGACATGGCGAGGGGATTGGTATTCCGGCTTCTGGCGTTTGAAAGGGGTACCATGGTTTTTGTAGCCCGGGGGTGGAATCGGAACAATGTTAGGAAAAGAATCCCTTTCAGCCACTGGAATGGCGCCGGACTGGAACCGAACAGGTTCTTGCTGTTAATCCGGCGGTTTTGGACCTTATAGTTCCAGTCAGATTTTCTGTCACTAGACTGCGGGCTACTTCGGACCCAAAATATTGACACGTCAGGGTCTCTGCACAGCAACACCATCGCGTGCTTGGGCCCTTCACATCCAACGCAGCTGAAGAACGACGCGAGCAACAAGCTGACCAGCAAAGCGGGTCCAGGTCAGGGGAGTCGGATTCCAACACTCTTCCGTCCGTCCGCTATCACTGTTCTAAAATGGTTATCTTACTTGATCGACAATATCATATGTGATGCTACTTGAAATGTCACGATATCGTTTGACTTAGAGATCAAGCGTGTCGGGAAGTTCAATATCCTGGACGAGAGTCAAAACAGCTACATCGGAGCCCACGCGTCCTTTGGCCTATCGAACGAGGTTATCAATTCCCCCGTATTCGACAATGACACAACGGTCTCGAACACCCAAATGAAGCATGGCATAAACTAGAGGCCGTATGTTATCATGTAATTTAGAAACTTACTGGGTCTATCTATACTGCACGCTGTTATGCCAAGAGCAAAGAACTAATAACTGCTCAACACATCGGCATTTTTTAACGGCCAGGAAGTCCAAACGAAGATGGGGTTTCTTTTGGCCATCTCTATCTAAATTGACTAGCAAATTCGCCGGCTCGCAAAACAAACGCCACACCGGATGTGTACTGACTTTCGGATCCCTTTCATTTGCGTGATGGATACGCACATGCTCAAGACAAAGAAAACCCCGCGAAGTCTGCATCTCCTCCAGAGTCCACAATCTCACCGAGCGGAGTCTTTCCTCGTCGGGGTCCTACCACTAGCGAGGCCCGTTATGCTAGAGTCAATCGTGCCTGGCTAGACAACGATTCGCAACACAAGACCGCATCAACCCCATGGGAATAGGAAGACATGAGGTACCGGCACAGTGCCTGTCAGCGCCCTTGGCAGCTAGGCATCCGACCCCATCCAACCAAACCAGGGCTGTGACTGTAGAAGCTCCCACATGAGATCATTCTCTAAAGGTCCAAATTCGTCGGGCTGGTCGTACGATGCAGCCTGGTCTTGCCCCACACCTCCAGCTTCAGAGAGACGGGGGCCAGCAGGTATATCGTACCTGGGAAGAAGGATTGACTCATCCAATGGGTTTCCAGTATCGGCTATCGTGTCCGGCTCCAAGAGGGTTGACGTAGGGTCCGTCGAATATCGTTGAGAGGGGGTAGCACCAGGATTGGGAGCCCGCCATTTCTCCTTGAAAAGGGGTTTACACAGGCTCAGGAAAGCTGAGAACAGTTTATGGAGCTCCGCAACTGAGCGACTTTGGCTAGAAAAGCGAGTAATTCCGTTCGTGACCGTGGATAGCAATCTGTAATCTTCCCTATTCCTTGCGTATATTACGTTGCAAAAGACAACGAAGAACGGGCTTAATGGAAAGAAGAGGATGGTCCTACGCTAGACAGTCAGATATCAGGTGAATAGCACCGCACGGTACTTCCTATTTATGTGGGACGCTTGCCATGTGAGAAAGTAGGGATACTCATCCAGAAAATTCCTACGTATAGCAATTTCGTCCTGTAGCTTGGTGAGCTGCACCAACGACCGTCGTGCAGCGTGGAGGCATTCTTGCCGGGCCAACGGGCCTTGTATGACGCGCTGTTGTAGATGGAAAACACTGGCCAAAAGAGCATAGTAGCCGAACTCAATAGCTAACCATTCAAAGTATGTCTCCTGCGCAAGCGTCTGACATTGTGGCTGGGAAGCGTATATGTCAGTCAATTTCCATTCTCGATCTCGAATTTCTCACCTCGTCCATTAATGCGCGCACGTGGTACATCTCGCTAATGAGTGCATTGACAGAAACGGCCTGGTTATCCTTCCCGTTGGCGTTGAAGAGTATGTCAAGGACACCTTCCTGAACCTGTCCCAAACAGACCATAACCTTGACGCAGGCACTTAGTGGAAGCCGAGTCTCCAGGCGGACCAGATCTGCTGGCTTTGCCTTCAGCTTTGGAAGCGAAGGAGGCCGGAGCAGGAGTACACTCAAGATTTTGTCGAGATAATAACATATGTAGAGGGCTCCGTAGATATCTTGCATCTCTCTGTCCGACGGTGCGCGTTGGTTGATTGTATGGTAATTGAGACTGACCAGAATCCGTGAAGCAAATGCTGTTAGTGTCCAACTTCGGGACATGTCACCTTGATTCTGCATGAAGAGGGCCTTTGAACGAATTAGCCTGTATTACACCAAGAGACCGATCATTGAGTGGGAGGACTTACCCCTGATAAAAGAGCCTGCAGGAATGATAAACATGGGGGTGCGAGGAAATCCAACTCTCCCAATGCCCGGCATATCTCGACTTCATATTGTTTCTTGCTTTGCTCCAGATGACGGCGGACTGAAGCACTTCGATCTTCCCGAGGCAGGCGGCTGATCAAGGTGATCGCCTTCATATAAACACAGATTCGATAGCAGACAAGGGTCTGTCGGTCAGCTTTGTCCTCCATTATGGAGAGACACATCTTTTCTAGCGTCTCAAGGGAAATATGGTCGGGCCAGAACGACCGTTTCATGACTCCTGGCTCGTGCTCCGGGTCTGTCGATTAGCTCTTGACCGGCTTTATGACTTTACTTTGCCTCATCACTTACTCATTGTCATCATATAAAGTAGTTCTGGAGGGAATATATGCGGTTCGGCATCACCGCCTGTTGTGGAAGGCTGAAATATGCCAGTTGTCGACGACAGGTCTCCCGAATTGGAAATGCGACTGACAAAATCAATCGCACGTTTCAACACGACAGACCTGTCTTGGCCGATCATCACATTCGATTCTAGTTCTCGCTGCAATAATCTGGAACCCTCAGAGGTTTGCTGCGTTAAACTATCCTTAAGAGGGGTTATCGCGGGTCGAACGCTGCCTGAAATGCTCGACTGGGGGCCAGCATGGCCAGTAGTGGAGGCATCAGTAGACTCTCCCTCGGATGCACCCGTGGCAACGGCATTATGAATGGGACCGGAATTGGTTGCAAGGGCCGGAGCGCCAGGCAAGCCTGCAGCTGTTTTTTCGAGTGCCAAAAGTCTTCTCCTGAGCGACGATAGGCTGGGATGTCTCTGTCAGTGGATGCACCTCGGATGTGGAACGAAGCCCGGAGAACTTGCCGCGATCCCTTAGGTCGTCTACTCCTTCTCGGCCGGTCCCTCCGACAGTCTACTAGCGCATCTATACAGTTGTCGCATGGTGCTTGTCGGTCGCATTTGATCTAATATAGCAAATGCCTGGTCTCAGCAATCAGATGGACATAATGGCGGCGACGAAGAGTAACGGACCTTTCTTGCGTGACAGAAGTCGCACTACGCATATCTTTGCATGAGCTCTGGTCTATGAGGTGAAGGATCGGAGACGACATACCGCTGGTAGCTCCGGCTTAAAATCGTCGGGCGGCATAACGGAAATCAATGAAACGACACGATTCGCAAGTTGCTGGGCTGCAATGTTGGTTGGTGAAGCAAGCGACGTCTTTCAGAGGTGGAAGAGCTGACAATCAGATTACAGTTCATCCATCCGACTTTCCGTCCGACTTCCGTCTTTCCGTCCGACTATCCTCCGCTGAATAAAGTTATTTTTCCGTACCATGGTACGGTCACACAAGTGCTCCAGTAACTTTTTAGGTAAGATATCAGATAACGAGATTTAATTCAGATTGCTTCTCTTCCGCGCTGCAGCTTTAGTAGGCTCTAGCGCCAGCCCATGAGATTTTGACGGAAATCCCTCAAGCTCACAAGGTTTCTGGTTCCTAACTCCGACAACACAAGCCCGAAGTCTGACTAAACACGTCAGATCTAACTCTCTCCACGATGCCACAGTCACTTTAATTTCCTGGCGTGACGACCTCGTGCCTTGTAGGATACGGCCCCAGCTCGGTCCGCACCATCCACTTTGAGAAGAATGACTGGGTCAACATGGTTCGCGAGTAGATGGATATCTGTGATCCGGACAGGCATCTTCTCCGCTGCCTTGTCTTCAACAAGGATGTTGAAGGAAGAAGCTGAGACAGCTTCCGAACACCCTTGCCATATTTCGACCACATATCTGATTTCCGGAGATGGTATAATAAATAAGCCCACAACTACAAGATTACCGTAAACATCTCCCTAAATTATACTCCAAGCAGTCACAGCTCTGTATCCACTTTGGCATATCATTTCTCATTTAAATACCTCCTTTGGGCTGCAGAACCAGCAAGAGTAAGACTGTCTGTCGCCAACGATTGGAATTACGACAGAAGCGATATGACTCTCGGAACTCAGGAGATTTATGGAACCATGCTCATGTTTTGGCACCATACCAAGGTGACTTCCAGTATCATGCCAGTCTACAGCTGAAGGAGGGTAAGTGGCCACGCGGCGCCCAGTGTTTAATTGACATTGCTTGAACTTGTGAGAAGGTAAGAAAGCGGAAAATGACGGTCGACTGGAAGGGTTCACTAGAAGATGTGAAGACATATATACTTGACGCCAGGGACAAGCAACAAGCCCATTGAAGTAATTCCACCACTCTGGATTTTGCAGACGACACCTATTGCCGCCAACTATATTATCATCAACGAGAAGTTGCATGTGAAAACAAGGCCTCTGGACGGATATCCGAGTCAGAGCCTTTCGGTGTGACTTATTTCTTCGAGTTGCTAGCAACCTAACCCGGAGTAGGGGCTCTTGCCTCACACGTCATCGATTAGTTAGTAAAAGCAGGCTTGCTGATGAATCCAGGGTAGTATCCGGTGATTCGGAAGGCCCGAGAACGTTCGTCAGCGGGAAACCTATCGGTCTTCGGGGCGATCACCATCCCGGCCCCTGGTATCTCCCTTGGTGTCTGAGTAATGCTTCTGGCTTTGCTGAGAAAAAAGCTATAAAGCCTGAGAAAATCCTACGTTTACGTCTGTCAGCTGAACGTACCATTTTCGAGCGCTTCTGTGACTTCAAAGCGAGGCAAACAAAGCGACCAAAATGGTTTCTCTGAGCGAGGTAAGGGCATCTAACATTCAGGTGACACCTGCAACCATCCCACAGGTGTCGGTTTTTATCGGTGCAACTGCAGGAATTGGCAAAGCTGCCTTGACAAAGCTTGTATCGACAGGTTTCCCACTGAGGGCGTACATAATCGGTCGCGATGAGGCGGCATTTCAGCCTGCTCTGAGGGAGCTGCAGGATTCGAACCCGTCTGCTACTTTGATCTTCCTCGAAGGAGAGATCTCATTGCTGGCTGAAGCCAGGCGTCTTACGGATATCATATTGAGCCGGGAAGACAAGACCGGGGGTGGGATTGACATGCTCTTCCTTTCATCTGGGTTCCTCCCCTTCCTGGGACGTCAAGGTATGCCAATAGCCCAGCATCTAGCATCGAAGGTAGAAGGTGCTAATAGATTTCCACCGTGAAGAGACAGCGGAAGGCATAGAGCTTTCTACAGCCGTAGCGTTCTACAGCCGACAAGTCTTCATCCGCCGTTTGCTTCCTCTCCTGCAAGCAAGATCATCGGCTCGGCGTGTCACATCAGGATCATTGTCATCATTTCGGCCGCGAATCATCAATGTCCTAGCTGCAGGTGTCGAAACCACGGATCTATTCCTGGATGACCTGCAGCTGAAAGAGCCTGGCCATTTTTCTGTCCCCAGCTACGCGAGGCACGTTGCGACCATGACCTCAGTGAGCCTCAAGCGGCTCGCCGAGCAGGCTGCAAACGAACGCGTTGTAATCATCCACCATCATCCCGGCCTTGTGTCTACCGAGCTCTTCAGGAAGAGTTGGGGCGATCAATGGGACGAAATGAGACAACATAGCGGTCCCCCAGCTCCCCCTGATATGGAACGCTCTACTCCTGCGGAGGCTGGAGAGCGCTCACTTTACGTCATGACCAGTGCTAAGTATGGCGGGTGTGGAGTGCCGATAGGGGAGGGGCAGGCGACAGGGTTGACTGTCCAGAAAACAAGGGACGGGTCCCTTCTGTGCGTGGGCGATAAGTTGGAGACCCTAAACGTGGGCGATGTCCTTGATTCCCTTGAAAACGACGGAGCTGCCGATAAGATATGGGATCTCACTACCCAGCTTATCGGAGAATATCTGTGAATGTTAAACCCACGAAAGAGTCAGCCATTTGTGAAATTCTTTTCCGTTGCACTTTTCAGCGGGCTGGAAACCATATGAGGGTTGTTTTACTGGAAGCCGCTTGATCTGAGTATGAAAGAATATATTGTTGGGGACCAGAATGTACTGTTCACCAACGTAAGCGGCCCTCTCATAGGTCCCCTCCGTATGAGACCATAAGTTGGATTGTATGAGTCTTGGCAAGGAAAATACATCGCTGAGGCGGAGCAACTCCCTCGCAAGAGAGCTATCGCATGGAGGCAAGTAACATCTCAGAAGGGAACGTAGATGACACTGATCCGAAGAGCACTTTTTCCGTGAGACCAGAACCCTGTACGGCGGAGAGCGGTCATCCTCCATTAGGTATTCTAGTCGTCGCAACACCAAATGATCAGACTGCAAACTGTTTATAAAGTATCGCTATAGCGAACCAACACGTTTAGAAGCCACCTCATAGAGAATGCTAGGCAAATCCACTCCATCCATCGAACTCATCTGCAAACTTCACTGCTGCCTTTAGAAAATAAGAGTCGGGGTCGTCCCAGAGGTTACAGGCTTCTTTAAGAGCATGAATCGCCTTCACGTAGTGCGCATCAGTCGAGTGTTGTCCTCTGACCGCAGCTGAAATTGCCCAATCCCAGCCTCTTCCGTTCAGCGGGTAGGCGGCAAGTTGCCCCGGCTTGATTTCTGGTCGAAGCTGGGCAATATAAAGTGCCACACTGATTAGCCACCACTGACGTAAAATGGGTTTCCGAAATTTCTCTGGTATCAGGGGAAATAGAACGCGGATTGCATGGCTAGTGGTCAAGATATGAATGAGGAAGAAGTCATGCTTTCCAGTGCCCATGGCGATTGCTGCTGCGACCCTCTGACTCTCTCGAAACTGCTCCACCGGGTCGTCAAGTTTCCAAGCGTTCCAGTGTTCGAGAAGAGGAGTTTCGAACGCCCGAAAGATAGTATCGAGATTGCTGTATCCTGGTCTGCGCAGGCCATTCAACCGTTCGTCTGTTCTTACTCTTTCCAGAATCTCAAAGAGAGGTAGTGAACCGTATGACGGTTGAACTTGCCAATAAGCCTCGTTTTCCAGGTATTTGTGGATGTCGGTGTAGTCGATTGCCGCCAGTGCTAGCGCCTCAGTTCCTATCTCCTTGCTGGGAAAATGATATGCGTAGCCGAGATGGATAAGGGCATGTCCAGCTGTAAATGTTAGTACCTAGGCATCTCCGTTCCAGTTGGATACCCGAAGTAGAGGAAGGAAATAATACCGCCAGCGAGTACGGAGTTTATCAATGGCTGCTCGCCCGAGAAGAGATAGTCTGCAGCCACCTTGTTCCAGTCACCACCCTCCCGCTCGATTTCATTTTGGAAAAACTTCAAGAAGGCCCGCTCGTACCTACAGCATTGTGAGCACTGGAAACGCTGTCATTGTCTTGATTTGTTAGTAAGGGTACACCTACTCTTTCTTCCCAAGGTGTTGACGCCAATTTTGACGAGTTATGTTGCTGGGCGAGTCCGTCAACGGCTCCAATCCCCGGGACTCTGCCACATAAAGACGTCCAAGATCATCCGGATTAGCTCCCAGAAGATAGGCAGAGCACAGAATCTTGTTTTCGCCGTAGACGAAGGACAAGCTAGTCAGCTTTAAGGAGCGTCGTGAAATCAGTGGTCAAATTGAAGGACTCACATGTGCTATGTGGTTATGAAATAGCTTTCCGTTATAAAGTAGAGAATGTTCGGCATGATTCGCTTTCAGATAACGATACAGAGCGCTCGCAGGGCGCTCCACAGAGGTATCAATAGCGTGGATTTGGAGAGGTGGAATAGTTGTCCGGGTGTGCATCTTTGCAAAGGGCATTAAACGTGCGCACCTGTGAGGGTACAACAGTACGCTAGACAGCACAGATTGCTTTCCAGCCATTTGACGTTCATTTTGCGTACAGCACTGGCTGACTGACTATAAGTTTATGATTGTGGTTGTTCTCGGATTCCACGGACGGAAGAACTATCAATTAATTTCCCGAACTCCGCTTCCGGTCGGTTTCCGTACAAAAGTGGGAACAATCAAGGCTCATTAACTAAGCAAAATCTGGGAGCGGCGCAAAGTAAGGCTCTTTATCTCCGACGAAAATCTGCCAAGGATGCTGATATTAGGCGTACACCTTCCGCCTTAGAGATGTCTCTGATTTGTTCTTGTCAGTTGCAGTGAGCTTGGAAATATACTTCAAGATTTACTGCGCAACGGACATGGCCAAGCTCTAGAGACACAGGGACCTGAAAACCGCATGGCATGCAAGAGAATGTGATTTTTGATAACTGCTACATAGAGAAAATCTCCTCGGATATATCTTCGCGGGACAACGCCTAGGCACTATAGCAAACTCTATCGTTATGAACTTCGTGACGATTCACATGTGGTGATGCTTGATGCCTGGTGTTGATGCCTGCTGCCGCAGGCATCCATGTATTTAGACTCGTCTCCCACTCTCTCGCACTCTCTCCTTCTTCCCTTCCCCACGCTTAGTTGCTTCGTTGGATGCTACCATGTTGATTCAATATCTTCGTGCCTGAGCTGTAACAAACTTAGCGAAACAGTTCCGTGTTTTGATGATATTCTAGACCTATTGATTCTAATTTCTCAGCTTGGAGAACATAATACAGGATTGGCTATGAACTCGACTTTACCCCATTACAACGTCGCTGCTATCATAACTGGTTAATACAAGCCGTAAAGCTTTCTTATGCCAATCAGAACATGATTCCTTTTAATTTCGGACGGACGGACGGAAGACAGCATTGGTGATATTGAAGTCATGGCGTGATTACAAACTTATTCTAACATTCCCGGATGGCGAAAACAGTAATACTAAATAGTTAAACTTTCAGTAACGATTGACCTATATAATTTAAGACTTTTTTCGGTGATTAGGGTCAATGTGAAGTTTGAGACTACGTTCTTCCATCCATCTGAAAGTTCGACAGAGCTGCCTTGCTCCGAACTTTCGCAATGTCTAAGCCCTCTTTGGTTGCAATCTTCAGACCTCGTCTGGATCAGGACTCTGCATGAGCCTCAAATCGGCCACTTAACTTCTAAGGAGCCAGGATCTCCTACAAAGCTACACGGGGCTCTATAACATTCACGGAATATAAATCCCATTCTTTGAGAACATATGACTGGCTAAATCGTCGGCGGAAATTGAGGCTCAAGCATTAGATCTTTCCTTACCGTGTCCTATGCTAACGTAAGATTTTAGGTTAACTGATATTATACAAACCCCTTGCTGTATACAAAGCTTGAGGTTGTTGGCTGTAGACCGCGGTGGAGGTGCCCAACAAACATTTCAGAACTCAGTCGAACGCTCAAGGCCCACCATTACAACACCTTGACAACATGTTGATATCAGAATGGTGATAATAGGACTCGCGGAACTATGAAAACACATATATACCCACGGTATCACAAGCATTGTCATCGGTGCATCACCGACAACTTTTACACTGGCCACTCCCACCAACCTGCAATTTTGTTTCTTACTGCAATATCTCTACCACAACTGTTTCTACAATAAATCGTTAGTCGAGATGTCCAACCGTGCTGAAAGAAAATCTGATGACCAGTACGAGGCCGAGAACGACCCCTCGCCCGTGTCAGCCGATGTTATCGACAACTCCTACACCAGCGAGACACGTTCTGAGCTCCGCAACCAGGTCCCTGTTCAGTCCAATCAGGCTCCCTACTCGAACACGGACCAGCAGCTTGGTACGTAACTCTCCTTTGGGTGCCATGTTAGTTTCAAGTGACTGATCAAGTGTTCCACCGCCAGCTGACGACAAGAGAGAGGCCATTAATAAGAGCAACATTTTGCGCGGTGATCGGCTGCGTCACGCAAAGCCCCAGACTGCTAACAAGTACAATGAAGGTCCTGCGGAAAATGATCTGCCCGATACTGTGAGATATGGAGACTCTGGTGCCTCCAGTACAAGACACGTGTCTTAATGCTGTGCGGCCGTGCTAGAGCTGACCGCTGTCACGAAATAATGCGATGTATACAACTGATGACACTTGTGTATATATTAATTCAAATATTTTGCGAATTCTTGGTTCCTTTGTAATTTTCTTCACGCATCTTCACGCACCTTGTAGAGACTGCATCTTTACAGTTTATATATCCGGAAATCTGCAGTTCGGTCCATTTTGATCTGATAGCTTGAAAACAACGGCTATCGTTACTCTGCTCCAAGACGGTCATCTTTTGCATATCCTCCGGGGAGTAGGGATCTCATTTAGACATTGAAGAAATTAGTAACCGACCGCCCTTGATTCGTTCTTTACAGTCATAGATAACCTGGAATTCCTGGCGTGGACTCTATTACTGCCCTTCTGGTCGCCACCCCGCTTCTGGTAAGTCGTCGTCAAGGGCTTGTTACTCGCCGTCCATTTCATCATCAATAACATCCTGAGCATGGTACTCTAGCAACCCCCCCACCCCCCACCACGAGGACTGGGACAGGATATGTATTTTGATAGAGGACAACGACATATTGACCGCCAATGAGTACGCTTTGCATTGTGTAAAACGTGTGCTTGTTCTGCGTCCGATATTACCGACTCTTCGTCTTCTCTAAGCATTCCTGTACTCTCCACTTCCGCAACAGATATATCGCGGCTTGGGGGAAGTGAAGATGGAGGAGTCAAAGCGGTCTGCATCCCTGGCGTATAGCTGCGACTTCTCAGGTAATCCACGTTTTGTGTACATGGAGAGCTGTCGCGTCCTTTATACAGCGACTCTATGTCGTTTAATATACAGTTTATCTCCATGTCCTGATAAAGACTTTCTAATAAGCAACTGCGATACCTGTACCACAATACTGCGTTTGCTACCTGCGTTCTAGCTCAAAGAGATATTATAGGCTTCAAGATCAGGCACCAGCAGCGCAACCACAGAGCTATGGTAGCCTTATTCAACCATTTTCCAAAAAGAGGAAAGATTGCGGCTATGCGCTGATGGCGGAACACTCAGTATTTTGTATTTTATTCATTTCTCCAACCAAAACAGCTTATTTCATCCCGGGTAGGTCATGCCTGTCCTAAGTGCAATGAGTACTCCAGACTGGTGATGTATTCTCCAGCTGGGTGAATATATTTTCCAGACATCACTGCCCCTCTAAACTGTTCTTATACTAATCACCACCTCGTTCAAGCGGCATCACCCTCCATTACCCACGAGGGCACCCACCGGGGTATTGACCGCGTTCAAGCCACCTATTGAACGCGGACGACTTGGAAATGGGCCCTTTGGAAGTTGCTGCTTTATGGGTGAGCGCCGCTAAGTCGTAGGGTGAGTGTGGGCGAGTAGGGTGAGGGAGTGGGTGAGCTGGGTGAGCTGGGTGAGAAGTGGGTGAACTGGGTGAGCGAGTAGGTGAGCTAGACAGCCCGGTTGGATTTTTGTGAAGTTAAATAGGGGTACTCAATCTGTTTGTCCATTACTTTATTTTTTCCCCCTTTAAGTTACACGTTCTCAAGAAACAGCTTTAAGTATAAATTTTTACATTTCTTGAATAGGACCAGATATATAGAGTGAGGTACCAGCTTGGTTAGACAGTCCAGGGCGTCTTCCGCTCCGCTCTCTACCAAATCTACCTTCTCTTAGATATAGCAAGGGCCAGATTATGCCTTTCGGGACAGCTAATAGCTTAAATAATATGCATAATACATTACTATATTTGATCCTTGTCTTCCTCTTCGTCACCTTCAGGTTCAATCCACAGTTCGATCTTCTCCACAACAAACTCGATCTGCCATTCACCTCTCCAGGTACGAGCAGCATACATAGGCTGGAATTGTTAAGACACATTGTAGGATACAAATACCCTCTTAGAGTCCTCCCGCAGCACTACCAAAGCACCAGTTCCCCTCTTACCGATAATCAGCTCGCCTTCATCCCGCTTACTGCTTGGCCGGGGAACCTTTCTGCGGAAACTATCCTGGATATCACTAAGCTGGAATACGGACGGTGGCTTGAACTCAAGGGGTACGTAGGAGCCAAATATGGTCTTCTTCCCTGTTCATTAGACCTTCCCGGAGGGGAGGAGGGCAATTGCAGCTTTGGTAGAAGCGTCTAGGCCGTCTGTTATGACGGAGGCCATGATAGACGTAGCCCTTAAATTGTAGTATTTGTATTACTGAATATGGTGATAGACATAAAAGATGTCAAGAGAAGCCATCTGAGCAAAAAGGAGTAAAGCCGCTGAGATAAATCATATACCTACCTAAAGTTATCAAGTTGAAAACTTGCCTTTTCTATCTGTTCTATGCATTGTTTCGTTCAATCCAATGGACGAAAAAGAAACGCGAGACCTTCAGCTACCCACAACTGAGCACTGGCGCCCATAGGTAATGCTTTTCAAGGTCTTTGATGAGCCTCTCTGGCTTGGCTCCGGTAAAGTCGGAATCTGAGCCCTTGATACGATCCTCATCCCACCCCAGCTTGTCCCGGCCCAGTGTTGCCCATAGATGAGCGGCCTCTTCTGCTGCATTGCTGCCGGCAGCCGGGATTTCCCACTTCTTTCTCACCGTCTCCCAGTTGTTGGCATCTGGATCATCTTCTGGTTTGGGCCATGGCTGGCCTTCTAGTTCAGAGGAGCGTGGTAAGCTCAAGGGAATTTGATAAGTAGGTTGGATGTTAGAGATCTGAAACAATTCTACATCATAAGCAACGGTGTTGTCTGTCGAGTACTTGTCCTTAGGCCTGCGTATCCTCACTCCTGTCATCAAGTGTAGTGTTCTTTCGGATGTCCCGTTGAGAAGGGTACTTGGGTTCTTGACCTTTGCAGGGTCTGTCTTACTGTCATCTAACCTCATTATTAGTCTGGTGGCGGGTGATAAAAGTAGAAGAAGGATTATATATACTTACACTTGCCATACAAGGCGGCAGGCACGTCACCGTAGATGGGTTCATTGATATCCCAGTCCGGCTCTGTGGAGTCAACATCTAACAATTGTTGATCGCGTTTGATGGAGACAGTCAGGACGGAGCTGATCTTCCCAGTCTTGTGCATCGGCCTCGCGCTGATAGTGTCGACCTTTTCTTTGTCATCAGGCTCTACTACGGATGTGCATTGCGGTACCCCTTGGACATCTAGTGTTATGACATCTGCTCGTTCAATTGCAAACTTGCAATTCACCGTGAATTCAAAACTTGCTGCACGCACTATCCACGGGCCTTCACTAGGCTGCGACTCAATTTCAGCTTCAGGTATGAGGCCCTCTTCAACGGCAAAGATGTGGCCTTCTTGCACTTGAGAGGTACGACGGGAAGATGAAGAGCCAAGCAGGGCAGTAGGGCCAGAAGTATGAGTCTGGCAAACGAGCTCGATGAAATCCTGCAATGGTAAAGGCTCAGCACTCGCTCCAGATTTGTTCCCAAAATCGATATCAAAGCCAAAGACCCAGAAATCGACATGGACGGTGCCACTGATGGGGGGTCCCTCGATGTACAAGCGGGCACCGAGTTCCACTTTAATCTTGATTGTAACAAGCCAGAGGTCAAGAGTAAACTGAACCCCGACCGAGACGCCTCCCTCGGCTTTGAAAAAGAACGGCTTATAGTTGATCAGGAAGTCAATGAAAGCAGTAAACCATGCATAGAGCGGGTTCAAAGATAGCTTCAGCTCCATTCGACCACCTCCCATGCATGTTTTGGGGGTGATAGCAAAGTATGCATTGCCGGTGATGCTGATTGATCCAAACTGCCAGCTGATTCCCAGGCGCGAAATATCAGGGTATTGCGACGGCTTCTTATACGAGGGATGATAGCCGCCTACGGTGAATACCCAATCACCGCGAAGACTAGTATCATTGCTATTAAACCAGCTGTATAAAGCAAAGCCCCCCGTCAAATGACAGCTCGGGTCCAGAATGTAAGACGATGGTGTCAGCTCTCCCTCAATCTTCAGGATACCAGTCTCGAAGCTCACGGTTGCCACAATTCCGAATTGTATAAAAGCAAATTGACGGCCATGGTTCCCCCCTGGGATGCTTGCAGTTGCTACGGCGAATATACCGAGTTCAATGTATGGATTCCATTGGATAACAACCACTGCCTGTATACTTAAGATCTGGAACGCCTTCACAGTAAGGCCCGCAGCAACCCAAAATGATTCTTCTTTCATGGAAAACCACCCGGTTCCAAGCATATCTTCTAAAGCTTTGAGGGGACTCTCCTCCGGTGGCCGTCCTGTGTTTCTGTCTGTTATCAAAGGAAACTCCATCACGTTCTTGGCGGTGGGAAAGGTGATGCGGGAATTATACCCAAACCCTCCACAGATGCCTTCGATGCTCACGAATTGGAAAGTAATCAGAGGACCATGAAGAATACAATATACAAAGACCGTTTCGAAGTAGTCATCATCGTCGGGTTTCTTCCGAGCTTTGCCCCAATATCCAGCCGCTTGGAAATTCCAGGGGATGTAGCTTATGATCAAGCCACCTTGATAATATTCTCGGTCTGCCTCTTTTCCAACTTGGAGCATCCCACCAATCTGGACTGGTGGGCGGTCGAATACCGCCTGCAGCCCTTCGAGTGAGAAGCCGACTGTGGGCAATTTGTGTAGGCTACTACTCTCTTCGGCAAAGTCAAAGTCGATGCTGAACCCGATGAGCGAGAACTCAATCGGCCCCACCATGAGCGAGGCATCGAGTCGGATAGAGAGGATAGATTGATCACCATAGATACCGGTGGAATACCGAAGTCCAATATTTTTGATACTCAGGGCTCCCATCGTCTTCTGGAAAGGCTCCATTCTCCCGACACTATCTGACTCTCCCTGAGCAGCCGCAGCTTTGGAGTCGGGGTCTTTGGGATTCTGGAAGGTATAGTCGATGATCACTTCAGACAAGCCGCGGGTGGTGAACGCAACAACCATAAAGTGCAGTCCATTGAGGAGAACAACGTCGGTGGGCATCTCAACGTCTTCTTCTCTCTTGCCAAGTGCTTTGAATGGGATAGGAGGCTTTACCGTCTGACCCTGCTCAGGATTCGAGCCTCGTAACAGCTCATTGATGCTTTCCAGTTCTCCCCGAGTGATCCCATCAGCGTTTTCGGCTTGGGCCCACAGGAAAAGCACCTGATCAAACGGCTGGCCAATATTCCCAATCATTGGTAGAGTTATATCCTTGAATTTCTGTAATGAAGCGACGAGGATTCTCCTGACCTTCCCTGGGGTTTTTGTACCCGGCTGTGGAACTTCGCGAAATTGAATGAACTGAAACGCGAGATTTTGAATGACCCATGTGGCAATCACAACGATACTAGATCGCTCGTTGCCGTCAAGCTTTTTTTCTTCGATCGAAATCTCGGCCAAGTCGTTCCCCTCATCTGGCACTAGAATGTTCACCAGGAAATCAGGCAGCTTGAGATCCAGGCCCGTCAAACTAGTCAATATATCTCCCGCGTTTGAGACCGATGGGTTTTGATCAACAGCCATACTGGCTTTGAAATGCCAGCCTTCGATACCTTCGTGCGTATACTCTAAAGAGAAGATATGCGAGCCTATGACCAAGCCTCCCTTGATTGTGAAGAAAGACGCCTGGCGGCCGGAATATGCATAGGTCACCTCAAAGTCTCTCACCTCAATAGCCCCAATCAGAGAACTGACGGCGTCGCGAACGTCTACCGAGAAAAACTGAGCCAAGGTGGTGGCAAAAAGATGATCGATTGAACCACGGAGCTGCCATGTCCCCAACACGGACTCATATGTGACCGCTCCCGTGAGCTGAGTGGGGGCGACATATTCAAAACCCTCGGGTTGCGGAATCAGTGCCTTGACATAAAAGCCACCGCTGAATTGAGGGCCCGTCAAGCGCAATAGGGGTGGGGTCTGGGCCCACTCATACCAGATCTCCAGCGTAACTTGGGCGATGGTAAACAGTGGAACATCGCTATCCTCATCTGGTGGTTTTGGGACCAGGGTGCCCGTGAAGTAAAGACCGCTTTGGTTCGCAATAAATTCGGCCTGAAGGACCTGTGTAGGTAGAAAGTCGGGAGCGTCTCCAAAGTCCCCAAGGGAAGCTAGATCTAGTGTCTCTTTCAGCTCCGTTGGCAAAACAGTGATCGGAGCTACATATAGGTAGTCTTCATAGTCAGGCAAGAATCGTTGCCCATTTTCACCCGGCTCCAAGGGGGGCTCTGTGGCCATTGAGTCAGTTACTCCTCCATGATCTCGCTGGACTTTAGGAACCAAACTTACTTCCCCACAGATGGCCTCGCACCGTACTTCCGTCAACGCGGTCATAGGTATAAGTCAGGCGAAACAAAATCGGAGGTTTTGTGGAAGGGGTCAACGCGACCTCAGCATCCAAACTGAAACCGGCAATGGTCGATCTGCTTCCTACGGCATCCTTCGCCAGGTGCAAAGTAATGCGTCTAAACTCAAACTGCCCTAGCTGAAACGAGCCGGTGTTTTTCCCTTGGATTTGTGTGAAGGTGAAGTCCGGGGAGGAGCCTCCGAGGAGCGTAGACACCCAATCAAGGATGTTTGCGATTGAGACAGACGAAGGCTCTCGATTTGTCAAAGTGATGGTCGTCAAGGCTGGGTTAAATTCCAAAATAGCGTCTAGTTGCATACTGCCATTGACTTGTGCTGTTGCGCGGAGAACCAGACTGCTGTCTGTTTTGATCACGACATCGTCACCGTTAGTCGACCAGGCGCTGGAACGCCGTGCAATCACTTTTGCATCACGCAATAATATCTTGGAAAAGCCCAGGTAGTCATTCAGCGTATCGTGACCGTCCGAGTCTAAATCTAGCTGCAGGCGGATGATAGTCCTATAGGTATCGCCAGGGGCGAACCATATTGCATTGCGGTGGCCGGTGGCAGCCGACGGCCATGTAACATGCAACATGCCAAGTATGGCCATGAGAGGGTGAATACCTCCACCAGCTTGGGAATCGTCGAACCAATCTCTGAGACCGATGAATTGGATGATCTGATTGATGGTGACAGGTTGTTGGTCATTTGCCCATTTTGAGAGCCCGAAGACGAGTACGTTGCTCTCGGTCAACAGACCATTCTCGGCGACAAATTCCGTATCCCCAAAGGTTTGCTCCAACGCTGTTGATGCTGTGGTGAAGGTTAGTATGGGAGGATTGAGGTATTTCTCCCGGCCAGTCATAGGCACCAGCGGAACCTCCATGATAAAGCCGCCGATAGCGATGTCTGCCTCATCCTCCTCGTCGTCCTCCTCATCTTCCTCCTCCTCGTCCTTCTCCTCTTCCTCCTCCTCGTCCTCCTCTTCCTCTTCCTCATCATCACCTCGCACAACAGTAAGTTTCTTAACGCCAAGGACGTCCTGAAACCAACATCCCCATTCATCCGCCTCCTCCAAAACAGTCGTCGAGTCGATCTCAGCGGGCCTTTCTTCCAGACAGAGCACGCCACAATGCAGGGCTCCTACAAAGCTATCCATGGGTCCAGCCGGCAGTATCTGATAAGCTTCGATACCCCCCAATTCAGCTTCATCGACATCACTGGCAAAGACGTAATACCCCTCTGCTCGAATGGATGACCTCACAGGGACAGATCGCTGCGCTGGGATTGATGATTGAGTCTGTGGCCTCAGCATGTATTTCGGACTGTCACTGGTGGAATCTTCGTCATCGTCGTCGTCGACGTGATCCATCTCATCGGGATTCGTAGTGGATGGTATCTCAAACGTGCCTCCAGCCACTTGGACATGGCCGAGCAGCCAGTCGTCGGTCTCCTCGTCTTCGGCCTCGTGTGGCCCCAGAGTCTTCTTCGGCTTTGGCTTTTTGGAGACGCCTGGGCTCATTCGTTGAGGTCGCTTCCTGCTAGCTGTCGGCTGGTATAAAGCTGTTTGTAGTTGGCCTGAGACACTTGCAGGTTGGCATAGGCTAACTGGGAGTCGACAGACTGGGCTGGCGTTCATATCTTTGTAACTGACCATGCCGTCCATGGAATCGTGGTTCCGCGACTGGATGACTATGAAGTGCAAGCCCTTCCATGCCTGCTGGGTGCTTTGGGGCACATGAGCAGAGCTCAGAGCTGGATGATAATCCCTACCTGGGAAACCCCAGGATAAGATGATTTGGACGGCGCGGTCCGCGACGTAATCTGCCCGCGCCTCAGGTTTGCACTCGAGATAGCCTGCGTAGTCGTCCTCTAGTGGGAAACTGGTAGTTCGTTTCTCATTCACTCTGGCCACTATTTCTTTCAAAAATTCCCCAAATCGTGTCGTCTCGAAGCTTGTAAGTCTTAGCGTATATTTATAGCCCTTGTCCTTCTCTTTGAAGAGGTAGGGGGGATAGGTTGCGCAAAGAAGTCGAGGACCTCTGAACGTAAAATAGCTACATTCGTCTACAGGGATCGTCCATGCATATAAATTGTAGATGAATAGGAACTCCCAAGCTAGAGAGTGGCGTTCGTTAGCACTGAAGCGTGGCCCATGGCCGGGCGGAAGATGTCAGTAGGGATGGGAAATGCTCACAAGGATGATTGTGGTGGACCTTAGTCGGCGATGGTATATATGTATTCAAGGGCTGGAAGTGGTCGAACATGTCGATGGGAGTCCCGTTTGCTGCGCCGTGGTGGCTGGCCTTCATGCTTCTGATTCGGTTGATGCCATTGCTCGAGAGCCATTTCAGAATCTCCTCTTCTTCCTTCTGGCCGAGATCTCCCGCAAAATAGTGGGATACGCGCAAGCTTGATTGTCCAGATCCGTTCCACAGGATGATTGCGGCAATCGAGTCCCGATTTTTGTCGGTAGGAACCAAGCCGGGAACAATATGCGGATCGTGATTCCCACCCCCAGTCACCTTTGTCGTGGGATCAGGCTTTGGTTTTGGCTGTCGCTTTCTCTTCCGAACCCATGTCGCCTTCTCAAGACAGGACTGCCGTACCCCAACACAAAACAAGCCCGGATACTCAGGACTGGGGAGGCCCTTATCCAATAGGTCTTGTGGCTTAACCGTATCAGAAGGCCTGGACAGCGGGGTGTTCGTGAAAAGGTTCACCCCCAGAACATTCCAAAGGCCCTCCTCGCCTAGATTGTCGTTATGCTCATACTTGCCAGTGCTGCGGAAATTGGCAAACGCATAATTCTCGTACACTAGAGGCTTGTCTTGAGTCTTCACCCTGATGGCGATGATGCTTTTATTCGGTTGCAAAGGGTCCGTGATAGGCAGGCTCTCTTCCGCCTGGGAATTTTTAGGAGGCAGAGTGGGAGCGTACAAGTAGGTTGCTGGCTTGCCTCCAGTCCATTTCAACCAGGGAATCTCTGGGGGGCTAGACTTCAGAGCCGTCTCGGCTGCATCATTGAGAATATTCGCAACGCCATCCCAATGGTCTGAATCCCAATGAGTGATCACTATCGAATCGAACTTCAGCTGCCCGCCGATGCGGGAGCAATCGTATGCACTCTCAATCCAATCGATGGTAGAGAGGATAGAGTGCTTACCGACATTCTTGCGGAGCAGGCGCAGATATACTCCTTCGTCAGACTTGTTATTTCTGTCGTCACTAATGGCATCCCCTCCATCAATCAGGATGGCCGCATGGATCTTGGACGTCTGGTTCTCGATTTCCTCCACCAAAAGATGAATCGCCGAGTCTCCCTCAACGACTGAGATGTGAATGGAATCGACTACCAGTTTGCCAGGCATCGTGAGAAAAGCTCGCGCGGAGAAACAGCCAGTCGAGACGATGCACTGGAGCGTTTCTTCGGCTTTCTATCCCCAGAGTAAGACCACGTAGCCGGGGATTATGAAAGTAAGATTTTATTTTTTTTGTATACGTCCAACTCGGAGGTTCGTTCCGCTACATGTGTAGCATCGTCTATCTACAGCGGCACGGGTAGTTGAGACAATCCAGGGTATCTCAGCAACGTCGAAAACATTCCTGTCCAAGTAGCGCCACGTCCATGCATTCCTCGGTTGCCCTAGGTACCCCTCTCGCACAATTTTCCACATATGCGCGACACAAAAGACGCTGCACGATGGGCCACTTCGAAGTCAGCCGACACGAAGCCAACGCATCGCTTCAGGGAAAGCAGTTGCATGGCGGACGTACTCTGTAAAGTTAAAGCCATCGACACCAAAACCGTAATACAATGACAGAAGGTGAAAGGAAACAGTACGGTATTGTCATGCCGAATCAGAAGGGGGATGAGGACAGAAAGATCGTCGTCTTGCAGGAAGCTCGTCAGTGTGCAGTGTAGCATGCATGACGGAGAAGCGAACTCAGCGCCAACCAGCGCAGCCTGTCAGGAAGGAGATGGAGCAAACAACACGGCAGACTTTCACATGCGCCGTGCATGATAGTAGGGTTATTATGACGGCTACACTGAGGACACAAATTTGGGCATCGACAGGGCTTAGGACACCAAGGGACATCCTAGGTCGAGACTTTCAATCCTGCATAACGATTGTCACTCCTCTTTCGGCTATCGCGTCTTGAATAATACTTGCATCTGGTGGTTGAGTGGTCCACAGGACACCAAGTACTGCAAGCTTGACAGAACCCGGAGAAAACACAATTGGTTGTATATTTTGTATCTCAATGCTCTAAGGCACTGCTACGCTTTCTCCTGACTTATACGATTACTACAGGGCGTGTGTCAGTTGTCCCTAATGAAAAACTGTGAATACGGTAACAAGGTTCCAGCTCGGGATGTCCTGACGGAATGGAATCTCATGTGGTTTTCTATAATCATATACGAACAGAGTGACAAGTGGGTTAAGCGACGGGTGGTGTGAAAGAGGAAAAGGGCATCTGTGGCCCCCAGGAATTACCATTACCCAGAAATCTTCAGGTCAAACGGTAGCAAAAGAATAGACAAGAAGGCCCAAGGTTCCAACCAAATATAAACTTCATATCTGTTCCTGGCTAAAGGCACTTACGGAGTCGATACTGACGACAGGCGGGCAGTAATGCTAAAGAACCTCCTTCAGGTCGCTGTCTCCGACACCGTGATCGATCGCTTCATCTGCAAAAATCCCTCTACGGCAGTGAGAGGACCCTTTTCCCAAGTAGGTACGGGGTCAATGCTGCCAATATCCAATGCCATATAGGCTTTCGGGGTCTTGTCCTCGTCGTCGTCCACTGTAGCACTCGGTACTGCCCCGTCGCTAACCTTCTGCGGGTTGGGGTATGGTTGAAGCCAGCTCCATTCCGCAGCCGCTACCGAGGGCAGCTTGATGTTATGCCCTGACACCGTTTGCTCCTCATCTGTGAGCTTGTAGTCGTACTGTAACCCCTTGTTGGGATCGAATTCCGGAACATCATCGGCCACCACGAGCGGGCCAATGTGGAAGAAGGCTGTCAGAGACTTCAGGGCAGATTCCCACGTCCAGGGTGGGAGCGACAACGGCTCAATGGGAAGAATGCTCGAGTAGGCGTTGACTGGACTGAAGGGATCGACCACAAAGCCATGAGCCGTTTGGTGCTTGTGCCGGTCATACATGTATTTGGCTGCCCCGTCGGACCCAGAGTACTCGGCAGGGTCCAGCCAGAAGGCTCGCAGTCGAGGGAAGTTTTTATCTCCGATGAGTTGGATCTGCTCTGTGGGGAACTTCTCGGCGTCCTCATCCTCACGAGGATAGGGCGTGTACAAGGTTGCCGGGTCAAGGGCATTATCTGCTTCGGGGTCATCAAGCGCGCGGAAATACCCCACAAGACCGTCATACGATCGATCTTTATCCCCGAGCTTCACGGGAAATTGATATTGCCGGGACGAATGCCCCGTGTCCTTGCTCTCTGGTAGGAGTGTCCAAGGGATCGGTCGTGACTCCTGGTCTTCAAAGGTGGATTGGCCGCGTTTGGCGTCACTCCCAAGCTCGAGAGATAACCCGGCATTGGCCAGGGCAAGCGGTCGACCGACAAGAGAATTAACGCACTGGCTGTAGGCTCCCGGAACGGACTTAGCACGGACCGTAGCAGACATGACAAGGTTCATAAAGGCCAGCAAGTATTTGCGGCCCTCGTCGGAATTGCCGTCGTCTGTAAATTGGTCAATGAGTTTGTCCAACTGGCAAGGTGTCTCCATTTCGGGCGGATCAAAAGGCAACCATTCGTCCATGGCTTGGGCACCACCTTTGGGGTTGTTCGGCGCTGCGACTCGGACTTCACGATAGAATGTGCCGTCTGGAAGGAAGAATTGAATCCCATAATTGACATAGTTGACCATCACCCATCCCCAGATCGGGTTCTCCCACTCGGTCACGGGCCGCCAGAAGGTGTTGTTTTTGTAGCTGTCGAGAGTAACGAAGTTGAAGTGCAGCCGAGACGGTTGGTTGATACTGGGCGGCACCTGAACGAATTGACAACTTGCGGACTGGGGCTCGTCGACCACGTTAGGATACTTGGTCCCGCCATCATCTCCACAGTACACCTGCGGTTCGTAGTACTCCCCGAGACATGGATATAGGGGAGGCGGCCCTTCTACGGTCCGACGGGGGTCAATCACACAAGCGGCCTGGCCGAACTTGTCAATGACGTTCAATTTTTTCAATTTGAATTGCCCGTGGGTGACAGGCTTGAAGGCGGGATATTTTTCACCTTCGGCAGCGTCAGTGTGGGCTAGCCGAACTAGAGACCCATACGGGGTCAAATCGGTCTCCAAGCCCATCATTCGAACTTCCTCTTCACCGATCCCGATTGTGACCGAGTGTTTGTAAGCGTCTTCGAGGGGCTGTGGCTGCTTTCCAGCATGACGAATGTTGGGTTTGAGATGACTGCCGTCCGACAAGGTCAGGAGATGGTTGGTGAACCCATCGAGCGGTGCCGAGACAAAGGGAAGCTTAATCACATCTTCCAACAGCTGCTCCCGTTCGTCTTTCGTGCTGTAGCGATTGAGAATCTCTTCGGGGGTACTGCTGTACAGACGTTCCAGTTGGGCCTGCAGCGAGAACACTGGCTGAGGAAGGAGAAGAATTCTCCCGGTGATTGTGCGTCGATCTTCAATGTGCGGGTCCCAAAGGGGCTTGCGTTGGATCGCGTATCGAAATTTGCAGGCACCTGTGCCCGTTGCTCTCTCTTCCATCTCCCACTCCGTGAAATCAACGTGGGTATATTCAGCCTCCCACTCCAGAAACAAGGGGAACCACGGCTGCTGATCGTTCCACCGGTCCCGCCCATGTTCATGGTACAGCGGTGGAGGGTGGTCTGCGTCGTGTTGTGTTTTGCTTGCGTCCTTCCTATAGAGTAGAAACTCTCGAGCCAGCAGCTCGGCAGTGTCTTGGAGCGTGTCTGGCAAGCATCGAAACCCATAGTCGTCCCCCGGGGGAAGCTCCGGTAGCCCATCCCGTTGGATGTGGATACCGAGGCGTACTTTGAGCGCGTCAAGATAGTCTAGGGGCCAGCCCGACTTCACGCCTCCAAGGAAGATAGTAGGGTCCTGCTGCTGGCAGAAGGCAGGGCTGGTCGCTTCCTTCAGCGCCACCTGAAACCGGCCCAGGATGTCGGCTTTCTGGCGGTCAATCGCCTGTCCTTGGCTCTGCAGAACGTCATTCAAGGCGAGGATCTTGCCCCGCAGCTCATCGACCTCGATCACATACGTGTCATTCTGTCTGTCCCGTTCCGCTTCCCTGGCCGTGGAGTACTTCCACCAGAGGGAAAAGAGGTCCCACCCGAGTTGCTGCCGCTGTCTCCCTGTTGCGTCGAAGAGTGCTTGGCTAGCATTGAGATCAGCCAGCAAGGCTGCCGCTTGAGGAGGCGGTGGTGCTGCCGGGTTCTGTTCGTCAATCTCCAGCACATATCGCGAACCGCCCGCAAACCGAGCAAAGTTGTAATTCTGCACCTCGTCCTGGGCCGCCTGGCGATCCTCGATGCTGTCACTCTGTGCCCGCAGCAATGGGCCCAGGCAGGCCAGCAAGTCTTCCGCATCTTGCATCTGATGGGGTCGGACGTAGGCCAGTAACGCGTCCAGCGAGGTGGTCCCAATCGCCACCGGCTCATTAGCTTGGAAGTCACTTGTTACGGTGTCGGCGGGAACGCTGGCTGGTTTGTGGTTGTAATCCCACCTCACCCCGTACATGGCGCCATGACACAGGACCCTCTCACTCTGGTTGGATTCTAACCACTCCTTGACCTCGTCTGCGGGGTCCGCTGCATCGGCCCCGTGCAAAGCAAATGAAAGTGCATCCAGACGCTCGCGTCGGGTCGCCTCTGGTTCCTTCAGATACAGGAGATCGTCGTCGTCATCTGCATGCCAGCCCAACACGAAGTAGTCCGCTGTTGCCTTAGTCAAGTGGCTCTCTCCATCGTCACTTTCAAAGGTGTCGATGGTCGAAAAGACATTCGTGTTGTGGGGCTGGTAGTCGGGAAACAGCTGGTTGGAGGAGTTGAGGACGGACAGCGAGACACGCTTATACGTCGCACTTCTCTCTGCACTCCATTCCGAAGCTTTCTCGCGGTGTCCAATGAAGACCTCCGCCTGTTGATCCAGGGTCGAACCTTCCGCCAGGGAATCCTGGTCAGTGCTCAGATAGGGCGACACGCTGGCTTCGATGTCCCACTTGAAGGTGCCCGAATCTTGGAAGTCAGTGATCGATCGCATGCGATCGCTTTCGACAATCCAGGCTGTCACCGGCGTATATGAGGCCCCTGCCGGTTCTACTGGTTCGTAGTCACGGATGTGACGGATCACTAGCCAGCGATTTGGCGCCTCGGGGAACACGGGCATCTGTGGTGCTTTCACCTCATGTGGCCCCAGGTGAGGGGTCAGGCCACGTCGGCGTCTCGAACGATTCGCCTGGTCGTCGGTGGCGGCTGCACCGGTTCGGTAGGCGCGAGGAATCATCCAGTGCAGATAGACCCCCAGTCGCTCTTTGCGCAGCTCCAGGCCCGTCGTGTCCAAATGCGTGATCCGGGTGTTCTTCTCGTGCGGGGCTGAAGCGTGGAGCTCAATGGGACGAATCACATCATCTTGCAGCATCCCCTCGCTCAGGCGCAGAAAGCTGTAGTTTGGCTGCGTGATCGGCGCGATTTTGGCCTCGGTGGGCTCGACGCCATCGCACACGGAAGGATTCAGCACAAACGCATCCAGCTTGAGGGGTACGGCCAAAGGGGACGGCTCCATTGTTGGCAAGAAACCAAAGTCACTACACTTACGCTCAATGAAGTCGATCGATATCAATGGAAAACAGGTGGTAGTACTGGGTCATCCATCGTTCTCGACGACGGTCTTCTGGCTTTTTATTTACAGACTATACCCTTCCTCTCCCCCCTCTTTCCCTTCCCTCCTATGGTCTGGCCCTGTTCCGAGGACGTTTCTTCGCTAGCTAACGAGTGAGTTGTCATATTCGGGTAGAATTTCATGCAGCAAGATCGACATTACTGGCAATGAGAAGCTCCACTTTGCTACACCCTGCAGATCGCACTTGGACGACTTGGATCTTAGTATGTAGGATGGGCGGGGGCATCCTCCATCGGATGAATTGTCATCGTGCTGATCGGAAGTCGATCGATGCGAATGGAGGGGAAGGAAGGGGAGTAATGGTTTTGGCCCTAGACTGCGCGGACTTTCTTTGTTTTTCTTTTTTCTATTCTCTTACTTTTTTTTCAGGGGAAAAAAAAAGGCCGGGCAACGGATATCATCGAGATGAAAAATTTGATTCGGCTGTTCTTCAGCACCGCTAGGCGAGAGCGGTTCCTACAGGAACGACTGACTAGACTAATCGAAAAGCACAGAGTAGTATAGTAAAGAACGAGTAAAGGGAAGAACCATTGGTCCCCAAGCAACTACATCCAAGGCAGCCTTTCCCCCCCAGCTTCCCAGGTCTCGTCTAGTCACGCAATTTCGGCGGAACTTCAACGGCCGGGGAGCGAGTTTTGCTAACGGTGTCCTTGAGGCGGACGGGCTCTTCATTGTCGGCCAAGAAGAAAACCCAATTCTCGGTCGGCGTGAAAGGGACTACTTTCAACCATCGCCACGGTTTAGTGATTGTTCGATCGCTGATTTCAACCGGTTCCTTGTCCCATCGGTCGTTATCATCCTGTTCCCTTTTATGGTAGTCATACCGCGCTCGGTGGACTCGCTGATTCGTCGCCACATAATAAACATAAAGATATTCTTTGGGCGCCTCTTCATCCTCCAGGTCCGCAATCCCATTGACCACCGCAATGGGGGAACTTTCCCAGGCTACGACGCCTGGGACATCACCCCCTGCAACCGTTTCGTTAGCTAGGCGAAGAGCTGTCAAACGATCAGAACAACTTACACTTGTCGGAGTCGATCTCCGCCCATCGGATGATGTTCTTCACCTCCGCGCCACCACTGGGCTGGAAGAAATACCGTTGCTTCTTAGCCGTTACATGTATGATGGCGTCTAGCTGCGAATCGGGGCGGGCATGGATAGGAATGGGCCGACCATAGGGTCTGCTGTCCCCGAGGACATAGTAGATCAATTCAACCGTGTCAACTTTATTGGTCGGGCTTGATTCCTCCGGAGGCTCAGGCTCCCTGTTAGCGGCCTCAGTAAAGAAGGATCAACGAAGAAAGAGACTGTCGACCCACCGAAGGGCAAACAAATACGCTTCCCCTTTTGTCAAATCATAGATGGTTGCCAGAGGCTTCTTAAACTTGCCTTTCACGGGTCCTTCATCGTCCTTGTCAATCGGGGTGGTCGTCGGGCTCAATTGGGTGATACGCTGTTGAACAGGCCTGTCTCCGTCGCCCCCGTCGCCCCCGTCGCCCCCGTCGTTCTCCTTGGCGTTCTCATCGACTTTGGTGAAGCCAAACACACGGGGCTGTCGATGCTATCGATTAGAACCATCCGGGTATGGGGAAGGCAGCTTGAACGGGTCACTCCGAAAACATACAGCTCCATTGTAGAACGCAATATCGATCCCAGCAGGATTGACAAGGGGCACAAAAGATTTCTTGTTGAGGTCAGTGTAAAAATAGTCCTTCCTATCGGTCAGTGAAAAACGATGGACACCAAGATTGACCGCGGGCTGGTCTCCTTCTTCGGGGGGAATTGGGGAGGTCGAATAGTGGAAAACCAGGGCCTCCTCGTAGCCTGGTCTAGACAGAGGGTTGAGAATGGCAGTCAGAGACATGTTTCTCTTTCGATTTGGGGAATGATAATTGCGAGTATACTGCAGACGGCTAACTAGGTCCAGGGAATGGAGGATGTCTCTTTGATTTATAGCCTTGATTCTTTTCGTCTTTTATAGTTATTTTTTTTTTTTTTTACTTTTATTTTCATATTTATATTTATTTTTCTATCTTTGGTATTCAAAGGGCGGCTTTACTTGGAGTGGACGTTAGGTTAGCGTCCAGACTACATTAATGAAGTCGGGTTTCAAACATATGGGTAACGTTCAGGCCTGTATGCGTCTGGTATGCTGCTCGTCATGTTTTTCTTTTCATCTTTTTTTTTTCCTGCTGCAGCGACTGTGGATCAATCATTCCATTATTACTCACGGCAGTGCTCGTCACTGCGCATGGACGATGAGGGGTTATCCTCTAGTCCTCTGTTCTGGCCTTGTTTTCCTGGAATGTACGAGTGCCCGACCGTAAAGCGACAGGCTATGACGGTCTCGTCGACCATGCCCGTTGTCTCATGCCAGCTTGCCTTGGCCCTTCAAGGGACGTGGGATGATTTTCCCCGCTCGCCTCTAGTGCTTTGAGGGAATACGGGTGCCCCGATATCTCGTCAATCGCTGACCAGCCGCAAAGCGCTTTCTGCTCGCGCACTACGAACTACCGACCCATCAATCCTTTACGTTGGACGCTCGCCTCTCTGTGAATTGATCGAAACAGGACAATATCATTCCCGCCATGGGTGCCAGACGACGCAAGAATCTCTCCCCACGATACCTCACCTTCCGCCATGCACGAGGGCTGTTGCGCAGGCAGGGCTTACTGGCTACGAACGACGGTGACCTACCACCGGGCCACCAACGCCTGCACTCCTATATGACGCCAGGTCTTCAGGGAGGGGGTCACACCATCACCACGACGCAGGAGATAGACGGGCAGCCAGATGCGCTACAGGGTACGCAGCCATTCTACGTCGACAAGCTTCTGTTTCAATTGCCAGAAGGCGATGTCCACTCTGTGTACCCACCTCAGGGCCATCAAGAATGGGCCGAGGCTCTGCCCCATGTTGTTTTCAACACCCCAAGCACGCCGTGGGAGTGGGCGGCCAGCGATATAACGGATGAGGAGGATTACGAGAAAAACCGAAACCGAGTGCCCTGGCTGGCGGTCCTTGTGTTCACCAAAGATGAGCTGGAGCTGTTAAAGGATGACTTGACGGGCTCTGAAAGTATCTTCCGTGACATTGACGGCATGAACGACGAGGACAAGCCTGTCAAGCAGACGAAAACCTTATCAGTACCCATGCAGTTTTCGGACATTGAGCGGTTGAGGCACACAGTGTCGCCAGTGGCGAACGAGAACCCTCCTGACCCTACGGCCACGGCGGAGCTCATTTTCCTCAAGAAAGAGCTTTTCACCGGCCTATTTTGTAAGCATGACGAGGAAGGGCAACCTGTGATGGGTGCAGATTCCGATGTACGGCCGTATAGGTTCCTGGCTCATCGACGGGACATCAATGCCACTGGCATGGCAAAGGCCTCAAAGACCGCTACTGAGGACGATCAGCAGTCCTACAGTGTTATCCTCTCCCATCGAACGGGACCTACCTCTGCAGCTGAACCGATCAACTGTATTGCTCATCTCGTCTCTATCCGTGGGATTGAGGCCATGCCGCGAAACAACATATGGCCAATCCCGGACACAGCTAAGTTTGTGGCCATGTCGTCACTGTATAGCTGGAGCTATAGCTGCTACCCTACGACGACCCCGAATATTCATAACCAGTTTGTCACATTGGGGGAGTCATGCCGGATGCTACGCTCTGTGGTCACGGGAAAAGACCTGGCGGGCTCGGGAGACTTGTCAGACGTCCAGAAAAGAGTGCTCCTGCGCTTGGATAATGGCTATACTATGGCCCGCTATCGGGTCAAAACTGGCGAGTTCACTGCCTGCTTCACTCGGGGAGCATTCGTCCCCGTGAAGAATGTAGCGGTGGAGGATATTTGGGGTTCGCTTTCAAACACGGGCAATGACCTTCAGATCCTGGACCAGCAGCTCGGTATCATGGATATCACCTACGCAGCAGCCTGGCAGCTTGGCCGGACCATGGCAATTGCAGATCCAGCGTTTGTCACCAGTCTTGGGCTCGTACGCAAAAACATATACGACCTGGGGATGTACTACTTCCATCTCGAAGATCTTCCCGAGCGCTCGCGGGGGCAGATCATTGCAGCGCTGCCGTCTATGGTGAGCTCTCTTCGTCTGTTACAGCATAGTAAGCAACTTTCCGCTCAAGACCCTGCATCTCGAGCTCGTCGGTGGTTTCGACCGTCGGTCAAACCAATTGATCTATCCTATGCCCGTCGTACGCGTATCAGCCTTGGGGGCGGCGAGGAGGAGGACCCCAAGGAGAAACACTTTCGTCAAGCCGCAAGAGAGATTGCCAGCGGCTGTAAAAAGGATAACCCGGATGAACCATCAAGCACTCCGTACAATGAATTCAATACCCCGTTCTCTGCAGATTGGATGACGGTCCTGAAGTGGATGATTGACCGGCTCGCATTTACCAACATGCCCGCCCATTATCTTGTCACGGATAGCAGCCACCTGCCCGAGGAGAGTATTCGGTTCTTTGAGGTTGATACCCGGTGGATGAATGCAATGATAGATGGAGCTTTGAGCCTAGCCAACTACATTGACCAAGAAGACGACATGGTTCGTCGAGCTATCTTCCATGCAATCAATCTCTATCGGAGCACTGAAGTCCCCGAGATCAATATGAAACCACCTTTGGCTCGCTACGGATGTTATATTAGGTCCGGCTTGATTACCAAGTTTCCGGACTTGAAAGTAGAGGTCCGGAAAGGGGATGAGAGCCTGGAGGAAGACGATACACTGCATCTCCTGCGCCATGACATTGTGAACGCGGACACCATGCTATGTTTGTTCTCTCTGCCCCCGGATGAGGCCCCCTGGGATCAGATTTGGTTGACACAGCCCCCGCACCAGCAATCCTTTGTGGCCGGAGCTGCGCTTGATGACAAACAAATCAAAGTTCCCTTCCGGAGGGCCTACACGAATGACTCTTGGAAAACGGATCCGCAGTTAAATGACCCTCTAGAAACCCCTATATGGGAGCGAGAGCAAGGGGCAGATGGACCGGATGGGGCTATCTATCACTGGACCGACCCAAATTCGTCAGTGGAGGTCCGGCGGTTGTCGATGGACTTTTATGCCCAGAAATACCTGAGCGCCGTACAGACCGGAATGGACAAAGGCCAATTCGATGATACCATCGCATCATCCGCGCTCATGGCCACCCAGATGAGCTCGTTCGCGTGGAGGTTAAAGATCAAATTCAACGGCTCAACCTTCCAGGCTGTCCAGGCGGAGCCAGTGAAACCCTTGACCCAGAGTTCCCAGCCAGCGGCCACGCCTTCGTTCGCCCCGCTACTGAAGCAACCGGAACCCCTTGCCCCAAATTACCCAAGGATTCGATACAGAATCCGCTCCACAGACAGTCCACAGACGCGGACTATCACTTCTTTGCGGATATCGCAGGACCTCATCTTCAATATTTACATGGAAGATGGGTGGGATCTAGATCTGAGACTACAATACATCAGTCTCACTGTTCTCCTGCGCGACCCCAGCACGTCCAATGAGCTCGCTCTCATGAAGAACTACACGGGGTCAGGAGCCTATATGCTCTCCAATGTCCGGTTTAACCCATTGGTAACCTTGATTGAGAACGACGAAGGTGTCAACACGGAGCTGGTCATCAAGCTGGTCCCCCGTGCCGTCGGCACGAATGAACGCCCTCCAGATGTGAACCTCATAAACTGTCGTGAGCTCAGTTTCGTTCTGAGCGGTATCATGGTCAACGACTATGGCAACTTATGGCCAGACATCTCATTTCAAGGGTGCATAAAAGAGAAATACACGGAGAGCAATGAAGAACACACACCTTCCACTGTCGACGATGTTGAAATTGGTCCGGAGCAATCCACACCAAAGACGATGAAAGAAACGCGCGCCGCGTTCTTGAGATCAGTAGCATTGCCATGAAAGCGTACTCTCGAATCACCCGGTCCCGAGGCTTGCGAATCTTTTCCTCTTTTCTCTAGCTTGACCTCGGCTCCGGTTATTATCCTCTGGGACGTGAAAATTAAACGCGGTCGCAAGACGCTGATCTGTGGGCTTATGAGTCTCGGTCTTGTTGCTACTGTTTCGAACGCTTTGAGGAATGCTTATCAGCGTGGGTTGACGGCGCCGGATATGCCTTGTATGTATTCCCCTTCCCTTCCCTTTTCTCTTCTGTTAGTAGTTACTAGTTGTATGGGAATCTCCTATCCACTAACACACCTCGAATGAATAGATGCCATAACAAACGTAGCCATCGTCTCGATTCTCGAAGTCGGAATCGGTGTTATTGCCGCTTGTATCCCGGCCTGCGTTCCGGCTTTCCGGTGTAGACAGAAAGCCGAGCCGGTGACGAATAGTTATCGGCACAAGAAGATTTCTGTTATTAAGGGAGGTCAGTGGGATGAGGGTTCTGGTAATTGGTCGTTGGGGAATAGTACGCCTGATTCTATTGCGTTGTGTGGGGTTAAGTCGCCGGGTAGGGTTTTTACGAAGGTGACGGCTTGTTAGGGTTGGGTTGGTTCAATGGAGTGTTGGGATGTTTGGGTTTAAGATATGCTGTCAGGGTATTGGGTGATATTGTGTGGAGGATGAGTGTTGATAGTATCGTAATGTATAATAACGGAATAGGGCTTGTTGTAACATGGTTCTTGCTGACTGTGGTCAGCTTAGATGACTCGAGCGGACAGCATTTAAGTTATGTGCTTCTAATGCTTACCTAGGTTGGTCGCCTTATAGGCAGCCTCATTGATTAAGACTAGTAGCCGTTAAACATGGCTAAGATTTGAGTACGCGGCGATGGAGCCGTCATCGTGCTACTACTATGAAATACTAATCAGATCTGAAGAGTGTATTTTGTTAATCGAGAATCATACCTGTCAGTTACGTATTTTGAAATATCCACAGAGAAAGGGTATGAAAATACGGTTAATGCAGGATTGTCTATAGTAACATAATCCACTCCATTAAGAGCACCACTAGAATGTACAGTACTATTGACTTATCCGACGTAGACTATGATCACCAGATAAATTAGAACAACATCCACCTAGCATATGTGACACGAACTTACCGCCATAACCGAAGAACACGATCGCCGCCTCCAGTCGCTACAATATTATCCGTAGGACTCCATGCAATACCGAGGACTAAAAGCGAAGCCATGATGTCAGTATACAGTCAACAGAGCTGTCACTGATAGAAGGAGTAACTACCCGAGTTTCCATGAGCTCCAAGCCGCATCTCAGCAACACCTGTACTAATGTCCCATAGATACACAGCCATATCCTTTGAGCCGCTCAGGAGCCATCTGCCTGTGGGATTTGGGGAGACACTCAGAACCATATCCTGGAAGTTGGATTAATTAGTTGTGCCTCGCAGAGCTAATGACTTGGAAGGAAAGTTGAACGCGAACCTGGTGGGCTTTGTATATCAAGGTACAGTCGTTAGGAGTTACACCTTCGTTAACGAAGGTTTTCAGGGAATCAATATTCCATAGCTTTGCAGTTCCATCTATGCCACCGGAGATAATATTTCGGCAATCTGGAGTGAATGAAAGAGCCATGACATTCTCATCGTGAGCTTGAAACTCCAATACTTTCTCTATTTTCGTCCCACTTGCGCTAGAAGCACCAGGATCTAGTGATGCAACACGCCAGACATAGATCATCCCATCGTCGCATCCAGCAGCAATATAACATGAGTCGGGAGACACTGCGATTGTATATACATCGTCAGCTGTGTGAAGTGTCCCAAGCTGCCGAATATCAGATGCTGTATCTAGATCCCAAGCCTTGACAGTCTTGTTTTTCTCAGAAAGCGCAATTAGATGGCCATTAGCCGAAAGATCTAGAGTGAAGAACCCAGTTTCACTACCACAGTGGATTCGTCGAAGAAGGCTTCCCATATAGTTCCAAACCTGTGACAAGACATTTATTAGTAGCGGGTATATTCTTGTACGGTGTGAGCAAACGCACGCGTATATTGCCATCGCAATATGCTGTAAGCAGAAGATAGTTATCAGGCAAAAACCTCACTCTTACACAGAGACAGTCGTGACTATATTCCTCATCTTGTAGACGAGCCACCTGAGCTCCGGTTGAAACTTCGACTATTTGTACAGCTCCATCTGCGCATCCAACAGCAACATATTTGCCATCATTACTGAACTGAACACAGTTGGCAATGCTATCGTGCGTCAGGCTATGGAGCAGGTCTATCTCCCAGTTATTGTCTATGTCAGGGTTGATCACAACAGACCATCGGTCACCAGCCTTTTTCCGCTCCGGCGGCAGCTCGTCCCAATTTCTCATCACCTCTTCAAGGTTAACTCCCAATCCTGATGGATAGGAGAGGTATGGGCCAGGAGATGTCACGGGCGAGCTCCTCGAAACCGAGCGTGGAGTAAGCATTTTCGAAGCAGAGCAGAATTTCCTTTTCGCTCATGAAGAAAATTCCAGTCCTTTCAACTAATCATCGACTTGGCAATTGGCGAGTATATGAAGTGCGAGCGAATCGATACACATCCATACCCCAATTGGCGTGGGGGACCGGTCAAGTTAGGCAGCACTTTCCACTGAAAATCCCTGTGGATATCCACATTTCAGATCGACACCAGTGCAAAGCTAAGCAACAAGCTCAGTATATGGTTGCCTAAGCGGGTGGCAAGTTAATTCAACATTGATGCACTTTAATATCGCCGTTGAACAGACACGGTATAGCAAGAGCTTCTTTCAAACAAAACAGAAGTAGCCCGCTTCGGCCCACCCCTGGACAAAATAATCTGGCCCCGGAGATCTCCGTTTCATCAGCTGTCGAACATTAAGAGAGTGGGACCGTCAGTGGAACCCTCCCAGCATTGGAGATTTTAGCTGTCGGATCAACTCCGACTTTATACACCTTTATTACACCACAGCGCCGGGACCCGAGGAACCCCGTCGACCCTCGAAACCCAAGCGGTCCATTGCTCGCGTCTCTATTGGACGCGAAGGATATTCTAATAGAAAATCACAGTGTACGCGTTAACCTGGGACATGCCAATGGAGGATCTCCTTATAAATCTCCCTGTCAATTGACGCTCGACTTGGACGTCAATTGTGACTCTCAGGGCGTTGAAGATCTGAATAAAACTGGTGCGTTGCCTGCTGCTCCGCGTTCTCTCCGGACAGCTTTGGCGCAAGCCGTGTAGAGTCTGAAGAAAACAAAGACAAATACCTCCATCGAGGTTCGGATGGCAAAAGTAATTATTATGCGACGACCGATAGGATAAGAAAGGTTCTAGAGACATTTAGTTTGAGAAAATAGTTCAGCAAAGGACGATGGAACAGAAGAGCGATACAATCTTAACTATATCAATGAGTCTGGAGTCGATAAATGGATGATAGCGGAAAATCTTAGGTGGGTCTATATGTCAGGAGCAATCCATTAAAAGATTGGAATATGGCAAGCTGAATAGAGATATGGTAGGATTACTGACCTCATTCATACCACAATCCAGCCCAGGTAAGCGGTGAAATGGCGCCGGGCGATAGTCGGACTAGAACCCTAGCGACTCAAGGGCCTCAAGGGCCTATATTTGTCTAGCTCTCTTCAGCTTCTGTATCGTCTATGGTATTTCAGAAACATCTCTTCTAGAGAGATCAGTACGATAGAATTAGGAAGAATAAAAAGTCTAAATAGAACAAAGACTATAATATATAGAGACTATATAGCCTTAAAAAAGCAAAAATATCATGAAAATGAATAAATTGAGTCCCGGACACCCCCTGTTCGACCGACTTTTGGAAAGATGCAAGGAGGGTATGTGATTGAGTGCAGTGATTAGTGTACCATACACTCTAATTTCACATTTCCTGTGTTGGTTTTACGTAGAAGAGCATGGTACACATTTAGATGAAAGACTTCATTGCAAAACTCTATACCGACAATATCTATAAGAAGAAAACTAAACCCAGTCATTGAGGGGTCAATGCAGATATACATGACTATGCGTAACCCCCCAATGACACCACCTCTCATCGTCTAGGCGAAGGTAGGCAGGACAGTGATGGTTGTGGTGCTCGTGACCACGACCTGCTTAGTGACTGTCACTACTGTGACGGAGGCAGCATCCGCGGAGGAGGTAGTGCCAGCAGCCGCAGCAGAAGTGGAGCTAAGGACGGCCCTAGTGGTGTTACCAGCGGTAGCATGGGTGGGGGCAGCGGTTTCAGCAGGGGTGACGGTGGTGGTGAAAGTCTCGTCACAGTCGCTGGTGGACTCGGGGGCCGCGGAGGAGGCAGCGGGGGTAGTGGTCACGCTGGCAACGGCGCTGGTAACGGCGTTGCTGCTGGCGGCGCTGCTGGGGTAGGCAGTCTTCTGGGCGGGGGCGGACACCGACGCGCTGGAAGCAGGGATGGAGTCGCCAGCGGCGATGATCTTGGCAGCAGCAGCTTCGGCGGCAATCATGACGATGGCCTGGGTGTTGCCGGTAGGCAGGTCGGGGTGGATACTGGCGTCGACGACGTACTAATTCACGTTAGTGAAGGCCTAAGGTTAGATATAGGAGTGGAAAGCTTACCAAGTTCTCAGTACCGTAGACCTTGGCGTTAGTGTCGACGACAGAGGTACCGCCGGTGCGGCCATCATCAGTGCCCATCTTGGTGGTTCCGACAAAATGGTCACCGCTGGTCTTTTTGGCGATGATATCGGCGGCAGAGCTGAAGTCGGGGACGGTGAATCCGGCAGTCGAGTTCGTCATGTCGTTCAGCAGGCCCTGGAGGAACTGGGTGACAGCTTCCTTGTCCGCATCGGTCTGCAACCAGGGTTCAGTCTCCATGACGGTGGCTCCGGAGGATCCGATTCCAAGAACACCAGAGGAGGTTGCACCGTGGGTCAAGTACAGCTTCATAGTGATGACGCCATCGGTAGCAACACTGCAAGAGCCCTGGTAGAAGCGGGTCTTACCGTCACTGCCTTCATTAGAGGTCCAGAACTGCAGGCGATGGCCACCCTCGGACAACACACCAGAGCCTTCAGAGTAGAGCTGCTGGACGGCAGCAGCGGGGCCAGAGAGGACACTGGAGGTGTTGAACGCAGTGAAGTTGCTCTTAGTATGGACGTTGATAGTGAACATGGGGTGATCCTTCAGGTTCTCACCGACGGGCAGGTTGATCCACTCTTCCTGGGCAGGGACGGTGATGCCAGTGGAGCCGCTCTTCACGTTCTCGATCTGCTTAGCAGGTCCGATACCAGAGTTGAACAAGACACGAGGGGTAGACATGGAACCAGCAGCCAGGACAACCTTGCCACCAGCACGGATGTTGATGATCTCGATGGCACCAGATTCAGTCTCGACCTCGACACCGGTGATGCGACCACCGCGACGTACCAGACGGCGGACCTTGGTCTGAAGGCGGAGGGAGAAGTTGTCGAGCTCCTGAGCCAGGGGAAGGTAAGAACGGACGGGGCCAGCACGAATGCCGTTGGCAACGGACCAGGATGGGTAACCATAAGCCTGGTGCTTCTCATTCGGCTGCTCGTGTTGGTTGACTGACTTCCAGCCGAGGCTCTTGAAGAAGCCTCCGAGGACATTGTACATGCCATAGTCATAGCGCTTGCCATCAGCGGATGGGAGAATGCTACCAGGGTTGCGCTCATACAAACGGGAAGCGGCCTCCTTGACATCATCCCACTTCCAGCCGGCAGGCCACTTGTCATTGAAATCGGCCTCCTGGGGGTGGATGAACGCAAGAGCATTGACAATAGTGCCACCACCGAGAACACAGCCCGCCATACCAGCAGTGTCATCGCAAAGATAATCATCGAGGAGACCAAGCTTGGAAAGGGAGCTACCGAGGGCGGGAACATCGTGGGGAGTCAGGGAGCTGTTCCACGAAAGAGCGTTCTTGTTACCCATCTGCACGGTAGGAGCAACACCACGTTCAAGCAGCAAGACCTTCTTCTTGGTCTCGGCCAACCGCTCAGCAGTGATGATACCAGCCGGACCACCTCCCACAACAATGTAGTCATAAGTCGAGTTCAAGACGGTTGGGGCAGCGCTAGCTGAGGGGGTGCTGCTAGGGCTGGCGGAGACGGAGGCGGAGGCGGAAGGGGTGGTGGTGGAAGACGCCTTGGCCTTGGAGGTCCAGGTAGAGTACTTGGCAGACTTGGCGTCAGAGAGGACCATCTGGAAGCTACCGAATCCGGCAGCGTGGTAGTTCAGAGTGGCATCGGAAGAAGCGGGGGACTTGGGGCTAGTCTTGCTAAGAGCCCAGCCGAAGAAGTAGCTGTCCATATCTTTACCGAAGGTGGTAGGCGTTCCAACGACACAGCCGCGGCACAGGAAGGTATAGGTAAGGTGAGTACTGTTGATGGAGGTTCCATCAGGGATCTCTTCGAGACTGGCATCTCCGCTATAGACGTCAGGGTTGGTATAGGACTGAGCTTCACGCAGACTCGAGACGACAGAGTCGTCGTTGGGCCAGGCTCCGATCAAAAGGGCCTTGGTCATCGAGCTTGAAAGACTGACACCACCCCATCCGTTGGAGGATTCAAGAGGCACAACCAGCTGACCGATGAAGTCTGAATCAACCGTTTCAGGGAGGGCCAAGCCGAAGCAAAAGCCGGTCGTTTCATCGCACCATCTTTGGAAGTCGATACCAGTTGTTGAATCACTGTAGGCGGAAGAGTTGTAGTTCATGGCCGCAGCGCCGAGCGCCGAGCTCAGGGCCACAAGGCCTCCGAAGAGAGAGGAACGCATTGTCTCTGAAATTTACCAGAAATACAGAAAGAAATGAAAGGTAGGTTACGAATAAGAAAGAAATGATAGTATAACGACAGTAATGAAGGGAACGGGACAAGCTGGCCCAGCAGCAGCCCAGAAAAAAAGAGTGACGGCGGTATGGCCGAAAAGAATGACAGGAAAGAAAATGACGGTTGAGTAGGGAAAGCAAGCTGAGTAGCCACCGGGGCAGTTGCTGGCATTCATATAAAATCAAGATAGCCCACTGATTTCACGGCACGGCCCCAATCATGCCAGGCAACCCATAAAAGCTACGATATTGAAGGACGGTTAGGAGAATGAAACTAATGCACTGGGCAAATTGAAATTGTGGGAACTGTCTGAGCCAAACCACGCGCGAAGTATCTATGTTCACGGAATCCATGCCTGTTTCTTCCATATCGAAGAAATGCCGTTGGCCCATTGCAAGTTAAGCAATTTGGGGCGGGACCACAAGTGGCCCAAGTGCAACGGTGTGGACATGCCAAGCAGAGCTAATGAAGACATCGGTTTCACCGATAGACAGCGGCCGTTTGAGTTGTATTATGCCCTATGGCGCTTTAATCGCCGAGCCCATCTAGACGAAACACCATCCTCAATAGTTCTTAGTGCTGTGGATTGATCACTAAACCACCCGACTTCATTGGTCTCCGTATCCCGGGAACATGAACCGGACCAAATGAAAAGAGATTGCCCTAGGGGACAATCACCCGGAATTTTACCGAATTCCTATTTCGCCGGCAAACCTTGGAAGAGCAAATGGCGTCCTGACAGGCACTATCTTTGCGAATCGAGGCCGGAGAGCGAGGGTACTTTGGGGACCCTGGTCAATGGGAACTAACAACACAGGTCGCACTCAGGTTGATCGGAGCAGTTCGGTAAATTGAGGGCGCCAAGATGCCGAGACCGATAAATATAAACGAGTCATGCCGGTAATTGAACATCGTGAGAATTCCATAGCTGATGAGTTGCTCCGTACGGAGTAAACAGATCGATCTGTGACTACGAGAGTATCAGGAGAATGAGAGGATTCAAAAGAGTTGTACTCGGTCCGCTCCGAGTGGATCCCATGATTCAGGTACCGCTGTTAGGGTCTAGGGCAAGGGTTCGGCGGGTCAACTCTGGCCCTCTAGGACAGTGAATCTTTTCGACAAGGTCTTGAGAAGAGTAGAAGGAGAATCAAGTACGGGGTATGTAGGATAGATAAATAGATACAATCGAATTACGAAATAGTTACTATACAATAAAAACATCAACATTGGCTCGCACCTGTTGCGTGACTCATACTCCAATATACCGTAACGTAGCAAATATATACCAGAGCAATTTGTTTCAAAATACCATGCCAGCCCTGCTACTTTCCACAGGGCGAGGTAGAGACACTTAAAAGTTGACACTCGAACACAAGTAGCGGAGCAATGGAATGTAAATTATTTTGGCTCGTTAAAATGTCCTTCCCTAGTTTTTATCAGCGGTAAATTGACGTGCTATTCAGCATACTGTCCTTCCTGTCCAAGTCACAACAGACAGAACGACTACATCGTTCTTCTCCAGGATGAAGATAGACTGGCACAACCAATCTATCTTAGAGGTCAACAGCACTTCCATTTACCTTATAACTAACTTAATACTAGACCAGCCCACGTTTAGAGAATTTACCTACGAATCTATTAGCTACCAACTTATATAGATCTACAAATACTTTCCACGCATCAAATCATCCATATGATCTAGCATCGCAGTCAAGCGAGCGCCGCATAGTCCAAAAATCCTTCTTGGGTCTATTGACAACACTCCGAGACCTATTCGCTCATATGGAAGCATTACGCATGACTTCAAGAATGGCACATAACTTTCCATGGACGCTACGCTAATTTCGGGTCTTTAGTCCGATTCTACTATATATTCTTGAAAGGTCAATGAGTTGCCCAGTCAACCTTTACAGTACTCGGAGATACGAAGTCGACATACTCAAACTACTTGTGGCTTCTCGGAGTAAATGTTTCATGACTTTAGATTGGATTTCGGTCGATATCAATTGAATCGAAGGCCACCACAACAACTGAACATAGTCAACAAGTATAATACGAAGGTATTTCGCTCATAACCATATCATATTCTTACAAGCAACGGTCTGTCATCTTCCAACATGGCAAGCAAACTCAACCAATCGTTCGCCTGCGGGCAGTATAACCGCACAGATGCTCTAGCCCATGGAAATACAGTCCGCAGTGTGAATCCGATGGGCATTACAAGATATGGGCGTCGACCTTTCCACCATCACCTGGGTCGAGGGCGACTTTGGGGAACCAGGCCCTCATGAACAGCCAAATTCTAAGCCACTTTTGCGGCCAGTAAGCCGCATTCCCAATGAGACGGGGAAGTCTCTTTGCCAATGTCTGCTAGATGGAGAGATTGCCGCGACAAATCGTGCTGTGGTGCCTTCGTGCATGGGGAAGGTTCCCCAAATCCGACACTTATTTCCTGATATTCGGCAAGCTACGAAGGAATACTATTCAGAAACTAAGATATTTCCGATCATGCATTTAGTACTGATCAAGAAGAAAATTCTCGTTAAACATCCTTTTGTTGTGACCTCTATATTAAATGCTCTGAACGACTCCAAAGATTTGGCTTTGCGCCGTATGAAGTCTCCGGGAACACATCGATATTTGCTTCCATTCCTGCCATCGTACCCGGAGGAAACTGATGATATCTTCGGTGGTGATCCATGGGCTTATGGTCTTGAGGCAAATCGGAAGTCGTTGGAAGCTTTAGTAACTTACTTTGAAGATCAAGCTATGAATACCCCACAGCGTTCTGCTGGAAGAATTATTCGCACCCATCTATGGAAGAATATGAAGCGGTAACCACTGCACGGTATGTTATTGGTTAGTATTTGTTTAACCAGTTGCTATGCACAGATTGTAACACATTGTATGCGCCGTGTACATTTTCTCGCTCCCTCATCCTGTCAGGCTCTGTGAGGAATGCGCTAAGAACACCGGGAACCCATTACAAGAACATACAAGGCGTTAAACTAGGTTAGCTGATCATCCCTCACCTCTGTGCATTTTTTGCATCTGTCATGGTCACATTGGCTAGCTAAGATCATTCCAGGTGGTTTGTCATTGGTTCTATAGATCCACCAGTATACTTCTCGTGCATGTTATGTCAAGTCAGGATAGATCACAATGATTTGAAGGGGATTTGAATCGTTCAATTAATGTTCTATACTGACACATGGAAACTTGCTAATTGCGTGTCGACAAACTATACAAAGTCACAAGCCCTCTGCCGGCGTCCCCCTTTAGTCAACGCCAAAGACAGTTTTCCTCAGTTTGGATATACAGCTTAAATAATCCATCTGGATACCGACAGAAACAAATGATATCGAAGAAATTCATGAAACAAAAACGACCCAGGCTCACATACATGAACTCAAGGTTTAAACAAGGATAAGACCAGCACCCACGAACGTGGACATGATCGTAACCATGCCAACGACGAGAGGAGCCAGGGACATGTTGGGGATGTTCATGACACCAGCAGACGAGGACGAGGAAGAGCTGCCAGAGGAGCTGCCAGCGCTGCCGGTGGCAGAGCCAGAGCCGGGCTCAGCGGTGCCAGTGGAGGTGCTACCACCACCGCTCATGCTACCCTTGCCAGAGAAACCCTCACCCTTGCCAGCACCATCCTTCATGAACTTCTTAGCACCCTCGGGGATAGCAGGCAGAGCATCGCTGTCAACGTCCCAGTTGGGGGAGTCCTTGGCGGGGCAAGGGTTGGCACCACCGGTCTTGTTGTAGCCACCGTCGCCGCTGGGGTTGCTGGTCTTCTCGAAGGCCGACTTCAGAGCATCGTAGTCAGCAAGAGTCTTAACATTGTTATTGTTGATCTCAACAAGACCATATTTGCTGGGCTCCTGGGAATACTCGTAGACCAGGCCACCAGAGTAGACGCTGGTCATGTCGGTGCTGTAAAGGGAGCTGACTTCCTGGAACTGACGCTTGTTGGTGTTGCAGCCGTACTCAGAAAGGAACAGGGGAAGACCGTAGCCAGTGAAGTTCTTCACCTTCTCGTCCCAGCCGGACGTCTTGAACGAGGAAGGATCACACCAGGAGTAATCGTTGAAAGCGAAGAAGTCACTGCGCTCGTCATCAGTACCGCAGTTCATGAACTGGGCCATCTGGAGACGGTTGGTGTCGATATCGGCCTGGTTACATAGTATATCAATATCCGGCTTCTCATATTCCGACGGATAGAGTTAACTTACAGCAGAGTATCCAACAGGAATTTCACGGTAGTTGCGGCTGCGAATGTACTGACGAAGGTCACGAGTAACCGCCTTAACATAAGGGGCGGCCTTGGAGGAAGGGCCGTCATTAATGACCTCGTTACCGGAGAAGAAAGCCAGAGTGTTCTTGTAGCCGGCGAAGGCATCGACAGTGGCGAAGATGTACTGAAGATAGTTTTCGTTGTAGGAAATCTTGGGGCTGGCACGGTTGAGAGAATACTTGGGAGTGTTGACATCGAGCACCAGGTAGATGCCAGCATCCGCCAAGGCGTTCATACACTCGTCATGGTTCTGGGAGTTATCCACGGAGTAGACACGGATGGTGTTCAGACCGAGATCCTTGAACTTCTCGATGTCACGCTTGCAGCCTTCGGCATCGGCGATGGGGTCAGCCAGGTTGGAGGAGCCACCGGGCTGGTAGTCGACACCACGCATGTAGAAACGCTCGTCACCCTTGAAGAAGGCATTACCCTTCACGGTGACAGCGGTCACATCGGCACGCGCCTTGATGGAAGGAGCGGCGAGGGCAGTGGAAGCACCCAAGGTGAGGGCTGTCGCAATGGCGGAACCCTTCATATTGAAAATGAAACTGATTGATTTATCAAACGATTGGAGTTGATTGCGACGGCTCGAAAAGAATGGCGAGATCCGTCTGGAGTATATTTAATATATGACCGAAAGGAGCCTCTTACGGTCCAACAATTACAGAAAATAAGTATAGAAGATGAAAAAAAGAAGTGGACGTGGAAGTCTGAACGAATGACTGGAGTGGTTGGGTAGAAGAAGTAAGAAGAGAAGACGAAGGGATGCACAAGAGAGGCAGGTTAAGGAAGGGGGGTTGTGGCACGCCTTAAAGCCAACCAGCGTTGCAGGGTCTGCATCCCTGACCTTCGAGACAGCATTGGGGCAACTGTTAGCATGGGGTATCACCAATTACCGGTATTTTCGCTGCAGATGAGCTCGCGTGGGACAAGAATAGTAATGGCAACGGTAAGTTACATACAAACCCAAGCCAGATCAACCGCCGCTAACGGCAGAAGCATTCGTCATCCGCCCTGAAACCCGTGAGATTAATGCTCACTGAGATCTCTTACTGGTCCAAAGAATGGAGGGGATCGGCCCAGGGTCAAAGGGTGTGTGTCCACTGTGTCGCTGAAATTACCCCCCATCTGTGGCTCTGAATGGCTATCCCTCTTCCACTCAAGCTGAGGGACTTGCCCGGTTCAATCAATCATTAACGGCGAAGTGGACACCCATCGCACAAGCGCAGAAGGGTAGGACAAAGTGAAGGGAAGTAGAATGAAGATGGCTTGCCGCGGTGGAGAATATTTGGTTTGGTCGGTGGGTCTGGACCCATCGAATCCCTGAGACCCTGACCTCTTGGTTGGCTGATCCCTTCTCCCAACCCTGATTTTAGAGTACACAACAAACTGCTTTGTGATTTATAATTTGTTTACCACGATACACAAGAAAAATAGTCGGTACAATTAATTTACTTTTTCAAAAAAAATATAAGAGGTAAATAAATAGGTCGACGAAAGACAAAGTGCTACAGGTTTTCTGTCTTCTCCTTATGACTAAACTCTACCGCACGGGATGAACGAGTCAATTCTCAGGATAAACACTTTCACCTTCCGTCCCAAGTTTATGACTTTGAAGATCCCTTCAATTGGCGCGATGATTGTCACACCATGCCGACATGAACGGGGAAGATAGGGGTTAATCCCCTCTCCTCTTGCCCTTGGACATTACCTTACATCCCATGTTGAATAAACCCATTCCGTCATCACATTCCAACCTGCCACTCTCCTCAATGACAGAGGAAGTATGGCTTTGTCATGGCATATTTTGTGGCGTCAGATTGCAGCACCTGCCCCTCTGACTATTAATAGTCGACAGTAGAGTACATTGAGTTTGCATGTGGTCTCATCTGAGACATGCCAGCACACACAGGCAGAAGAATTGTCTCTAACCAGACGATAAGCTTACCGGTGTGTCCAGATCTCTATCGCTCAGAACCCCCTAGGAAATCAAGCATCGCCAGACTTTCTAAACAAGACCAAATTGCTTGATCAAAAGCAATGACCATAATTATAATCAACCACCCACATCATTTATCCAATAGTAGTGCGTTTATCACCTCGCCAAAAATAGGTCCCGCCCATGGTCCATGGCCAGGGGACCACCCGCAGTGGCGAATCCGGTTCCGTCGGTGTTTCTCGAGCCACTTTCCTCAATCATGAATGCGGAACTTTACCCGACCTTAAAGTCCCCAGGCAACACAAAACCGTACCAGAGTTCCGGAGCGTCAGGTATGTTTCACATCACTCACTTTTATCGATTTCCGTACTCAGTACGGAGTAAGTATGGTTTGATGAAGTAATGAGAACAAACAGTACAACTTGGAGAGTATGGGTGCAGAATACAATAATTCTACACAAAGAAAAGAAAATAAGCTGTTTCGCCCCCATCCACTATATATAATCCCAGCCCCTATCGATCCACTCAATAATTGCACTGTCAAAACAAGCCTTGACTAGATATACAACAAGATATAAACAAGGAACAAAACTTCATCACCTTGATGATCACAATAAATCCACTCTCCGTAGACAAGACTTTTGAAAAGGTTTCATTTCCTGGATTTCTTATAGAAACTAGACCCTGCATCCAGAATTGTGGCTTGGAAATTTGCGCGGCCGGGAGCGGAGTTCTAGATCCGTGGCGCTGGTCTGGACTTTTGCTCGGTGTAACTATGGACTGGGATTTATTCAGAGGGATTGTTGGGTATTTTTATTATATACCTTGGGATATAATGTTTAAATTAGAAAACAATTTCAAGAAAATCCGGTGTAGTGTAACGGCTATCATACCTGTCTTTCACACAGGAGATCGGGGTTCGATTCCCCGCACCGGAATATCTTTTTGATTTTTTACTACTTCTTTTCTACCTCTTCTTTCCTTTTAAAAAACGTTCCCTCTATCTAATTCTTAACCGTGTAAAAATTTTTGTTTTTCCTTTTTTTCTCATTCTCATTTCTTTTCTATGTATGTTCAATTCCCATCCGTCTTTCTGTCCAAACCCTTCCTCCCGACAGATTGCGCTCATGTAGTTGTCAGCTTCCCAAAAGCACGAACTTATTCATATGTCCAGATCAATCCGTATCGGTATACTAATAACACATTCACCCATACAGATATTGATTTAATACCCACATCACTACCTTGATACAACAATCCCCCACCTCCATACTCCAGGGTATATACCCCCCTAAACAGTCATATAATGCACGACATATATATACAACATCCAAAATCATACAATCCACCGCCCCATTATACAAAACCACATCTCCTCCCACCCGCAGCTCAGTCAATCAATCAATCAATATATCAAGAAATCAATCCCTCCTCTTCTCCAACCGATCAGTCCCATGCACCCAATCCAACAACCCCAAACTCCCATAATTCAAATTAAACTTCTCATGATGCAAATCATGCATCCTCGCCTTCCCCCCAAAGAAATCAAACCCACTATGCACAGTCGCCGTCACAAACAACTCATACCCCAAAAAGGCCCAAAAAGTCAACACATGACTCCCCAGTAACTGCGGCGGCAGGGAGATCGGCAGCGCATTAGCGAAGATCTGTTCGATGGGGTGGGCGAACTGCGCAGCGAGAGCGATGGGGGCCGTGAACTTGTGGTGCTGCTTGTGGATGCGGACGTAGAAGTAGGGCCGGTGGAGAAAGCGGTGGGCGTAGTAGAAGAGGGCTTCGCGGGCGAGGAGGCTGAGGAGGAAGTCGCGGGCTAGGATTGGGAGGCTTGGGAAGGTGGGTGTTAGGGTGTAGGAGGAGGTGCCCTTGTTGAGGAGTTTTAGTTGGATTAAGTGGAGGGCTGTGGTTAGGAGTTGGTTGCGGAGGACGATTTTGAAGCAGTGGTGGATTTCTTTTTTGGTGGGTTGTTTTGGGGCCGGTTGGATTTTGTGGTTGTTTGACCAGGTTGGAAATATGGTGGGTAAGGTCAGGTAGATTAGGGAGGGGAGCCAGAATGTGAGGATTTGGATTAGGAGCGTGCCGGTGAATTCTATTGTTGAGGGACTGTAGCTTGTCACGATCGTGGCCCAGTGGGTTTCTAGTTTTGGCATGGTGGGTTGGGATTCCGGGCGTTTTGGTATAGACTGAGTTAGGTGGATAATAGAGGGCTGTTAATTGATCTATAACATGGCTCTTGGGCTTTATAAAAGTGCCATTGGTGTAGATGTAACGTCGTATGGTAGAGGTGGAGTTGGTATAAGGTACCTCGGCATTTATATGGTTCGTATAGTATATCCTAATGTTCATATGTTCTGTCACCCCGCAAAAGCCAAGCAGCTAACGGGCAGTGTCGGGCCATGTCGAACCACTAACTTAATTGGTGTTGCATTGGACTGAACTTTGACTAATGACTACTAAAGCTGGCCCAAGCGTCTAGTCATACTGATATTATGGCACATAGGAGGCTTGATACCATATAGGTTGGAATTACTGTCCGTTATCAAGCTTATCTGATGGAACGTTTGTGTCTCGCGTACCCCGCATCCGGGACTCTTAAGAGCAAGACATGTAAATTCGCGATACAACGTTCGTTGATAGAGCTGGAAGACTGCGAGGTAGATGATTGTTGTGTGTATTCAACTATCCGATAAACAAAGGAAGTCCTTATATGACTGTGCGGCAGGTAACTGATCAAGTGACTGTCGTTAGTTCCGCACGTCCCAAGTTGAGTAGGGTTGACGCATGTTGTGTTATATCACTTCTACGTAGACTACGCTATGTCCTCCTTACTTCACCTACCGTGCCCACACATCTTCTCTCTTTTTAAATCATCCAATACTACTTCTCTTCTTCTCTTACTACTAGCACATCCTATCCCCACGCATACTCAGTAAAATGACTGAGAACACTTTCTTTAACCACTGGGCTGGCCGATCGGTTGACTTTGCTACTGAAGGGACACCTTCAAAATGGATTTTGACTGAACTACTCAGCGAGAAGAACAGTCAGGTTCATGGAGATGACTTCTTCAAGAATGGACGTATCGGCGGTGCATATGGCACATTCTTGTGTCACAACGTGACGGACAGTACCCGGCGTGGTGTGATGAAAATCCTCATGCAGTATACTCCCCCAGGCCTAAAGAAACTTCAAATAACTTACGGACCTCTAGAGTTCCTTGGGAGGGATCCCAATACGCGCCGGCTGAGCACAGGTCTAGTCAAGCCTCTGCCTCTTACGAGCTGGACTGGAATATAACTAGCCAACTGAACGCGCTGATAACCCTAACAAGCAATAACTGTCTATCCACCCCGAGGATTCTGGATCTAAAGTACGGCTGGCAGGAGACAGCAGATCCAGTGCCTGGGGGATATATTATTTTTGTTCTTATGAGCTATCTCCCTGGAGTACAGCTGACCAAGGCTTTCTGGGGTTTAGAAGACTCAGTACGTGAGCAGATACGCCAAGCCTTTAAGCTCACCTGGCTGTAAGCTTCCATCTTCTTTTATAGAGATGCATAATCTGACTCTATAATCCAGCGATTGTGTTGGCTCTGGAATTACACCGGCGCACGCAAATATAGAACACGTTTTCTGGGATGCAGCAGCGAACAAAGCGTACGTAGTATTCCCTATCAACAATGAAAATGAGGTTTGGACATGCCTAATGAGGAACGCTGCCTAATTTATTAATAGTTATATTATCAGCTTTAGAGAGAGTGAGCCTGCAAGGCCAGAAGATGTGTGGCAGGATGTTGAATGGAGTCTTTGGGGGATGGCAAAGGCTCAGGAATCTTATGGTCAGCACAAGAATTCTCAACCGGACGAAAGCAAGTGGATGGATACTTTGACCCTGCGGTAGAAGCCCGGCTTTGATTTTACTTCTTGATAAATTTCGTTGATTCGCTAGTGTTGGTATTTGACGAGAATCCTTCAACCAGTCCTGGTACAATTCCATATTTTCTGGAAAATTAGAGTCAAAAGAGAACTATGATAATGAAAGGCTGAATGACATTTCTTGTGAATTGATCATGATAGTAGTATATCATACTACTTACCTGTTGTAACTATAGCAATGCAGAATAGGAAGCTGCGGCCTCAACCTCGAGACTAGCAGTGAAAATGGCTATGACAACTCAGCACCTTCCTTATTGCCTCTTGCTGCAAATTAGTCGCCTCAATTGTATTCAAACGCGGAATCTCTCACAAAACACTCGCATCATCATCCAAGTCTCCCAGACCATCTCCGAACTTCAAATCAAGTAGCACCATACTCTTTATCTGTTAAGGTAAGCCGGACAACTCACATGGAAATGTAGCAAGACCCTGACTTATTAGATGCATTACATCCAATATGGCATCGGCTGTCTTCTTTTCCTGCTCCTGACCGGAGTAAAAGGGCACGAAGACAAACTCTTCACAAGAGGTCCCGCATTCGCCGCTTATCCCTACCCTACATTCTTCATCGAATGCCCGGAGATTGGTGCTTCAGGCTCACGTATGGACATCGCACATGCATACGACGGTAGCGGATATTTCCCAGAGCTGCGATGGCCCATCACCACACCAGACACCCAGGAATATGTTCTGATTTGCGAAGACCCCGACGAACCTCTGGCCGCACCAGTTATCCATGGACTCTACTATGGAATCCCGCCGGTGTTCATCGGTCTGCACCGTTCCGACTTCATTGAAGCGGACTCCAGGAATGGTCCTTATCGTCTCCGCGGTGGGTTCAAGTATGGGGCAAATAGCGGAGGAGGGGTCTATCTGGCGCCGCAACCAGCTCGAGGCCAGGGCCCTCACCGATATTTCTTTGAGCTCATCGCGCTTAACCATACTATTGATCAAAGCAAACTCAGCCCTATGGCGACTTTTGACGAGATTGCGCGACAGATCGAAGGCAAGATAATCGGATGGGGTGAGTGGTTTGGAGTTGTCGAGAGAATTTGACCAGGAAACGTATGAATAGCAGATGATGGCGTTAAGCTTTAAGCTTGCCTGTACAATGTGCACTATCCATTGAGAAGTCAGTGTATGTATTGATTAGCGACAATTAGCGTTCCCATCTGGCTTTTTGAAACCATTGCGAGGTCATCAGGCCAAACGGACTTGTATGTACGTAGGTAAATTTGTACAAGTACAAGCAAGGACTGTATGCTTAGTTTGACAGTCGCCGTCACGTGCCACGCACACAATCCTCTCCTCGAATTAGATTTTAATAGATCCAGAGGAAGACTCTGTGTTGACAAGATATTATTGGGCTGAAGCCAGCGACAGAGGGAAGCCATGTGACTATCGAGCGCAATGTTTGGCGGAGATCTGAAAACACCCACTCAACATAAATAACATCGGTCGATATGTTTTCTAATCCGTATTCTGTTAGAGGAGTTATTATTCTTTTTTCTAAGGAAGGCATGGCAGCAAAGTCATTTGAGGTTGCCTTATACGCCCGACTAGATTGACTTGCGAGTAACAAAGGACAGGGAAACAGGACACGGACAACGGTTCTTTGAGCCATGATATCATCTCCTCGACCTTTTTCCATTCGTTTTATCTTTCCAAGAATCGCTGGTGAGCGTACAGAAATATAAAACTGGTCTGGATTCCCCAATTATCAGCTTCCACTGACCTGCAAAATACCGAACCTAAAGAATCTCTATATCTCGCAAATGAAGTCCTTTTACACCATTTCTCTACTCGCTTTCAGCTGCATCGCAGCAGTAGAAGCCCTCCCAGATGTGCCATTCAACCCACAAATACCATTCAGCCCCCGTTACAACTGGCGCAGAGCAAGAATTTGGTATGACCATAAACTCGAGGTGGATTTCTCTGACCGAGACAGCGGGTGGTTCGATAAGGCCAGCTATCTGGACCTGGACCAGTGTTTCGGTGTAGATAACTCCACGAAAGAGCTGATCCCGCAGGATAAGTACGTAGCGTTGTTTTGCACAAGTGAAAACTGTCATACTGATATATTTGGACGTGCAGTGGAAAAGCCATGAGCAAGTGCAAGGAGGAGGGGCGGCCGTGCATGCTACACGATCTCAAGAAGACGTATTCTAAAGAGCTGGTTTGTGATTGTGAATCGGTTGAAGGCAGAATTGACCTGCGTGAGTATAGCTGTGCTGCGTTTTATTATGAAGTGTGGGCACTCATCATTGATAATCTTGCGTAGATGATACTATCGGCCCCGAATTTGATCGTGATAGTGCCGTGGCCGAGTGCTTCGGGCATAAGGGGGAGAAATCTGCGGATATGATGAAATCTGAGTCTGAGTCCGGCCTGTAGTTTAATCTGGATGAGAGGTGCGCTGGTGGCTTGGTTTTGTATTAGGAGTACTAGTAGTCGAAGGACTCTCGTCAAATACCAACACTAACGAATCGATTCGAGACTTATCACGGAGTAAAGACAAATATGGGCCCGTTCCACAGTATCAAAGCTTCCACTCACTCATATCCGGGTAAGGATCCTTTTCCGTATACCAGTGATAATCGTCTTGAGGCTTGGCCATCTCCCAAGCAATCCATTCGCAATTCCTCCATATGTTATGTGGTTTCGCAGGAGCACTCATTCTAAAACCGATAATGTAGCTATTAACAAATTAGATAGTGTTCATTATTAAGGCATGCCCCAAGAATGCCTCAGTTTAGTTGTCAATAGGAATTATGACGTACGCCTTGTTCGCTCCTGCGTCCCAAAATACGTGGTCTATCTCTGGGAGCGTCGGTAGAACTCCTGCCTTAACACAATCCCTGGATAATTGAAGAAGGGTCAAAAGTTGTATCTGGATAAAGGCGAGAGAAACTTACAGCCAGGCGGTCTTGAAAGCTTGGCGAATCTCCTCACGCACCGCGTCTCCCGAATTCCAGAAGAATGCCTTACTTAGTTGTATGCCAGGTAGATGGTTCATGAGAATGTAGATAATGTACCCACCAGGCACCGAGTCTGTATCCTTTTGAAGGTCTTCCTTCATGGCTAGAATACCTGGAGTGGACTTGCAACCGTAATCTGTTAGGACTTTCAGCGCATTTACTTGACTAGTAATGTCAAGATCCTGCTCGTAAGAGGTTGCGGCTTGATAACGCCTCAACTCGGCTGGCTGGGGCTCAGATCCCTCACAGGGGATTCTAGGATTTTATAAGCTATTTGAGGTTTCTTTAGAGCTGGGTAGTAGAACGTACTGCATGAGTATCTTCATTACGCCTCGCTGTGTAATGTCGGCCACGTCATGACACAAGAATGTGCCATGAGCACTGCCAATACAGCCATTATTCCAAAAGTCTTCTGAGCTCTCCTGAGAGTTCTTCTCGCTAATAAGCTTGGTCAGGGTCCATGTTGAAGGCCCAAACGAAGGAAAGTCGATCTGTCGACCTTCCCAATTATCAAAAAAGGTATTCTCAGTCATTTCGACGACTAGGAGAAGATAGACGATGTGATAGTGTCAGGAAATGAAGAAAAGTGATCTTGGTTGGGTCTAGTGGCGTGAAAGGTTAATGAAAGGGAGGAGAGAGGGGTAGTGTGTAGAACTGATATAATATAATAGACGTCAACAGGAGGACATTGGGACGTAATAAACTATGGGTCATTCCAAAGAATTGGAAACCTCAGAAAAAGCGATAAGTTCCACGGCCCAATTAGTCCCGCGTTCCATGGGAACTATTTGCCCCTTACCATATATGGGCCCAATAGATTCTTTATGCTGATGGAATTTGTTTATGTATAGTTCAAACCATCTACAAGTACCAGAATTACCATCAAAGCTGTATAGTCACATAGGACTAAACTGTAGGAAAGCGAACCTCTTCTGGTATTTGTAATCCATAGTACGCGCTACACAGTAAGTGAATGATGGCTGGTCGCATCACATCAACGCGTTGCATGCGTAGCGCGTTCGTGTCGTATCTCTTAGAAGCGGGTTGATCAACACCTTGCCATGTCTAAGAGTTGTTGCTCAGAGTAACTAGTAGGATAATAGGAGGGAAACCATAGTGCCAGACCAGATGTACATATACGCTCTATGAGATATCAAATCCCCTCGACTTGAACCCTTTCTCGAATGAAATGATATTCTTTCTATACTTGTATATCTTCACATCTATCTATGATAGTAATATCTAAGTGTTGTACAGTGCTATCTATAATTTAACTCTTGGGAGATCGATTGGAAATATAGAGATACCGCTTCGAAGGGCTCTGTATTCCTTTGATGGGAGTAGCATCTTTATATTATAGAACAGTACATGTACTCAGCGTGGATTAGCACCAAGTGAAGGTTGCAGGTGCTTGCATGTTCTATTGTGGTAGGCTGTAAAACTGCAGACACTCTAATTCTTTCTCCTGTACCATTTTCTATACACCAACTCTCCGCGCACCACTTCTCCCTTTGCTTCAGATAACTAATTCCTCCACAATGCCATTGCGCCAAGCGATCGCCGTAGGACCCGATAAGCTCCTGAAGAAGGCCTTACCTGACCTTAAGCAAGGACCCGGGGGTACTAAATCCAGTGCCCTCCACAGGAAAAAGTACTTCAATGGACCCCTGGAGCCGTGGCCGAACTTCGAAAGAGATGCTCGACTTCACGTCGACGCAGCTGTACAGGCTCCCAACATGCAAACTATATCCTGGACAAGCAGGGTCAAGGATACGCCGGCAACGATGAACATCGAACATTTTGCAGTGGGGGACGAAGGGGGGGTGCAGGGCCGTACCCAACAGAATGTCGGGCAGGTCCTAAGCGCAGTCTGCGCTGCGGTGGGCGTCGACATGAGCTTCGCCGACTTTAAGGCCACCATCGGCACAAGGATTGAGGGGAAAGTGCCGGATATGGTCTGCATGACCAACGCCGGTGGTCTAAGAATCGTTGGAGAGATTAAGGTACCGTGGATTAAAAGCCATGACATTGCCACAACTCTCTGGGTTGGTTATCCCCGCAATGTCTCTCGTCTTTTCGGTATGCTGCACCTCTACACTAAATTATATGCCCTCTAACTAGATTACAAGGCCAGATCGCACTATACATGAAGCTGGCCAATATGCGGTACGGGTTTTTAACCACCTATGAGCAGACGGTCTTTTTCCGCCAGGTCGTATCCAATGGAAGATGGGTACTCCAGTACAGCGACGTCATCAAGGGTGGCACTGTGCGGAAGGAAGCCCTAAATGGGAACTACCAAGATCGGGTTACCGTGCGTGAGTGCTTTATGTACTTGATGCTTCTGGCCAACGTACACCACACCGCGGTAAACCCCCTTCCCATGGCTCAGTGGGTGGATCAAACCCCCGTTTGATTCTCTACGGCCCTGGTCTGCTGGTTGTTGGTATTTGGTCTGTTGCTCTGCTTCGTATGGCGACTTCGACCAGGTCCTTCGGGATTAGTAGGCTGTATAGCCGAACAACCGGAGGTGTCCTGGAAGGGTCCAACCATACAAGTATCAACATGGAAAGAGGAGGAAGAGTAGATCAAACCCCCGTCTTGAATCTCTACGGCTCTGGTCTGCTGGTTGTTGGTATTTACTCTGTTGCTCTGCTTCGTATGGCGACTTCGACTAGGCCCTTCGGGATTAGTAGGCTGTATAGCCGAACAACCGGAGGTGTCCTGGAAGGGTCCAACCATGCAAGGATCAATATGGAAAGAGGAGGAAGGGTGCTGAAATCGGACTCTGCGCCTCCACGTGGTGGCACCCGGGCAATGCAACTGGAAGTTGTAGCAAGAGCAGAGACGTACTAGATATAATCATCATGACGAACGACGATTTAGAACAAGCATTCGTCCAAGGATAAACCTTAACTTGGCTGGCTAAACACTCGAGCAAGGATTATCTCCTATCCCGTTACCAGTTATCACACGGCATCGTTCCATAACAATTTAACAACAATCGCATAGTGAAGGGATCCAGCGCAACCCGAAAGATTTATAATGGTTATCAGAGAAGGACACACAGTACTTGAATTGAATCAATTCGCGGATATTCTCTGATGGACTCAGTCGGAGATTTAACGTCCAAGAAATGATCAAATGAACATTGGGGCACGCCTGAAAATACGATAAAGGAGCCCGGACATCCGTCTGATCGATATCTATATCCATAACCCACTTCCTATCAATCGGTTCTCACCAATCCCATAGCATTTAACAAGGCCTCACACCATTCAATATTCCTCACCTGATTATATTCATCCTCATGGCTCTGCTAAAGCTCTGCAGATAGAGCAGGTTGCCTCCTTCCTCTCCATCCCCAGCCGAAGACCCATCATATATCCTTACACTTTTCACAATAAATCATGTGAACAAGCACCAACCTAAGCGCCATGTGTTACTCTGGCTGCGTTGATCTTCCATGGTTTGAGAAGCTTGGCACGTAAACGTAGCCAGATACTTATTACAATCCACCAACAGACCTGTTTGTCTCCGGTCTGACGTACGAGTCACAGCCGTTCTTTGATTCGAAATGGTGCCCTGTGTGTCATCGAAATCGTAGACCAAAAGCACTTCAAAGACAGTAAGTTGGGTGTTCCTTCCGATCCTAAAACCACATAAAACTCACATTGAGGCAACATCCGTGAGGTGAATTATTCTGTCATCAAAGAATTAACAAATTCCATTGTCCCCACTGAATCCATTTTATTGTACGGTCATCATCATTGCGTCGGGGTCGGATCAATATATGCACCATTGGGCCAGATACTGTGCAGCGAACTACATCACTCTAAATTAGAGATCAGCAGTTTTATCACAAATCTTATACATATATTCCGTAGAATATCTACTTACCCATATGAAATGCTGTCTATCCATAATCGATCCCTGCTGTCGATACCAGTGTCGGAACTCCCACGATCAACGAAAATGAGTAGATCAGGTATCCGCCGTCCTATCTAAGCCTTAGAAGGTGACCGATTCGAGACTTGAGATCGTCCGTGGTTGGCGAACACTGCCAAGCTGTATGATGTTGATTGCTTGGGCGAGAATACCAACATAATATAGTGTTTTATCCCCCACTCGATATAAAGTCGATTCGCGCAACAGGTGTGGGGAAATGCAAAGATGTTGCCAAGGTCATAATGGCGAGGATAGTAATGTTGCAGCCCTGAAGCGCGTTGCTAGGAAAGGGTAGTTGGAGCCCTCCATGGCCGTCGTCAGCAGGTTTCTGAACGTCTTGCTAAGAAATTTAGTAATAAGTAAGCACTTATAAGTGAAGCACTAAGACCTAAATAGAAGATATGCTAAAGGATGTTGACGTGGTGCCAACAAGCCAGTCGAAGATACTTCTTCCTAAATCGCCACGTTTCCTAAAGCTTGAAATGGTCCTTGGAAGTAGATCTCTCCACTACAACTACTGGTAGATATATCTCGTCATCAGATAACATCAAGGGAATGACCGAGCTATAACAATTTAACCTTGCGAAATCCACTGTAGTGTATACAGCGCCCTTACCAAGCTGGTGCCTCCCACGCTAACGACTCAGCCTTGTCTTCGCTCACGTGTGCCTAAGAGCGGCATCCAAATGATGATCCATGCCTTTTGTGAGGAGGCTGAGCTGCTATGTCGATCCCTCCTGCCAGGCAAACTTATCGACCGTCGTTAACAAGCGATTGTGATAGGGTAGGTCAAGATCGATATGAATAGAGTTTTGTAAAGCTCGTATAAACTCAACAAGCCTAACAATGGAGAACCACTTACAGAGCCTCCGTGAGAGTTTGATTGGTTTTGCTTCCTTTGTTTGAACCTTGTAAGCGATCACGCAAGGAACTCATCACGACGAAGTAGAACATCTCATTATGACTAAGATATAATGTTTGTCACCAAGTGAGATTGCGTTATATTCATCGCCATATTCTGTTTAGATGCCAACCCCCTTTTCAAGGTATTTGATCATTTGTTTTGGTTAGATCTACGTGTAAGCACCCTAAATAGTAAATACTGTAGATCGCAATGAGCCATATCCAAATGAGTCAGCAACTGCTCTCCAAGGAAACCACAGCACGTGACTTCGAGGATTGGCAACTAAGCCAAGCCTAAGGCAACAGGTCTCGGGAGTGGCAGAGGCAACCAATAAGACGGGCAGCACAGCCACAGGCTAGTTCCGGATGAACACTTGGCAGATCCGGCAGCCGGCTCGGTCGGAGCTAAATTCAGAACGGCTCTTTTCCGAATGCGGAGAGTTTAACCTGCGAATCTTTCTTGATTCAGTGCCCAATGGAGACTCTCTTCCGGTGGTTGTGTCTCCATTGTACCTGTTGAGGACCCAATTGATAATGAAAGAATGTAACCCTCACTGAGTTTTCCTCAACCGAGGTCGTCACTAGGAACCAGGGGGATTTGTTGTCCAGGTGGAAGAAGGAACCGGTGTTCATGACGATCAAATGGTGTCGTCAATAGTGGCCGGGTATTTTCGAAGATCGACACGTTCCCCTTTCTCAAAGATGGTACTCCTACAGAATACGAGAAGATCATAGATGTTGTCGAGGGACTATAGCACACTAATGAGGACTTTCGTCGTGAAGAGGTTTGGTAGCGATGGAAGTCTCGTCCAGGACCGGTAAACATGAACCTAAGTGGGGACATTCTCCTCTTCTGATCTCACCGTGGTGTCATCATCCTACGCATTTAGTTTTTTTCTTCCCTCTCGTATCAGTGTTCGGAAGGATCTCGGCCTTTTTTCTCCCTCAGTACCGTATTTTCTTTTTACTTTTCCCAGGTGGCCTTGAACTCTGAGACATGCAAGGACGAATGATGATTGACTTTTGACCTCGCATATGATAGCTATTTTTATAGACCTGCAGAGCGTTGCCTTACCGCACCACCTATCGCTTTTTCTCAACATCACCTGTATGCGTTTCCATGCATACACTGGGTTTAGTGCTGACGTCGCCCGCTGGAGGAGACGTGGAGGAGATTTATCTGCCCGATTAGAGTACATACATTACATACATACATACATACATACATAACAGACGAAACGACACTTAAGAGAAGCCAAGTCGCAATGGTGCATTGCCACTTGCTGCTGAATTTAGTGCACCCAGACCATGGGTACCACCTCAACGATTTAACTATACTATACTAGTCTTGAGTAGTATCCTTCTAGTCGGCAATGGACTGCTATTTCCAGTGTAAGGAATCTTTCAAGGTCTAATCTGAGTGGTTTTCCACGAGGAAGATCCACCGTTCCTGTCAATGTGATTCGTTACATTACCTGTTCCTTGATTTGAAAAAAAAAAAAAAATTTTTTCTTGTCATTCTTTTTTTACTTTCCAGGTTTCTGGCGGATCCAAAGCCGACGAACTAACGATCAGACTAAGGCTGAATGAGGTGCCATTATCAGGCCTGAAACCTGAAAAACAACAAAAAGGCCTTGTTCGCTGTTAAGTCCAATCCTTCCCTCTTTTTCCTCTTTCCCTCCACATCCTTTCTCTCTCCCTCCATTGTTCTTAATTCACCTCTTTGGTGAAATTTGCTTTTTTTTGTGGTCTCCAGCGACGCGACAGGGGGTTCCCACCAGTTTTCCAATTGATAAGAACTGCATTCCAAACTTGTCGCCTTTGCTGCCTATCAGTCCACCCGCCAAGTCTACCACCAATCAGCTTCTCCAAATAACCACCCGACTCATCTGTATACTCATCCGACATCGACAATCACCATGAATCGTCTTCTGAAGCTTGCCTTCCTGTCTTTGGTCGCATCCTCTGCGATTGCGACCACCGCCCCTGAGCAGGTCGAGTCCGAGACCAACACGGTGGCCGACCAGTCCGATTCCCTCCACAGGGCTCTTCACTTGTTCGAGAGGTTCACCCATGGCGTCTTCCGCTCCGACGAAGAAGCTGTGGACGCTCTCACTGCCGAGGATAGTGAGCTGGCCGCCCATCTGAACCTCAAGAGGGACAACAGCTCTTCCGCTGTAGAGCCCTCAGCCACTGCTGTAGTACCATCCTCTCCTACTCAAGCTTCCTCTCCTTCCTCCAACACTGAAGCTCCTTCCTCCAACACTGAAGCTCCCTCTTCCACCACGGAAGCTCCCTCTTCCCACACCACTGAAGCTCCCTCTACTTCCTCTCCTTCCACTACAGAGGCTTCTTCTATTTCCTCGTCTGACTCGTCGACTTCTCAGGCGGAACCAACCACCTCAGCCCAGCCCACCACGGCCACGCCTACTCAGAAGACCACCGTCGAACCAACTACCACTGAGCAGCCCACAACCACCGAGAAGCCAACAACCTCGGAGAAGACCACCGAAAAGCCCACCACCAGTGAGCAGCCTACCACCACCGATAAGCCAACCACCTCCGACAAGACCACTTCTGAGAAGACCACCGAGAAGCCCACCACCACCAACCAACCCACGCCCACCACCACCGACCAGCCAACCACCTCCGAAAAGACCACCTCAGATAAGACCACCGAGAAGCCCACCACGAGCGCAGACTCCACCACCAAGGGCCCAACCACCATGCAAACCACCACCTCCGCCCCCGAGTCCACCACCACCGAACAAACAACCAAGCACACAACCCCCTACACCTCCACCTACAAGAGCACCACTACTCTCCCCAACGGTGAGCAAAGCACCATCACCTCCATCACCGTCGTGCACCCCACCGAAACCGACGTTGCCACGCCCACCAGCGCCGCCCCGGGCCTGCAAACTGATAACGCGGCCCCAACCACCGGTCTCACTCGTGAGCTCTTCGTCATGGTCGGTGGTGCTGCCGTCGTGGCGATGGCGCTGTAGTCGGGACAGTATGTTCTTGAAAATTTGACCTTGTTTCACTGCTGCATAAAATGGCGTTTTGCTTTTTTACTCTCTTCTGAAAGTGTTCTACTGTTATGTTGGTATTTTATTTGCCCTTTCTAACGCCGGCTTACGATCCTTGCATACTTGGCGTCTTCTTCCGACATGTGTCTCTCCTTTGAAGTTCGGGGTCTAGGGTTTGGTGTTGTGAGCGTGGACATGTCTCTCCTTTATATCTGGTTCTGTCAAGCGTGCGCATAATTATACTTTTGTTCTTTATTGCAGATATTGAGCAATCGAGGTATTGGTAGATATGCTGGAGTTGTGTTTGACAACTTGTAAATGGAAATGGTTCTTCTGGTACGTAGTATATATATATATATATATATATGCTTGGTCGTGATATCGACATAACTAAACGGACAAAGACAAATAATCTGGAATAAATCGGTGCCAGCCATCTTTCACCAACATTTCCCCAGTTTCACTTCAAACCAATAACTTGCAAGAAATCTAAGCCCGCGAAAAAGAAGCGGACTCGGGACCCTGCCACCTCTCCTCTTCCGTCCAATACCGCACGATACTCTCCCAAGCCGGGATATCCCCGTCTCTCAGCAAGACCGCCACATCCACATTTAACGGACTATCGGGTTCTGGGTTCGTCAGGAGCTGATGGATCTCCGTCAGGGTTTGTGAGAGCGTATATGCGGGAGTCCAGTGCTCCGTTGTGAGAAGGGTGAGGCAGATTTCGCCGGTGGTGAAGGAGATGTTGGGGTGGGAGATTCGGGTGTTGAAGCGGATTGTGGGCGGTGCGTTGGGGTAATTTTGGGGGATTGTTATCGAGAGGGACCACAGGCCACCTGAATTGTACATCTCATTAGTCGAGGTTCTTTGAACGGGTGGTGAAGCGGGGAGGGCCGGCTGAGGTGGGTTGGAAAGTGGTACCTTCGTATGGAGTTCCCTTTACACCCTTGAGGACTGCCTCCCACTGGAAGAGGTCATCGTTGTCAACGAGTCCGAGGTGGAGGAGGTGCTCATTCGGGTTATTTGTGTAGTTTTTCAGTTCGCTGAGGAGGCGTTTGACGGTGGAGGATGACGCCATGAGGGTTGTTATCTGGAATGTGGATCGCGAACTTATCGCGCTGAGATGCTTGTTTATTATCGGAGAAATCAGAATGTGAGATTTAATTAAAATGGGTTGGCGTTGCTGCTGTCGGCAGGGACTAAAAGGATTAAAAGCAAGGGGAAGTAAATCGCACGGCAAACTTAGTGGTTACTCACACCGCGATGTGAGCTGCGCCGAGGCTTAACAGCCGACCCGTGGGTCTTTTCTTCCCCATGCGATTCTGCGATCGTCCGCTCCGCGTGGATGCGCTTGGCGACCCAGCCTACCCGACCCCTAAAAATTCCGTCGATCCTTGATTCATGTGAAGGTCACAACATATCTTAGCTACATATACATAAGAGCCCTGTTTATTACACCATGCGAACATCTCGAGCATCGAAGCAGACTGAGAAAGTTTTGCAGGCGCTTTCGCCTCCTGCGCGCCGGCAAACGCGCAGTTCTTCCAATCTAAATGCGCTGCGCAGCTTTGCCTATAACGGAAGCTCTAATAATCATGTTGAACCGAAGTTACCTGCGAGTGATGATGATGATGAAACATCATCTCTCTCGTCTCTCAACACGGTGGATATTGAAGATATAATGGAGCCCCCGGCGAAACGGCGGAAAAGTAAAGTGGACACTGCGCCACCGCGGAAAATCAACTCTCGAGCTTCAAGGGTTCCGGAGAAGACGATTGAAAAAGCTGTCAAGACTGAGCCTGTAGCACAGAAAACCCGCCGTGTTCCTGCGCGAAAAATCAAAGATGAGGATGGCTCATTCAGAGTAGAGCCACCCTCCAATTGGGATACGATATACGCCACTGTCAAAAAGATGCGCGAGGCTAACCCGACTGCTCCGGTGGATACCATGGGATGTGCCGAATTGTATTGGCGAGCATCATCTCCGCGAGACCGACGATTTCAGACTCTCGTTGCGCTGATGCTGTCTTCTCAAACGAAGGACACCGTCACGGCCGTGGCGATGCAGCGATTGCACACTGAACTTGGGGATGGCGAAGCTCCTCTGATAGAGACTAGTATGATCAAGGAAGAGCCAGACGAAAATACTTTCAAGTTAGAAAAGCCTCTCAGAGACAGTACCTTGAATCTCGAGAATATTCTGGCTGTTTCCCCCGAGCGGCTGAACGAATTGATCGGTAAGGTGGGCTTCCACAACAACAAGACCAAGTATATCAAGGCCGCAGCTATCATTCTTCGTGATCAGTACCATGGTGACATTCCACCCAGTGCTGAGGAGTTAATGAAGCTCCCCGGAGTAGGTCCGAAGATGGCATATCTCTGTATGAGCGCCGCTTGGGGAAAGCATGAAGGTATTGGAGTTGATGTCCACGTTCATCGCATAACGAACCTCTGGGGCTGGAATAAGACGAAAACACCGGAGGACACTCGCAAGGCACTGGAATCATGGTTGCCAAAGGATAAATGGCACGAGATCAACAAGCTTCTTGTTGGGCTGGGACAGACGGTCTGCTTACCAGTAGGTAGGAAATGCGGGGATTGTGACCTCGCGGGGACGAAACTATGCAAAAGCGAGATCAGAGGCCTTGTATCTAGCAGGAAGGTCGATGCTAAGGAGGAGAGTGTTGAAGGCGGAGTGGAAGTAAAAATCGAGGGAGAGTGACTGGAGTGCCCCAGGCACGAGGTTCTGGCTCCAACTTGATTTCCCCGTTGGGAACTACGGACCTCCAATTGACTTTCGTTACATGGACAACTATTTCTCGTCTAATATCTTTCTCTACTCTTCCTCCTCCCGTGTAGTCAACCTCGCTGCCATTCCTATATTGTCTTCCTTTGTGATGCTCCAGCCAACTTGCCTGCCCATCTAATGAATATCTGATCACAATTCATAATCAAACTTCATGAACCATTAAGCGCTCCTTACGACACGACTCTCTACCTACATTCTGATTCACTACGTGTAAGACCCCGCCATCCCTATTCACTGTCAAATGCTCGTCCTCATGACTCCCTGGCAACCTGCTGACTGTTGTGCTGTCAAAACAATCACAACAGGCCCGAAATGGATACCTTGGATCCCGATGAGCAGGCCTTTTGGCAGTTGTACAATGAATTAAACCCTCCAAGTTCTTCTATGGAGAACCTTAGCAGGGAGGAATCCCCGTCAACCGATGTATGTTCTTTGTGTGGCCCTTCTACTATGGAGGTCGACATGGGCCCCTCATTCCAGCCGGGTATATCGTTTCTTAGTCTGCCAGAAATTGCCAAGATCAAGATCCTGGAATACGCTGGACTGCTACGCCCTTGTCTGATTGACATCACTAGCGAGTGTGTCCGAAGGAACCCCAATATACAACCATTGTGTAATCGCAGCTCCATGCGTGAGACTAAGGGGTCATGGACTGCCTTTGTTGACAGGGGCTGTACTCACCCTAGGCTGCCCACTGCAATGTTCCAGGCCTCTCGTGCCGTCCGTGATGAAATTGGTTCTATGTTCTTTGGCCTCAACAGATTCAGCGCTATGCTCTACAGGAAGGCAGACTTTTGCCAGTTCCGTGACGCGACACTCTGGGGTATGGAGCACTTGAAATATCTTCACATTGACCTAGGTCCTTGTGACAGACGCTTTCTCAAGCTATATGGGGGTGTCCATCGCACAATCATGAAGATTTGGGTCGCTTTCTGTGACTTGGCTGCTGTGAGGATGCACTCTCTCACGTACTTCAGCTTGAAGTGCAGGGTTAAGGATCTGGAGGTTGCACACAAGTTGATGTGCGCAATGGATCATTTCCCTTCTTTGGCCCAGTGTGCTATTCATCTCAATCAGTACCAGGAGAATGAAATCCGAGCTGTGGTCAAGCGATCCTGCTGGAGGCTGACCAACAACCTTGGAGATAGACCTCCGTTTGGATTCCTTCGCCTCCCAAAAGAGGTCCAACTTCTTATACTCGAGCAACTTCTGATCAACCGCCATGATCCTTATATCATGGCTTCAGAGTGTCCAAAGGGCCTCGTAACTTTGCAAGACCGCAGACGTCAACGACCGACCATTTATCCCCTCACTTGTTGCGGTACTTGCTCACCTCTGCGAGCCATGTGCTTCTGCTACGCTCGCCAAACAGCGTTCTCCACCACCTGTTCTTGCTTTACTTCACCCACGCCCTATTTTCTAGTCAGCCGAGGATTCTATGAGGATGCGCGTCGGGTCTTTTTCTCGAAGAACAACTTTGCATTCACGGATGAAGACCCTGAGCTCATCATGAGACTCCTGCATTATATCCCTACGTCGTCCTCCATGCAGATCAGACACCTGACGTTTAAGTTTCCATTGACCTTTCGAAGCCCTGCCAGAACTGCTCACCGAGTGGAGGATGCAGCATTGCTGTCTTGGTCAGTGTTGCGCCGCTTTATCCGTGAGCATTTTGATATTCCTCGTCTATCCCTCACAATCATCGACCTTGGCACAAAGAACTATGGCAATGGAGCAACTCAGAGTAGGAACAAATACCTGCGCAAACTTCTTAAGGCATTTGCAGACCTGCGCGGTCTCCGAGACTTTCGTGTATATTTGGCGGATGAGCGTTCATATGAAAGGGACGCGGAACGGGCTGTACTGGGGTTTGCATGCTATGGAAGATCCAAACCCAGCCACATGCCGTTTATTGGCCAAAAACATTTGAACACATAAAACCCCAGCTTGGGGCTAAACGGACGCGGGATGATATTCTTTCCTACCGGATTATCCCATATTTTTCGCCTATTCTTTGGTCTTCGTCTTCCAATGCGTGATCATGAGATCAACAAACCTTACATAATATTCCTCTTGCGCGCTCCAGCCTGAGACGCAGAGTTTCTTGCACAGATCACACAGGTTTGCACAGGTCTTCCAAGCTTAGAAATCTGTTGATGCACTTTTATTCACTAACAAAACGCCCTGAGAAAATTCAATAACACTCCAATCACCGGGATGCAGCTGTCTACCCCAAGAAAGTATGGAGGATGTGCTTGTGAATATCTCGTTCATCTCTTACACACTGTTTACTTGTCATCTTCTTTTTTGTTAACAATTGTATTTCTCAAGGTTAGCTAATGAGTTTTGATTTCATTCCACATTGGTATACGTCCTTCCCATAGAGGCAGTTAGACCCAGTATTTATCGTGGGGCGTTATGGATAGAAGTACTGGACCCATGTATATCGCCATGTTCATTTTGACCTACAATCGTACAGAAGGGAATTAATATCCTCAAATACCCCATCGCCAGTGAAATCCAATCGAAGAAGACTTTGCTCAACCAAATTTACCTCCAACATTGTAAACACATGACTAAGCAGACCGAATTATGAAATCATCCCCGCGGACATAAAACCCCACCAGCTCGTTCTTAATTCCGAAACATAACAAACCAACGTCCAAAAGCTCTACACAAGTTTATACAGAACCCCATACCGCCAACCAAGCTTGAGGCCAGAATCGGAACACACCTGAATCTCATCGACAGGGAACTAATGCTTATATGAATATCAAGCAAACCTTAACCTCATGGCACTAACACCAATCCCCATACCCCTCTTCGCCCAAACCCAACAACAGCTCCTCCTCCAAGAACATGAAGCCGAAGTCTCCTCCTCCACGCTCGCGAGCACTGCCGCATCCGTCTCACCCTCTACCAGACGAACCCTTCAAGCAACAGGCTATGCGCTAACGGGGATCGTCCTCTCGCAATGCCGGACCGGCCTCGGCGGCCGCGCTGTGGGCGAATTCGGCGCCGATGCGGCTGTTTCTACGAAGAATACAGATGGTCATGGGAAGGATGGAGAACCACAGTTAGGTGCGCATGGAATTCGCGTGGGTGACGTGGTTCGGGTGAATGAGATCGGGAGCTCCACGAAGAAAGTGGGCAAGGACAAAGCGAGCAAAGATGGGAAGCCAGCCGGTACAGGACCAACCAAGGGCCCGGAGGGTGTTGTTACTCGGGTCGGGGAACGGAGCGTTTGGGTTGCGTTTGGTCAACAGGGCGGCGGAGGACGGTCCAAGGAAGACGATGAGGCGATCGAGGAGCTATGGGGGAAGAAACTCTGGTTGATAAAGCTTGCGAATGATGTGACATATCGACGGATGCGGCAGACGATGGAGAAGATGGGGAAGATCACCGAGTCCGATTATACACATTTCATGCGGGTTGCGTTTGGACATACGACGCCGCTGCCACCGGATTATGAGGCAGTGGGCGATGTTGAATTCAACGATCCGAGTTTGAATGACTCGCAGAAGGAAGCTATTCGGTTTGCTTTAGCTTCGCGGGATATTGCGCTTATTCATGGCCCGCCGGGTACGGGAAAAACACATACCTTGATTGAGCTTATCTTGCAGATGGTGCAGCGGAACTTACGGGTGCTTGTTTGCGGGCCGTCGAATATCTCCGTGGATAATATTGTCGAAAGACTTGCTCCGAAGAAAGTGCCCGTTGTGCGTATTGGTCATCCGGCGCGTTTGTTGCCGTCTGTTCTTGAGCATTCGTTGGAAGTCCTGACGCATACGTCGGATGCTGCTTCTATTGTGAGAGATGTTCGGAAGGAGATCGATCAGAAGGTAGCTAGTATTCGGAAGACTAGGTTTGGAAGGGAGAAGCGGGCGATTTACCAGGATTTGAAAGAGTTACGTCGAGAATTCAGGGAGCGGGAATCCAAATGCGTGGATAATCTGGTTAGAGAGAGCAGCGTTGTTCTTGCAACTCTGCATGGGGCAGGTGGCCATCAATTGAAGAACCAGAAGTTCGATGTTGTGATTATCGACGAGGCTAGTCAAGCTTTGGAGGCGCAATGCTGGATTTCGCTGCTGTCTGCATCAAAGGTTGTTCTGGCTGGTGATCATTTACAGTTGCCTCCAACTGTTAAGTCCACTGGTCAGAAGTCTAAAGATGCAAAGGCAGGGAAGGTGGACACTGTCAACGATGGTGACAACGGAGTTCTTGGGAAAATGTCTCTCGAAACGACCATGTTCGATCGACTGCTTTCGCTCCATGGCGAGAGCATCAAAAGAATGCTAACTACACAATACCGAATGCACGAAACAATCATGCGGTTTCCGTCAGACGAACTGTACGAGTCTAAACTGATGGCAGGCGATGCGGTAAAAGCACGTCTTCTGAAGGGCCTCCCATACGATGTAGAGGAGACCGACGATACAAAAGAACCGTTGGTATTCTGGGACACACAAGGAGGCGATTTCCCCGAGAAGACTGAAGACAAAGAGGTAGGGCAAAAGGAGGCCCTTCTTGGTGAGAGCAAGAGCAATGAAATGGAGGCAATGGTTGTTGCGAAGCACGTGGACAACCTGGTGCAGTCGGGATTGAAACCGGAGGATATCGCTGTCATCACCCCTTACAACGGCCAGCTTGCTATCCTGTCGCAGATGTTGCGGGAGAAGTATCCAGGTATCGAGTTGGGCAGTGTGGATGGATTCCAGGGTCGCGAGAAAGAGGCTGTTGTCGTCAGCCTGGTGCGAAGTAACAGTGAGAACGAAGTCGGTTTCTTGGGAGAGAAGCGGCGATTGAACGGTACGTATGCCTCCATTGGTGCTGCGTACATATGCTGATTTTATCTACTAGTTGCTATGACGCGCCCCAAACGGCATCTTTGCGTCTGTGGTGATTCGGAGACCATCAGCAAGTGAGTCCCTTGCCTTAACTAGGACACCTCCTCAGTCCTACGAGTTCACCTAGTGTTTTTGGATTGAATCTTGCTAACAAAGCCTTCTGTAATAGAGGAAGCGGGTTCCTCAAGCGGTGGATGGCATTCTTGGAAGAGAACGCCGACTTGCGCTACCCAGATGCTGGGGAGTTGCTCTGAAAGAGCAATCTGCTCCGTACCTCAGTTTCATCTCTACTCCAAACAACAACGCACAATATCCCTCAACGGTGGAAGGAAGGTGCCCATAGGAACTGCCAACATAGTCCGACACGATCGATACAAGCCCCTTGAGGATTTTCACACTCAATCGGGTCTACGCCACAACCTTGAAGGTGCGGAAATTGCGAGCAGCATCGCTGCTACTGGGGCGCCCCCCACCCTACGTTACATCAACCCCTTTGTCGATGACAATAGGGAAGTAACCCCGCAGGTCGCGCCTGGGTGAGTTTCTGCAGCAATTCATGAAAAGAACCCGGCCTATTAGACTTTCCCGTATCTGGGTACGTCAAAGGGAAGGCTTCGGAATCGCTAGCATCCTCTAGATGCTCTCGTTCTGTAGGAATGCGTTGAATGCGTTGAAAACATTCCTACATACATATTCGCCTAGTCAATGCAAAACTAGGACAAAATCATGGACATATCGAAGAGTCTCACATGAATATCTCGGATCCGCCTCACCTGTCAATACTATTTCCGAGAAATGCTCCTATCAATGCGATCAGAGAAGGTACACTATAGATCACGATAACGCCAGTAGAACCGTAGGAACTCAAAACAATATAGAGATTTCCAATGAGACCATGGAATCTTATATATAATCGAAATTCGAATTAACATTCGAGGACAGTCAACAACCTCTCAATAACACAAACTCAGACCAAAAAAACACACCAACACAACACCAAAAGCCCCCGCGTCCCAAAACCAACGTACCAATAGTGAGGGGAACGCATCTAGACCTGCCACGTCAACGCTGACTGCGATCTTGCATGGAGCCTAAATCGCTAGTCGTCTTGGCTTAACCTCTACTAGCACGAGGGCCCCCAAATCCTTTATGCACGTTTGAATACCACTGGAAGTCGTTATCACAATACTACGAGATACAATATCAAAACTATATCATCTCTCTTTCTCGCTACATACTACTTTCCTGACTAACCGAGCATGCTGAAAAAGATAATCAGGGGTAAAAAAAAGGCAAATGTCCCAATTCCAAATACCGTTCAAATCCGTCCCGCCGCCCCTCTTAGTTTTTCGACGGAGACGTCGCTCACTACTGAACTAGTCTAGGGCCCGTTCGCGATCAGCGCTGACATTTGCCGCTAAGCGTCGGGATTCTGATACAGTCCGTCTCCTCGATTATCTTCGTGGGCACGGGCGTTATCGCTTTGGGGGGTTTTGATTTGTTGGCTGGGAGTGGTTATCGTGCCGCTAAACGTGGTGCTACTTTTGGTTTATGGTTATTGCCGAGATGGGTGTTTATATATTGTTTTTGTGGGGTTGGTGGGTTTTGATGGTGTGAATTTGAGGTGTTTTTGAGTTATAGTGTTTTCTTGGACGTGTGAAGCGAGCGGATTGGGGAGGGATGGACGTAGCTGAAGAACATATAAATAGTAGAAAGGCTGGTGGGTGTTTCATGTGGGTTACTGGTGGTGTCTGGGGTTGTTTGGGTTCGGGGATGTAGCTTGATTGGGGCATGATCATTCTTTTTGAGCTGTTGTAGCTGGGGGTATGGAGTATGGGGTGTGGATGTGGTGGATGTTGAATTGAGGTCGAGGTTCGGAGTTGTGTTGTACATGATATATATTCCGCAAGTGTCAACGTAAGTGTCGGCGGACTATATATGCATCCTGTATCCTGTACAACGGCAGGGTAATACGACATTCTCCAAATTCTTAGATCGGACAAGGCGTCCAATGAGATCCCCTCGATTTTCCCAGGATTATGCAGGTCTACCCGATCACATTCTCGAAGAGCGAACGAGACAAGCGACGTTCCGGACGAGTCCTCAGAAATTGTGTCCTGGATGGACTGTGGAGAAAACCTGTAAGGGGAGCCACTTGGTGCGTCTCAGCTTTTGGCGGGCTCCACTCTTACCATGCATGTCCAGCGCATCGTTGCATAAGACTATCACTGCAAGGCCGATTTAGTGCACTCTGACGTCTGCGACGTATTTTCTTATTTTCTTAATTTTTGTTCCGGTGTTTCTGTTGTCGGATGCTGGTGTCTGGTGAAACGCTAAAGTTTGGGAATGTTGGACAGAAAAGGTAAACATGAGAGATGAAGCAAGGTGGCACAAGGCGCCGATTCTTGATCTCTGGGTGTGGTGCGCTATTGCAGGAACGAAGTGATCTGTAATGTTGACAACTTACTTTTTTCGGGGAATGTGAGTAGTATCATTGAGAACAGAACTGTACAATTGACATCATATGCAGGCTGAACTCAGTCCTCTCTCCACTTGGTTCACCGGTCTGGATGGCATGACTGTGATCCCTCTCCAATTGGTCCGTGTCGCGTTTCAGACTCACCATGAGGGGAAAGAGCCTGTTTTAGGCCTCCCGTTTCCCAACCGTTAATAGTGGAGGACATTGTGCACATTGTCCCCTCTTTATATCGGAAAAGGTCGATATGAGATCGTTAGTGGGGAGGGATCGGATGCCCTGGCCGAGAAGCGATACGCGTTGTTGCGTATAGATTAAACCGGAGCAGATAGATTGCAGACCCAGAGGTTCGTCACGCATATCGTTCCTTGGATGAGTTTCAATCCTATTTCGGGGAGTATACGCCGTATCCGTTGGCAACGTCTCGGGGGGAAAAAGACTCGAAAACAAGTTGGACTAGCGGTGAAGCAATTCTTGTCATCTCCCCAAGATTCGGTCATCTTCTCACGGTGAAATAGTTTGATATCGTGCTGGGTTCTTTCCGAGAGAGGAATCGACGCATTGACCGTATATAGCTAGACTAACCGAACTATTTGCTGGTGTACCGTGGAATCGTGTCCGTGCTGGGAGGCTTTGAATGGGTGGAGACGATCGCAAAAAGTTGGTTGATTTGCTTGTCGCTCGATGGCGAATGACGTGCACGGGAGGAGAGATCCTGACAAGCGTTCCATGGTCGAGGGTCGGCAACCGCACCTAAGTTTAGGACTGCGAGGTGTTGGAATGGGGCCAAAACTGTATTCGAGGATCCTTCGTTTGGAAGAGGATTCAAGTGGGAGAATGAATGGACTGTCGTTTGGAGAATGGAAAATCAAAAATGGCGGAAGAGGATCGAAGACTGGATCCCTCATAGAAATTGGTTGAGTTGTGTATGCTGGATAGAGAAAATAATATGATGAGTACTATTGACGGTCTGCACATGACCCTATGCCTCAGGCTCGTGTTTTTGCCCATGTGGCGCCATGTGGAATGTTTACTTTTATGTATGCCATCAATAAGTTTTGAATAGCGCATGATCAACGCGGAATAAAGAAAGTCAATTGAACGCGAAGAATGAATGTATTTAATTTATGGAAGTTTCGATGCAGCAGGGCAGCAGGTGGAAAAAAAAAAAAAAAAAAAGAAAATGATCTGTCACGCCCGGAGAAGCAGATCCATGGGTATTGCGAGATCAATCAAGAATGCATGGGAACCGTGGGACAATCTGATCAACCATCCTTACATACTCTCAAAACTATAAATATCAATTGATCATATGGTTTATCGTACTACAAGAGAGACTTGAGGGACAAGAAGATTGCATAACACATACGGACATCCGGTAGACATTTACTCCGTGTGAATAAGTAATTTGAAATTCTGTTCAAATTAATTTCATTTTTATTTTTATTTTTATCATTTTTTTAATCTAAATTTTTACCCCTGAAAATTCTGGAACTCCTGAAACAAGAGCGAGTCCGTGCACGGGCTCTTTTAGTCGAAGGCACGCCAAGTGGACTCTCCACTGCAATGCCGTCCGTCTCGGAGCAATTGGAATCAATGCTCTTTCTTTCTTTTCTTCTTCCTGGTCAATCGTTTCTGCGTTTTAGTCTCCTAAACCTAATCCGGTCACTTGTCGTTTTTTCTTTTATTATCATTCCCACTGATTTTCCCCTCTCCTTCATTCCCGTCCGGTCCTTCGTCGAGTCTGCAGGAATCCATTAGTCTGCGTTCTAGCCGGACCGTGTTGAACCTCTTAAGGCAACTATACAACTCCCATCATACTATTATTATTTTTTATTAATTATTATTCCTTTACTTTAATTTTTCCTTTTCTTCTCCTTCCACACACTCTCTTTCCCACTCCTTCTTCTTACCACCCCCCCCTTCTTCCCTTCTCTTGGCCAAACGCAATGCATCAGAGCCCACTATCATTCCCCCCATGCCGTCCCCTGTTTGATAAGCTTCAGTGATTCTCCCCCCAGTCTCGTCCCCCATCGTGGCGGTAATCCTCCGCGTGGTGAAGTTTATTTCCTCTGCCCTTAAGGCGACCCTGGTCCCTCGGTCGTGAACTTAGTCTTGACGCTGCGCCCTGCTTATTCCTACTCTGATTTTTGGTTGCCTCTGGGGAGAAATGCCGAGTTGTGGTTTGATGTGGACGCCATACCACCGTGCTACCAACCTTGTCGTTCCCTTTCTGGTCTCTCTTTGTTGGTAAGTTCATATGGTCGGGGTTACTGGTGGATCACGGCTGACGTTCTCGGATCCTTTGGACAGGTTCGGCAGCCTATAGATTATGATATTATCTCCTGTCAAGGTTAGCACTTCGTAGCTGCTTGCATTCAATTACGCTGACCCCCCCGCTTCTATAGCCTGGCCTGATACCGTCGAATTTTTGAGATACCCATACGTTGACTCTGCATTTGAAGCCTTTCTTTTCAATTTTGACTGTCGCTACCTCTTTCGATAACCGGCACCTTACCTAGTGGTACATTGCTGCATCCGCTCATTCTATGAACCCGCCATCATCTTGCATTATTCGACCGCCTGTCCCGGATACAGTGTCATCGACATCCCTTCAGCATGTCCCGCCCAAGCCTCAGTATTGGAAGTGACTCCCTGCGAAGTTGTCTAGCGCCCCGCGATCAATCGTCCGACTCCGGATCCGACATCTGTTACGACACAGCCCTGCCCCCCATCACTTCTAAGCAGTTGATTCTCAACTCTCGATCATACCGCGGCTCTGATCCGTCCATCGTGGTAGGAAGTTTTCGTGGAAACCAAAAAGCCGCAGCAGCCCTCGGTTTCGCCCCGGACATGTCGAGCATGACGCGGGGGCCCAATGTCCATCGCCGGACCGGAAGCACCTTGAAAACCGTCATGAGAAAAATATTCACCCGCAAAGCACGGGGTCAGGCGGACGGCTGTGAGGAGGTTTCGCCGGACTTTCGGCTCAACAATCCCCAGGAATCGCGGCCAGAGAAGGACACAACGAATTACGCCGCGCTCTCGAATTCATTGAAATCGAAATACAGCAACCCGGCCCGGGACGAGCTCAAAGATCCGAAAGCTTTTGAAGATACATTATTGAAGCTCGAGATGGGGCCACCCCGAACCCGCCGCGCCACGTTGCCCAGCTTAATCTTCTCGGAAGATGACGAGTCCCGTGATGCCCTTGATGCGTTGATTCATTCGGACCCCGCGGACAGTCGAAGTAAAAGCCCCCGCCTCGGCGATCATGACGAGCGACGGCGCGAGCTCCTGCGCAGCAAGCGACGCTCACGGAGCGCGACCGCTCTGCGGGGGTTGGCCAAGAACCACCGGATGTCTCCGATTCAATGGAGAAGACGCAGTATCGAGTCGTACGTCACATCAACCGCTTGTGGTGCAGCTTCCGAGACGGATCTGGTGTCTATCCGACCCCCAACACGGGGCACTGCAGTCAGTGCCCCTCAGACGGCTGTTGAGCCGTCCGTAGATGGAGTGGACCCCTTAAATGACTCTGTGGACGAAGAGAGCATACCGCCAAATGTCGGCACATTGGTCAGCGCCATGCAACACGACGAGAGTATATCATTGGAGCAGCGATTGACCACCTTGGAGGTGAAGTTGATTGATCTCGAATTTGCTATCGCCCGCATGCAGACCGAACGCAGTGAACCTTCTCCCACGGCGTCGTCAGGAAGGAAGCAATCACAGAATTCGACCGAGCACAAGCGCAAAAAGTCTACGACTCAGTCGCCACCGTCCAGCAGTGAGGCTACGTCCAGCGTCGGATCGGCGGGAGATCGGCCATTGAGCACCGCTACTATCCGCCCCAGCGCACAGCACCTGCATCGTTCCAAAACCTTACAAAGCCCCTCCTTAAGCTCACTCAGTGACCATCACGCCGGAATTTCCGTAGAACAGTACAGTGCTTTGGTCATGCTATTACGGCGAGAACAAAACGCCCGCCGCAGCCTCGAACACGAGGTCTCCGGCCTACGCTCGGATATCCAGCAGCTGCAACAGCTAGCCAGGAATTCCATGGGTCTCAAAACAATGTACCCAATCCGGAGCGCTGACTCGCAGGAGTTCATGCGTCCGGACTCCAATACGATGGGGTATTCACAACCTACCTCTGTCCGTACGGAACAGAAACTCGGTGCACCATACGAGAGTGATTCGGATTACGATCGATCCGACACGCCAAAGGAGGACACATTTCGACCAAAATGGCCGCCAAACCGAGGAGTGGAAATTGGTAATATGATCTGATCGAGTCGCTGGCTTGTGACCGGCGCTTAACCTCGGTGGTCAGATTGGAACGGTCTTATTATAACCACTGCATTATGACAGGGTTTTTTACCAGGATGGAAGCTGTCTTCCTGACGTTATAATCCTTGCACTTGGCTATTGGCCATTCCCTCCACTGCTCTTCTACTTATTATGTTCCCAGCTCACGACTATGTAATGATTGGTCATTCTGCTAGATTATTCTCAGCAATGTTATCATCCTTGGATATTAGATAGCACCGGTTGCTCATAGATTTGAATATATAAATTCCACCTAGTTGAAACATCATGCAACCTCACGCAATGCAACACGCAATAAAATAATAACTCTATACCCAAGAAACCTAAAGTAATAAATACTATACAATATTAATGCTGTCTAGTGAATAATATCATAATAATCTAAAATACAACCTACCTACCGACCAACCAACCCGATGTATACCTTAACCCGGTTAACCACCCATCCCATCAATCCCAATCCAATCTACATAACAAGATTTAAAAAATCAATCTACCTTCTTCCCCTCCACAACGTCACCGTCCTCTTCAATCTTCAACCTCTTCCCAAACAAAACCGTCCTCCCCAACCCAAACCCAACACTATACCCAATATAAGCTCCGATAACAATCGTAATCGGAAACGCCTGCCACGGCCGATCCCTACAAACGTAACAAATTAGCACATTCACCTCAAACCCATTACCTCCCCACACCAACAGCCCAAAAAAAAAAAAAAAAAAAGAGAGAGAGAGAGAGATACCAATCCAAAGGAATAGGCACAGCCCCAAACCAAGCCCCGACACACGTGCCCAGCGCAGCGCCCCAAACCGCATCAGCGGGTCTCCTCGCGCCCCAGACCTCCTTCCAGACGGAACCGTCCACACCGTGCACGTAGATGAGCGCCGTGGATGTGAGCACGGCCATGTGCGCACCGCAGAGGAGCGTCTCGGGGTGGTGGGTTGTTAGCGGGGCGCCGAAGAGGATAAGCAGGATTGTGAGGACGGGGGTTGCGAGGAGGGTTGTTAGGGTTAGGGAGAGGATTGCTGGCTATTTTTCTTTTTGTTAGCTTCTTGGGTTCTGGGAGTTGTGGGGTGGGTGGGCTTTTTTTGTGTAACATGTGCATTGTTTAGGGGTATGGAGAGGGGTCTTATGGGGTATTCATGATCAGGAGACGTACAATGAGTTTAGCAGAAAGACATGCCGAGTCGGATTTTGGGGTGTTTTTGCGTCGGAGACCGATTTTGCCTGGTTTGAGAATAACGCCTGAGGTTGAGCCTGCATTTGACGAACTCGAGGATGAATTGGCGCTGGTGGTTTTGTCGTTGTCGTCTTTTGCGGACCCCGCGGGTGGAAGACAGGTCATGACGAAGGCTACCTGCAGCAGGGCCAGGAAAGGGAGTTTGCTGAGCAGCTCGGCGACGGGGTCTGCGACGAGGGCATTGAAGCGGAGGGCGAGTAGCGCGAGGAGGAGGACTGGGTGGATGAGGGCGTAGGTTTTTGAGATGTTGTTTGGGAGGATGTGGATGGGGGGTGCGGATTTGGGGGCTGCTGGGCCCTGGGCTAGGGAGGGGGAGGGGGGTGTTGAGGACATGTTGCAATGGTTTTTTTTTTGGGCTTGCGCCCGATTGCCTCGTGGGTTGGTTGTGGGTGGTTTGAGGAGAAGTATGTATGGTGGATGGATGGGTTCGGAGATGCGGATCGAGGGTTGATGTTAATGCCTTAGGTGTCTTTAGTGGGTGCCGAGGTTGATGGTGCCTGAGGTGTCTGTTTCTCTCGTTTTCTTATTTCCAATTACTAGGAGTTTTTATTGTGTTGTTTCATTGACGATGGTCGATAATAAGTAATAATGACATTCAAGTCTAGATACTAAGCATCTATTCTTAACCTGTCCTTCAAATCCAAGCTCTATCTATCCCATCCAGAGCTCACGCTAACCGTCCTATTCAACATGGCACCAAGCCAGAGAAGCAACATACATACATGAATCATGGCCCATCAAGCATCACCAAGAAAATCGGGGTATGAAAAACAAATGAAATACGAACCAGCCCATCAATCATCATCCAAAGTCTCCATCATATCCCTGCTCCAGTAGTAATCACATGGTCAAGACATACGAAACATGACCAGGCCCAGGCCCGGTGTGAAACTAATAAAAGTCAAGTTTGTAAACACGATGGTACACTAGTTCCCAAGGAACTGAGAGGTCTCGATGTCTCCCTTGTGGGATTCAAAGGTAGGGAGAGTCGCAGCAGGTCCCGTCGCAGCAGGTCGCGTCTCCGCCACCCCAGTTTCCTTCTTCGCCTCCAGCTCGACGGGCGCAGCAGGGCTATCCGGGGTGCGCGGTTCTTCCGGGATTGCTGGCGGCATACCTGATCCAGGGAGAGGAGACACTGGCGTGCTGTTGATTTCCTTGAGTTCTCTTGTCACATCAATTGGCGCCGGCGGTGCAGGTCGCACGTGACTGCTTTCCTTGGGGGTGGGAGAGAGCGTCTGGCTGGAGGCAGATTTCTCTGCTTCCGAATGTACGGGAGGACTCCGTGTCCGGTCCCTTTCGGTGTCCATGACTCCGTCCCGAACCTGCGCAACCTTGGCCTTGAACTTTCCGAACAAGCTGCGCTTCTCTGGCTCGGACGAGTCCTTACCGTTGTTGTTCACTTCAGCGTCCAGGCTGAGCGGCTGAAACGAATGCTCGCTGGCGAACTGCTGGAGATCAGACGGCGAGCTTTTGCTGGAGTGATGCCAGCTGCCAAACGAGCTTGTACTGCGGTCCGCTCCTGGGTTAGAAGCCAAGAGCGGCGGGGATCCCAGTCCGAGTCCGATTTGCTCATTACTCCGTTTTGTCGACCGAGGAAACCTCCAGCTCCGCCGATGCTCTTTGCGTTCTGCACGAGAGGCGTCGTCAAGCGGGTCAGCATCAGATAGATCGGTGAATGATGACCGCGAGTTCATTGATGGAGTGCGTGACCCATATGGCCTTAGAGTGGTATCGGATGGGTGTCCAGCCTCATTCGGGCCCGCTGGCTTCTCCGGTTTCCCATCTTGTTGGGAATTATCTTCTGGATTAGGGGCATTCAAAGGTTTGGGGGTGTCTCCCCCAGGATCAGTAGGATCAGACGGCCGCGGCGGTGGGATGCCAATTCCCGAGTCCAACGTGGCGGCTTGTAAGGACTGGGATGAACTCTGTGCACTGGCACTGGCGCTCCCTGGGATTCGTTTCTTCTTGAGCCGGTTGGGCTGCCGTGGCTCCTTCTCGCTGCCCGAAGGCGGTGACTTGCTGAAAAGACTGGATAATTTCCGCTCCTTTGTTGGTGTCACAGCGGCGCGCGGAGGCGAAGAGGGCACCGTCAGGGTGTCCTGAGAAGGCTTCTCTGCGATGGGCGAGTGGGTGGCAGTGGCCTTGGAAATTGGAATCGGACCGTGGGTAGATGTATGAACATACACGAGACCCGTGGTGGCAGTTTCACTGCCCTGGGTCGCGGGCTGAGGTTTCGCGGGTTGAGGTTTCTGCTCGGGGCCAGGTGGTGTTCGGCTAGGCGACTGCGAGTGCTGTGTCGTAGTTTGTCCTGGCGTGTTCCCACTAGTCGCTTCGGCCACTCGGCTGTATCTGGCTTGTGCAATGGCTGGCGACATTTTGGAGGGTAGAGTGTTGCTTCGGTGAACTCCCGCGCCGCTCATGGATGTAGGGGTTGCGGGGCTGGCATTGTTCGAATTGCGAGAGTTCTTGGAAGACACTGAAACGTTTCGGCGAAGACTGCCAAACTTCCGGAAACTCTCTGCACCACCACTAGCACTTGAGACGGAGCGCCGTACTGTGGAATGGGAGGTCGGGCGCAGCATACCCCCTTCCACTTCCTTCACAGTCGCCTCGTCTGCAGCGGTCCCGTTCATGCCGAACAGGAAGTGATCCTGGTTTTCGATCAAAAATATCAACACATCCTGGCTCAGCTTGTATTCTTCCGGCGACATATCGTGCTGGGGGTGGGAGAGCAGTCCGGGCTGGAAGATCGCAGAGAGATTGGCCGATGTCATCCGATTCTGGTCAGACTTGGAAGCGAAGACCGCCAACAGATCGAGAATGTACAGGAGCAGTTGTTTGTTCAACGGGGGCAGTTCTCTAATCAGCTGCTGGTATGCGGCGACCGCTTTCGCATGATCGAACTTCTCGCCTTCGTTTGTAGGCCCACCGCCCTGGACCTGTTTTTGATAAATGCGTAGGGGCTCGCGGAAGCGCTCGTAGAATTCTAATGGGACGATCGGCTCGGGGAGTTGGTTCAGATACCGACGGAGGACATTAGCAGCGTCATGTACTGTATAGCCCGTCCAATCCAGGCCCTTTCCATATCTCTCGGGAGAATCGAAGATCTCCTGCAGATCCTTGATGCGCTTGGCGGATCCGTTGAGTCGAAAAATTCCTTCGACATCCGTCGCTAATCCACAGATCAGCCAACTGACCGACAAGTTCTCACCCGGAGTGTGTACCTTTTTCCTTGAGGAAGACCCCGCATTTCGCGACTACAATGGGCACGTAGCCGTAGATAAAGCTCTCGCCATTGTCGTTCGTCAGGGAAATAGCGACGTTGGCATATTTGATGCTAACATTGAGGGGGACGCCGAAGATACCCTGCGGTTTTTCTGCGGCTGGTCAGTCATCGGCTCTAGGTGACGGCGGTAGTGACAAGAAATGCGAGTCATGACGGATGACAGGTGTCTTCACGAAAGATGTTGTCGAGGGCCAAGACCAAATGCGACCTTTAGGTATGAAACTAGCCAAGGTAAGGCATCCTCGCCCGTCGCATTCTCGGCCTACAGGCTTCCCCCCAAACAATGTCCCTCCCCAGGCATACACACGTACCTTTGGGCTCCTCTTTCCTAGTATTTCTCTTGAACTGTCTCCACCACGAAGTCAAGTCGCGTTTCGACGGTGGCGACGCGGCAATAAACCTAGGTTGGGTGGTTGTGGGAGGCAGCGATTGAAACGCCTCGGCGCCTTGAGATTTGCCCGTGACCATGATGGGACGCTTTGTGATGGGAACGGGAGGCTAGCACAATGCGACAGAATTATATGGTCCAGACCGATGAACCGAGGGATCCGTCACCGCCCTTCGTGTTTGCGCAAGAAATTCCGGGGCTGGGGGGGATTTAACGGTCCCCAAAATAGCACGAGGAACTAGTCAGCGTGGCAGCGGGTGGTCAAGTGCCGCGCCGTCCGCAAGTAGTCACTCGAACAACAGGCACAGTGGGCCACGAGAATTGGGAACCGAGCACGACCGAACGAGTGGGAAAATAATTCTAATGGGCGACACGAGGGATCATGAAATGTGGAAAGTTGAAGGATATAAAGAAACAGAAGTGGAACGCAGATAAAAAAGGGGGGGATTCAGGTCAGAGAGGGAGGTTGTGCAAAGGAGACGAGAATGAGAGAGTGAGGGAGGGAGAGGGAAAGGGAGAGGGGACGAAGAAAGAAGGATGGGGAGATGACCTGAATGGACTTTCAATGAATGAATGGGGGGGTAAAGAAAGGAAAACGGTAATTTGATGGATGATCGATCGGAGAACACACACAACTTTAGGAAAAAAGGGAGACTAGAACCGTTTCCTTTTCTTGTTGGTGGATTCAATCGAATAATATATTAGAATTATTCTAATAATAATCGAAAAGTCGAATTGGGGATTAGGATGTGGTGGTGGTTATTGGTATGGGGTACAACATATTGGCACTAATATAATCGACAGTGTGTAGGTAAGTGTATCAAAAAAAAAATCAATAGCTCCAACGCTAAGAACCGTCGGCCCCAGAATCACAAGGAGGAAGGGAAGGGGGAAACAAGAAAAAGAGAAAGAGAAAAGGATAAAGCAAGAGAAAAGCGGTGGTTCTTCAGAAGTCGGTCTCTGGTAGGCTCACGTCCTCTTGATGAGATGAGAATTTAATCCGTCAGACAGACCAGGAACCAGTCAGACCAAAATTTCATGTCAATCACTTTTAGAGAGGATGACCCAGACCCAAGGATCCAGAGTCTCTTCTGGACCCAACAAGGGTTCACTATAGCGCGGGATTATCTGAAACTAAAGGATTCCCTAACGGAAAAGGTAGAGTTTAATAGGACTAGTCAGTGTAAGCGAAGGTCCCGTGAGGAAGCAGAGACGAAGCTATACATACATCGTCATATACACTTTTTTTCAGAGCAATAAGGAATGGGGAAGAATTCAACAAAAACAGTACAAGAACAAACGATGACTATACTAATTTGTAGACGACTACGATTCGGCTGACAATGACTGTTGATCTATATTAAGAATGGATCTTAAAGAAATGCAACGTTGTGTCCAAAATGACTGCCGCACCATCAGCGTCCATGGTTATTTCCCCAACAGCAATCATCATCGTTCTCGTGTCATCCGAAATGCCAATCCGAAACAAAAAGGAAAAAGACAAACCACCCCCTCTCTCTCTTCTCTGACGAGTCAGGGATGATCAGAATCCGCGACAACGCAATGACCAATGAAGGCAGAAGAAGGGCGTTGAACGCCCCTGGTGTCCGTGGTGCCGGTATTTTGCCCACTGCCGATCTTCTGGTTGGAGAGAGCCTCTCCAGGCTCTCCCTGTGAATTGATTGCTCGAGTAATGAGTGTTGACCATCAGCCAACCGTGGTTCCCTTCATGCCACCGCGCCTGAAGACCGTGTTCTGGTCCCCTGTGGGTAGTCTGTTCTTTTTTTACTCTGGTGATTGACGGCACCCTTGCCGAATTGGGTTGGTAGACGTCGTCACGTTTCGGTGCTCCGAGGTTGGATGACTCAGCCGTTGCTAACTTATGTAAGTTATCACATGACCATCACGGGTTCAAGGTCAGGTGAAGCGGACGTCACATGAGGTCATGTGAGACCAGAGCCTGCGGTCTGTTCAGAGCTCCGAAGCTTCGGCCGCCCAGAAGATTAAAACAAGATTGTTATTTCTTATCACGCCGTCAAACTCTCCATCATCCGTTTTCTTCAAAACATACACATCTAATATCATAATGGAAGGGTACGTTTATCCTTGTTTTCCTTGACTTCTGTTGATTTAGTTTTGGATTTATGCCTCCGGTGCGGACAACAAACTGCTGGCTGATGCTAACTAATTATTCCTAGACTCAATGCCTCGGAACAGCGCGAGTTCGCCTCTCGCATGGAGAGGAAGCAGCTGAAGGAGTTCATGACCGTATGTGATGCCAGATCTCAATTTAACTTCGAACATCTGCTGTATTCGGAAACCATTCAACATTTTATCCCTACCTACGCCTGCATGTCCCAACAGTATCTAACTGGAATCCTTTCGTTTTAGATGTACTCCAAGCTCGTCCAGCGCTGCTTCGATGACTGTGTCAATGACTTCACCACTAAGTCTTTGATCTCCCGCGAGGAGGGCTGCACCCTCCGCTGTGTGGACAAGTTCCTGAAGGGCTCTCAACGCTTGAACGAACGCTTCCAGGAGCAGAACGCCGCCATGATGCAGAGCGGCCAGATGCCTGGTCGGTAATGGATTGATTGAATGATCTGCTTGTTCTTCTGGGTTCGGCGGTTCGTGTACAAACTAGACTTTTCGAATGATGACCCCCATTGATTGCATTTGGTCTGGGATTCGGCTATGATCTGGATAAGCAGGGCTTCCGCTTTGTTGAGTCACGAGGACTCAATGGTCATATATCTATGCTGCTGTTTAGCTTGTGCCCTGGAAAATGTACTGTACAATATAGTGATTATGGACGTGCAATGGACCCTTGATGGGTATGTTAAGGTATTTAATTGAAACCATCGGACGTTGTTTTCATGCCAACGATTGCTGTAGATGGGAAGCTAGCAAGTAAACGAATGATCCCAAGGAATTAGGAAAAGGGCAAATTCCAAGTAAACCAGGCTTTCTCGATTTAGTCACGACAATCCTATAATACACTTGTTATCAACCCTTACTCCGTACTACTCCAACCAGATACTGGTGACGGGAGCGGAGGAACAATGTTGCGAGGAGTTCGGGTAAGGGACAAGTAGTCGGCTAATGGAAACCATCACCCTTTTTGGGAAGTGAAATAGTGATCCACCGCAGGGATGAACCATTCAGAGCCGTACTTTTCCGCCTAGTCCCATTCTTTTTCCGAGCGGAACTTTTCCTAGCCGACGTGCTCATATCAGCGGAAGAGAGAATCTCCTTTCATTCATATCAAGAGCACGGACCACGTGGAAAACATTACCCGATTGGGACCCCGTGCGCTCACTTCTTCCTCCATTTCAGATCTACAGCTTCGGATCTCGTAGTAAATAGTATACCTAGATGGGAATGTCTATCGCTCCAGAAGTATGCAGGTCATCCTGATAAGCATAAGGGTAATCGACTATCATTGGGGTTCTTTATCGTCGCACGAACATGGTTTAGTCCGAATAAATACCCGCGCTGGGCGTTGACTATCGATTGCATCATGAGCCCCCCCAAACACCATGCGGAGAGAATGAGGGGATTGTGAAAATAAAATAAAAAATTAAAAAAAGAAGCAATTCATGACACCAATGTTTTAGCTATCTATAGGAGTTCGAAGTAAGATAGCTCCAACAATGCTCTCTCCTCATGGTCCAACGCTTCCCCCACCCCCTCTCCCCTCATCGCCAAAAAAGAGACCCCACCATGGCACGCTCCCGTTTTAAGAAACTCATTCCCTACCATTTCTTCACCTTCTGGTTCGTTCTTCCATCTATCTTTTCTTTCCTTTCCTTCATCATCCCGTTTTGAAATCATCAATTTCTCTTCCTCCGTTCAGTCTTCTCATACCCTTCAGATACCCTCACCATGGCTGATACTGTTGGAAAGGTAACTACCTCGCCATCCCACTTTTCCTCAACTGTTATTCGCTGAGCTTAGCTAACTTCTCTAGACCATTACTTGCAAGGTAAATACCTGACTTATGACGCTAATATATTCCGTCTTAGTCCGACTAAACATCTTATAGGCTGCCGTTGCCTGGGCTGCCGGCGAGCCCCTCTCCGTTGAGGACATCGAGGTCGCTCCCCCCAAGGCTCACGAAGTCCGCATTCAAGTTCACCACACTGGTGTCTGCCACACTGGTTCGTCGCTCCCGCTCTCTCGTTGCCCCGGTGGAAACTGACAATCGTAGACGCCTACACTCTCTCCGGAAAGGACCCGGAAGGTGCTTTCCCCGTCGTCCTCGGTCACGAGGGTGCCGGTATCGTCGAGTCTGTCGGCGAGGGCGTCACCTCCGTGAAGCCCGGCGACTATGTCATTGCTCTTTAGTACGCTCCGCCCGAGGCCCTTGTGTAGAGCACCGCTAACCTCCATCAGCACCCCCGAATGCCGTGAGTGCAAGTTCTGCAAGTCCGGCAAGACCAACCTGTGCGGCAAGATCCGTGCCACCCAGGGTAAGGGTGTGATGCCCGACGGTACTTCCCGCTTCAAGGCCCGCGGCAAGGACCTCCTCCACTTCATGGGTACCTCCACTTTCTCTCAGTACACCGTTGTCGCCGACATCTCTGTCGTCGCTGTGACTCCCAAGATCCCCACCGACCGCTCCTGCCTGCTGGGTTGCGGTATCACCACCGGTTACGGTGCCGCTGTCGTCACCGCCAAGGTCGAGGAGGGCTCGAACGTTGCCATCTTCGGTGCCGGCTGTGTCGGTCTCTCCGTCATCCAGGGTGCCGTCAAGAACAAGGCCGGCAAGATCATCGCCGTTGACGTCAACGACGGCAAGGAGGCCTGGGCTCGCAAGTTCGGTGCCACCCACTTCGTCAATCCCACCAAGCTCAACGGCAAGACTATCCAGGAGGAGCTGATTGAGATGACCGACGGTGGTTGCGATTACACTTTCGACTGCACCGGTAACGTCGGCGTCATGCGTGCTGCCCTGGAGGCTTGCCACAAGGGTTGGGGTGAGAGTATCGTCATTGGTGTTGCTGCTGCTGGACAGGAGATCTCTACCAGACGTAAGTTTCCAATTTCTCCTTCGCAGTATATATTTCCTTGTACTCACTGGAACTAGCATTCCAACTCGTCACCGGTCGTGTATGGAAGGGTTGCGCCTTCGGTGGTATCAAGGGTCGTACCCAATTGCCCGGCCTGGTTGATGACTACCTGAATGGCGAGCTCAAGGTTGATGAGTTCATTACCCACCGTGAAACTCTGGACAACATCAACGCTGCCTTTGAGCAAATGCACCACGGTGACTGTGTCCGCTGCGTCGTGGACTGCCGTCAATAAATTGTTTTGAAAAGTGTTTAATCTGTATGCTCGCTTGATGATATCAATGTGATGAATTATGTATGATTGAAAGCCATTGTAAGCCAAGAATGATAGAGCAATTGCAACGCAACCAAGAAAAGAGTCAAGCAACGTGTCCCTCCTGGGTCTGGACGTACATTTATATAAGGACCTGTCGGTGTAGGCCCTCAAGGTCCCCAAGCGGGGTTGCTCTGACCTCATGAGCTATGCTGCATAGGACCGTGCAGTTTTCGACAGCTATAATAGCCGGAAAATATTACTTGTACAGGGCAATTAACCACTTTTTACAAGTCGGCTTTAGAGAGTGGAAATAGAATTCCGATATGGTGCAATTGGTAAGTCGCAATGTGTAGTATACCAGCCGTTGTCTCATTTAGAGCCTTTACTCGATGGAACATAGCCCCGAAAGTCGTACTGGTCTGCAATATTGAATAGTGACTGGTGAGTACTTTATTTGATTGACGCTTACGTCCATGCCAAGCTACGGCGATGAGGGGGCTTCTTTGTATTGTCTATTCATTCCTGGTCTTTGACCGTTGATGTCGGCCGGTTGAGAGGATGATGTTCAACGATGAAGACAAGCTTCAGAAAATCAACCTAGTAAACTAAGTAAGATTTTCCAGACATATCAATCCATAAGATGTATATAAAAATACGTGGAAAAAAATAATTGCCTGATCAAAGACCAAGAGATCTTGATATATATAAACAGCCAATTCGTCGGATAGAAGTGAGGGTCAAATATATACTGAAAACTTCAATGCTGGAGACTTGACAGAGCTGAGCTGACATTCAACCAAGACGAACATCGTATCGACAGTCTTTATTCTGAAAATAATATTATAGAATGTAATTTATGTTTGTAGGTGCTCCATGATAATAAAATCAGAGAACAACATCAGGTGACTTAGTCATCAACCACCAGATTTAGGCCTCTTTAGTAACCAGTGACTTGCTTCCTATTCTTGAACCCCAAGAAACCTGCCAAAATAACACGGCGATTGAAATCACTAACAGTAAGGTCCAGACTAAGCCTGAAAGAATCAATACGAGAATTGAGAAGACCCAGAACACCGGGGCCATGATTCGGGCCGGGAAGTATGAGGATTCAGAGCGTTCGCATCGGCAGGTATTAGCAAAGAGGGAGAAAGTGCTTGGAATAACGCATTTGGATACACTTACGAGTGCGAACAACCTTCGCTTGGTTCTTGACAGGAAGGAATGCTATAAAGAGGCAGAGGCAGTGCACAGGCAAGCACTAGAAACAAGAGAAGTGGTACTGGGACCAGACCATCCAGATACAGTGTGGAGTGTCAGCAACCTTGATATAGCCCTCAGTGGGCAGGGGAAGTACAAGGAAGCAGAGGCGATGCATAGATGAGCACTGCAATCGAGAGAGAAGGTCCTGGGACTGGAGCATACAGATACATTGATCAGTGTCAACGAACGTGGACACGTTTATAACAGTCTAGGGAAACTCAAAGACGCGGAGGCAATGCATCGACAAGCACTGGAAATGAGAGAGAGGATACTAGGACCAGAGCATCCCAGTACTTTGGTTATTGTCAATGATCTCGCCTGGTGCTTTTACCGGCAAGATGAACTTGAAGAGGCAGAGATAACATGCCGACGAGCATTTAAACTGAGAGTGAAGGTGCTTGGGCTAGAACATCCGGAAACAAAAATTAGCCTCAATATGCTTTTTGGTATCTACTCCAATGAGAGGTACTCCCTTTCCGGCAAAGGATGGTCACCACTGCATATAGCCGCACGCGACGGTCTTGAGGTAGTTAAACTGCTCCATGAGAACGGTGGGGATTCTACCCTTAGAAGCGGGGTTGGATTGCTGTTACTGATCATAGCTTCACAACACGGCTTTGTCCAAGTAGTCAAGCTGGTTCCGGAGTACGACGCAGATATCAATGTTCCAAATAATGACGGATGGACTCCAGTTAATTTTGCCTCCTTGCAGGGCCACCTTGAGGTAGTCAGGCTGCTCGTCGAAAAAGGTGCAGATATAAATGTCTCAAATAATGACGGATGGACCCCATTTATTGGAGCCTCGATAAATGGCCACCTTGAGATAGTCAGGCTGCTTGTCGAAAACGGCGCAGATATCAATATCATAAATATTAAGAATGGATGGTCGGCAGTTAATGGAACCTTGTCAAAAGGCCACCTGGATATTGTCAGGTTGCTTGTCGAAAATGGTGCAGATGTCACTATTCCAAATAATGACGGTTGGACTCCAGTTTTTGGAGCCTCGTTGATTGGACACCTTGAGATCGTCAAACTGCTTCTGGACAAAGACGCAGACATCAATATCACAAACTATAAAGGATGTACGCCAGTCAATGCAGCTTCAATGAACGGCCACCTTGAAATAGTTCGGCTACTGCTGGACAGATGCGCTGATATCACCATTCCAAGGAATGACGGATGGACCTCAGCCAAAGCAGCTTCAATAAACGGTCACCATGCAGTTGTTCAGCTGCTGCAGAGAGGTGCTGTCACTACCGAGCCAAATACCGAAGAATAGCTGCTGGTTAATTTAGCGTTTTTTCAAGGGCATGAGCTTGCTATAAGGTAATTTAGCTAGTCTTCGTTTGATTTTGGTCGAAAATGCCTTTGGCGGATGTGATTGAACGCTTTATCGCGCATGTATAATACCTGTTTGGGCAGCTATACTATGGAGGCAGGCGTCTACTGACAAATACTTATGCAGATCCCCCACTGTTACGTAGTTAAGCCGACAGGACTTAGGAGTGACTCTGACGTGGTGTAGCATGCATCATGGATCGGGTGATAATATCGGATTCGGCGGCTTTGCTGCTGATTAGTTTAATAAGGATGCCGAATGTCATGTGGAGTAGGTTCCCTGCAAGAGGCCAGGCAAAGTACTTTGGAGATATCACATCTTGATTGTTGTACATGGATATACATGTGAAGCTCGAGCGCCATCAGGAGAATGTACCTATTGAGGTGGCTATTTTCCTAAACGCTATCCTTTGTCGTAACTGTTCTAAGGGCCAACCCTGCTCGCATCTAACATTATTATTGCCTTAATAGAAACCCCGCACTTCTGTCTCGTCCCCTACCATTTTATATACCTAGGCTGCCCCCTTCCGTCTACAACCTGCCTTTTACTGTCATAAATTTGGTTTGTTATACCAATGACGAGGGACAAGTGTAACCCGAGGACGTCACGCCTGTAACTTGTAAGTATCTATCTTTGAGATATTTAACCAGCTACTGATAATCTATATCTGGGTGATCTCCCAGCAGTTACTAAGCCTAAGCCTGCTCTAGGCGAACTGAACTATATCTGTTTCTGTTCACCATTTTCACGCAGGAACAAACCTCGGAACCATGACTGAAGTGCAACTCAAGGGACTGGAGGCTCTCGCAAATCAGTTCGTGCGTGTCCCTGTCCGGTATGACTGCTTCTTTGTCACCGCAGCCTACCTGCTCCGCACCAGTGTTCAAGAAATCGCGAACCGCATCCACATGCCGGTTCCACCACTCGACTCGGGCGGTCTCTCTGCGTCAGACGTGATTCAGACCCTTACGCGGCTCGGCCTGGCATTCAATGTGTGGACTTACAACGAAATCTCTGGAGGGCCTATCACCGGTTCAACAAGGGGAGTAGTAGAGTCTCAGGCAGGCCGGGCGGTTGGCATGCCTCGTGTGGTGGGGGCGGCATACCGCCGACCAAATGGCGAGGGCCATGTGGTTATCTGCAGGTTAGTCCGCGCATACTCGTAGGTCTTATCCTGATGTCTAAGCCTGTTTGATGGACAGAAATCCGGGAACGCCGTACAGGCGGTACCAAGACTATCAGGCAAGTCGGAACGGATCTGATATAACGAGCGAGGTACGAAACTCGAGGATCTTTGCGTATTTTGCGGTCGACACCAATGCTTCTAGAGGGGAATTCTTTCAACAACACAGGCAAGAAATTGAGCAGATGGAGGTTGACCAAGAGTCAGGCGAGGGAGATGAGCCCATGGATTATGAAATGGTTGATTCTGGCAACGTCCCAGATAGAAGAGGTAATCAAAGTAGGCACGATGAATTGTGAACAACCGATCGAGCCAGGACTCTGCTAAGGTTAGGGTGTTTTCTGCCACTGTCTGGAGTATATAGATATTGAGCCCTGCGCGTGATAACTTTATCCAGAAACATAGTATGTTTCTTGGGCCAAATATCCCAATTTCAGGTATAATCATCTGATTCTATATTGGCTCCTAAGTGATTGACTCGCACAGTAGGGCGTTTGTGGCCTTCTTTGAGAAAGCACTGTTTGTATACATTCCACGATCAAACATGCCGTTTTCTAGTAGAATAAAGTTAGGAGGTGTATTATCCGAACATAACTAGCATGGGCTACCTCGAGCGAGGAACCGGAGAATACAGCAGAAGTAACAGCACCTCGATACACAGCGTTTCTTGTTGCAGTGGTTTTCGGCAACGTAGCACGCACGTCTCGTTCCGTGGATATCTCGCCTTACTGGAACCCCTCCAATGCCCTCCAACGCCAACAATGTAAGATATTACTGTTTACCAACACCAACCCACTTTACTCAACCGATTGATTCTATTTAGAAGATTCTACTACATTATCTATTGATTATAATAGTCTTATCACTTTGAAACTTTTGTCTATATGTACTGTAACCCCTAAATTTAGAGATTACTACTAAAGTACTAAGTTCAGGTACCAGGGTCCCTAAGCTTAGATATACTACCACTATTACCACCACCACTACTAGATCCCGTCGCCATATTATACCGTAACGGAGAAATAGCCTGGGAATACTCCCGCCTTGGATATAAATCATCGCACTGATTTGGAGCTGTGCCCCTCACTTAGGCCCTATACTGCCGCTGCTCCTCGCCACCGCCAGTTCTCTTCTCTCCCCATAACTTGTGTAAATCTGAATGCCAAATGGTAGCCTTCGAGTCTCCTGTCGATTCTTTGCTTCCAGGGGAGGTCGCCCCAGAAGGAGGTGGCATACCGGATATTCGGAAAGTTACTCGTATCTTGGAGGACGAAGGAATCCCGTGCTGTATGACAGGGGCTTCAGCATTGGTCTGGTTTGGCGCCGGGCGCGTTCGATGGGTAAGATATCTTATTAATACTGTCAAGAGACGCCGTATCTATTGTTAGACTGATTCCAGGACTGGGAGATATGTGTCCCCACGGAGAAAATGAACCAAGCAATCCAACTGCTCAAGTCGGAACCCATGACAAAAGTTTATCAGCCCTGGGAGCCAGAACTTTTCCAATACGGGAGCTTGGCTCATACTTTCCCACGATTCAGACTTCGTGGTATCGCTCTCCGATTCCAAATTCATCCATCTGATGATGCTTACTTTAACATTTATGACGTGGATCGAAGTCCGTCTGGTCTTCCCTATCCGAAACTTGAATCATTTGCGCAGAGTCTCTTGGACACGCAAAGAAGCTCAGATCTTTCTGATCTAGTTGACGGGATGAACTTCAGTGATGAATGGGGGGAGGAACATCTAAATCTTGATAAAACAACAGATGTTGCCTATGCAAAGCAGCAGAACCAGAAGATGGCAGCACCAACGGCTCCTGGTGAGGATCCATTGGATTATCATGGTGTCCCAACTCACCCAACACCACCTCGGGAAATATGGCAAGAAGCTGTCAGGGGAAAGCAAAAGCGAATAGGAATCGAGCTTCCAACTGAATATTTTGCAACATGATTCTTTACTCACGGTCAAGGGGATCCTCGCCTAGACACGACCAGAGACTATGTTTGAATTTGTATTACTGTACTCAATTCAAAACTAATTACGAAGATTGAAATCTGATATTCATCAACCCTTCATCTTGAGACTACAGACTGATTCGGGAAAGTAGGATCTAGGAAGAGTGGTCATATTAATGAACAAGGGATTGTCGAAAAAAAAAAAAAAAAGGGGGGGGGGGAGAATAAGATTCTTTGACAAAAGCCCTTCATTTCTAATGTTGAAAGGAAGTCATATAAATATCTTCGAATCTCTTATACAACACGTAGATACCCAAAATTAGTCTCGGGTTCGGCTTCGGCTAGAGCATGGGATCGCGTTGGAGTGAGAGTCAAATCTGTTTCTCCAGGGTCCACAAGTGCTGGGCGCCAGGGGATTAATGACCCAGCTGGGAAATTCATTGCTCTGGGTCCTGCTGGTCGCGTTGGAACACCACGGGACATTGTGAATGCTGTCATATTCCCCAGGGTCTGCATATTTAAACCTAGGCATTGCCTTTCAAACTCCTGAGTCTTAGGGAGCACTTTTAGGGGGCATTGTTCCCTGTAGTTTGGCAGAGAAGACACGCTAAAATCAACAAGCTGGCCGGTTAAGGGATAGCCTGAGACGAATTATCAATATACTTTACTCTAGTTGATTAAAGGCAAACCCTCCAGAAGCGAAACAGGTACGTCATGGTACAAGCTGGCGAAGACGTAGTATGACTCGGTGAAAGGGTGAAGTAGTAGTGAGCTAAGGAAGGCCGACAGCTTGGTGTGGATCCAACCCAAACGGTGTGAAATGAACCTGAAGGTAGTGCGAGCTGCGGCATTTGACCAAAGATGAAGATCTCGAGTAAGTTGCAATTGTAATAACCGGTTCACAGAGCATAATCTATGATTCTACGAACATATCACCAGTTCAAGCTCCACATCACAATGCACGAAAGAGCCACAATTATATCCCCTTAGGCACTCCCAACTCTGCCAGAGACTTCGTCAACCCCAACCTGACCCAACTGTCAATCTCCTTCGTTGTAGCCACAGCGATAATCCCCAACATGCCCAACGAATTCACCCCGGCCTCCTTGTTAACCGCACCACGCCTTCTCGGCAGAACGAACATCCACCTCCTGGTAAGAATCATATTATGTGGACAAACAGCCACAGACGGCGCACTTGCCGCATGTTCCCCACGACCTCCGCCGACCTTCGTCGCCTCCGCCAGGAGATCTTTATATACCCCAACCAGCGTACCGGAGTCTACCCCACCTTCTAACCTTCGATAGAACCACTCAAACGGAACCCTAGCCTCGGGCTCTCGCCCCTCAGGGGAATCCAAAAAAGCCGCAAAACTGTTCGCCGGTAAGGGCATCACCTGAAGATGCTTATGCAGCCGACTACACCCACCATCCCGGCCACAGTTATAGAACGCAACGTAGTCCGTCTCTGCGGCGTTCAGGATCCGCCATGCACCGTCTAGGTCGGTCTCGTTGAGCGGTTCGTACTGTCTTCTGTGTCCGTCAAGGGTGAGGAGCATGAGGTGGGGCCGCGAGAAGCTGAACTTGTTTGCGATCAAGATGTGGGTGTCTGTCGTGGCGATTTCGAAACCGGTGGTGCTGATGTCGCTACCGTCTCGCCTGTCGGGCTCTTGGGTATCGGCGTTGGGCTTGGGAGGGGCTTGGGAAGTGGTTAGGGTGGGCTTTTTGGTTAGAGCGGAGGTGAGGACGAATTGGAACTTGGGGATTGTTGTTAGTGGGTGTTCGGGTTGGAACATGGTTGAGGAGGTGGGGAGTACTTTGAGGCCGTCGTCGATGTGCTCGATGATTTGTTGTTTGTCATCGTATAGGACAAGGCCAGATTCGACGAGGCGGTCAAATTTGGAGAGTATGAGGGATTCTTCCATGTCGGGGGTGGTTCTCTGGATTGTGGATGTTGGATGTAGGTCTATGGTCTACGTTATTGGCGGCGGGGTGAGACTCCAGGGAGTAAGGACCTATTAATAGTAATTTATGCTGAATGAGAGAATGGGAGGGTAGTTTAAATAACTGGAATTTACTGTATTGAACTGCTTATTTATACAATGAAAGTAACTATCAAATCATATCGTCAAGCTTACGGTTACGACTAGTACGCTCTTACTGACGCCATAGAACGAACAATGTACCCTAAACGCCATCCAACAACCGTCTCGATACTTCCTGGATTCGTTCACCTATCTCCAACACCTCCTTTCTGCTGGTCCTCGACCATATCAGAAAATACGCAACAAACCCAGTTCCCCCAACCGGTGACACCACCTTCTTCAACGCAGTCCGTTCAGCCCTAGTCACGTGGGGAGTGACTTCCGGCAGTTGGTGAAGTACCTGTTCGAAAAAGTCATCGGGAACCCAAATATTGTTCCGATGCACAGGAATAAAGCAGATCTGACAATGATATTGGGCATGACAAGTGAAAGGTTGCGCTAGAGCGGCGAAACATTGGCGATTGTCGAGAGCCCGGAAGATCTGATAGGGCACTGTAGTTCACCCCGAACGTGTAGGCAGTCGCAGAAATGGCCTGCAGACCGGGTGTCAATCATTGACTTCAATCAGAACCACCTCAGGTCGGAGTTCTGTACCCGGACTTCGAGGCGAAAGACGCCGGAGCGGAATCCCAGCTTGCGAAGGGTCTCTAGCATTTAGGATATAACGGGATTGGGATGTTGTCCTACCCGAATATCATGAGACATGTCTGGCTGTAGGCGAGGCGATCAGTTATCCTCAACGTTGAAAGATATGAATTCATCACTTAAAAAAAGGATGAGGAGAAATGATGCGTCATCTGCTTCTACTATGTCATAACGCTAAAGGAGCCGATGTCGAGATACACACGTCTCTCTGGCAAGCTCGAATCATCCAAACTATCTAGGGGAGTCGAGAAGTGACAACAACCGTTTTGGCTCCCGTTGGAAAACCGATGTGTCGGAGCACGCACATTCGATTCACGACCAAGACATACCCGGATATATTATTGACCGCGCAGCGCCTACGCCCAACTCCAACAAAAACATCAATTGCTAGTTATGTGACATACGCGGGAGCCTTTTAAACAGTGTACTTTCTATGCCATTGGAGACTTTAGGTCGTAACACAAACGCATACACGAGAGTTCAACTATTTGCCCAGTCTTATTGTTGCATTGTCATTTCGCCCTCGGATTAAAACTAGAGGGGGGAGAGTCTGGTAAAGTAGACACGGAAGACAGTGAGAAGCTTGAAAGGGACCATATCATAGGAAGGCTTATAACGATGCACGTACAGAAGGAGGATCCCCTTGATTTTGTACGAACCCATGAAATCTGAGTTGGTGGAAGATGAGGAAAGGATGACTCGTGGATAGGTCCGTTTTATATCATCACACTCACTCAATTACAAAGGTCCCAACAGGCCATTTCCTTTTTGTAACTTCACGATACGCATCCCCCTCTAGGAGATCTGTCATCGTCTCCCCTATGTAGTCATCGTCGTCGTACTTTGAAGGCATAAGCCGCAACAACCCAACTCTACGATAACGTTGTTGTTCCCCCTTGTTGGCTTTGTCTTTCGCCCGTGGCTGTAAAAGGAGAAGATAAAGCACTGGTCGAGGCCCTAAACTTGTCTTTGCTAGCTGGATCAGTGTGAACTCCGTGCTGCTGCTCGGAACGATGACGGAGCCGCTAGTTGTCGTCGATGCGAGGTAGTCAGGCCTCGTCAGGGCGATCTGTGCTAGCTTTCTCGTCCTTGCCAACGGACTGAGTCGTGTTAAGGCTCTCTGTACCAAGCTTATAGGATTCCACGGGGACTTCGAATAGGTACCGAGTCTCAAGTGGAGGTGCCGATACGGTGCATCCAAGGTTAGTGCCGCGCCTTCTACGGGGCCGAAGTCGTCCTGAATCTTGCCGCGAACCTCAACATGCCCGACCTTTGCAAGGTAGTCGAAGGTACCAAGCTGCTGGGGCCAGGTCAAACCGACAAAAGTGTCAGCTCCCACCCAGCTCCACGATGGCCCGTGATTCTTGGAAACACCAGTTGGTATTTCCCTAGCAGGTAGTGTAGGATGCTTGGCCTGGGTGTCAAATAATCGAAGCAGGGCGCGTCGAATGATTCTACCAGGCGGTCCTGAGCCACCGCTACTACATTGAATACTCCATAGCAAGCCAAACAGGAGGTCGCCCCTCCACAATCCTGCGCAATACTGTTCGTTCAACTGAGTGTGGAGGGACTCGGCTATTGCCCCGATGGCCGGCAAACGATCATTCTCGGACGTAAGATGCCGTCTCACGTATTCTTCCAGTAATTCGTACCACACTTTGTACGTAGCTGTCGCAGACTTTGTGGACTTTTCGGGATCCCCTGAGCTAGCTGAAAGCTTTTTTAGTCTTGAGAACAGGGTGGAGTAGGGTTCAGGTTCCTCTGCTGGTTCAGCAGCTGTCCCAGCGCGGCATTGCCAAATCATCTCTTGTTTCGTGTAATACAAGATTCGTTTCGAAAGCAGCTCTTCCTGGAGCGTCCAGCCGCTGGTGGCCCAAGGCGAATCCCTCGGCCGTTCCTTGTTGAGGGGACTTCTACCGCCTCGAAAGAAGACTGGGTACGTGCGACAACCATTCTTGACGCTATCCGGGTGATCATGTCGACGCCAAGGGAAAGAACAGTTGAAATGCGGTTCCCGTTTGTCCAGAAACCCGTCGTTCACTGTTTCCGCGGTCGTGGCGGCAATCGTGACAACCGCATTGCTATAAACACGGCTTCTTCTCGAAGCTTCGGCCGCCAAATCGTTGGTATCATCTTGAAAGATACATAGACTGTCGATCCATAAGAAACGAACTCCTAGTGCTCTAGTCACGAGAACAGCATCCTGTAGAGTAGGTGGGAAGTCCGACAGAGGCTGTCCGCTGCGGAGATTGTCAAAAGATGAGGCGTTAAGAGTGAAGCCTGAGTCCGCGCCGCCACAATAGCTCAGTGCCACCCATTTCCCGGTTTCGCCGTCCCCACTGACATGTAAATGAGGTGGTGTCAACGAGTCCCCGACATCGATGACGCGCGTGGGAAGCAAGGCTATTTTGCCTTGGTCTGCATCGCACTCTGCGTGCTCCTGCGAGCACTTGTCCAGCCAGCCAGCCGCCAGAGAGAGACACACCTCGGAGCGCAGATTCGAGGGCGTTTCATTCCGAGCGAGACGTTCCAGGAGATGTGTGTCCCCTTCTGGAATCTCTGCGCCTTTTCGATATTAGCAGTAGTCCTGCAGCCATCGAGCCCCCGGGTACATACCCTTTGCAATACATATATCCAACTCAGCGATCCATGTTCCGTCCGGGCGCCCGCGCCTATTGTTGTCGGACATGGCTACAACCACCAACTGGGCGTAAGAATTATAGACCCCTTGGTAGATGACAAAGCGAAGCGGTCCTCGATATTTCTCACACAGGCATTTATCCCCACCATAAGGTGAAGAATGGTCGCAAGATCGTATTCGGCAATGCGCCCAGATCATCTCACAAAGCTCGCAGCCGGCTTTACTGGCATTTTGTAGTGCGGTGATGCTAGTGTGGTGAGGCTGGAAGTGTGGAGTGGAGGAGAGATATGGGTCCGGGCTCTTAAAGACATCGACTGAGAAGGCTTCTGAATCGTGGAAAGACTGCAAGAGGTCTCGGATATCAATCGTTTGACAGACATCGCATAAGTTCATCTTTCAGAAACTCAGCAATGGACTTGAAATGTACCTGAGGAGAGATCCTAATTCAAGCCTATCACGCCCTCCGGATTTGTTAGTGTGCTGTTGGATTAGGGAGGTATACACGAGCTTAGTAGTTAATGAGAACTCACAGAAAATGGAAGAAGAGAAGAAAATTGCAGTTCACTCATGACGCGTAAGAGATTGGTCTCTTATATGAGGCGACGTGCATCATTTATGTGGATTTGCTCGATTAGCTCGGCAGTTCAGCTGCGGCTGTACATTCCCCCCCCACTTAGTTAAACCTTCCAGAAGAGTCAACAGCACAGTCATAATTCTAGTTAGATCTTGAGGTACGACGGAGGCGTACTTGAACCATTGTTGCCTAACTGAGCCACTTCGCTTAAGTACATGCCAAAACTTTACTACGCGGGATGATTGCTGCACACCGCCACCTGGGGATCGCAGTCCGCAGATCGTCAGACGGCAGCGGTGGAGGGTCTATTAGACTGGCTTGCTAAATTGAGGTTTATCGCTCGGACATGGATAAAGATTTGTACTCGTTAGGGGGAACTCAGAAGGGTTATTGAATACCTCAACTTGTATTGGCTTTAGATTGCGGTTAAGCTAGGGATGGGAGGCAGACATAACAAGTTATGCAGAGGCTTCGGTGCTATGAAGTCCACCACAAGCTTGGGTTTCGCTTAGACGTTAGCTGTCTTTCACCCGTACTGTCTTTAATACGTCACTTCCGTAAATGTTTCCCCTGAATATTCCATATCACTCAATCAAAACCGTTTGTCTGGTCGGGAAAAGATCCAGTCTTCGTTGAATTCGCCTCGCAAGTCCCATGCACTACCACAGGATGACCCAACAATGCATTCCGAGATACATACAAATAAAAAGAACCGATGCTTCTGTAAACAGAAGTTCTCAAATATACATATCCAAATCCTTGATATACACCTTATCCTCGTCAGTATCGGCGGGAAAGCCTAGCATATCAAAATCATCACCAAGAATTTTATCCATTTCCTCATTCAAAGTCCGGATTGCTATCCGCAGCTTTCTTTGCTGATCAGGATGCCTGATGTCAACCTTCCAGGAGCCTTCGGAAGTCTCAACGTGAAGGTGACCATCTTTGACGTAACAGGCGATCCTCTCCTCGAATGACTTTTCCCGAAGAACTCTAAGCCAGTCCGTCCATTCTTTTGAACTCAGCTCTTTGAGAAGGGTGTAGAAGTCCTGTTGGTTCCTTATCGCTTTTTCGATAACATGTCTTGTCTCTGGATAATCCCCGGGGTTATTGAGGTATGATAGATGCGGGATTGACTTTTTGATGGTGTCTATAGACAAACTTGTCTGATGGAAAAGTGCGATCGCGCAATGGTATGGGGTTCTATATAAAGACACTATCCATGCTAGAATCTTGGGAGGCAATGTAGGATAAACCCCCAAGGCATTCACCAGGCACTTTTGGATGTGCTGGCTACTGCCGAACTCATCAGTATGTTGGAATAGGGCTTCTATATTGGATTCAGATAGTGCGTTCTGACGGCCAACAACCAAAGCGACAAGATCCTTGTTCCTTCCGCGTGGATCATTGATGGAACGAATCAAGTCATGGAGAATGTCCTTCGCTAGGTAGGGGTCTGTAGAAAGTGCGTTGGCTGCGTCCCGTGCTATCTCGCCGTCCGCATGTATGAGCGAGACGCAGTGCATGAGAACATTGTGCGGAACGGCTAACCTCAGTCTAGAAAGATACTCTGTTATGGTTATTGCGAACTTATCCTTTTCCTTCGAAGACGTGAACTTGCTCATGAGAATGTCTTCATTCCAATGCATGTGCTTCGCCCACGCGGAGAAGGCGAATCGATCATCGATTGGCATGGAATCAAGAACATCAATAGCCTCAATTGGAAGAGTTTCTTGACTCTCTAGGATCACTAGTATATGCTCGCGACAATTAGTCTCTTTGATAGCTGCCAGTCGTGCAGCCAATGATTTCAGCAACTCCTGAGGTAGATTCGGTTGCCTTTGCCGTGCCAATCCCCTCATTAAATCATCAGAGAAATATGTATCATCAAGCAAAACAGCTAGATCTTCAGTAATGTCAGCCATTAGGGCTGGATGGCTAATACAGGTCAAAAGAGCCTGGATGCGGACTCTTCTTTTCGGATGTTTGACAAAGGCAACAAGGTCTTGAGCGACGCTAGAGGATAGTTTGGTCTGACGCATCAACGCTCTCCAGACGTCGATCTTCGGCAAATGGGATACGAGCAAGAGAACAATGGCCTCCGGTAGGTTGGGATCGCACGCTATGGTGTCTATGAGAATGTTGGACACTGAGTGATCTGGGTCCCCCATCAATATAGAAACCATATCGGGGACTGCCTCGACATGGTGTCCGACGGCTCTAGCCACTGCGCATCGTAGCGCAACATCATTGTTGCCTTCCGGACGAAGTATAACCTTTCTCAAGATGCCCCCAGCAGGCTTGATGCGCCAAGCAAGAGATCCAATCACTACCGTCTTGTACGAGTTGCTTCCTTTGTCGAAAATTCTGTGCAGAAGTCTTTCGCTAACCTCCATCTCTGACCCAAGAGGAATGCTCCCCCACACTTGACGTATGTGGTTTTCCGAAAGTACAAAACGAGCTAACTCTCTTTCCATCCATGCTCGGAGATGGTTAATGGGTTCATGTTCATCGGCATGGGATATTTCGCTAAAGCAATGCATCATGAGTCGAAGGTGTGTAAGTCCCAGCAAGTCGCGAGGCTCAGCCTGGAGCTTATGTAGAAACTCACAGAGAACGTGGCAATCTGCTTGGAGGAGCCCGGTGACAAATCTCCACATAATATCGTAGCGTTCATTGTACTTTTCATTTTGAATGAATTCATCTGGATCGAGCAACACCTGCCTGCCAGTACTGAATTGTATAGATGCCAGAGGATTCCTCCCTTTCCAATGCCGTACAAAGTATCGGGCGGCAAAGAATTCCTGGAATGTCAAATGAATGAAGTAGTGATATCTACTGCGGCTGTCTGTTCTTGAGGAGTCGATGGCACGCAGAAATGAAAGCTTCTCTAGAACACTTTCTGTCACCTTAGGGGATAATGAGCTCAGGTCACCGATTTGGTCTCGGTGGTTTCGATTGAACTCAATGGTGTCATTATAGAGACCTGCAAATGCAAGGGCTTCGAGAAAAGCAATTTCTTCTCCCAGATACTGCTCAATTCTCTTCCGTGTCCGAATAGTCTGAGCATCAGCTTCACTTATGTCTTGCTTGACACGAGGAATATCCTTCATACTCAATTTGAGTTCGATCGCTTCGTAAAGACTAGTCATATTGTCTGGAGTATCTTGGGCAAAGATTCCATCTTCCCATGTGAAACAAAATGCATCAAGTTGAATTGGAATGCGAACTAAGCTTTGGATAAGCCAGTGTGCACTGATAAACTTCTGCATACTTTGTATCTTTTGTCGCTCTCGATCGCTCTTTTGAGTCCCATTTCCGATTGTCTTTTCGATGTATAGTTCAACTTCATGAGGCCGGAAGCCGACAGTTTCCAATTCCATATCAAACTCATTCAGCCCTGGTATGCTGATTCCATAAGGCCGAGACGTGATAATCACTGTCCTTCGGTTCAACAATTCCAATAACGGAGCGATTATACCGTATCCAGATTCTCTATGGTCTCGAGATATCTCATCTAGACCATCCAGTAAGAACAGTGATTTGGAACTCTGGGTGTCATCCCACATCGTCGGTTCCAGGGCCGAGAACAGGTCATCTCTCTCTGAGGTACAAGCAAATATTTCGTTGCGAAGGAATGTCCCAGGGCTAGTATATCCCCTTAGTCTCCGAAGTGGAATCCAAACTACCCTGTCAAAGGACTTAGACCACATCTTTCCATAGATGAAGTCATGGACAATCTTTTTGCACAGAGTCGTTTTCCCAACGCCTGCACGACCACGAATAAGGATTCTCCGGGGACTGAATGTTTTGTCGAGCTTTGTTCGAGTGTCGAATAATGTAGACAATTCCAGCTCTCTTTCTCTAGTGGGCGCTTGGACCTTTAACCGCTTGAGAATTGAGAATTCCGAATCTCGAATATTGGACTTAGCATTTATACCCTCGCGAGACTCCATGTCTTTGGATTCAATTATTGAGAGATTAATGTAGCATTCGTCCATCCTTAGCTGCTCTCCAGACAACCGGACGATTTCAAGACGGCGTCCTGTCTCATAATACTGGGTAAGCTTGATATCAGCGCTGAGCCTCCTGGCTTCATGGCAGCTTTGCCAGGCAGCTTCCAATAATCTTGTGGGCATATCTCTGTTGGACCTTGTGTTCCCAGCAGATATTCTAAGCTGCATCTGCGGCTTACACTCTCCCTTACTGTCCCAGAAGATTAATTTCGAAAAACGTGACTTCGCTTTATGGTTTGTCCACTTGGGTTTGTTCATGGTCGTCCCAATCACATTGACCCATTTCACCGTGCGCTTGCTGTTCAAGGATCTCGGTAGAGTTGATTCGACCACTTCCTCCACGTTCCGTTTAGTGGGCTCATCTCCTGTAATCCATAGCTGCTCAAGCTGAGCATAAACGCCACAAAGAAAGGTCTCTTGGTCATCACAAAGTTTGTCTTTCAAGAGAGCCTTTAACATCTGAAACGCCCTTGCCTCAATTAACATGCCTGTGTAACGAAGAGCAAGATACAAGTTTTTGCCTCTAGCAGACCTCATCGCTTCTGTAAATACATCATGGCCTCCACGCGCGAGATAAAGCAGCTCCTTGCCTGTATCGACTATCTGTTTGAACAGTTCAAGCATCTTGAAAATGCTTGGGACTGTGTCTGTGACCTTGGAAGGATCTAAAGTTGCAATTGCACCAGCAACATTGGCCGTCGCTTGAAGAATCATCCAGCTATTACGTCGGAATCCTTGCCATGCAGTTTCGTTATCGGCAATATTGAGGAGTCCCAAGTAAGCATGTCGAGAAGCCTGGGCCAAATGCGGTTCGGGGTGCTCGCTTAGGCTTTCAAGCTGCGCCAACAGTGGTTCACGGAATTGTGCTCGATCAATACCCCCTAGACGGAGGTCGACCATAGAGTCAATAACACATCCAATCATGCAGACTAGATGATACTGGGTCTCCAACACTGCGTCCCGAACGGCAGCGTCTAGTCGCCGTCTAAGGCTATCTAAAACCATCCCATGGTCTGCATTTTCAGCCGTGAGAATAAACTTGGCACGACGGAGGACAATTGTAAAATTTGCTAGCAGTTTTTGATGTATGACCGTGCCATCCTCTGTGCCCGTGATCATGGCGTTGGAGAATGCAGTAAGTATCTTACGATATTCATCCTCGGTGGTGATTTCTGATATGAGCGCGATCTCGTTCATGTAGTCGAGACGTGGGTTGTCCTCGAAAATCTCGATCATGCAGGCAACTAACAATCGCATCGCTCGTTTCTGTTTCTCGGTGGTATAAGGGTCGGATAGGCACTGGAGGAGACCCTGTACCGTAGCTGGCTTGATGGGATACCTTCTGTCAACCGCCATGATGGGTAGTCATTCGCATGATCAGGCTGCACCTGCGATGTATAGAAGAAGAACGCTGGAGATAGGCCGCAGGTTATAACTGGAGTTTTGGGCTACCAATTGCTCAGCCTCGCGCAGTATGAGTTGTCTTGTCACGTGGTCGTCAGGTGCTCTTCTCTACTCTGCCCTCTATCTTATGCGCCGATCACAAGGCTGAAACAAATTAAATAAGGCCTATCTCGTTTTAGCTTCATGATTGCTACTTCCAGCTAAGATACCTAGAAATTGTATACGAGAATTCTCAAATATTCAATACTCTTCCCAATGGCAACCTGAGATCGACGCAGCATATGAATATATATATGATATTCAAACTGTGAAGAAGCCGCCAGCGGACTCTACGAATTTCATAGAAGCTAACTACTCGGTTGGATACATATGTAAGGTCTAGCTGGGTTCGTGACCTAGTATAACATTAACAGCGAACCAATTCTGAAGCATATAAGTTTTTAGGGTTCACCTGTCGATCATGACTTTAGCAGCCACAATTATTGTGGATGAACAGTAGATGTGCGAACGCTTTGTCATATCCTGCGGGAACATTGATACTACTTGACTCTTCTGTTTATATAGAGTCATGAATGTCAGTTTTTCGGGCATGAAGATGTGATTGTTGACTCGTGCGCTTCACCCCGTGTAGATCTCTCCGGATCCACGCACTGAGCTCCCAATGTTCTTATCTCGATAAGAAAGGTAAGTGGAACCGCAATAATCTCAGCGGTTGAAGCCGACAAATCAGGGTTTATTGCGGGTCGCTTGATGCTAGCTTCGGTCAAGATATTGTGAGAGAGATGCTCAGCCCCTGAAAATCTGGGCAATTGCGTTTGATAATACAGAGCAAAGAAATCTCATAAGTCGCAAAGGGGGGGGGGGCTCATGGCCATCGGGAATCACCCAAAAATTGCCGAGAATCTGACAGGGCTAACAAGAAAGAGCAATTAATCAGACTTATTGCCAAAGTGTTGAGCTGAACTAGTCAATTCTCGTATAACGGCGCCAACTATACCGCTACAGCCTTAACCTCCCAACGCCAAGGAAGGCTGAGGAAAATTAGAGCTCCCTTCAGACGCTCCCATTGGTGCGTTCTATCATCCAAGGCACTAGCTAATCCTCCTGCTCGGCCCCCATTGCACCCAATTTCTGCCCACGAAGAGGAAACAGTTAGCCCCAAGATGATCTTGATACAAGCGAACCCTTTAATAGGCGAAGAGAGCCCCATGTAGGATCCTGCCAGAGTCGATGATTTTATAACCTGATCGGCGTGCGCTGTCAGTCCCTCCGTCCTTATGTCTTGACCTGGTCCAAACACTTCGGCCATATTTTTCTACATGATGGCTTATTTGCCCCTGCGGACCCTCGTTGGTCTTGCAGCAGTCATCTACTTCTCCATACCAGCGCTGTCGCTGGAAGTAACGGACTCCTCAAAATGTCGCGGAGAGTGCGGCGATAGGAAAAACACTCTTACGACTGACCTCGTCTGTCAAGATTCCTCATTCAACACGACTGCAAATGGAATCACAATGAAAAACTGTCTCCTATGCGAAAGCACAGGCACGACATACATAAACGATCACTCAGGCGATACATGGGACTTCCTCTGTATGTACTATCTTGACTACCTCCTTCCTCCTATGCTCCGACAAAACATCCCACTCCATCTATATCATAGTCACATAGCTAACCACTCGGCATAAAGTCATCCAAAAATACACTCTCCAAACCTGCCTCTACGACGGCGCATCGGAAACCTCTATCTCCGGCTGCGAAGACAACTGCCTTCCCTTGCGCTCACTCTTCAAGGACCTGTGGTACAAAACTAATCATACGGAAGAGCTATACTACTACTGTACCGATGTATTCACGAAGTACGCAGGTGATTGTGCCACCTGCCTCCGATCGAAATCCGGATCCGTGATTCTCGGCAATTTTATGGATAATATGGATTCAGCGTGTGAGACGAAACCGAATGCGTCTGCGGGCGAGACAATAACGCTTCGCCGACCTCTTTTTGATTTGTCGACTGCTACGTCTAATACTACGTCGACGAGTAGTCCATCAGCGACGGCGACGGAAACAGGGAATCCCGGGGGTGATGGAGCAGCCAGTTCCTCAAGCTTGTCAACGGGGGCTAAGGCCGGTATTGGCGTTGGTGCAGGCGTGGGTGGGTTGATGATTTTGGGTGCTGCGGCTTGGTTATTGCTTGCACGACGGCGAAGAGGAGCTGCACAGGGAGGCGCACATCAGTATGAGCCGCCAATGGAGCAGGGGCCTGCGTCAGACCTTTCATACGGTGCTGGAGCGCCTGCCGAGCACGTTATTGTCAAGCAGCCCGGGGAGCTGGCGGCTGTGGAGAGGACGGAGGTTGAATTGGATGGTGGGAATGGAGGGGTTAGGAGAGGAGATAATGCGGTGGAGCTGCCTTGATGAATGTATGGGCGTGGTATATTCACTGCACCGTTTAATGATTATTTAACTACTTTAATCGAGCTTAGGTGTACTACTGATCCCTATATACATGAGCGTAAAACGAGGTTAAAAGTCTGTTCTGACACAGGGTACTTGTCACCACAAAACGTGTTATGATAAATGACAAACGCAAAGAGCCTCGAAGACACCGCCCCTACATTCTGGAAATAAACTCGTGTGGGTATCCGAAGCACAGACTACGATCGACAATAGGGTGTGCTATATTTGTTCATGCTAGAGAGTTGGGATCTGATTCAATACAAATTAGTAAGGAACCCTCGATGAAAGACGTCGACTTACAGACCAGCTTGTCAGCCGAGTGCATAACCTTTAAGGTAACATCGACAAAATTAAGTTACTGCTCCATGGTTGAACGTATTGTCGTCATATAATCTATTATAAGGTTCATCAGGCGTGCAGAGAGAGAAGACCCACTAAGACCGTCGCCACGATAGCCGTCAATTGTGTAGTCATATGTTCGTCATGGCGACAAGGTCCCAGTCGAACTGTCAGGGCTAGTTTCTGCTGTCTGTAGAAGGGTCTCCTCCAACTACTCACGTCAGGATAGATCCCTTGGATTCGAGGTATGCCGTGAGGAAAGTTCTCATTGAGCAAACACGCAAAGGGCTAATACATGGCTTACTGTGATACTCAGAAGTGGTTGAAGTAATCCTGAGCTGCAAGTATCAAATATTTTCTACATGTATAGAATATAGATAATTACTGTGCGTAAAGCAGAAATCAATCCTGATATACCTTCCATGCCGTTGACTTCATGCCTCTCCTCACTCAACTGCTACAATCTAAGCTCTAGGATAGAACCAAGATAACCCTGCGTCTATATGTCTTTTACCTTGACTGGGTTTGGCGTAATTTCTGCCACCAGCAAAGGCAACCAGGTCTTTATTGGAATGCAAGGGGTCTGGTGGTGAAGAAAGTATGATTGGCGAGCTTGTGTTGTTTAAGTGGAGAAGCGTGGTGCACGGATGACACTTAGATTATGTACGTTCATTTCTCATGCAATTAGTAAATTTCCTGGCATGCCCAGGGCCTAATGCGACTGCTGCTATTCCACGGGCCGCGGTCGACAGCGAAGTCGTCTGGTGTGACCTCTTGCGTTGACATATTTACTCCAGATTTGGATCCACAGTCTCCCAGTAAAACAAGATGAATAAGCATTGAGCCAGAGACTAGATCAAATGTTTCAGCTGCAGCATAAGCCATTTTATAAATAAATCACTGGGAGGCGCTGAATCGGACAGTGAGAAAGAATAATAATACCAACGGCTTCCGAGGATCCGGTAAGGCTGTGCTCTTCTTGAAAGCATCAGGATAAATCAGCTCATTCGAGAATGGATCAACGTCGTATTTAATCCAACCAATAACACCAGAAGAGCCCCCAACGCCAAGAAATCCTCGAGAGAAGACCTGTCGCTTGATTGGCTCCGTCGACAACATACACTTTACGCTGCGCCTCAGCCGTGGTGTGGAGATTCTTGGTGTCTACCCTGAAACCCTGACTCGCCGCAGGGTCGCGCAAGACGTGGAGCCACTGTTACTCTCAATTTCTCACAGTGAACTAAATAACCCGCTGGAGCCCAAATGAAAGTAGCAAGATGATCGGCAGATATTACGAATTCGCAATCCCAATCTCACTTCCAACCCAACGTCGCGAATTTCACCCGACAGCACCCCCCGGGCCATATCCTATGTATACATCATGACCTATCCATCATCACGGACGACGAGGATCCTCCTCCTCGGACTTCTAGCCGTCACCTACCTTTTCGCGCCCGTACATTCTCTAGCCACGATCGACAAGTCGAAATGCATCAAAAGCTGCGGAGCCAGTCGTAAAACGTCCGCCGACGACCTCGTCTGCCCGGATGCAGCCTATAATAGCACCCAGAAAGGGAGGACCGTGAAAGATTGTCTATTATGTCAAAGTACTGGAACAGCATATATCAACGACGAGAGGAATGATATTTATACCTTCTTAGGTATGTGGCCGGATGGCGAGCCCATGACTCTGTCCACGTCTTCGCCGGTGTTTCGGCATGATCTAACCTTCAAACTAACGGGAAAATAGCTACTCAAAAATACACCGTTCAGTCCTGCCTTTTCGATCGCAATGACTCCTCCATATCAGGCTGCGAGGACGATTGTATTCCCCTAAGAAGCGTCTACAAGACCGACTGGTACGGCGGCAGCAACTTCACCCCGATTTATACATATTGCAACGATGCCGGGTTCCAACAGTATGCCGATAAGTGTGAATCGTGTCTACGGGGGAAAAACGGGACCTATATTCTCGGGAATTGTGAGTTTATCCTCGGCCCACAATTTGGGGATATACATGGATCAAGAACAGACCCCTAACAATGAATCAATATTTTAGTCATCGACAATATGGTTTCGGCTTGTACGAATAAACCGAATGCCTCGGAAGGCGAGATTGTCACCCTCCGTCAACCCATCTTTCAGGTTCCTGCGTCAGAAGCGGTGCCTGACGAAAGCAAATCCTCGAGCGGTTTATCAACAGGTGCGAAGGCTGGTATCGGTGTTGGTGTTGGTGTCGGCGGACTGATCATTGTGGGGGCTTTGGTTTGGTTTTTCTGCCTCCGGAAGAGGTCGAAGAAGGTTGATGCTCATCAATATGAGCGGCCTTGGCAGCAGGAGAATGCTCCTGCGCTGTCGCCTGATCCACGGAGTGGACCACCGAGTGAGATGCCCGCTGAGACGGTTGTGAAGGGGCCGACAGAGCTGGACGGAGAAGATAATGCAAAGGCACAGGTGGGCTCGGGTGGTAATGAGGGTCAGTATGGAAAGGATAAGAAAGAGAGACCGTCAGAGCTGGTGGAACTGCCGTAATGAATGATACCCGGTTAGGATCAGAATCGAAGAGGGGTGGTATATGTATATATAGGTTACGAGTTGCATCGTCGATGCATCGGGTTTCGAGCCCATGTGTAAGCGGTTCATATAGAACAGTGTGGCAGCGTCGCAGGTGCAAAAAATATATACCGATGACACTTCACGCGAATACGATTAATACAAGTCACCATTATATTCAATGAAGCATCTTCTGTATGAACTGTAAAACAGTACGATTGTTTAGTAGACACCATCCCTGATCTGAGTAGAGCAAACATCTGTTATATTAGGCAAAGGCCATTCAATTTGGGAAGAAGTACATATTTAAGATCACGTAGATGTAATTCACTATTTAGAAGTGATCAACGCTAAGGGATAAGATAGATAGTATTCGGGCCTTTTACAACTAGCTGCCTTGAACGTTATACTGGACTGCGAGATTTGCATCATCCGCTCTGTACCTCCGAAGTACTTTGCTATCATACTATATATCGGGAAGCACTCCCGACTTTGTCGACAGCCACAGTAATCCCGAAAGAAAAGGTTGATTGAACGGGAAACAGTCAGAATAGAGGACGGTTGGAGCGAGGCCGCTCGGAGAGCTTGAGGATCGGCGATGCCCAGCTCCATATGACGCTTCGTGTGTATGTCCCACGGGGTTAAAAGACATGTAACAGGCGTGTCCGCCCATTGGCTCGAACTGTAAGGAGTTAATAAGGGCTACTACTGTACGGAATAGGGAGACCCGAACCCCGTGTCTTAGTGAGACTCGGAGGGACTAGGCAGCGGTAGATTGACCCTAGTTTTAGCTGGCTAAGGAGTTCAGGGAGGTAAGGAATAGGTGCAAATCGGCTTTGTACACTTCGGATATACCGTACTCAACATCGCTTTCCAAGACAATCGTCAACTCATTCCCAATAGTGGATGGAATCCTAGTCCGGATTGAATACATTTTGGACTGACTTTTTGGCTTTCTTGACTTTTCTTACTGTACTACATAGGACCTGGTTTGTAGTTGCTTCTCACGATGTACGGCTGTAAGCCATACTTACCTGGCTAGACAGTTTGTCAACTTTAGAGGTATGCTAATTTTCTTACGCTCCCTATTGAAGATGCCTCTGCGAGCCGAAGTGATAATGGGCCTCCCGTTTCCAATTATCCCAGCTGACTCCTCTAGCTCCCTATAGCAGCGGCTACGACCTGTCGCGCAGAAGTTTTAACATGATCATTTCGTCGCTCATACCCTGCTGCTTTCGCGGTCACCAGTCAATGGACCAACCATGGTCCCGACGCTTAGGTAACGGGGCAGTGACCTCGACCTTCTGTTCCTATCCCGAATTGCCTGTCTACGCCCAATCCATACTCTTTGCACCATAGGAATCTTGGTGAGTAGCAGATATATTGGGATGTTGAGGGACAGCATCTCAATCCTCCGGGCAATGCTGGCAAAGTCGAACGGGGGTTCTTTGGTCGCAGAAAGCTGGAGCTTAACCATCACAAAACGGTTGGAAATGGCAGAAGGTCGATACAAACATAGAGGATCTCTAGCAATCGAATCACCTGGCACTGGTGACCTTGTTATTCCCGGATGCAATTGCGAAGTCACACAAAGAAACCACGTCCATCCCTCCCCCAGTCAACTTGTCGAGGCCTAAAGGACTTCTGTTTCCCGGCTGCATTGATCATCCGTTTTGATTACCTGCTGCTTAACTGTGTATACTGCAATCCATCTATTGTTGTTAAACATAACTGTAATATGATCCTATAGATAGATGAAAGTAGCATAAGCAGCATAAGCAGCATCACAAAGGACAGTGAGATATGCACATTTCTGAGCGTTATATAATTGGCGAGAATCACGTGCTTTGACCAGAAGTACCCCGCCACCGAGTTCTCTACAAGGCGTAGCCTACTGATAGCTCCCTCCAACTGCAATCCAATATAGGTCCAACATGTCAGAAAAAGCTCTCAGCCCAATACAGCCGGGAGGCGAGAGTCATGACATCGAGCGAATCGATCCAGACGGGAATGTCATTCTTCTTGTTGAAGGCCCCAGTGCAGCGCGGTTTCTTGTGTCATCCAAGATTCTTAGCATGGCCTCGCCGGTGTTTGCAAAGTTATTTGATTCCAGATTTTCTGAGGGTATGCAGATGGCTTACTCTACTTGCCCTACAATATCCCTTCACGAGGATGATACAGCAGCAATGAGGACCATCATAAGAATCCTTCATTACCAGGATCCACCGCAGGACAATCTAATAAGTGCAGAGGCATTCGCAATTGTTGCCATTCATTGCAATAAGTATGATTGTATCAGGGCTATAACGCCTTGGACTTTCAAATGGTTTAACGATTTTCCATCTATTGCGAATGCAGAGGAACATGGCTACCTTCTTCTTGCTGCCCATTTCTTTCGGTCTGCGGAGCAGTTCTCCAGAATATCCGCAAGTGCTCAGGCCCTACTCCGTCTTGATTTCTCTGTTCAGTGGGATGTGGTGGAAACTATGGACCTTTTACCCGACGGTGTTGGAAGTAAGACTTTCTCTATATACATTCGGGCAAATCATCTTACAATGAAACAGGCTTACTGGTGGATCGAATCGAGGGGTTACTGTACAAAATGCACTTAGAACTACAAGATGTGGAGGAGCGTCTAAGAAACAATCAAAGATGCTACGTAATGGATGGCTTGATATGCGCGGATTGCGGAAGAACCCTCCCAAATGAAGCACGACAGTGTCGTCCCTGCAAGAACACCGACCTAATTGCCAAGTACTGCAGTAGCGACAGACGGATAGCAGAGTATTTCGCAGCTTTGAATACAGCAAGACTCTGGCCGTCCGTTGAGCCCTTCCGATCTTGTTCTGCAGCTGAAATTGCATCACGCATATCTCAAGCAAAAATATACCTCAGGCACAGTTGTCAAGCTTCCTACTGCCCACTCAAGTCAGAATTGGATACGCTAGTAATGAGGGTTACTAATATTAATCAAAATATCAAAGGACTGGATCTGTACCCTCTTCATTAGATCTCGCCCAGGATTTCAGATACATATATGACTAAATCATATGTATGAATGGGGATAATCCAGGCTGGACTTTTGAAGGATATGCAGTCCTGATTTTCATTTTGTCGATGTACACAGAAACTGATGCTTTCCCTAGTTCTGAGCAATCGAAGGTAAGGGGTGTTTTACTGGGACTTTTATAGCCGGTCCTGCGTTGTAACGGGGGAGCTATTATACAGGATAGATAATCTGTCAACTGGGGAATGATTCGTAGGCAAGGAAGAAATGTGCAGTGTTTCTAGCTAGCAAAGAATTCACATTCAGTTGTATTGGTCAGATTCCAAGTTCGTGTTCTTGTTTTGAGTACCTCAGCATGTGACTAATCGCTAATTCTAGGACTACTACCACATAATACCTGGAATATTGACTCTAGGGTCCATCACTGTATTATGGTCAACTTGGAAACATTGTAAATACACCATAACTGGCCAGGCGAATGCACACTAGTAGTTAAAGTGTCGAATCTCTCGACTGTAGTTCCCCTGCTGTCGCCACAATTTTGATATGCTCATCTGGGTTCTGAAGGAGCGTTTTGAAGCCCTTCTCCACGAGCTCTTCCAACATAACACGCCGTGTTATCATGCGCTCCACACCGGCAAACTTTCCTATCTCATAGTCAGCCTTGCTCAATGTAGTACATAATTTCCCTCTATACCTTCCGTAAACGCAGCCACAGTAGCTTTAAAGTCAGCGTCATCGTAAGCTAGGAAGGACTTGTATGTCAGTTCCTTCCGCATAAAATACATAGCCGGTAACGAGATCTGCAAGATAGATTAGCGACATAGACCATGGAGCAAATAAATATCCAGAAGCCATACTGCAGATTTCGGCACCGCCAGATTTACATATAGACCATGAAACTGGAGAGCATCACACGCAGCTTCTAGCCCTTTCTGGGATCCAGCACAATCAAACACCAACCCCATACCACTTCCATTCGTGAGAATCCTACACTCCGAACCAACATTGACATCGATCGGATCAAAGGTAGCCTGCACAAGATCTTGCAGGAACTCCCTTCGCCGACGGGCCGTTTCAGACACGTAGATCTGATCTGCACCCCATGCCCTTAATACAAAAACCGTAGCCACACCTACCGGGCCGCCGCCTATCACCAAGATAGGCAGGCCCTTGAAGTCCTTGACACCGGAGCATCGAACGGCATGCCAGGCCACAGCGAGGGGCTCGATAAGAGTAGCTGTAGCCATGTCGATATTGTCAGGGATGGGGTGAAGCATAGCCGGCGGCACGGCAATTCTCTCGGAGAAACCACCCCCTCCTCCGGAGAGGCCTAGGAAGCCTAGGGATTGGCAGCAATTTGTGACCGATGAAGAGCATGCTGTGCAGGATGAACAATAGTAGCGAGGGTCGATGATGACTGCCTGTCCGGGGGATAGTGAAGATGTCGATGGCGCTTGTATAATGCGTCCAGAGAGCTCATGACCAAGCGTTACGGGGAGAATATCGCCAGTGAGGGGGTGTAGCCCGGTGCGCGTGTGGGGTATTGACATAGGGCCTTGGAAGCGGTTAGTCATATGTAGCTGTCGCAGAATTGAGGTGGGAGGTAATATGGTCTAGATCGTACCTTGAACATATTCGTTGATATCACTTCCACATATCCCGCACCACTCGACTTGAACTAGGGCTTTTTCATCTGATGCTGTGGGGGCTTCGACTTCCTCGATACGGATGTCTCCGGCTGCGTAGAATCGTGCTGCTTTCATCTTGGCTGATTTAGTGAAAATACCTTTTGTTGTAATCAAGAATTCAGATGATAATATTGGAAGCTATATAGACTCTGATTCAACCCAGAAAGTTACGATCTGAGGATGCTGTGACCAAAAGGATTTCCTTCCGGGAATAACTACAACTGGACTAACCCAAAACGTATCTCGGCCCTCGGCCATCAATGGCCACAGACGCTTGCCTTTGGTCATTTTGGCCAGATAACCGAGATCCAGGCGCTATTTGGCAGCTGACTCCTTGACTGACAAAGCGGACCTGACATATTCACTGCGGGTTACTGAGGTCAGCTGCTGGTACGTAAAAGTAAGTACCCTAGGGATATCTCCATAGCAAATGTACGAATTATTACTGCATTAATGAGTCAATGGATGACTAAAAAGCTTTACTACCTTCATCTCAAGCTTGCTAGAGTTATGGATCGAGGCAAATTCAATCTTCTTTGGACTCGATGAAGCTAAGATATAGACCGTGATTAAGCCCTGTGACTCCCACCTGAGCAGACCAACATTTCACGATCTGAAAAGAATGCCTCCTCAAGATTTATAACATGCTCTGGGAACATTGTCGTAATAAGGAACAACCACCATTCCAGGCTCATCAGTCTGACCGACCATAGAGACAGTAATAGGATGAACAGGCTTATCATCCACGACCAGCTCTATGCAACTTGGACCAGTCTGCCTCAGCAGCTCTACGAAGGCAGGGGCCATATCATCAATTGACTGGATCTTCGCACTAGCATTCCCCAATGCCTTCGCCACAAGGCTGTAATCCGTGACGGGGCTCAAATGGCTGACAGGGCGTGTAGGAGTCTTAGTACCATAAATCAGGTCCTGCCCATTGGAGCTCATTCCCCAGCAGTAGTTATTGACTACAATCGTCATGATATCCAGATTGTGTCGTTTGTAAGTATCGAGGTCCATAAAATGGAACCCGGCGGAACCATCGCCGTGTAGATTAATTACCGTCTGATCAGGGCATGCAACGGCTGCTCCGAGGGCATATCCAAAACCGTTGCCTAGGAATCCAAGACCTCCTGACGATTTAACTATCGCGCTGGGGGAGCAGGTGGATATCACTTCAGTTGCCCAAAGTGGTGCTTCGCCGCCATCAAGAATAACAATGCTTTCCTTTGGAACAAATCTTAAGAGATTCTTAAGCGCGTGGTATGGGTGGAGACGTCCTGATGGCTGGACTTCTCTTTGTTGCTCATAAGGCGAAGGTAGCTGTTTTAGGCCTAGGATATCATCCACCCACTTGGTGTCCACCGAGCCCCGGAATGAGGCTGTCTCGAAATGGCGGTTCAACCCAGCAGCGAACTGGGTAACGTCACAGATAGCTCCTAGGTCAACAGGAAGTGTCCTGCCAATCTCTGCACCGTCTATGTCCACTTGAACTAGCTTGCAGTCTTTTTCGGGTATGATTACACCAGATCGACCGCCAAGGAACATACCAGTCCTAGCACCCAGGAGTAAAATGAGATCTGGCCGCTGTATACCAACGTGCGGTAAAAGCGCAAGGGTGCTGCTGGCCCCTCCATTCAAGGCAAACTGTGAGGGGAAGAAAGATATTTTGCACTTCGTCGTATCGAAAATCGGAATGCGGCATGTTTCCGACAGCTTCATGAGATGCTCTCCTGCCTTGTACATGTATGTAGTATTAGCCATAATACGAAAAATAGTAGAAAGGCACTATACCTCCTTGGAATTACCTCCTGTTCCCAGGATAATCACGGGCCTTTTGGCAGCGTTCAGTAGTTCCGCTGTCCCTTCAATCGCTGCGGTGTGTGGACCAGGTCCATATGGGAAAGGCGATGAAACCGATCCCCAGGATATTAAAGGTTTATGCACGGGCGTGAATAACACATCGATCGGGAAGTCAAGCAGGACAGGGCCTATTGATAGTAAGTATCTAAATTGTAAGAATTACTCTGGGTCAACACCGTTCAAGAACCTACCAGGAGCACCAGAGAGCGCAGCCCCCATAGCATACTTGACAATTCGTGGAGTATCTTCGGGGTTCGTCATCCGATATGCAAACTTTGTCAGCGGACGAGAGACGACAACCTGGTCAATGATTCCCTGGAGGGAATTATTCTCCGCATCGCGAGTTGGAGGTGAGGATGTTATGCAGAGAATTGGTGACCGATCGGCCAGAGCCGTCGCCAGACCAGGGATACCATTGGAGAAGCTTTGGAATCAGGTCAGCTGTAGTCAGTTAAAAGAAGATTAAATGATTGAAACGCGCACCCGCTGTTTGCCGTGATGAAGCAAACGCCGATCTTTTTAGAGAATTTGGCGTAGCTTTCGGCTGCCTGGACAGCGACGGTCTCGTGTCGGGTATCGATCAACCGGATCTGAGAAGCTTCACAACCCTGGAGAAATGCGTCGAGATGTCCACCATGTAGACCAAAGGCTACCTCGACTCCGAGATATTTGAGCGTCTGCGCGAGGAGATCGCCGCCGTTTAGCTCGCCGTTGTGCTCTTTCAGCGCAAACCCAGCCATTTTGGGTGAACCTATTCGTATAATGTGCCTGAATCAGTTGGGAGGGATCTGGAAAGGTGTGAAAAGTATAACTTCTATGCGCAATTATAAGTAGCTATTCCCACCGCTGCTTCTTACCACCCCTCGGAATCTCCCTGGTCCTCCTTGGCATTTACCCGAGGCATTAACAATGCGGAGATAGAAGAGCAAGGCTGACTACGCCAAACTGACTTCGCAAAGCTGACGCAGTATAGCTGATACCCCTAGCTCAACGATTGCCGCTAATACATTCGTTAATTGGCAACCTAGATGCAGACATACCCACAGTGGATACTGCGGAGAAGTGACCAAGTCACCTGGAAATGAAGTGGAGAATATGCAATATTGCTATGGTCTTAATGGATATAGATTTGTCATGAAGACGTTGCTACCTCTTTGACAGCCATCATTGCATGCATGGAACAATTCAACTAGAATCAATAGCCAACAACTCCCTCTGACTCAATAATCCCACTTGGATCCAGAGAACTAATCAGTATACTTGACGAAGCCTGTAAGCGCCCTTCGAGTAAGGACATTGGTCCATTCGCAACAAGCATCTTGAGTGCAGGGTTCGAACGAAATTTCCATGACTTTAGGTCGTAATAAGTGTTGTTGAATTCGATCGAAAATTGAAACTTGCCTTCTTCTTCGTGGTACCTGTAGGCATCTCGAACCTGATATGGCCAGCTCAGTTGAATTTCTGCCGCATAATGCGCCGCTGCTGCTTCAGAAGTATGGGAAGTTTCGGAGGCGATTAAATGGTCACGGAGGTTTGGCCTAATCTCTGATTAGTACGCAACATTAAAGAGTATTCCTACTTCCTAATTCTCACCACACGAAAAAGTCGATAATACACGCGTGAGTCACGAGGGTTTGCATGGTGCTAGTATTACGCACTACTCAGCTTCATATCGACGGAAGAGGGCTGGTACGTACGTGGGGAACATGAAAGACGGAACCTGGCCAGTGGAGTGCCCCGGGGACCCGTTCTTCGACTACTGAATGTTACAATGAATACGCAAAGAGTTACTTGTTTCGACCCACCATCAGCATGGATCGCATTAGGCGCAAGATGGCCAGGCGCTCCACAGGGCCAGTGCGGTGAAATAGCCCTTGGTCTAGAGCTCTGAGAAAGTTCCAACCACGGTCGAGTAGCTTATCCTCCTTGATAGTATCCCATCCGTGTAAGATGGCCCGAATAGTCAAGTCATCGTCATCAGCAGCAGAAGTTGTCAGTGGGCCACCACTGAGGACGTGAATCAGGGACTCATTCAGAACCTGGAAGTAATTCATCTGGCCATCCCCACAGGCTAGATTACTATATGGAGCAGCAAAATCTTTTCTCTTATTGTTGTTTTGGAATTGACTGGCACGGCTCATATTGAGAGAGATATCTTCTGGCTCGAGTGTGGGTTCCATCTGCATTTTGCGATTATTGAGTCTTTGTGTCGTTTCATGCTCAGCTACAGATGGCGAGTTATTTTGCATTACCGGTGAATCTTTAGGCACCCTCTCGGCGATGGAAGGCGATATGGACGCGGAGGTCGTGTCCAGGGCAGTTCGCAGGGCTGTATTGGCTTGCCGTATCGCCCCCTTAAGCCGTTCAATCTCGAGTTGCTTTTCTTGCAGCTTCTGTAGTAGACTGCGTTCAGAGCCCTCCTGGGATGCCTTGGTAAGCTCCTCAACAGTGGTCTCGAGGTGACTGATATACGCTTTGACACGTTCTCGGTGGTTTCTCTGGGCTTTTCGGTCCGTAATACGTTTCCGATCGACCTTAGTAGCGGCCCGTTGGTTACCGGATGTACTCATGGCTATAATAATTCTGACTGCTCTGGTAAGTAGAGAAACCTGGAGGAAGTTATTAATCGTCCTTCTCCGCACTAGATCCCGTCACGTGGAATCCGGGGTGAGGGGGCTGTGGGTTTGTGGGGCCTTAAAAGCATCTCAACTACTGTGATTTTGACTTCACTTGCTCCTTGAGCGGGAAACTGGGATCAGTGCGGCAGAATATTAGTATCTGGCAACGGAGATTTGGTCGGGGTGTACTACTGGAGGGTGCAGACGTTGACGATTACACAGAGAAATCTCCAATCTCCTAAAGACAGCCGTCCAACATTGGCATCTTCGCCTTGTGAAATTTCTCCTCGGTGAGCTACCGGTGGTGGACAAGAAGGCTCCATGAGACCTATTGTCCTTCCTGTATTACTGGTCGACTACGATTCACTCATATTTGGTATCCTTCTGAATGGCGTACCTCTAACACCTGTTGTAGCAGGATGGTTGTATTTGGGCAGCTATGTGGAGGTGGTAGACGACTCACTTCACAGGGACCAGGGGTCAACTCCTGAGGACAGTAGCAGTTGGCAGATATTTTCAAGCGTGGCAGCAGGCCATCGATGAGCAACCGAGTCGACTCTCTTATCCTGACGGTGTCAACGCCAGTCGTAGGTGCACTGTATACAGTGCACCGCTGATAGTAGCACCCGAAGAGGACGTGCTTCCCTTTGATCTTTCCTGCAGTACAAGATGCTGTACGCAAAACACTCATATATATCGGCATATTCTCACCTCGTCTGCTAAACCTTGGGAATAGCTTCCTTGAGACAGCAGTGCACAATCATCCGCAGTCCTAGTAGAGCATGTGGGGCAGGACTGCGAAGAATAAGCGCTCCAATATTACAGAATTGTGGAGACTCCAACAACCCAGATCTACGATACGGAGTACTCGGTGGCCTTTTGATCCTGTCTACTCTTAGTGGTCATGAGCGCTTGAGCAACGTTCCTTGCGCACAGCGCAGATACCATAAAACATGGGGCAGGCACCAAGGCATCAAGGCACCAAATTCCGCGCGGGACGAACCGAACCGATGACCAGATTGAAGGTTACTATTGTTACATGGTCAGCCCTAACCTATCAATAGTGTATTGGCTCACTTTGGGTGAGATGGGGAACATGGATTAAGCGGATATCCATAAAACAGACTAATCAATTTTTATTAGTTGCTTATGGTGTCCTCAAGGTCAGGTGACTAGCTCAGGGAAAACTAATACTGAAAATCTCTCTCAACTTTTCATCACGAACTTAGACCAACATCATGGCTCATGGACTCTTCCAGCTCAGCAACGGCCTCTACACTGGGCTCGCTGTTATCCTGCTCCTCCCCTGGACGCTGACTGCACTCGGCTTCACAGCCCTCAACGTACTGAACAGTAAAAGTACCTACCTCGAAATCATTGCGTCGAGCAGTCTTCTGACTTTCCTCATCTGTCGTCTTCTCGTTGCCTCTGCTCCGTCAACTCGCCAAGATGATACTCTTGCTCGGTTCATCGCGTCCGCAGACTATGGATCGCGCCGCGGCGCAGTCGTCCTCTTTGGCCTGTGCTGCACCTGGCTATACGAGCTGCTTAACCAGGCGGTGCTGCTGTTTTTCATGACCATCTTTGGAAGTGTCATGGCCACTGCTATATATAATGATGCATTCACGGACAACGGTGTTGATTCCGATGAGGGCACAACGGCCGTGTCGGTTGAGGTGAAAAAGATCGAGGACATGGCTGGGTTTGACCCGACGGCGGTATTTAAGTTGATTCCGCCGCGGCTGTTGGTTTATCTTGTCGGACTGGTATGGTTGAACTTTCTGAGCTTGGGCACTTATGTGCTGGGTCATGCGGCGGTGTCGTTGAAGAAGGTGTTGAGTTCGTCTGTAGCTGTGGGGAGGGATGTTACAGCTGGTGAGAAGGAGCTGGTTGCTGAATAGTAGATGGTGTATGTCAATTATGCCGCGTTATTGTCGCCTACACGATGGGCCTATAGAAAAAGACTGCTGATACATAAACTGACTACTCTCCGTTTGACCACGTAATCTCGGTACCCATCACATCCCGCTGACCATTTTATTATTTTGCTACCTTGGGCATGCCATATTCTTATAACCTATTCATAAATGTATATTGAAATCGGGCACACTTGCTAAGCTAAACCTAGCCTTATAATCGTGCTGATCATTGGAACGGGACTAAACCCTCGCCATGAACCGGAGGTAACATCGTGGTGATCTATCAATAGGCGGTGCTGAGCAGGACAGCTAATCCGGTCAATAAATAACTAAGATAGTAATCAGTAGGTACACGGGAGTTAACTGGGTCATCGTAGTTATCTGGAGATTTCCGCTGTATCCAGTCTTACAGTATAAGGAAATGAATATAGCATCTTCGGATTAACAACATTTACTATGAGTTGGACCTAGTCGGCTTCCCCGAGGTAATGTTCAGGTTACTAAATTCCATTAATCTTCAAGGAAGGGTTACACTCTAATATACCAACCATGACATGCTTAATTACTTCCCGGTGCTTGCTTTTTCCTTCATCCTCTGAAGGACTCCATCCTCGCTAACAGGGTTCCCAAGGATATCCTTTACCGTACTGAGGAGTCCTCCCTCCGCCTGTTCAATCTCCTTATAGTTACCCTCCCAGCTATAAATGAGATGACCATCCCTCGTCGACTCGGCAAAAAGAAACGCCACACTCTTCGCCACGACCCCCGGATCTTGTGTAATCACACCCAACGACGCCAGGAACTCAGCAGAAACAAGACCAGTCGTCGTCCACGACGGTGCAATTGCATTCACCCGAACATGCCCCGGTAGTTGACCGACCAAGCTACGCATAAGCCCCAGGACACCATGCTTCGCCGTGGCATAATCAGGAGCACCAAAGTTTTGGAATGACGACGCGGAAGCCGTGAAGACAATACTTCCGGTGGCAACCCCGTTGTGCTGTCCTGCGAACTTCCTGAAATGGTGGACTGCCAGTCTAGTCGTGTATATCGCTCCAATCAGGTTAACGTTCAGCACCTTCAGGTCTGGGGGCGCGAGCTCGCTGTTATTATCGGGTGATTCATCCAGAAAGTTTGTTCTCGGGGCAATACCGGCGTTGGCGAAGACGTGATCTATATGGCCGAATGTCTTTACGGCTTCGTTGAACAGGTTTCGTAGGCTGTCCCAGGAGCTGGTGTCTGCTGTTACAAACTTCAGATTCTCGGTGTTCGATATGTCAGCTGGAGGGGAGTTGAGGTCTCCGATGACGACTTTTGCTCCTAGTTGGAGACATAACTCCACAGTTGCGCCGCCGATGCCCGAGGAACCGCCTATCTTAGGTTATGAGATTTTCTTTAGCATTCATGATATCGCGGTAAGCGAACCTGTAATCAAAATGACTTTGCCCTTGAGCTTTACTAATGCTTCGTCGAGAATTTCTAGGCTAGCCATCGTGTTGAGCAATATTTGACTCAAATAACTATGTCAAAGGTGATGGAGATTAGAGCTTCCAGGCAGAATGCATTGTTCATATATTAATAGTAACGAGAATTTATCTGTCGAACAGTCAACCTTGTCAGTCCAGCCTTCTCAATTAAGCGTTGTCAGCTCGGCTGTGTCAGTTCAACTTGGTCAGTTTTCAACGGGTCTATTAAAAGATGGACTGCTTAGTAACTATAGAAGAGAGCTTTGTTGTATTCCGCCTAGGTAAATAGGTCTATTGCTGAAGTCGGAAGGAGTTGCGTTCGTTAGCAGATAATTGAACGGTTGAATCTACACAGTTAATTGTTGGGTCGCTAGTTGTCTTCTAATCGGAACAATGTAAAACTCGAAGCCAGTAAATTATCTGAATAATCGAATATAGCCTAACATTGTGTTTCTCTATCTATGGCGCTATATCTATATCAATTAGATCTCCTGCCGGGTTACTCTATTGTCTGCTGTTTCTTTCTTTCTTTTTTTTTTTTTTTTTTTTTTTTTTTTTTTTTTTTTTTTTTTTTTTTTTTGATATATCAAGCTACTCCAGAACTTGTCAAGCTACGAGCTAGTATACTGTCATATAGTAATACGATATAAGTCAAGATACGAAGTACATATGACTCAGTGGAACCGCTCATGCATAGCTAAGCCACCACATTACCCAAAAGCCATCATCTCAGTTGTCTACGCATGTTTCCAGAGTACTAGGCCCCTTCATACTTTGCAACACCTCAATCGCATCTACATACGCCTGCCTCCAATCCTCTTCCAGCCTGGTCGGATTCCAACCGAGCAACCTCCTCGCCACAGTTCCCTTCCATCTTCTTGTGTCCAGCAACACCCCGCTCAGCCACATCCAAAAGACCCGCCATAAGCTCATCAGCGACCTCCTGAAGCCCCACTAATCGGATCTCCTTCTCCTTCGGTGTATCCTCACGTTCCAGAATAGCACGGACCAGGATTACAAACACGCCGGCTAGATCCTCGACATGCGCCCAGTCGAAATTAGCTGTGTCGTTCAACTTATATCCGTATCCGTGCTTAAGGATATAGTGCATTGCGAGTAAATACACGAGCCCCTGGGTGTTGAAAGCCCGCGCCCAGTCCCGAAGATAGACGGCGTGTTTAGACTCACTGCCTGCACGCCTGTTTCTTCGCCGAGGGTGAGTACGCCCACTTCGGTTGTTCGCTGTGGGTAGGGATCGCGGGCGTCCTCGCTCTTCAGAAATTCATAGATGGCATTGCCGTTCGCGTCGTCCCATTCTCTGTCCGGGTAGGCGGTTGCCGTCAATGGACGGTCTGAGAGGTTCGTGCACCCGGAGATGTGTATAAACCATGGGACGGGTGTGTCTGGTTTAATCCGCCGGGCGAGGCCGTGAATGAAGGCTTTTGTGCCCTCTGGGAGAAAGCCAGTGCCGACGTTGATGATGATGTCGTAGTTGGCGGCTGTGTTGGTGATGAATGAGAGGTCTGTGAATCTAGTCCAGAGGATTGGCTTGACGCGATCTCCATACGCATTGATGAGCTTCTCGGCGGCGTCATTGCTTCGCCCGAGGAGGTCGAAGGTTAAGTGTTTGATGCTGGTTTCTGAGCTCTTGATGAGGTGGTCGAGGACAGTGCCGCCTATGTAGCCGGTGGCTCCGGTGAGGAGGATTTTGGTCACGGTGTCTTTTTCTTGGGGTACTGATATGATGATGAGAGTTCGAAATCATGCGACCTTCCTCATCTCAGAAGGGGAGAACATGTCCAAGAGGGCAGTGTTTTGGACTATCTCTTTAGTATCGGTTAGAGCTCTTGGCTTCCTCGGTTCGTCCAGCCGTTTTCGATCCTCGGTGGTCCAGTATTGTGCTCAGTTTGTGTTAAAAGTCTAATATAATACATGGTGTCCTAATGGAGGTTCTCAGTCCATCGCGGTGAAGCGAACGCTGATCAAGGACAAAATTGGATATCTTGATGTCGGGTATATATATCTGGGCCAAAACCGAGGGAATGCAACAACCTCAGCAAATTGTTCGATCTGTGTAGAGGTTCAAATGTGTGAAAGTAAGTATTTGCTTCTCATTATTACATTTCTAAATCCCAATGACACAGTCCACTGCGCGATGAGGAATCTAGGCCCGCATATATATCTCAACCTCCACTGTACCCATGACATCGGCAAGGTATCCGACGGACAATTTCCTCCAGCCTTCTCCAACAGATTACCCTTATATAAAATCGAAAAAAACGAAGGCAAATACGTACGTAATCTGAATATTCTATCTAATCAATCGATCGATTAATTATCTTATCGCCCCCCACGACATATGCACATACATAGCTGAAGATCCATCGGGGAAAGATAACGGACAACCTCCGATATCTCATCTGCGGGGACGAAGAGATTCCCCTCAGACTTACCACGATAGACTATAGTTCAGCTGCAAGATAACCCTGATTAGAGAGTAACCTGACAAGTACTCCAAATTGGAGAAGGAGGGGTACGTATACAGTTCCCTATTATAACCTCCCTATACTCACTATATATAGCCGAAACTTATAGTATATTTCTCTACACCTACTGACATCTACATATATACTCTTCACTACAAAGCTCTACAGCAACACACACTATACGACCCACCAAACCATCAACCACATACATACCAACCAACCAAAAACAAAGAAGAAAAAGACAAAATGCCCGACACCATCCCCCTCCCACCTCCCTTCTCCGCCATCCCCCGAACCCCCCTAACCCTGGGTCCCTCGCCCATCCACCCCCTCCCCCGAATAACCGCCGACCTGAACCAAAAAGCCACCATCTACGCCAAACGCGACGACCTCAACTCCGGCCTCGCCTACGGGGGCAACAAAACCCGGAAACTCGAATACCTGGCCGCAGACGCCCTAGCCCAGAACGCCACGACGCTGGTTTCCATCGGCGGCGTGCAAAGCAACCACACGCGGCAGGTGGCAGCGGTGGCGGCGCGATTGGGGCTCAAGGCGCGGCTGGTGCAGGAGCATTGGGTGGAGTGGGAGGATCCGGGGTATGATGTTGTGGGGAATATTCAGTTGAGTCGGCTGATGGGGGCGGATGTGAGGATGGAGGATGCCGGGTTTGGGATTGAGCATAAGGAGACGTTGAAGAAGTTGAGGGAGGAGTGTGAGGGGAATGGGGAGCGACCGTATTATATTCCTGCGGGGGCGTCGGATCATCCGTTGGGTGGATTAGGGTTTGCGAGGTGGGCGTTTGAGGTCAGGGAGCAGGAGAGGGAGATGGGGGTGGTGTTTGATGATGTTGTGGTTTGTGCGGTTACGGGGTCCACGATGGCGGGGATGGTGGCTGGCTTCAAGTTGATTGAGAAGTTGTATCCCGGGGAGAAGAAGAAGAGGGTCATTGGCATTGATGGGTCGGCGAAGCCGGTGGAGACGAAGGCGCAGGTGTTGCGGATTGCCAGGAATACGGCTGTAAAGATTGGATTGAAGGAAGAGGATATTACCGGAGAGGATGTGATTCTCAATGAGGACTATCATGCCGGCACTTATGGCATTCCCGATAAGGCGACGTGGGAGGCCATTGAGTATGCCGCGCGGATGGAGGCATTTATCACGGACCCGGTATATGAGGGCAAGAGTTTTGCGGGAATGGTGGACTTGATTAAGAAAGGGGAGATTACGGGCAATGTGCTGTATGCGCATCTAGGTGGGCAATTGGCCCTCAATGCCTATTCGCGCATTGGGGAGACGAAATAGGGAACTACTATAATAGGGTATGATGAACCATTACAAATTTGACTACGGTTGAAAAACATGTACGACAGCGTAATCAGTATTCATTCAAGGAGTGACTATAGTTGGAGAATGTGTGGCGGTAAGTAAGGCATTAGATACCTAGAACAGCTTGTGCTCCAGAGTCATATCCGATTCGGGCTGGAGACCAACGCAGGCACGGAAGATGTTGGTCAACGCATTGCGCTGCTTGTTGAGAGCGTTGACAACCGGGGTGCCCGGGGGAGTCAGAGGAGCCTTGAGCATGTAGCTCAGGACGCTGAGCACACTGTGGAAGCCCTTGTAGTCGGCAGCCTCCTCCGCCTTCCAGCTGACGCGGGTCATCATCTCGGCAAGCACAACCAAGTCGATGATCAGAGGGGAAGCCAGCAACGAGTCCTCACAGATGTTGAACAAGCTGATGGTCTGGTGACCGCCCATGAAGATCTCGGCGTAGTACTCATCCAGAGCACGCTTGTTGTCTCCCACGGCCGGCATGTACTTGATCACCACGGTGTGGTCCGGATGCTCATCCTTCTTGTACAGGATGTGGTTGGCCGCAACCATGTCATCCACCACGTTGGACTTGGAGATCTCCTTGGAGCGGAATTGCTTCTGGGAACTCAGGTTCTTGCCGTCGTTGTTGCCCAGATGGTTGTAGCTGGCGATGGAAGTAAGCTTGATACCAGCGTTGATGAGGAAGTCCACGAGAGCCGACTTCATCTTGGTCTGGCCCGACTTGAAGTCGTCTCCGCCGATGAAGGCCTTGTGCTTCTCGGCCAGCTCAAGGGCACCGGGGACGAAGGTGTTCTGGGGTGAACCGTTGATGAAAGGAGTGTTCTCCAAGATACAGGCGACGGCAAAGACAGTGGACGGGGCAACTTCCTCGTGGCCAGTCTTGATCGAGTTGAGGAGGTTGTCGGCGGTATCATTGACACCGGGGACGATGTCGGCGTACCGCTCGGTGTTGGCAGTCCACATGACAATCACCTTGTCCAGACCGTGCTGGGCCTTGAAGTCCCTGTTGCCGTTAGCGAGGTGCAAGTCAACAAAGATTATTGGAACTTACCGGATGTCCTGCTGGATCTTCTCCACGTGAGCCCAGCAAGCCTTGGATCCCTCGAGGACGTTGTCGGCACGGTCCTCCTGGTTGGCAGCGATAAAGTCGGGATAGTAGACGCTAGGCAACGGCTTCATCTCGGCCATTTCCTTGCGGACCAACTGCTTGAGAGAAGGCTCGAGGACCTGAGCCCGGTCCATGGCATCGGCGATGTTCATGCTGCTGATGTCCCATCCACCAATGGCGAGATCATTGGGGTGGACCATCGGCAGCATGTCCTGGAAGGGAATGTTGATCTCCTCACCGGTCTTGGGGTCAGTTCCTAGCTTGACAGTCGAGCTCATGACGACAGAGCCATAGTAGTTGGCAGCACGCATGCCCTCACGGGTCTCCCACTGGAGGCCACGGCGGTTGGCAATAATACCGGCCGTCACAGTGGAACCGTTGTTACCACCCCAGCCGACCATCATCATACCAACCTTGCCCACTTTGCGGTCAACCTTAAAGTGGTAGGTAGTCGCCTTGGGAGTGGCGACCAGCTTGTTGTCGGCGGTACGAGTAATGTCGGTAGTGTGGTAGGCATACTTGCTCTTGATCTCATTGTCGGTGTACTCGACATTGGGGGAATTGACAGTAAACAGAGAGGACTGAGCCGACCCGTTCACGGCGCCATTGGCAGCAACATCCGAATTAGCGTGGGGAGCCATTGCGTTCACAGAGCAGACAATTGACTAGGATGGCGAAAGTGGGATGTTTGGTGAATTATTTAATGGGTATGTAATTCGTAGGCCGATGTCCCTCCACGAGAGGATGAGCGCCGGCCGTTGAACGGGTGGTGACGCCTGTCATCATTGTTAGTCCGAGCATACGTAAAATAAGAGAAGAATATTTCTTTGTTGTTCTCTACCAAGAGGCACCCTCTAGTGAGGAAAGCATGATTGCGGGGGAGACTCACGAGTTAAGAAGTGTGCCGAAAATTTTGGCGGTTTTTGGCGAGTACGCCTTGTAGACAGTGATTCCCAAGAATTGAGAAAGTGAGCTTGAAGCGAAACGAAGAGAGTTACGAAGTCAATGGGGGAAGAGAGAGAAGTAGAGGAAAAGAGAGCGGGAGAGTATTTAAGGGAGAGAGTGGTTGAATCCGGAGTCACGGGCGTCCCTCCTCCGCACCCGCACCCGGCAATTTCCCTCCCCAACGTCCAAGAAGGATTAGCTCTACTTAGCCCAATCGTCCTTGCCGATTTAACTTTCTAAGCGACGAAAAAGAACAAGCGGTCAAGAGACGAACAAGTGGATGAGTTGAATGAATTGTCTGCCCCTCCACCCCTCCCATGTCATTGATCCCAATCGTTGATTTGTCTCTACCCTACAAACTCAAACAAAGGACCATGTTGTTGGGGAACATACGGGATTGACATGTTATGCACAACATTGGATAGTTCTAGTGCATCGAGATGTCACGTTGTGGTGGTGCTGTCGTCCACAATTCGGTGTCCACATTTCATGATTTCCCCTCCACTCGGAATGGTTGCCTACCGTTTTTCGCTCTCGGCTAATTGCTTCATGACGCAGGTCCGTCGTGGTTACTCCACAGATCCTTGTCAACGCGAGAGCTAGAATATGGCCAACACGCACCGTTGGAAAAGAACAGTCTCAATGGGTTGGTGTATAGGGCACACTGGTGAAAGAGACAACGCCCTTTTTGTTTGATGCTTCCTGCCACTCCATAACATGTGATTTTCCTCCGGCGGAGAGACTCAGGGCACCGAATGGTCTGCGCGTTTTCTATTGTGGGTCGAGCATTCCGCAGGGACCGCTACGGGCGGCCTCGCTAAAAAAAGTGACTGGGCAAGTCACTTGGTTCAGGACAATTCATCACCAAAGAAATGGGAAGAATATGCGAGTTGCCCGGAATCACGAAGAACTCGAATCCTGGGATCTATGGGGTGCGCCCGTCGTTGCATTTTTAGGACAACTCATGCCCCTGACGTTGCGGTGAGCAGCGGAAAGCTCGGCTCGGTGTCCCATGGTTGCGAACTGGCGATACTACCCCTGATTCAGCGACCGCACATTTGCTGTTTGCGGAGTGGTCGTTCAAGTGGGTAAAGGTATAACCTGATCCTTCCCCAGCGACATTCTCTGGGTTTCGAGATAGATCTGCTGCTATTCCGCGCACTTCTTTTCGGGTACAATGCTCGGTACCAGATTTTTTCTCATTCACGATGCTTTTGTTCCCTTAAATTAGAGTATACAATGACGCAAGGGACACGTCGAAGACTGCAACTGTAGTGCTTAGTCAAGCTAGCTGAACTTTCTCCCAGCGACCGAATCCAAACCTTTCGGATGACCTGTCCAAGTTTATTGACGTTTGCTCTTTGAGGAATTGTCTTTCATGACCGACGGGCAAACCGCTGCATGGTTCATTGACTAGCGTTGCGACTATTGTTCAAATACTAATTCTAGAAAAAACGATGCTATTTCGGGGCTGACCCCCGTTTCAAGCCAACGTTCCGCACCATTGCCTGGAACGAAGACTAAATATTGGGGGTCTGAACCGGGGCGAAAATCATCGAGGTTTGAGAGTGAGACCACTGGTTGCAACCATTAGATAAGACTTTCCCACAGCTGGAGCCCGCTCCACGATCCATGGTACGGGCAAACAGGTCCCAGGATGAATGTTTCGATCATTCTCGTCGCGTGGCTTGGACTACCTGAAAGAATGGGCAACGACTATCGAAGTTTGACTGGTTATTATCCCACTATGATGAGCGAGTGAGCCATGGTGCAGGGATCGTTGATCTACCCCCGACGAGAATGAGATCCGAGGGGACCGACCGAGAGGTGTCTTGTCTCGCCCAAGATAGAAACCACTATGTTGCTTGGGGTTCCAATTGACAAGCCATAGTCCGTTCGCCGGAGAATTTCCATCGAGTCAGAAGAGGAATTGTGTCTTATGACAGGTCCGGATGGGGTTTTGTGCACCATGGGGAAGGCCTCGACAAACTCTGGCCCCTTACTGGGAAAACCTCCGGATTTTTCTACGGCCAATGGGGACTGTGTAAGCTTATCATTATACGCTGCCGCCCTACGATTTGGATTCTGGAATCGCCAACGTGTAATTGGACACCATCCATAGTCGTCAAGTAAGGGGGGAGGGGATCAATGATGACATTGGGGAAGGGTAAAAAAGAAGTAAAAAAAGATAATCATGAAAGCCATCATCATAATCATAGTAATAATAACAACAACAATAATAATGATTGGGACGGGCGCGTGCACTTACCATAGGAGCCAAGATCAGGAAGGAAACGGGGCGATCAAATGACAAGAGGGTGTGGTAGTAGTGTTATGGGTCACGGTCATTGCCCCTGAGGAAGATCTGCGCTGGTTCAGGGGTTTCAAAAGTATATGTTCGTGTGGTCAGCGTGTTGACATGCAGCATCACGTCAGACTGGGTTTGGTCAAAACTCCGCTCGGAAAGGGGGCGAAAAGAATGTAACGGTATATTAAATTCAATTTCAGTCAAATATTGATTGTAGCCGGAGTTGACCGGCAGCACCAGATAGAATTTAAATATATTAAGTCGAAGTGATGTTGTAAAGTAGATACTGCGTGACAAAGAACGCGTGTTGCCCTGCGCTTGTGGACGTTGGCCAATCTCGTGACTAGTGGCCCCAGTCGACCTCCTGAAGTGGAAACGCGACTAAACCGTCTTGGATCGTCAGATACACGAGGAGGAGAAGAAAAGAAAAAAAAAGAGTAGCGTCTCCACTCACGCCTGCTACTATTCTTATCTGAGTTTGGTTCCATTTGTTAGTTCGTCCGTTATCCTCTCACTCTTATTCATAAAATCACCCTTCGCCAGCACTAACGACTCTCCCATGAGTTTCTAACTGAGTTTAGTCCTCGCACTGTACTTCAGCTGGTGTGTTTGTTTGTTGTGGTGTTGATTCCTGGGGTTGAATAGCATCGACGACTCGTTATGAGAACGAAAGACCCACGATTCACTATCAACACATAATACGGTCCTTTCGACCCATTTCTATGATTTAATCCTCACGCAACGGTTCTCGGGAGACCATCGCAAGTGACATGGCTGCGACCATGAATATGGGCTTCTTGCCCACCATCAAATGTTCCAACTGTGGCATGAATGTCGAGATCTCGGCAATGGGGGACCATGTCTGCGCACCCGGGTCCGGTATTATTTTCCCCCCGAGAAATTAATAGTTCGTGCTACTGACCGTTTCGATAGCATCTTCAACACCCCCTCCGCCACCACCGAAACATCACAGTCCATCAAAAAGCTTAGGGAGATCAGGAATCCCCCCACCTATTGATCCTTCAAAAGCCAGTACGTTCATCAGTGGCAACTAGTATATCCCCGGACCTGTCAGTAACCCCAAACAGATCGACCATTTATGCGCCTGGAAGCGGTGATCAGCAGCAAGGGCAATATTACCCCATTTCCAGACGGCCAGCAATCCCCGCCGCGCCAATTACTACGGAGCCAGACGTCTCCCCTCCCCTCTCAGCCAGATCAAGATGAGATTCCGACATTTCCCCTTCCCCGATCCATGTCACAAAAGACATCAAAGCATATGGCACCTCTGGACAATCCATACAAGGCGCTACCGATTCCGGCCGGTGATACAGGCACGACAGGCCTTAGCATTCGGTTACCTTTAGGCGAGCAAGCGATAGCACCGCCGCCACCGTTGCCCAAGGACGACGTTCCAGGGCCCCTGCCAACCTTCCACAAATATAGCTATTCCACTGAAAGTAAAAGCAGTTACCGAACTTCTGTCGCAAGCTCCCGCTATGATTCTAGACGATCGACATCAGTATCGATGGGGCGGCCATCCTACGGTAGCCTGGCCCATCAGTATAAATTCCTAGACGATGCTCCCCCAGTACCGTCTACATTCCCCATCAAGCCGCTACGGGATTCAAATGCGACTACGTTCTCAGAAGCAAATATGCCCCACGGCGAGACCCAACACGACCAGGATCAGCATAAGCGCCATGGCAGTGGTAATCTCAATCCATCTACCGAGCGGACCAGCGACCAGGATGACCAGGGGGATCGGCCGGGTGCTCTCCGTGCTTCATCCCATACCAACTCGGACCGTCTAAGCAGTAACCGCGGGTCCGCTGAACTTTTCTTCAGAAGTCCTACCCCGAGTTCCAATGGTACGCCGTCGGAACTCCTCAACCTCTCCCAGGAGCGGTCATCCTCCCCTGTAGACATGCAGGGTATTGAATACAAAGCTTACAGGAGTCCGGGCGTCCCTCATCTTCCACCCCCCGGCCAGGAGCTTGGCGACGGCGATGAACTCACTGGAGCACAGAGGAGGAATTCGGATGCTGTCAGCGAAGCTGCTATTTCAATCACTAACTTTGCCCGCGAGTTGGGCTTAGACACTATGGACAGTGCGGCGGAGAGCTCGACAGCTTCCTCCGATTCATCGCCGAGTGATACGCGAAGCGGCACTTCCTTCTCTAGCATTGGATCCGATATAAGTATGTCTAAGCGTCACCCGTCCGATCAAGGCCAATTAGGTACCGTGGTGGAGGACCTACAAAAAGGGAATGGCGAGAATACAACGATGTCAATGGCAGGGTCGGATACTCTCGAGCCTCCTCGGATGCCGCCACATCTTTTCAGTCCAGACTCCCCAACCGATCCCGCTATCAGTATGGGAAGTGTGTCCCTTCTTCATGATAAGCCCATGCAAAAACCGACAAAGCAGGACCAGCCGGAGCCCCCCGCAACAACTAGCCCTACTACTGAACGACCCGCCCGTGCAGCCCCCCGCCCAAAGGGCCCTTGCCGCGGCTGTGGCGAGATGATCATCGGTAAATCTGTCTCATCCGCGGATGGCCGTCTTACGGGCCGGTATCACCGGGCCTGCTTTGTATGCTATGATTGCAAAACTCCTTTCCAAACCGCCGACTTCTACGTCATGGATGACCTTCCATATTGCGCGCAGCACTATCACCAGCGCAACAACTCTCTGTGCCATACGTGCCACACTGGGATCGAGGGACAGTATCTGGAGACAATCGAACGACGGGGTCACGGGCCTGCTGATCGTTTCAAGTTCCATCCTGACTGTCTTACTTGCCGCACCTGCCAAGTTGCGCTGAAGGGGGAATACTTTGAATGGAATGGTCAAGTGTACTGTGAGCGTGATGCCCGCAGAGCCGCGGCTTTACCACCACCCCCTCGCTTCCAGCGTCCAGGCCCGGGATTATACCCGCCCGGACCGCTACCCCCCCATGCGCGTCAACCCTCGCGCGGCTATCCCCGTCCGCCACCTCCCGGATATGCAGGACGCCCCAGATCACCACGTCCTGGCCCACCTGGCCCACCTGGAACCCCAACTACCCGTCTCCCGCCACCAAGCGCACTCGATGGACCGTACGGAATGACCTCGAATAGTGGCGGGCGATTCCCAGAGCGGAGAACTACCAGGCTAATGATGATATGATTTTCAAAAAAAAAATTGCTCCAATGAGCAGTGTCGCTTATATATTACTTTCGTATTTGGCTCACTGGGTGGCAGAATTACTTTTCCCCCTCATTTGCTTTCTATGCGTGTTGGAGTATCGTGCTGTTCTGAACTGTCCATATTCAAGCTGCTTTATACCCTTCGTTTCTCGTTGATATTGTATTATGGTGTCTGTTTCTTTTTTGCACCCCCTTGGGCCGGATATTTAATGTGCATGGATGTCTTCCTACATAATGTTTGTTATAATGCTGGCCATACAAGGCACTGGTTGGCGAAGTGATGTGACTAGAACCGTTGATGAGATCAATATAATGGCTCTAGCCTATCAAAATACAGATACAGACGTGTTCTGTAATTTATCAATATTTGATAAACGTGTAGTTGCTTTGCGCAAGGTACCTGTACCATGGATGTAGACATGACCGTCAGCCCTAAGATGATTGATTTTGCCTTTAGCTGGGAGTACAAGGCATTATAGACAAGTTGAAGCACGACCCCGAATTCTGAAGTGTTTTCAGAATTGCTACTAGTTATTCCATAGTACAGTCAAACCTTTCCTATGGGCTCTGAGGGGTGACCATAGATCTTAGTGGTGACTGACCCTGGAAAATGATAACTTTATGCTGCAAGCAGGTATGTAACAGGACTAAAATAGACCAATGAGCAAGTAGAGTAATGCAATCAGAACCGATAGTCTGTAATGCTTCGTCCCGGTGAATCTGCCGATGTTCAGATATTTTTCTTCAGGCTAGCATTTTTCGGAACCCTGAGCATTGACGTTCTTAAAGCCATTACGTCGTATATTTCTAACAATGGCCAGGGGTGTATTTCAGGGTCTAATATCTCGATTCTTATAATATCACCGGAGCAAATTTGCACCGCTTGTCTCAATATGGTGTCGTTCTTGAAATGTGTAGTCATGTTGGGTATGAATAGCTGCATTGCTTGTTCTCGGTAATGAATGCGTGATAGAAGGCATGTTTCTTGCATTGGCAGTCGACAGCCCACTTTTGTGTATCTTCGCCTGGTCTTGCAACGGTGGGATTTCCAAGGGCATTCTTTTTCGTGGTAAGCTTGAAGGAAAGACATGCTCGGTTTGACTGTCACCATAGCATAGGTCCCATATAGTCCCAAGCGGACTATTGGGTGGCGTGGTAGTGGTTAGGTCGACTGGTTCGATAGCTTGCTGAGTGGTTGGGGGTAGTAGTGCTCAGTGTACGCTTTCCTGGAGTGCTAACATCTGATCATTGATATACTGTAATTCTTTTCCGTGGTGTATACCGGTTTCGGCGACACTTGTAACTCCCGGCATGAATAGGATGAATCTCTTGAATCGAGTGCAGTCGACTGGTGGGCGCGTTCCATATACCAAGGGTAACGTGTTGTATACGATTATTCTGCCGAGTAACGCTTGCAGGACCCCTACTTGTAGTTTGTTGGAAGACCCTGAGGCCAGGATAGACATTGACGAGCCAGGAGCTAGTTCGTGCGTGCTCCGCTCCTATCATTGCATAATACCCTTTATAAAACAATGTCCAGTGCTTGTTGTTGATCTCTGCAACCAATGGTAAACCGATCGATACCCTTGTCTTTCAGACTGCTTTCGAATACTTAATGATGTAACTTTAACTCATGCGCTACCAAGGACCTTAAAAGCGCGTCTGAAGATTCCAAATAGTGCCCCATGCCAGGGCACCGCGTGGTATAATATCGCATTGGCAGACGTCGTGACTACTGGAGATAAGATATTCCTCGAGGAGTACCGTTTCATACAATTGTGCGACGATAACCCGGTCCAGAAATCGGACATGCTCTTCAGGAAACACCCTTCGAATACAAGGGGGTCTGCTGATAACCACCTCTATCCACCGGACTTTAAGCTCACCTGCAAGACGGCCAGACTTCGCACTCTTGGCACATTCTTCCGAGGCAGTCTGATCATATTGCAAGATCAGAAGTGAAGCATTATGATTAGGCGTCGTAGTCGTGTTAACTTCCTCCGTCCTTTCTTGATGACCGTTTGTGATATCGACATATAAGGAAGGCATCGGGATCGAGTCTAGATATCGCCCCGTCTCTCCCACATTCCCATACAGAGAAACCAACTAGTCGTCGGATTCTGCGTCTTCCACCCAGTCGCTGCCCTCATCTTCTAGCGGGGCATCTGTCGCCTCACTTATAGCTAAAGCACGCGTCAACACCCATTGCATACTGAGTAGTTCAGCCGACGGTGAAGGGTGTCTGTCGAGGTCTACCGTCTCCATTGGATGTTCCCAGAAAAGGTTCGCGCAGCTGTCTCACAGTTGAAAAGCTTTGCTCATTTGTCGACATTATTGGAGGCAAATGGGAGAAAAGGCCGCATGGTGATAGCAATACTCTTGGAATACTTCAGACTAGTAATCAGAAAAACCTCAACTTCAAGACTTTTCTGTCCTCCGACATCTCAATAGGCTGTAAAGCAAACCGGGCCTTTTTCCAGAGAGCGTGACAGTCACGGAAGAGACGTAACATAGTATTTTGTAGGGCTTCGGTCGATTTTTGTGCTCTATATGTTGGTAAACGGGAAGAAAGCCTTGGGATTCAGAGTCCTGGGAGGAACAGCAGGTAAAGTGCGAGACGAGACATGGGGATGGAAGATAACGACAGGTTTATGAAGAATGATGATGGAGGAATGAATCAGGCGGCCAGGGCTAGCTTGGTCAGGTGGTAGAAACTTCATATTGATGTAATTATTTTAATCTCTACCCATATTCGGACGGTATCCAATTCTCGGTCTCTATATGATTTGTCTGTAAGTAAGCTCCCACATTTTATGAATATGATTAACATAAATCGTGAGAGGCGATCGTCATTATATCCAACCATGACGTATAGGGACCACTAGAACTTTGATATATCATATCTCAAGAGAGGCAGTCTTCATAGCCACCCATCAAAGAATCCCCATCGCTTTACCGAGACATACCCCCCTTCACTCCTCTTCCCCGTTGACCCACTTCCATAGATATTGAATTCCTGTGGCCCCTCCGCATAAATATGATACCCAAGGCTACATTCCGAGAATGACACTTTCGGCTGGTTCGCGTAGAATTCATCAAACCCTGAATCCAGGGCATCGGCTAAGTTATTCACGTAACCCTTCGGGTGAAGCTGCCGCCATGGCTCGCGGCAGGAATCTCCATTGCACGATTTGAGAACCATCATTAGTGCATCAAGGCGGGGAATGATCTGGCCCAGTTGACGGTTGGCGATGGTATAGGATTGGTGGGCGCTAATGTTCGAAGCCAAGTTGGTCGTTTGAAGGGGATCGTCCTATTCCGTTTGTTTAGTATATGTAGGGTGATGGTGATTTGATTTGGGGTTAGATACCTTTAGGTTGTAGAATTCTTTGTCGTTGGTACACCAGACAGAGTAGTAAAGACTATAGTCGTCTGAGACGAGTCGTAGTCCCTTGTACGTGTTGTTTCTATAGCTATTGCCTGGCTGGCTGTTATTGTCACTTTTGTAACCGTAGATACCTTCGGGAACAGCCTGTGGAGATAGTTGTTAGTTGATCGTCATAGAGACAAGATAACCGTGGGAGGAGCTCACAATTCCCCAATACTCGATTGCTACGTGCTCCGACTTATTATCTGCGTTACCAGCATCGATGGTAGTCGGAATCTTCTTTCCATCCAGACCATCTCTCGTGGTGCCCGCAATGGAGAGGAAAGTAGGCGCAAGATCAGTGTGACTCGTGACGACCTCAATTGTTTGGTTCTCGGGGATACCAGGACCGCGAATGAATAATGGAATGTTGATATCCGTTTCTATGCTGTGTTAGCATCTCCCCAGTCTCAAGATTTGGGACTATAATGACAGCGCAAACTCACCATATCCACAATTCTTCCCAGGCTGCATAGCATGCTGACCAATATGGTACCCATTATCCGTAGAAAAGAAGATATACGTATTGTTAAGCACACCGGCCTTATCAAGCTTCTCGAAAAGCTCACCAACCATCTCATCAACAGCCTGAAGCGCCCGCAACCGACACCGCTGGAACTCATCGATATAGTTAATTTCCTCCTCGGTGAGCGTCGGCAAGTCAGCAACCCACCCGACAGCCCCATCAATGATCTTATTAAAACTCTCATCACGAGGAATTTTATAATCCTTAAAGAGCTGCGCATGGCGCGGCGCATACTCCGGCTCACCAAACCAAGTCGCCCCCGTCACTGCATCCTGGGATCCGTTCGAATGCGGCGCATTCGGTGCAATGGTAAGCATCCAGGGGCGATCCGGGTTTGCCAACGCTTCATCCAAAAAGCCCAATGATTTGTTCTTAATTACATCAGTCGAGTATTGGCCAGCGTAGCTGACGGGTGTCTCCCCGTTACGTGTCATCTTTGCGTTGTAATACCGGTAGGTCCATGGGTCGAGGAGGAAGTCGGAACCATTGAATCCCTTCGCGTAAGGGTTGTTGTAGTTGTCTTCTGTATGTGAATTCCAGAGCTTGCCGACGTAGTATGTATCGTAGCCGGCTTCTTGCATCCAGATCGGTAGGTAGTTGTCGTTCCAGCCTGCACTGACTACCTTGGGGTATCCACCGTATGGGAGGCCGACGTCTGTGATGTTAGTGTTGTGTGGCATGCGACCTGTCCAGAGGTTGGCTCTGGATGGGCAACATAGGGCTACGGAGCAATAGTGTTTGGGGTAGGTTGCTCCTTTCTGGATAAGGTTTTCCTGTGGTTTTAGGTTAGCCTTAATTCCTTGCTAATGGCTCTATAAAAGGATAGAGAGGAGGGGGAATATGAAGGATTAAGGTATGTACAAACCTGCAGCTTAGGCATGTGGTCCAGTCCACCGATGAGTTTGCCTGGTCATCCGTAAGGATAAACAGGATATTAGGCTGTTTGGCGGCCGTCGCAAGGCCCCAAAGCAGCCATGTTCCGAGCATGGCCTTCATTGTGACTGAGACTCGGGCTATTTCGCTCTCTCCGCTTACAGAAAGCCACGGAATTCAATCACTGATCTAAAAAGTGAGATAGGCGCCCTATCAGGTACAAAACCCCCGAGACATTAGCCATATTTATGTCTCTGTCGTCCCATCATGCAATCCCCACAGCGTCCTCGCGCACCACTTTCGCAAAACATACTCCGTGGAGTAGCGCATCTTGTGCAATAACCCCACAGGATTGCATCGTAAGAATTAAGACTGAGGAATTGCCAAATGATCCGTAAAAATATCGCGTAGCGGAGGATCGTCGCGCAGCGCAAAGATAAAGATGGAAAGCAGGCAGCGTTTCACGGAAAAATCTTGACTGACGGGGACGATCAACGCTGAAGGATAGAAAAGATCTACGTTTTGCCGAGAAAAGTACGGGGTGTAGTTGATGGTTATGGGGAAAGTGGTGAATTGCGAAATTTTGAGGCCGATGATGCTAGAGGACAAGCAATGGTATAATGGTGGGTCCGCATCACGTCTTCGATATGCTAGATTTAGCCGTTTCTTCGGTAGATGGAGAAGCCATAGCGCAAGCGTGGTGAGGGTGATTAGGGTTGTTGATCTAGATAGAGTAGGACGGGAGTCGATCATGGTCCATGGAGGCATTTACGGCTGCCTCTCTTTGGCAGCCAGATTTATTATCTTGTGCAACTGTGCAGGTAAGCTTTAATATACTGGACCACTTTGCCTAGTATGACGGTTGAACGGTATTTCAAATCAGGTAATAAGTGCTAAAAACAGAGCCTTATGGTCAAGTCCTATGGCACGCTGTACGGAGTAGATAGGCTTCGTAAGTCTCTGCCAAGCTAGCTCCACCACCGGCTCTTGGCTATACAGGCTAGAGGCTTAGTACTTCATATATTCACGGACTGGTTTAATTTATGATGTAAGGACAAAAATGAACATACCTCCTGTCATAAAGTCGAAACAAGACGAGCATAAAAACTCCAAAAAGAACCATCAAACTATAAGGAACATTGGAAATGAAGACAAACCTAGCTAGAGTTTGACCTGGCCTGGTATATTTTGCCTACGCAATTCGAATTAGAGTGCACATTTTGTGGAACCAAACAGGTGGCTGAAGGACAATTAGTATTGTCGCATCCAAAGATAGTAGAATCACAATCGTGGTAGTACATCCCGACGAGAATATAACTGTAACTCTTAGCTGCAATCCATCTAACTCTCTCGTCCTAATGTAGTAGGTGTTTCCAAAATATAAGTAAATTAGTTTATGTGCTAAAGGATCGTCTGTTGCACATCTACAACGGCCTAAGTGAGTCGGTGTGCGCCTGCGAAGACGCAATACGGGGTAGCCCCATACATATTCCCTAGTGCACGAAGACTTATATATCAAACTAAGCGACAAATAGGGAAACACTGTCAGTAGTAACTTGCAACCGTACGTGTAATCGGTTACAAAACAACCATGTGCGAAGCATGAGTAGCAGAGACATAATTCCGAGGCTCACTCATTATAATAGGGAAACCTAGATACTGTACATCTCGTACTAAGGAACGATGTAGCTTGGTCCAGCTCCATGGCCAGCTCCAGTCAGGTTTTGGACACCTTGGCGTATTAATTGCATCCATGGATCTCATGCTGTCAAGGGCGCACCGTGGTCAGGATTCGCTGGCGCCAGAAGCCGGCGGATTATCCGAGTCTTTGAATTAACCAACCTTATGTGGGTCCTAAGAGACGCCGCACAAAGATAGCTTATGCAAGGGCAGTCGTGCCGATCATTGTTGGATCGCTGGATTTATAATCAGAGTTTCGGGGGCCTTCAAGAATCGGCTTTTGCTGGTACCATGCAACCAAGCGATCAATGGGCTGGTCTCCGGCGAGGAAATATCGGGCTGTTTCTTGGCTGGCTCGGATGACAGCTGCCGACAGGCCCGAGATGGTCTACACAACGGTTGATGCATTCATGATCCTGAAAGACATGCTCAAGGTCCTCGCCGGAAAAAAGGTCGTGAAACATACCCCCTCCGTCCGCCAGGGCCACAGAGACTGTCAGATATATGGCTTTATAACCTCAATATCTTGGTCATAACGTAACGATCTCATGGGACATTTATAACTAAGATGGATCCAACAGTTGGGTGTCGAGAGAGGTGCGGTTTCGGGCAACCAAGCGGGCTCTGCCGAGAGCCTTTACTAGGGTTATCTTTGTTGCGACTACAAATGAACAAAGGAGCAGCATCCCGCGTCATTTAAGACTTTTACGAATCTAAGCAGGGCAATTCGGGCACGGTCTTCTAAGTGGAACTAACACCAGTCGTTGCCCCCTACTCGTGAGTCTTTCTCAACATCCACATCCGAGTGCTGCAAGGTCAACAAAGTGAAACAAGAGCGCCAAGTTCTTAGGATATGTCAGAAAAGTTCCTTTGTTATCGTAGGACCAGGTACCCTTGAAACGAAGATGATTCCACATACTAAAGGAAAATCGAACTTTGATGCCGTGTCTGGGGGTTCGCAAGGGATATAAGGACCGTTGGATCATTCGCGTGTATTGAGATGTGTCTGGGTAACAGAAATTCTTGGATGTTAATCAAGGTGAAGCAATCTATAGTGTGCTTCTGGTGACCATTCCATTCCATTCCGTTTTCCTCTGTTTTCCTTTCTTCTTTAACTCACAACGACACCCTTGCCTGGATCAAATCGGGCCATGCTAGTGGCTCTATGGCTTATGTTTGCTCTTTTAATCGGATTTTCTGACGGTCATGCGAGGTCCATCCGACGCCGTGGAGGATTGAAGAACCCATCACGTCTCATTAAAGCAGTCTCGCTCTGTGGGTTAGGTTGCCCCTCGTGCGCCGCCGGTTCAAAGGCCGCACCAAAGGTTTCGACACCTAAAAACGGGATAAAAAGTGGATCGTTACCCAAGCGTGTGCTGGCCAAACCAGAGGACGAGGATTTCGATGGGGATGTCGATGCATTCTTGGTGAGCCAATATATGAGAGCGGATTGGGTGCCGTCGTCTCAGCAGAGCCTGTCATCAGGTCTGTTCAGGGAACTGGGAAATGTGAAGTTCAACTTGGCAGTGCAGGATCTACATGGATGTACCTCAGTGGTAGTGGTTTCCGAAAAGGGTGTATGGATGTCGCATATGTGGGAGAATCCTGCATTCGGTATGGAAGGCCCGTCCGGCGAGTTGTTGCCCAGTGCCGAGAACACGTTCATAGCCGATGTCCTCAATGCAATGGAACATGGCAATCAAGAGATGCCAGGCCTGACACAATTCACCGGAAATGGCGGTGCCTTCATCGCCGCCTACAAGCCTTTTGCCTACATCTTTTATCCGACAGGGACTCAGAACCTTAACTATGACCGTGCATATACAGCTAGGATCGATCAGATCAGCCAGAAGCTCCAACGGCTCATTCCACTGAAAGCACCGCCCCTCATATATCAATATGATCGCACTGGAGGAAATATGATGGAAGCAAGAGGAAAGGTTCTCTTTCAGTACGAGCCTAACGAAAGAGTTATGCAGACCAACGATGGCCCCCTGCAACAAGCACTGAATCGCTTATGGCTAGCGAATCGACCTACGTATGTTCATCAGAGATACTGGCCTGCTTGGCCCCGGCAGATGGTCGCTGGTAATGCCAATCAGAAACGGGATACCGCGTCTGGTATACCGAGCTCAACGCCAAACTCGATGTTGAATGATCCGGAGATCACACTTATCCGCCAGATCATCACAACTCTCGATACATTGTCCACTATAAGTCTCGATGACAGTCGTGAGTCTTCTCATACAACTCTTGACAAGACACCGATCACGTCACCAACATCTGAGGCCGAACTGGACAGTCACATCGATATCTCTACTCCACTCCTGAGCACAATACCCGGGTCGGCAATGAGTTCGGAATCCGACCGAACACCTGGTTAGACACACTTCAGCATCATTCCATTGCCTAGCTAAAAGACGACCCATCCTATAGTACAGCGGTAAGCGAAAAGGTAGCGAGACCGTTAGTACAACAAAAAGCCTCAAAAGGTAGCATTTGGCCTACCACGACGAGAACTGCAAAATCGCACCATATTCCCAAGCGACCGTCCTCGTAGGCATGGAAAAGATTTAAGACATAATGAATCTATCTATTGTAAATATATCTAATAAAAGTTATTTTCCCGTTACGACTACTGCAGAAATACGATTATTTCTCAAAGTTGGGCTTCAAGTCAGGAAGGCGAGGAGAGAGAGCTTTGTTATAATCTCGAACTGGATTATTACTCGTCAAGGATATAGTCGACCCTCACACACTCGTAGAATGTCCAGAGATCAGGCAAAAAAGACTCCCAGTCACTCACAGATTACTTGCACTCACACTGGGCTTGATCTCCGTCTGAGTGCCCAGTTCCTCCTTCAGCACCTTATCCCCAACAACTAAAGGCTTGCTACCCTGCAGTACGAAAACCATCCTAGTCCATTCCGTCTCACTTGCATTTCTCCACTCATGCATTGTTCCCCTCTGCACAGCAATATCACCCTTCTTCAAGAGCTTCATTTCCCCCGAGTCCAACCACATCTCAATAGATCCCTCCAGGACGATCCCATAATCCAAGCTCTGTGTCCGATGCATCAATCCCTTGGCTCCCGATTTCAGAGGCGCAAAGTCCACAACCCGGCAGACGGTTCCACTGGGGCTAACCAGACCCAGGTTGCCAGACGCTATCAGGGACTCGTGGGCGGCTATATCGGCGTCACCGCTTAGTTCGGCAGGAAACTGGGAGGTTGTGAAGGGGACATTGAAGCGGAGGCTACCGTTGTCGTATTCTCTGAAGGTACTTTCCGTTTCACTGTGGATTATGGCGGTGCCGTTGGCGTCGTGGGTTGTGATATAACGGGTGAAGTTTGGGAGAGGCGGGGTGTTGTGGGGGTTATGGGACGATGAGGACATTGCGGTAGTATTCCTTTTTGGCTTTCGAGGACGTTTCTTCTTGTTCGGATTGTTTTTCCGTTGTTTCTTGGGTGGCCTTTTTATATAGTGCGGGCCGTTAAGTGGTAGTTGAAGGAGATGAGGTGTAGCAAGATCTGAGCCACAGTTGGGTTTGAACGCCGAGGGGTTCGGGAGTCACTGGATTTTGAGAGCTACCAGACTAATCTAGGTTCGTGAACCGATCTTTTACTGTTTTGTGTAGCTTTTTCTCGAACTCGGCCAATCAATATTGTGGAGCTGCAGGGTGAAGTGGCTTGCATGATGTGACGTGGTGAGGGGTTGACCTCCCGCGGAACATTGGATATATCGTTTTCTTAGTCGTACATTTTTGGATCAAAAAGAGCCGACCATTTTCATGAGCTCGTGGAATGGTTCGTACTGTTTCATTTCTGTGCGGGCAGTACTGAATATCTGGTATGAAAAGGGCTCATACTGCTCGGTGCCCTTTCGCTGTTCTAGCCATAGTGCCATTTATATCAAATAAAGTAACATATACCAAGACCGAAAATATGTGATCTTATTTTGTTGTTTAATGTAGTTCAAAAAGGTACGATCGCTGTTTTTAGCAGGTCGGTACCATAGAAAGGAAGGTCCTGCAATCGCAATATTGCTGAGAGACATATCAAAAGTATCACCCAGATCACGTTCAGCTGAAACTGGCTATAGATTGGGTTACGTTTCTTTTACTCTGGCGTAACAACGACCACAGGCCTTCCAGGGCCTCCCATAGGGGTTTGTTATAGGGGTATTGTGTCTAATCTAATGCTATATCCACAGCAAGGGCACCCGTGAGTGTTTACTCCAGAGCCTGTTTTACGAGAACATCCTCTTAGCGGAAAGGCCCTATGTTCTTCACTACTATGCCTCGTCCATGGATTGTGAGGCAAGTAGCTCCAAAATTTAGATATGGTGTTTGAGCCGAGAGTTGATACGTATTTACTACACATACTGTTTCAGATGAAGGTACTCACGGCAATTTCCGTAACCTCCGTGATCGGAGAACTCCTATCATCTTTGTCGCTTTAGAAAAGGCCTCATATGTCACTTGCTGCGCCAATAATTTCCTGTGGTGACACCAAGGGAAATTGCTAAGTAAATTGTTGGGTAATTCATGGTTGTGAGACTATTCACTCAAAGGTTGTACTGTTTCAGCCTGTGCCCAAACTGATCAAGTTTCTAAGTTTGGCTAGCCAACCCTTCCCAGAGCAATTAAGAAAAAACTACAAGTACAAAGGGTTGGAGAGGCAAACAATCCTAACTAAGAGGAAGTTGAAGTCCTTTGAATAAGTGAATGACTAGATAGCCTGAATATCCATTAAAAGTAGAGTAAATTACCTTACTCGATATTTACATTCTATAATACACAGAATCCACCATTTTCTTTCCAGTAAAACACAATAACAGAACGGATATACATCTGGGGCAGTTATGACTCCAGGAACAATCAATAAAAAAAAAAAAAAAAAGTCCACTATACGTAATCCACCCGACATAGAGCTTCGTATCCCCAGGGGCTGGACTTCGCTTTATCCTAGCATCACTATGATTGCTTCTTCTGCTGACTTGAAGATGGATTAGACCTCTCCCCTTTGAACCCTCTGGTAATAATTGCTTTTTTCTTCTCAGCCGGTTTCAGGATCTGAGTAAAACCATTCAGCCGCGTTGATTCAATATACCAAACATGGATACCACATACCTGAAAAGAGCAAAGCAGGCTCTCATCAACACTCATCATAGCGCCGGCATTGTCAAACTCACCACAGTAATTCGGTGCACTGAACAGGGTGACAAGCTTTCGTTTCGCGAAGAACTCATACCCATCTTCCACACACTGATGCGCGCGACATATCAAATCTATATCGTGTTTATGTACAAAACGGTGGACAACGTCAGGGCCGAATGTGAAGGAGACACCACGGTCATTCTCTCCCCAGCCGGTTATCTCCTTATCGGGATCCGCCCAGAGGAGATCACACAGTAGACCGCAGTCAGGTATCTATTTCAATCAGTTTTGAACTTCAAAAGGTATTCGAGAAGGAAGAGACTTACATCCGTGGGACGCATTATGCGACGGATCTGCTCCATGGAATTCAAATCTGGACTGAGCCCTCCATGCATACAAAAGATCTTGTCTTCCACAATTGCCGCAATTGGCAGACAGTTAAAGCAATCAATAAACGTCTTCCAGAGCTTGACATTATATCTTCTCTTGCATTCGTCGTAAAACCCATAGATTCGGTTTATGGAGGCACATTCATGATTTCCTCGCAGGATGAAGAAGTTCTCGGGATACTTGATCTTATAAGCTAGCAGCAGGCAGATGCATTCGACCGACTGCTTTCCGCGGTCAACATAGTCGCCAAGGAACAGGTAGTTGGCATCAGGTGGATAACCGCCGTATTCGAACAGGCGAAGGAGATCGTAGTATTGGCCGTGGATATCACCGCAAATCTATTTACTACGAGTTAGTGATGGCCTAGTACACTCTTCCTCGAGGTACGTCAAGGGAGATGGTCACATAAAGCCATACCTGAATCGGTGCCTCGAGCTCAAGTAATATGGGCTGGGATTTGAAAATCTCACGCGCTTTATGACAAAGATATTGGATCTCCGAGTCCTGCAGACGGACTTGTTTACCTGGTTGGCTACCCCTAACTTCGAGCAATCTATTAATGATAGAGTCCAGGTCCACCTCCTTCTTCCCAAACATGATGTGTAACTGCCTGAGACATATACTTAATTTATTTGTCCTAAGCTACTGAAACCCGTGCGTACTTATGCTATGGTTGTTTGTATTTCTGTTGGATCAATAGGGGAACGTACTTATATAGCCTACGTGGCGGTGAACCGTGCTGCCTTCATTTCCCCAATAAATAGTCTGAAGGCCTACGGAGTTGAGATTTGCCTCCTGAATTTGAGGTTCGGAGTTCCGAGAAGGATGTCGGACTTGACACCATTGTCTCCACACAGATCCATGGTTATGTTCGCCTAACTCAATACGACAAGAAGGTACATGGAATCGACCACTAAGCAGCTAATTTAAGAACATGGGGTTTACTATAGTAAAAGGACTCCGTATGTCGGTTTCATTCCCGGGTCAACGCTTTGAGCAAAGTCCGTAGCGTCTGTGTATGACGCCACGTCAATTCTTGATGGCTTATAGTGCCCAGACCAAAACTGTGGATCTTGCGACATCTAGCCATTCAGCATATATTTTTTCTGTCCTCAGGTCAAGAGCATTGACTGGATGACATCCGTGCTTGTGCCCCCTTGAATTCATCATCCTAGAACGGGAGACATGCGCTCCAACCAAACACACCTTGAATTTATGCAAGACCTTGTATATATTTCTATTTACACAGTCTACGTTCTCCTCTCCTCGACACATTGACGACCGGCCGCATGGAAGTTAGCCCTGTGCAGCCATCCCAGTCTTCCTACCTCGGTCCGCCGACCGAATCCTGGCCCACCCGGACACTCGATAGATACATTGAAGACTTGATCAACTGCAAGCAATTGTCAGAAAGCGACGTGCAGAGCCTGTGCAAGCAGGTAGGTCTCTCATACTCCATCTGTCTGCCTTCCAATATGCATCAATAACCAGCAAAACAGGCCAGGGAAGTGGTACAAGAGGAATCAAACGTGGAGCTAGTCGTATGTGTGTCGGCAGGGACGTCAATCTGCTCCTAAAATATTGGGCTGACAGACTCGCAGAAAAGTCCGGTCACAGTCTGCGGCGATATCCATGGCCAATACCACGACCTAATAGAATTATTCCGTATTAGTGGACCATGCCCAGACACGAATTACCTTTTCATGGGCAAGACTCTAGATGAAGCGCTATTATGGCAGACATGAACACGACACTAACGCAACGTTTCCGTCTCCAGGTGATTACGTCGACCGTGGCTACCATTCCGTTGAATCAGTATCTCTCCTCATTGCTTTAAAAATCCGCTACCCAAAACGCATCACAATCCTCCGTGGGAATCATGAATCTCGCCAGATCACCCAGGTCTACGGTTTCTACGACGAATGTCTCCGTAAATACGGCAATGCTAATGTTTGGACATACTTTACGGATCTCTTTGACTACTTGCCGATCGCCGCTCTGATTGAGAATCAAATCTTTTGTCTACATGGAGGGCTCAGCCCTTCTATTAGCAAGCTCGATGACATTCGCGCAATAGACCGGGTGCAAGAACCTCCTCATAGCGGCTCTATGTGTGATCTTCTCTGGAGTGACCCCGACGACAGAGATGGATGGGGCGTCTCTCCTCGTGGAGCCGGGTATACATTTGGCCAGGACATCTCAGAATCGTTCAACCATGCCAATGGCTTGAGCCTTGTTGCCAGAGCGCACCAGATGGTGATGGATGGGTACCTTTGGTCCCATGATAAGCTCGTTGTCACTGTGTTTTCAGGTACTGTTTCATCTTTTAATGCTCACGGGGCGTTGAGAGACTGATACTTCTCACCCTAGCTCCAAACTACTGCTACCGGTGCGGCAATCAAGCCGCGATTATGGAAGTTGACGATCATCTTAATTACAAGTTGTATGTTTGTTCCTCTTATTGGGGTCAGATTCTGTACTCATGTTTGTCATTAGTATACAGTTCGAGCCTTCACCGAGGAATGGCGAGCCTAAGATACAAAGACGGACACCGGACTATTTCCTTTAGAGTGTCCATGGGATACCGGGTGTCAGTTACTGCGTTCATATATTTCTCTGCGTTTCATGGCTCTATAGATTTGAAAAGTGCGATATAGGCTCTTTCACTCCTTCAAATGTACCTGAATACTAGCTGGGAATTACTCTATTCACTTTATTATAGCCCACTCCTCCACCTTTCAAGAGTATAGCTATAGCAGTGCATGTATTGGGACTACATCCCCCAATCCTTTTTATAAACAAACACCACTACTACAACGAACCAACAACCCCAACCACTTAAGAACCATCCTTAGTACCCCCCAAAAACGAAGGGGAAAAAAAATCACCCTAATCTTCCACCCATCTGCCTCTCCCAAAGCTTCCGATCAAACCTCCCCTGCAGCAATGCCTGTGCATCACCAGCATACAGAAACACCTTCCCGCCCGCTTCTTTCGGCTCCTCCCCATCCTGAAAGAATATGCAACAGGACGCAACTTTATATGCCCTCGTCTCATACTCCGCCAATTTCCCAGCCTCTTCCGCAGACTGTACGAGGTACGCATATCCCGAAACAACCTGGCCTTGTTCCCCATTGATCAACGCGGGATAATCGCCCCATTTTGCTATCTCGTATCCAATCACCTCGGCTCCGGGAAGTTTTGGCTCTTCTGTTAGGTCGATGATCCTCTGGAGCTGGGTCGGTTTTGTTAGTGTTCCGTAGAAGAAGTAGAAGTAGTACACTGGGTATGATCGTGGGGGGTCGTGTGGTTGTGGGCGTTGCAGCAGATAGTCTGGTGGTGCCGACTGGAGCATAGCATAAAACGGCGACGTGGGCTCCTCCTTTGCCGGGGAAGGGCAGGGGGGCTTTCGTCTCGTGTGGTCCTCTGATTCGTATGACGTTCTCTTGGAGATCAAGGTAGTATTCTGTGAAAGGCAGGAACTGTTGGGTATGATGGATCTGGGTAGAGTATCTCTTGGGTTCGCTTTGCTGTGAGTGACAGGTGTTAAATAGGATGTGATAATGTAGGTGCCTGGAGGGTTGCCTAGTTGATATACCAGCCGCGCCAAGTTTGAATAAAGGATTGGAGATTCGATGGAAAGTTATTTTAGGCAGCGGGGTAAATTCCAGAGTATAAAACTGTTATAAAGGATGATTGTTCCCATACATACATAACAAAGAAACGCTCTTGTTAGTAGTGACAATGATAGTAAAGCTAACCACTGATATATAGAAATATGTTCTCCGTATGTCCACTATATACTTAAGTTCGCCATAGCGATCCTCAGCTTTGAGCCAACCTGTGTGACTTATGTTAACTCATGTTTATATGTCCGTCTACTTAACCCTAACAACAACCTTCCCAAAATGACTCCCACTTTCCAAAAACTTGAACGCCTCCTTGGCCTCCTCAAATGAGAACACCTTATTAACAACAGGTTGAATCTGGTGTTTCTCGTAGAATTTCACTGCTTCCTCGAACCGATCCTTGGGTCCGTTGATGATCCCCTTCAGCGTGACGTTCCTCCGCAGCGCCAACAGGTTCACGTTGGTCCGGTCATCTGGCGCGTCCATCTTGCCAGACACATACCCGATGCAGTTGATTAGCCCACCAAAGGCGATGGAGTCAAAGCTCTTCTTCAGGGTCTGTGCGCCACCGACCTCCAGGATGATGTCTGCGCCGTGGTTGTTGGTGAGGCGCATTACTTCTTCTTCCCAGTTGGGGTGGGTGCGGTAGTTGATTGTGTAGTCGGCGCCGAGTTCCTTGGCTTGGGCGAGCTTTGAGTCGGAAGAAGAGGTGATAATTACTGGACGTATGTTAGCGATGGATTTTGCTTGCCACAAAGGTACCCGAAATAAAATAGAAGAGAGTAAACACACCCTTAGCACCGGAAGCCTTTCCGATCTGGAGCCCGGCAATGGCCACACCGCCCGTTCCCTGCAGCAGGATATATTCTCCGTGTCCTCCGTTCTGTCCCATAGGTCGCATGCCGTTGATCGACATCCATGCCGTCACGACTGCAATAGGAAGCGTGGCGGCCTGCTCATCGCTCATGTAGCTCGGCGCTTTGACCAGCGCATGTTCGGGGAAAACGCGGTACTCGGCCAAGACACCATCGAGGGGCAGACCCATCCCCCGCGACAGTTCCTTTTCCGTTACTTGGCCAGTCTGATGATCTGGGAGGAAGGTAGAGAGAACGCGATCGCCGACTTTCCAAGCGCTGACACCATCGCCGACCTGCGTGATGACGCCGCACATGTCCGAGCATGGCACAATGCTGTCTTCTTGTCCGACGGACTTGTGATGGGTGTACTCGCCATTAGTTACTGAATCATGGCGTTAGCTCTGATTTTCGAACCCTGTAGAAGGATGCGCTGGCTGTACCCTCTACGTCGCGGTAATTCAGCGACACGGCGTGGATCTCGACGAGGACTTCGCCCTTGCCCGGAGCGGGCTTGGGGGCTTCGGTGAGTTTTAAGGAGTCTACTCCCTTCAAGGGAGTCGTCCACTGCTTAATTGAGGTCATCGCAAGTTTTTTGGCTACAAAACTCTCTAACTCTCGCGTTAAACGAGAAATTGAAGGGAAAGTTCAACTTCTATCTTGGGAAAGAGAAGCTTGGAGAATCTCTTTGGAGAAATTCTTTGGTGAGGATTAATAATGTCTCGACGTCACCGTGGGGAGTGCCCCACTGCGAAGAATGCCGAGACCCATCGCGGCCGTCTCAGCGTATGGCATGGCATCTTGGAGAAGACATCGTGGGAGAATATGGTTGGTTGGATGGTGAAGATGGACAAGATCATGGGCGGTGTTTATATCAGGAGGCAAACGGCGATCATATCGTATCGGTTGATCCCTCCAGTGGACCAACATATAAAACCCAATGTGTCGCGCATGTTTCGGAATTACAAAGTGCTATGTTGATCTCTGTTAGCTGCATTCTAATTGGCATTCAGGATAGTGCGGTTTGGAGATGTAACATACCAATTTACGTCAGTCGGTGTTTCACAATTCTTGCCAAGTACTTCCAGCCCTCAATGCCCTTCAGGAAAGGTTTTGATCCTCCTCATAACTCCGAATTGGGACGCCAAGAAAGTCCTCGTCTTGGGGCAACTCAACCACATAATCCTTAAGAACCCCCGCAGAGAGGTTCACGTCCCAGGCCTCGAACCCCGTAACGTGTCCTCCGGCGGTGCGATTGTCAGAGATGAAATGTAGATGGAATCCCGCGACGCTGAAGCCATTGCTACAGCCAGGTGACCAGAATCCAAAGAGAAGGCCTCGAACATTGTGGGCATATTGTAGTTGCTGGCGTCTCGACAAGTCGCATAACGGCTGCTTTTCTCTGGGCGGCGCGGGCATAAGTCGGAAGGCCACCTGATTGAACACACCGTCCACGCGGACCGAGAGAAAAGAATTCTGTTTCGAGGGGAGAAGAGGTGCAAGTGCCGTGTGTAGGGTTGGCATTGCCAGAGAAGGGAGACTCTTAGTTAGGGTTGGTTTAAATTGGGTGAGCATGATGGAGGGAAGGTATCGGTAGCGTTTACGTTGCACGATCGCTTTTCCGAAGTAAAGTGATATACATGGTCATTGACCATGACCTTGCTCTATTTAAATGAAGCAACGGTTCCAAGGCCATGGTCACCATGTGCGAGTACCTGGTCAACAGTTGGTCCCGTGTCCGCCAAATCCTGGATGAGAACACTCACAACCAGGAATTGATAGGAACCGAGGTTAATGCGCACAGCAAGGGATAGCGGTGAAGAGTCGTAATATTCCCTGGGCCTACTAACGTGTTCGAGGCATATCAAACATGAGTCTGCATGGTGGCGAAGCCGTGTTAACCAATTTGGTAAGACTCTTGGGATACCGCCCGCGAGGCTGTTACCCGTTTGGGGAATGAGCTTCACAACTGGATCTCCGCCAAGTGGAGTCCGGCTCTTAGGCGCGCCTCTGGTATTATTATATCTTCTTTGTTCTCGGGCTTACCGCTATAGGTGTAGACCACTGTCTTTGTACAGTAGTTCCCCAATAGAGCGCTGCATGACTCGGGCAGCCCTGCCATGTCCACCATATAAGCAGGCTGACCCTTGCACATCCCCTGTCCCAGGCTCTGTACACATTTGATTCTACGTAATAAGCTACTCCTTGTGAGATGGAGGAACTTCTAGGATTTACGGGAGGAGAGATCCTCCACCGACGTCTCATCGGTCACGGTGTGGACCACGTCTGTAAGTGACTCATTTAAGACATATCAGCCCCATCTAATTCGCGCTTTAGTTGGACACCCGAAGGCAGGCGCTTTAGCATTGTTTCGGGATGTTTACAAGTCTACTGTCATCCGTTTTGTTCCATCGCGTCATGAACGAGGTGCCGGCCACATGGCTGAGGGCTACGCCAAGGCAACCCGAAGACCGGGCGTAGTCTTTGTGAGCACTGACCCCAGTAGCTCCAACGTAATCAGTCCAATGCTGGATGGCCTTCTGGATGGTACGCCTATGGTGGTGATCGGTGGCCAGGTCCGTGCCACTCAAGAAACCAACGCCCTCCAGAAGGAAAAGCCCATGGACCGGATCGGAGCATGTATGAAGTGGCGTGCGCGTGTGCAGCGACTGAGCGACTTACCTGGTGCGATTGATGCGGTATTCCGTCATGCCACTGGCAAACAGCCTGGACCAACCCTTTTAGAGATCTCTTCTGAAATCGGTGAAGCAGTCTTTGACTCGCAGGCCCTAGAGGAGTTACCGAACGTGTCGCTGATGGTCGAGAATGTGCACGGGAAAGATTGCAGCGTTGCCTCGCCAATAGCCGATGCTCGCTTTCTATATGAGAGGATTTTCCATGTGGCCGACATGATCAACCAGTCCAGACATCCGGTGATCTGTGCAGGAAATGGCGTCCTCGCTTCGGCGCGGGGGTGTAGGCTGTTGTCCAAGATAGCTAAAAAAGCTCAGATCCCCGTGGCCACCACACTACTCGGTTTGGGCTCCTTCGATGAGACCCGCGAAGAGGCCTTGCACATGATTGGTACATATGGCGCTCCGTATGCCAATTGCGCGATCCAAAATGCCGACTTACTTATCGTGATTGGGGCCAGATTGGACGAGCGCGCAGTAGGCGATGCAGATGGGTTTGCGCCTAAAGCCCTGGATAGGGAGGGCGGAGGGAGAGGCATCGTACATTTTGACATCGATGCAGGTAAACTTGGAAAAGTCATCGAACCCACGGAGATCATTCTCGGCGACCTGTCAGAGACCTTGCCCGTTTTACTCTCCTTCTTAATTCCTGTGGAGGATCGAGTTCGATGGTTGGACCAGATCCAGGTTTGGAAAAGGCTGTATACCATCGAAGAGCCTATAAGTAGGGCGAAACATCGCCCGTGCCCCCAACAGGTTGTAGCCGAGCTCAACCGCCAAACGACCCCCATGAAGAGCAGCATAACCGTGGCCACCAGCGTCGGTCAGAATCAAATGTGGACGTCCCAACATTTCCGTTGTACACACCCACATTCCCTGATCACTTCTGGCAGTCTGACCACGATGGGGTTTGGCGTACCAGCTGCCATTGGGGCCAAGTTAGCTCTCCCCGATCAACAAGTCATTGCCGTGGACGGTGATGCCTCCTTTTGCACCACGATGGAAGAGCTCATGACCGCGTTGCTACATCAAGTACAGATCAAGGTGATCGTGTTTAACAACCGGCAACAAGCTATACTGTCGCAATTGCAAAGCGCGTACGGTGCGAAAGCTTGTTCTGATTCCCGGATGAGCCCCGACTTTGATCGCTTAGCCAGGAGCATGGGCTGCCAAGGTCAACGATGCGATCGCGTTGAAGAACTTCCGCACGCTATCTACTGGTTGTTACGCTGTCGGGGGCCGGCATTGCTGGATGTGGCCATTCGTCAGCCTGAAATGGTTTCGATCGCATCAAATGGGACACAGATGGACGCCGTGGCATGGGCATGATTCTGTATAATATCTCGAGCTTCATATCGTTAGTCGATTAGATACATTGAACATCTGCAAATATTACTAATCCGTTCACCAAATTGAGGTGTCATCGCGTTAAGGTAACATATGCCCGTGTCTTCGTACAGGGCAACTATACGCCTAGACTCATCCATGTAAGGAATTTGTCACTCTTGCTGCCGGGCAGTCGTATAATCCAACACAGAGGTTCCTAAATCTGTCAAAGTTAACTGGACGGTCGCAACCCAATCTATCTACGTCAAATGACCTAGGGTAAACCGTAGTTGATTGTCCACAGAGGTTACCAATTGAAGTAGGACGCCGGTCAGGGCCAAAGCGTCGTCTATCTGCGACGGGTAGAAGATTGAATTGGTGGATACCCGAGGTTAAAACATTTTCGGAAGGAGTCTTCAAATCGACAGGTCACGTCGGAGGCTTACCTCACCTCTCAATGCCACCGAAGGAATGAGATACATAATCTTGACGTTGTTCTCAAGCAGCAGTCGTTCGTATCATACGGAACGGTGCCACGGTAGCATTCCGCACTGACCACCGTGTCAACTTCTACCCAAGACCGGCAATAATACGACTTGGCTGCTGAGAGGAATATCCACATTCTCTGGATGCCGCAGATCCGGGGACGAGGTTCCCCGCGTTACATGCGGAGAAGTGGAGGTAGAAGCTTGAGATGTCGTGGGGGTTTTCTTCGTTTTGACAATTATAACTACATAGTCGCATAGGGTCCATTATAATGATTTTTCAAAAGGCTAATGCAGGATTATGTACCACTTTACTGCTACCAGTGAGTACCCTGTACTATCCATGATCGCTCCTCAGCTTAGATCCACTTAGAGTAATGAGTTAGTACCTACATAGCCACCAGCAGTAGCCTGATGGCGGGATAATTGTTCTCTCAGGCATCCACCGTGACACTATACTACTAATAATTCCCTGTTGGCCCATAATGTAGCAGTTCACTACTAATCGAGAGATATTACATGTCTCTAACAAGAGTAAACCTGCCCACCCAATTCGCTAGGCCTCTTTCACGATCCAACAGACTTAATTTAGTGATTACTAGGATCGTGTATCTCTGTGGAGCGGTTCGCTTAGAGATCGGGAGTGGAACTATCAGAACCACTTGCCAAGGGTGGTCCAATTATAACTTCTATACGGATGGCAAAAGTCCGTAAAAGGCAATGATAGACAAGCACCTGGGCACATCCACGGAATCAGCACGATCCTTCCGCACTCTGCCATAGTATCTACTCAGCTCGACACTCCCTCCCCAACTAAAAAGATGGTCGAAGTACAGCTGCCCCACTTACGAAGTCAACTGGCGTGGATGAATCGACTGGCGAGGAGGAGGGTTACGAAGGTGAATCGTGGCGGTACATAATCTAGGAGGACTTCCTTTAGTGTATTTCTCTTCAAAAATTCCATCATCTCTCACTACGGCCCGCTAGTTTTGGTCGATACCTCTTAGTTCAAGATATACGCATTGCGTACATCCAACTCCAACCAAGATGCTCCCCTTCGTCAAGATAATTAATGAGGTTGTTGACCGAGTCAACAAGGACACGGAGAAGATCAAGAGCGCTGAGCAAGGTCGGTTGAACCAAGCCCCGACTCTTCTTACCCGAGAAAGAAGCACCAAGTAGAGCTCACCAAAAACAGCCGAGGAGGATATCTTGGATGAATAGTTATCGGAGCTAGACCGTGTGACGATGGCGTTAGGGAAGTTGAACAATATGTTCGATCGCTTTACCAACGGTGACTGGCAGTCCCGACTGGAGCGATGAACGGACGATGATATCGAAGATGTTGGTGATACTCTCGATAAGGTAGGCATATTGTCACCAGAATTGAGTTTATGACCCCAACCCTAACGAGGATGGACGATACGGCAGTTGATGACGGCGTTGGAGAACTACACGAATACTTTCTGGATAAGGCCCCCGCGCAGGACAACTGGCCAGGAATTGGACCGGAAATATCGCAGTCATTTCAGGAACTTGCTGAGGCTGCCTTGGTAAGATACAGAACTGACCTGGAGTATATGCACAATGGAGCTCATTGAATATGTAGAAAATGCGTGAAACTATACCATGGTACCTATTTGGAGATGACCAGGTAGCAGCGACTGAAGCCGAGAAGGATCGTAGTGCAGAAGATATCGTGGATGAACTTAACGACCCGTTCTACTTCAGCAAGAAACTATTTCCTAAAAACGTCAAGCTGCAAAGGTGCACCGCGCTTAATTTAACATTCACTTTATGCATCATAGCCTGGAATCCCCCTAAAGAGGAAGAGGAAGCAAAGCATGACGATGCCGGCCCTGATATGTTGCAGTTCTGCACCACCCCTCGCATGATCGCTTTCTTTGCTACTTGCGGTGCAAGTGAGGCGGTAGCCGGGTAGTTTGGGAAAGGTGCTTTTGCTGCTGAGAAATTGCAGCTTTATGGCCGAGACACCCGCGAGGCAGACTTCTGGATGCACTGGTGATGGTCGAGAGGCTCGGCTGAATGGGTATGAAAGTGGCGACTCTAGCAGCTTGAATGGCATGTCAGAAATGAGGCCGTATTCAGTAGCTGATCGCAGGAGTCCTTTAAAGGAATTGTTATGACACACTGATACCACACCGACAAATCTGAGTGAAATTAGGACGCGGAAATACTGTGACATTTTATTGATTCTCCGATGACATGGCGATTAACTGAGTTAATCGTTCCTCAGCTTATGGGTCGGTGAGCCTTTGATAACTGCCCGCTGTCTCTCCTCAGGCTTAAATCTTGATGTAACCTCTCCAGTATAAGTCCTCCAGCGAAATTATTCATTTAATTTGCATTCTGAGCCTCGCGAGTTGCACATACAAGGATGCCATATGACTGAGATAGATCCACTTTTTTATACAGACTATGTGCTGAGAAACCTGCCTCAATAGCAGTCAAGATGACTCTTCTTCGGAATACTATACACTATACCTCGTAAAGACTCATCCAAAAGCACAGCAGAACGATCATCTTAAACGACTACGCTTAGAATTGCAATTTCAACAACAGTAAGACAAAACCCATAGACACCAACGCTGAAAGATGTCAAATAACAATTTCCATTACCAGAAACTAAGCAATCAAAGAAACCACCGGAACTCAGGGCTAGCAGGACCATCTCTCAATCGCTCGGTGGGCACATCCTGCGCTCTAACCGTCACTCCATCCCTCCGATCGCGCCTCTTATTATCAAGCCACATGTAAATCCCCAAACACCCTGCCAATGCGGCCCCAGTGGCCCCGAACGCCCCGACCGTGATCAATGCCGGCATGTACTTGGGCTTATCCTGACTGCGGAAGACATTGCTGCTCACCAGACCCATCAGATTGGCCAGTGGCACGCCGATACTGGTAAGTAGCACGCGACGACCTTCGTGGGCGATGTTGTTGTTATACCATGTACTCAGCAACACAGACGGGGCGGAAGTTCCCCAAGTCATCATGAACGTTGCAAAATACGCCACGCGGATCTGAGCTTGCACGTCGTTGATGGAAGCATAAATCATGAAGCCGGCGAATGTGAGGAGAAATCCGAGTACGATGAAAGGTGAACGGAGACGGACGGCATCGGAGCAGAATGCAAGGATCAGCAGCATGACTGCGCCAGTGACGTTTGGAGCGACTGTGTATAGGTTTGTCTTGACGGTGCTGTAGCCAAGGCGCTGGACAATCTGGGGTAAGAAAAGGGCGACACCCTGGATAGGTACTCCAAGACAGATTTCAATGCAGAGCCATACGTAAGTGCTGGGGTGCTTGAAAATGCCGAGGGCTTCGCGGAAACGAAATTCTTCGTTCACTACCGCGCTTGAATCGACTTGGATACGATGCAAGGCGAGGGCTTTCTCGTCGTCTGAGAGGAACTTTGCTTCGGAGGCGCTGCGGGGGAGATACCAGAATGCGAATATGGAGAAAAGTACCGTTACTCCGCCCTCAATGATGAAGAGATAGCGCCAGTTGGGAATGCTGGAGTTTTTGATCTGGAATACGCCGAATGCGATCAGGCCGGAGAAGGCATTGGCGATATTGGACGCCGCGTAGAAGATGGCTAGTCGTCTGGCAAGCTCGCCACGACGGTAAAATGTCGTCAGATAATAGATCACCAGTGGGAAAAATGCCGCTTCTGACATTCCTAGGAACCACCGGAGTGTGAACATCCCACCGAAATTCTTGGTGGCAGACGATAGTAGGGTGAAAGAGCCAAAGCTGAACATGAGAATGGGTAGCACTCTGGCAGGGCTAAATCGTTTGCCCAACATCGCGAACGGCGGCGCAAAAATGACATATGGGACAAAGAATATGGACAGGAGGAGGTTGTATTGGTTAGGTTTGAAGTTGAGATCTATCAATTAGCTTAAGATAACTGGTATTCGATCCGAGCCTTACCATCGCTCATTCCATCGGTTTCGGCATTTCCCAGATTTCCTTTATCCAAAGCATTGAACAGATCTAGTTCGTCAGTATAAAACTTGGTAAAACTTTTGCCGAGACTTACACATAACGGCCAATATAGGAAGCAATCGCAGATCAAATCGTCGACACAACGCTCGTTCAGCCTTGTGATCAACCACTCTGACTACATCTTCGACTACACCTGGAGCAGATGCATAGGCACCCAACTTGTTAGTGTCATTGTCATCCAGTGAAGCATTCCGTCCAGCGGACTTGAACGTATCATGTCGCTCCAAGTCGGATGAAGGAACACTTTTCGACGCCATGGTCCTGCCGCCAGCGGAGGGAGAGGAAGATGGAGAGGGAGAGAATAGAAGACTGGGCAAATAACGGAATCAACCTGATGTAAGGGGTGCAGATTGTTCAGGTTTTTGTGACCCTCGCAAAGGCTGCAGGTTTAAAAAGCTTCTCCTCACATCGTCATGCAGGTCGGAAGGCAGAGTATCATCGTCATGGGTGATAAGAGTAGGGTCGCAACCTTACCTGAAGAAGACGATGATAAGCGACTGAAACCCCTGTGCCTTGACCTCCAATGAGCCAAAGACGGAGACCACCCCCACGCTAACCTCCGCATCTTCTCGTTGCTGGACGAATCCGGCGATCGTCGACGTTACATAGGTTGCATTGGCCGACGTCTCGGCGCCGCCGTGATTTGGTATCTTATCATTTGGAATGCTGTCGGCAAACTTAATCTTGCTGCTCCGGTACTACCCTCGGCAGTGTCTTACGCCCTGTAATAAATCCATTCATTATCGTCCAATGCGTGCTAACTTTCTATTTACATGATATGGTGAATATTGGGCTCGTTATTATTGTTCTATGGGTTGCTCATCGACTCTCATTCAGTTGCGCCTTAGGGTTTGTGTCCAAAAGCGGAAGCAGATCCAGTGACCTTTACGCCCTTTACAACATCCGAAACGACACCACGTTCGACTGTAGTACCCAGTACAATAATAATCCGTCCAAGGTGCTCGAGATATAATGTACCACCTACTTTCTCCGTTGCTCAGCATCAGCACGAATGCCTGCTTCCGCCCGTTCCTTCCAATTCGCCTCCCAACGAGATAATGCCGGTCGCCCTTCAACGACATCATCGCTAGCCCACTGCATTCTAGCCTGATCCAATGGCCAATCCGTCTCTCCATCAGGGCAGATGATATAGAACGAGCCCTTCTCTACTCCATCGACCAGTACCTCCGCAGCTTGGCTAGGGAACCACGCTCCAGCCATCTTCTTCACATTCTCCTCCTGTGTAGGCCCAACATTCCCCATAAATCCAGTCCAGGTCCATCCTGGAACAAACAGATGTGCAGATATATGTGCAGTCGCCGGATCCGACCGAAGATCGTGAGCAAGGTGCTCCGTAAGGTTCTTGATGGCGGCCTTCGAGGCATTGTATGCTGGAACGCCACCTCCTGGGGGGTTTGTGATTCCTTGCTTGGAGCCTGTGATAACGACGGACTTAAGTGTGTTGGTTGATAGAAGCAACGGGAGAATGGCCTCGATGCCGTTCAGCGGTCCGAAGACATTAATGTCGAATGTCTGTTTCAATCAGTTCAGTCCCACAGCTTCCATACACACAACAGTTGTACAAACCTTCTTCCACGACTCTACATCTGCCCATGGCTTCAGCTTTCCTTCATACTGGCTCTGCGCTCTCTGTGACCTTGCCGCATTCAAAAAGACGAGGTCCACTCCACGGAATGCTGATTTTATGGATTTTGCAACTTCAGACCACCTGTTCTTATCCGAAACATCGATTTCGTATGACTCGGTCTTGAGAGAAGGGTCAGCGGCAGCAAGTTCATCTTTCGCTTTGTGGAGGTTGGCAGCATCGATGTCGAGCAGCGCAAGGTGCATGCCCCGACTGCGACAGAGCTTGGCGGTCGCAAAACCGATTCCGGAGGCCGCGCCGGTTATAAGTGCGGTTTTCTGGGCTTGGAAGACAGACATTATGACTTTTGTCTTTATTAACTAATACTCAATGCGACAGACGCGACAGACGGAACCTGGTGGCTGGGAGAAGAGGAGGCATATATCCTCTGATTGTTCCCCGCTTCATCCCGGAGTTTGCGGAGTTAACTGTGGACCAGCGTAAGCAGTCATAAAGTAATGCATTATAGACACATTCTTTATACCTGTGGATCCTCCATCTAGTAAATATGCTATAATATCCATGCACCAAGAAGTGGAACAGTTGTATCTGTGAGTGTGCACAGTGGGCTTCGTTGACATCCCGATTAGGGTACTGCTACCCCAGGAAAACCACGCCGATTATTTGCGGAGAAACAGTTACCGTGTCGATCACATATTTGCCGACAACTATGTGTAAGGAGCCTGAACAGGATTTTCTGACCAGCTGTTACTGGTCAGAAAATGATATATGCGAAAAGAGGCGTTATTTACCCGGTTTAGCCGGTTCAAGCTTCAGGAAATGCGGAGGAACGGAGGTCTACCGGCTTTGCGATCTACAATAGGCTTGAAGATTACCCCAGGATTTTAGTTCCTGTGTATATATAGGCTACTTAAGTCTTGACAGTGGACAATAAGGTCAGCACATATTGTGTAGCAGATATCACAGTTCAGATCATCAATCATGTTGCTACATATTATCCATCGCATCCTTCCTGTACTCCTCCTAATTCGCATAGCGTGGTCCTATCCTCTTATTTCATCGATAGGCCGACGGAACAATGCACTCTTTCTCAATTCAGACACCCACTGGGTTAGCATATGGACTGCCATGCCTCAATTGACCGAGCCAGCCAATCTACCTCCACCTCCATATGTATGAAACACTCCTAGAAGTCCGACACTCAGTCTCTAACACTGCTAGAACTCTTCAACATCCATCTTTCAAAATACTACCATCCGCCAGACCATTCGAGTCACCCAACCAGGTCATGAGATTCGTTTACGCTTGTCTAATGCATTCGGCCTGGAAGATCTTTCAGTTACCAAGGTTGCCATTAGCCTGCCCGTAGACCAGAAGCTCGGGACGAGTGCGATTCAGTCCAATACCACGAAGGATGTTTTCTTCAGTGGTAGCGCAGACATAATCATCCCGAATGGAGGTTTAGTCGTTTCAGACCCAATTGCTTTCCCAGTGAAAGCGCAAGATACGCTCACTATCGACATCTATCTGCAACAGGGTCAGGGTGGAGGTGCTATCACTTCCCATCCAGGAAGTAGAACAACATCATGGATGAGCTTTGGTGACTGGGTCGGGAAGAAGAATCTAACGGACTCCTCAGTGGAGAGTGTTGATCACTGGTTAGTAACCATGCTTACACAACGCCGCTGAGCATGAAACTAACAGTCTGTTAGGTATTTTATCAACACCATTGAAGCTCTCCTCCCATCCACGAGCCGCAGCTGCGCAATCATCGGCGACAGCATCACCGACGGACGAGGAAGCGATACTAACAAGAACAACCGGTAAGCAACAGACCTGGTACACCAACCCTAACACAGCTAACAAGTCCAGTTGGCCCGACCTTCTCCTAACCCGCATGCAACAAATCCCAACAACCGATTCAATCGCTCTCCTCAACCAAGCGGCAGGAGGCAACCGTATCCTCGCAGATGGGCTCGGCCCAAACGTAATCAGTCGCATTGACCGCGACGCACTGGCTCAATCCGGCGTCCGATACGCTATTATCTTTGAAGGCGTCAATGACATCGGAGTCGCTGATACCGATCCAGAGGTCCAGAAGAAGATCGGCGATAGACTTATCGTTGCCTATCAACAGATCGTAACCCGTCTTCACGCAGCCAGTATTCCTGTGTTCGGGGCTACTATAACGCCCTTTGGTGCACCAGCTAATGCTTCTGATATACAACCCTACTCGGATCCTATAAGGGAGGACACACGCCAGAGAATTAACGAATGGATAAGGACGAGTGGCGTGTTTGATGCTGTTTTGGATTTTGATCAGGTGCTTAGGAATCCTGAGGCGCCGGCACAACTTGCGGATGAGTACGATTCGGGCGATTATTTACACCCGAATGTAGCGGGTTATCAAGCCCTGGCGGACTATTTTCCTTTGGATTTGTTTGATGAGTTCAGAAGCTAGGACTAGAGCTAATGTAAACATCAACAAGATTGTTGCTGATTATGACTTGCTGGGATCAGGCCTCAATAACAACATCGCAACTGGAGAAAGTACTTATCCAATATTGATGGGCATTTTCTGTTTCGGTAGTAGTACTGTTGCCGTGCTTTATTATATTCGTTTTGTAATGTGAGTGAAGCATATAGAATAATTTTTCAAATGATATATAATCGATGGTACTCTATGCAGGACATGACTTAGCCAATTGTGATATGCCAAACTGCAACTGGCCAGATATGGCTTCAACATTTTGCTTCTCAGCTGACTAGTATATGAAGCTATCAATGGTTGGAAAGTAGGACTCTCTTAGGAATGTTTTCACAGCAGAATAGAAGATCATTGAGAAGCTCAATCTCTTTGCTCTGTTTGTCACGAGATGCAAATCCTCACCGCTTTCTCAAAAAACCGGTTTTCGAGCCGAGAGCGGTGAAATAATCCGGCGGACACAATGGTAACCACGGACTATCTATAGTCCGGAAACCTGGTTACGTAAAGTAAAATCTCACGTGATTTGACAGTCGACTGACCGAATAAGGTTAGTGCCAGGGATGAAATGGCTCTTGCCCCAAATCCTCTTGTCGACTCCTTTAGTACCGAGCTTTGACACAGCCAATGTCTAGCATACTTGGCATCGAGGTCCTCCAATCTCTTCCACACTCCATGCATAATGCTCCATGCACTATATCCCTGTTGATATGTATTTGGCCCAGTCTCATGCCTGATCCGTGCGGATGTGTAACGGTGTCGCGTGGCATTGAGATATGGGTCTGATGATGATACACATGGTACGCAGCACGGCCATATGCGAGTCATGGATGTGATTCTTGGGGTTATTCCGGATTAAAAACGGTTCCCCTGGGGCGTGCCTGTTCTATATACGGAGCTGGTAGTACGTGACCCCCCCCCTTGTTATTGATCTTGGCGATTTGGCGTCCGTGACTACCCCCTCTACTTGCCTCTATTTGTGGGAATAGGGATGGGTATTCTATATTAGTCGGGATGCAGTAGTGGCAGACCCTCCACGAAGAGCGCTAATCGAGGCGATGTTGGTTCATGTTGTCCTTGATTGCATATGGAGACATGGAATTGGAGTTGCTATTATGAAACTCGAACTGTCCCTGAAAAGCCACCACGTGTATTTGACGTTGGTCGGGACTACGTAGCATATTCATATCCCAAAAATTTATGCATCTAATAATACTATCTTTGTCATAAAATAGAGTTGCAGGTCATCAGAAGCTTAACAAGAGTAAGGGTATTAGCAGGGTAACAGGGTTACATTCGGTTACGTAGCCCTAGCAGAGTTTTTCTTCTGCAGAGGCTGGGAACCTGGAAAACACGTTGAGGTGGAGGTAGGGCAACCAGCATAGCAAATTGCACACAATTAAACTAGCCAGTTAGGCGATGGATAAACGTAAAGCTATGTTGGGCCCACCATCCACTTCCCACTTTCTTCGAAGCGGAGCGTATTAAGGTCGGTAGTACCCTATCATAGTTGGTGGTCGGATCACTGACAGATGCTAGAATGGAGTTTTGCTAGGCTTCCGGGACCGGGTATGCTTCTCGAAATGACAACTAGAAGCCATAGCAATGGCCCCTGCATAGAATAACTGCAGGGATAAGAGAAGCACCGGGTTTTCAGGGGCATTGCAAGCTGACTTCGGACTATGACCGCTTGGCCCAAGGGAAAAAAAGAAAAAATCAGTAGTCTATTGCTAGGTCGGCATGGATACAAATAACTGCATGCGTGATTATTCTATTTAACTCTGCAACTAGTGCTTCCTGACAGGGCCAAGGAAAGTTTATAGCATCGCTACGTGCCGTAATCTAGCGATAGTCCCCTTTACGCGGCAAATGGCCTACGTATGGCGGGCGAGTCACAATATTTGAAATGGTAGTAAGTAGTCCTGCTAATTCTGCCGTAGGAGCAAGTTTTGAGTGGAGCGAGGCTGAAGGGGAACCAAGTGGGTATGCTAAGTAAGGGGGAAGCGGCGGTTGAGCCTGTGGAGGCGAAAGTACCGGCTCGAAGATGCCTAGAGATGGACTGCATTCCGACTCTATCGCATAGCTTGCTCAAAAAGGCATTCTTTTTCTGCGCAGTCAGTTTCATGTAGATACCAACGCCACGAAAGACGTCTAACAATCAACTTTATTTAGGGTTACCGCCAGATCCCCGTGCAGGTCGACAAAAGGCTTTCAGCGATACGAGTTGGCCGACCCACCCCAACTCTTGGGCCGGCAGTCGCACTAGATGTCAAAACCGTACATGTAGACTGCCGATCTAGTGTTTCGGGAAATTGGACAAGATCCCCGTCGACCTTAACATTCGCGAATCATGGAAGGATCTGATTGGAACTACCGTTGCGGTCCAATACCGGACCGTACCCCGAATACCAAGAGTCCCCGACGGGATGAGAAGAAGAATGCCCCTCGGAAGGTCTCCTGTCTGGCTTGGACGCTACATGACGATCTGCTCACCTAGCCATTTTGGGCTCTTGTGAACGGGTCGGAGGATCACTTAGGGTAATTTTGCTGAGGATCACTGCACATGCCGAGTGGACCTCTGCATCAAAGCTTTCCAACTGGGACTCTGTTCTCGACTCCATATTAGACAGCGGTTCCCCTCCACGGGGCGTTCTGTAGAGAATGAACTTGATCCCACTCTGCTTGGCCCCCGCCCCTACTGTTCCCGGGGAATAATATCACTCAGAATGCTTTTGCATCGGATACTGGTACTGGCCTCAGTGACGCTGGCAGCTGGTGCTGCGGCTGCAAGTACAGATTCAGAAGACACATTACCTCAGTGCGCGGTATGGTGCGGGATTCTAGAGTCCTGAAGTACTCCTGCTGACCACCTCATAGGTAACCTGCCAGAGAGATTTAATCGCCGATAATTCGACGTCATGCGCATCTACCGATACATCGTGCCTTTGCGGCGACACTACATTCCAGAGTAACATGACCGATTGTGTTTCAACAAGCTGTACTCCGAAACAGACACTCCGTATGGATCTACGCTTATATCGCAACCTCTGTCGGTGTCTAACTATCTTGCAGTCACCACACGACTCAGTAACCGCCAATGCGGCATAGCACCCCATAAGGGACGTCCGGAAGTAGACTCAGCCACACTAGTTCCTCTCATATTTTCTACCCTCCTTTTCGCCAACAGAATTGCTGCTAAGTCCATGGGCCTTGGTGGTGGCTGGGGTCCCGACGATTACACCATTATCGTGGCATATGTGAGATCTATCATCGTTCCCATGCATGACAGGAGTTTTGCTAAGACAGATTTTAGTCTCTGGCAGTAGCTATCTTTGCCGTCAATATGACGAGTAAGCTCAATCCCTGTGAACCACAGACAATCCCAGGCTGACTGTCAAATTTAGTGATCCATTATGGCTTTGGGCAGAATATGTGGGACATAACTCCACTGGACAACATCACAATAGTGCTCAAGGTTCGTCTTTGCCTGCTTCGACTGCCACCTGGCCGCGCTTGACTGATTATCCTAGTACTTCTTCGCCTTTGTCATCATGTATAAAACGCAGATTTCGCTGGCGAAAATCTCCGTGTGTCTCTTCTTATTGAGAATCTTTCAGTCCAAATTGTTCCGCTACGGAGCGTATACGATTATCGCATTAAATGCTGCGATCGGAATCACCTGGGTGTTTACTGATTCCTTCCGGTGTATCCCTGTTCACCTGTCCTGGGATCAATGGGCGACTGGCGAGCCAGGGAAGTGTGTCAACTTTATCGCGGTTACTTTCGTCAATGCCTATGTCAATATCGGGGTGGACACGGTCATGGTACTCATGCCGGTCTACGAGGTTTTCAAGTTGAACTTGTCAGCGCGCAAAAAGGCCGGTGTCAGCGTTATGTTTGCAATGGGTCTTGTGTAAGTCTTGTCCATATATGGCACTAATACTCGTACTGACAATGACGGACAGCCTGACCGGTGTTGCAATTGCCCGAGTGATTGTCTTCTGGTTCAACCGCTGGAATACAAACCCTACTGGTATATACCATTCCCCATCCAGACACCTTTCCAAGCCATAGGATCTATTTAGCGGACCAGAACTGACTATATGGCCTCAGTCCAACTTCAACCGATCGTGCACTGGTCGGTCATCGAAGTCCACATCGCCGTGATGTGCGCCTGTCTCCCAACATTCCGAGCGATGCTTGTCCATATTTTCCCCAAGATGCTCGGCAACTCCAGCGACCAGTCTTACTACGAACGGAGAAACACGCCCAGCAAGCCACCCACATTCGGCTCCGCCCAAGCGCTCAGCAAAAGTCATATTAACAAAACGGTTTCCTACTCGGTCGACTACGGGGCGAATAAGAGGCCCCAGAGGCACAGCTTCGTGCCGCTGGTTGAACTGGATCCACACGACCATTGACTTGGGCGGGGAATTCGGTCCCAGCCGAAATTACTTGGGAGTTGTGTTCTTGCTTTCTGCGTACATTTTTAGATTTCCTTTGTTCATAACTATCTATTCATGTATTTATTATAATCCGAAGGGGGGGAAACAAAGCTCCTTGTCCGGAGTCCCACTCTAGAGAAACGAGCTAATGCCAAAATATTCCAACAAAATTCCAGTTTTATGCTGCGTTTCCGGTTCAATCGGAACAACCCTATGCCGGACACTTTGATGTTAGAAAGTAAAATCATGAACCATGGTACCTCATGTCTAGGCCACACTCAATTAAGAATTCTAGTCTGACGTGTATCACAGCACCTATCCAGACATGACATATCTTACTTTCATAAGAGAGCTCACCCTTTAACACATCACAAAGCCTCCCCGTGGCAAGGACCACGGTGAAAAAATTTCCCCTAGAAGCCGTCTAGAAACCGCCACTGATGTGGAACCTAAGTTCGCTCAGGCAGAGTCCGCCGTCTTGCAGTCCGCGGAAGTGTGAGCAAGACCTTCATTAAACCCTTTTCTAAAATAGCAAACAGCCACCGCCGAGAGCCAAGTTTTCTTTCTTTTGGAACTAACGAATTCTAATTTTTTAGGTGGCTCTTGGCAACAAAACAGAAACCGAGTCACTGGGACTCCTTTTTTTACTCTTTTTTCTTTTTTGTCTCTCTTTCAAACCTTTGCCATTCGCCTCTGACACTTGCCGATATAGATACTGCGTTGCAGTCGTCGGGAAATATTTCCTTTTGGTCGTTGGGTACACTGGGTTCCATGGATACAGTTTCCTCCCGGTGTCCTGTAGCGTAGTGATCTGCATTTCTGTGCCGATATCCTGGGATGTACCGTCCAGTGATAAGGAGAGCCAACTTGGAAAAACAGACCCATCTTCACCGAGCAGACCCTGGAACTAGAACTAAGGCCTTCACTGGAGGAAGTCAAAGGTACGGTACGTACCTAATACCGACTACCTCGGGCACGCTACAGAAGATGAAAATCGGGTGATCGTGTTGGGTTTCTCCTAGACTCCTGAATATCGCGTGATCGTCTCGTAGATCTCCTTTTCCTTTCTTTTTCTTTCCTTTCCTTTTTTTTTTTTTTTTTTTTTTTTTTTTTTTTTTTTTTTTTTTTTTTTTTTTTTTTTTTTTTTACCCTTTCTACAGAGAGTGTAATCTGGAGCTAATGCATCTAAATCCTGTGCTTGACCGCAAGTCCGCATCTTCGCTTGAGATCAATCCCAAGAGAAAGAATGGACTAGACTAGAGTGTACTTAGTTAAGAGTCTATTGGACTGCCGGTAGAGTCTAGAAGTCCACATTGACTTTTCCCAACCTTCCACCTATTAATTTAAAAAAAACCTATTTTTGGCTGACAGGTCAGATTTAATTTATAAGCGAAGGTTGACGTCCGCCCGGTCAAATATTAATTTCGACTCTTTGTGGCAATGCACAGATAATCCCGGAGATTAAGCGGACGGTACTCCGTGTATACCCGTACTGGTTGTATTCGATTTCAACTTTGCCCGAGGCCGAGGTTCATGCATAATATAATCGACCCTTGATATAATAATCTGCCACGCATAAGGAACGTGGGTTATAGTGGAGAAGGTGTTCTTTGCTTCCATGGGTGTGTGAATTTATGAACCCTGGGCCCTTGATGTTGGGTCAGGGTTCTGTTCGATCGTGGACGATGAACGAGGCCCTTGGCGTTGGTTTTATGTTATCGCGGGGTCCACTTTCCTGAGTTGGATCTTGTGAGTAGTTACTGTGTTGGGATGTGCATTGTATGCTTCAAAGGGAGGTCTATTGCTGGATTTCTTGTTATATAGAGTTATTTATCTTTATTATATATTTAATGATATTGATAGGTAAGTAAGTGAGGTCTATCTAAAGGATAGTGTCTCGTGAAGATAAAAAGTCAGACATTATGCTAACGTAAATTCATATCGTACAGACTTGACGAGGGGCTCGATCTAGTAGTAAAGGCTTAAGCCAGCATCAAGCCGCGACGGAGGAGTCCTCTCTTGGTGATGGCACCGGCATCCGCGAGCGCCTGCTGACGTCCAGGTCCGAAATCAGGGGTACCACCGAGGGTGCCGAAGATGTCACCGACATAGTTGGAGGGCTTGACACCGGCCTTGAAGGTGGTGTTCCAGCCGTTCAGGATACCGGTGACGACCTCGATACCGGCGTTGTAGAGGTTCTGAATGGAGGGCTCGAAGCCACCGGCGTCGACGTAGCGGAGGTGCTGGAGGGCAGACTCGTCGGGGTGGGGCTGGTCGAAGTTGGAACCGGTGCGCATGACGATGATACGGGAGAAGTCGGTCAGGTTGCGGGCGGAAGTACGCAGCAGGGCCTGCAGGGTTGCGTTGTCCTCCTGGGCGGAGGAGCAGTACTTGCCGGTGCCGTTGGTCCAGACCTCGGTGGTGTTGTCGAAGGCCTCGCTGAGCAGCTTGCCGCTGTAGTAGACGTCCGTGGTCGCGACGTCGCATTCCACGACGGAGGGCGCCTTGGTGGCGGCTTCGTAGCCCTCAGCGGTGTACTTGCTGCGGTATTCCTTCGCGGACTCGGAGTCGGAGAGGTTGGCCTTCTTGGCGAAGGAGGCGGCCAGATCGCGCAGATCGGCGTTCACCTCGAAGACCTCGGTGCCGTAGATGCTGGTGGGGTATTGGTCGGGGGCATAGGCGCCCTGGGGGAAGTAGCTGGTTGTGAAGTTGTCGGGGAGTTCGCGGAGGTCGATCTCGTACTGCAGGGCAACCTGGATGGCGTATCTGGCGAAGGTGGCACTGCCGATAGTGGCGACCTTGGGGTTGATACCGGCGATACCAGCAACGAGGAAGTAGGTGTGGGTGAGGTCAAAGAAGGGGTGGAGGGCAATGGATGACACGGTGATGGCGGCGTTGATCTCTCCCTCTCCGGTGATGAGTTGACAGACGCTGTAGTCGGCAGTACAGTGAACGTCAGGGAAGACGGGCGAGGCACCGGGAATCGTGATGTTGTGAGCGAGCAGGTCGAATTCGGGGATTCCCCACCAGACAGCAGCTTCGGGTTCAAACTGGGAACATGTTAGCTTTGTCCATCTCCAATTTACCTCACGCGAAAAACCATACCATGGACACGATGAACACCTTCGGGGCAGCCTTCTTGGGAGCCTGAGACACAGAGCGCTGCCATGTCGCAGGGCTAGCAGCTGCCAGGCTGCTACCAAGGATCAAGCCGGTAGTGATGGTGTTGAGAAGCTGCATGGTGCCAATGACTTGCAGATTCTTTGCTGGGGTTAATTGGCTCCGTGTCAATTGCGCGGGGTAGGTCTTTTATATCACACGTTCTCTGTCACGTCCAGGAACCCTTTCCAGAAAAGATTTTTTTTTTTTCTTTTTTCCTCCTTGCCTTGTATCCATCGGCAACCGCCGATCAGTGCCGAGAGCGATAGACTACCATATCAAAATACCCTTATCAGGAAAGATCAGCATCAATAGCGGGGATTAGTCTGTAAAAATCGCGATAACAGGCCAATGATATCTCTCATAGGGTCCTTTATCGGTGCACAGCTCGACAATTCCCGCGGAAATGACGTTACTTGGTTACTGCGATATATTGATGTCCCCCACTGCACTTAGCAAATTGGTAAGATATAACGCATATTCTCAGCGTAGAGTAGAGCACGACCTGTCTGTGCTGGATTGTAGAGTAACATGGCGCGCTCTTGGGATCCGAGATAGAGGAAACGAAACGTAAAAGAATGCTTGAGTTGCTATAGGGTTAGTTCCGAGAGTGTATCTGGCCCACATTTGCACCGACTTCGAGAAAAATCTTCGGAGGCCGCGGATAGACTTCGATGGGGCTATTTACTATTAAAGACTTATTGTTGTTGAGAAAATCCTGTCCATAAAAGGAATATGAGTTTCAATCTTACCCCGGTCCATGCTCTTCTACCCTTTACCGCTGGACGTCCTGCTTATAGACGAGAATACGGAATATGCTGTTCAAATTTGACTGCTCGGATAATCATAGTACCGCGTTAGTCGAAGATAAAAAGATAAGAAATACAAGGCTTGGGTCGCGTCTCTTATCACCCGTTGATTTCTAACCTTTATCTCGGAGTATGTTCGGCAACGCGATGAAAGAACTAACCCCAGCAAAGGTTTGGTGCCTGGGTGCATTGGGGTAGTTAAGGGGTCTGGCCTTTTTAGCTTACTCTGGAGCTGCAATGAGCGGCACGTCAATACATAACTTTTCTTGGCGAAATAGTGGTCCATGCGACTTGACGCCTAGAAGCTTAGGGTTATATGGGCAACATTGAGGAATTTATCCAGCTTCATCAGTTGGGCATATTTTGATTCTGACTTATGAAGCTCGTATTACAGTACACCTGGGGGACAATGTAAAGACCTAGTAGTCACGTCTGTCAATATGTGCACATCATCAGGGAACACGCGCATCGCATTAGGACGTGATCATATTGCAAAACATTCCAATCAAAGTCGGAGCGGATCCACTCCTATGGTTGACGGCTTATTGTGCTGCATCGGAGAAAGATCCCATAGAGCCATGAGCCGGAGCAAGTGTCAATGCGGGCATATCATGTATCAACATGACCGCTACATGCCGCATCCAGTGGTAATATCTCTGGCATTGCGTATCACTTTAGAAAGGGTTTTCAAAGTGAATGTTCTGCACAAGATATACCTCATCGGGGTGGATCTTGAGTCTGTTGGCTGCGTCATCTCTATACACAAGGCACGGCCTGCACACAGTAGACCTAATTCCCATATCCTCTCCATATTAACACACCATCAAGGCAGTTCATACACTCACGTAATGGCAGGCAGAGTTTTGGATCGCACTAAACTAGCACATCTGATCGAGAAGCCAACGTTCCCATGCAATGCGTGCGTCAGATTCCCGAGCCTTCCAAAATCCACCCCCAATTTAAGATAACCATAGATAGTGGCCGTACAGGCCACGCAAGTAGTACAAGCCAAGAAGTGTCATCGCATGACCGAAAGCAATGACATCTCTGGCTGGGTCGATCTGCAAAGTAGGGCAGAAGCATCACACGTCATCCACGTGTGCTCGGGCGGATGACGTCACCCACCCGCCGTCAGATGCTTTCCAGGGTTGCGACCCTATATCATTCATGGGCCCTCCCAACCTAGTTTCTTTCTACTTCTTAAGGGGTACATCCCAGTTGAAGACTACTGTGGCAATACCAGTAGGGTCACTGTTCTCAGCGAGGTATAAGAGAAAAGCATCTCACTTTGCAACATCATATCTTACTCCGGAGTAGAAGCGCATAACGTCGTCAAGGTGTGTACGAACATCCATCTCTCGTACGTCAACAAGTACAACTGAGATTAACTGATAGACTAGCAGCAATGGCTCCTATTCACGAACGCATCCGCGAGGATCTCCTTATCAAAGAGCGCAGTCTGTGGACCGCTCTCACCTCCGCTGACCCAGGCCCCGAGATCGAGAAGCTGTCCAACCCCGAAGCCAATCTCCTGTTTCCTAAAACACCCATCCTGACTCTTGACGGCGAACCCTCTCTACAAGAAACACTCAAGCCACCATTTCATCACTTCGATGCATTCGAGCTGAAGGATGTCCGAGTCATCATCATTGATCTCATGGCGGGAACCGTTACCTACAATATCAATGCCTCGAGAGGAAAGGAGCAGTACCGGGCTACGGGATCGACAACATGGAGTCAATCATCCGATGGGGAATGGAGAATTGTGGCGCATACAGAGACACCGCTGTGAAGGTTGTCTTTAGCGGGAGGCATTTTGTTCACTGATTTCTTTCTATCTATGTCCTTTAATCTCTTGATGAACTTGGCTTGTATGAATTTATGACTTTTTGAACATACCAGAGGATGATGAATAATATTTATGTATCTCATTCACATCATAAGTATGTTAAAGTGCATATGTGCCCGGCATGTAGACCCTGGTGATAGTGTGGTGCTGGAATGCTCGGCAATGCCGAGCTTAGGTATGGTTCCAACAAAAGCCAAGGAGCAACAACTGTTTCATGGAATATTGCTTTATTTGGGTTGGATCTTCCATAGTAATTGCCAGCGGCGACAAAGCATCTGCAACCCCATATCCTGTGAATGAGGTGCTTTTCATCAACAACGAATCTCTTAGCTTACCCATTTGTATCTGACAAAGATCCGGGGAGTAGCAGCCACCATTCAATCTGTCCAGATTTATTCCATTCTGATAAAGAAATTCACATCATGCGAGCATAGCCCATTTGTCTATAAATATGACATTCTCTCTGCACTTTGTTCCCTCACTCTGTCACTCTACCTTCTTCTCTCCCCCACCCACGTTATGTTCCCAATCCTCACTCAAGCCCTATAGCCGTTCAGTCGTCCAACAGGAATATATATATAAATTAGTCATGTATATCTTGAACATTGTGTGACGGCCCAGCAGGCTCATCATCGCATGTGCTCCTTCTTCTACACTATCCCAATTCCCTTAGTTATCCATGACACCGGTTGACTGTCATCCACAGAACAGACATGTCGCTTCAGGCATTCACTTGCTATAACTCGATAAGTAGACTGTGGCGGTTTTGCAGCAGCTAGGCAGGGTTCAAAGGTGCAAGTGGCCTTGAAGGATGGAATCAAGGCCACTGAGCCCAACCACGACGGAATGGGACCCAAAATCATAGCACTGGACAGAGGACGAGTCGCGCAGTGTCTTTGTGTCATAATGAACCGGAGGAATTCGTTTACCAGTTCTAACGAATTGGGATTTCTCACACTTTAGTGACTCTTCAACCACTGTGATGAAATGTGACTCTTCTGTACTGCATCTCCGAGATAGAGGTGTCTGCATCAGCTGGCAATTTTACTTTAGGTAGTGCACACGGGTGCATCATTTCCACCACGGATGGGATCACTTCGAGCACTCTGATTGTCTGGAAGATGTTCTTCGGTGCCGTTAGCAAGTGCTAAAAGGGCAAGGATTGGCCAGGAGAATGGTCACCGTTTCTTCGATTCCAAGATGACATCAGGTTCATCAGGGAAACGGACGACGCGGCAGAGCCTGAACGGGACAGGAAGAAGGGCAAGATGATGAGATGGGAGAAGAAGAGCTAGGGCAAGAGGGGGCCGACTTTATGTATACGGCACACCGGCACGACCAGGTTCAGCAGTACTTCAATGCACACACATTCGCAGCGAGGCATGTCTGGCCTCTAATATAAGGCGCAAGGCGTCAGCAGTGACGAAGATATCCCGATAATGGCTGCCGCCAGACCGCTGCCCATTAAAATCCCCAAAAAGACTACTCATCTTGTCTTCCGAGATGGAAATTACGATGCAGCGGTCAGCGAGATTTGAAGACCGAATCGTCCATCTGGATATTCGTGAACGTCGCGATATGGTACTCCGCCATCAACCTTGTGTGTCTTTCATGGGTAGACCTCTAACGCTCCTTTCCTTATCAAATTCCCCACACAGCTAGAAAAGCCTGTTATCAGGATTTGCACTGTACGTACACCATCCGTTTGCTGAGTGTCGTGCGCAGCGATCCATCGGCCGGTAGTGGCAGCACAGTCGAGCTGTCTAGTAAGAATCACAAAAGCGCCTATGTATATAGCATTGGAGATCCTGGTCCCATACGGAGCCATCTTTATGGAGAGATATTCCTAAACTGACTGTAGACACTACTTAAATAGTATTTCTCAACTATTTAAACCAAAAATACGGCATTTGGAAGGACTTGACAAGGAGCTACCGACCCATATACAGCGGCCTTCCGGTGTATAGGCCTTGCAGTGATTGTACCAATTATATCTTGCTGGATCTCTCTCAGGGTGAACGTCGTGATCCTATTGAAATGGTCAACGCTCTCGCATAATAGAGCAAAGGGCACAGCAGAGGTTTGGCCTAGAGGTAGCAGAACATTTCACACGGGCGATATAATATTGGGAGAACAGCCGTTTTCTTACATTATCCATATGATCAAGGAGAGGCTGGGATTCGCCCTTTATACATGTCTTGCTGCGTAACCCCACTCCCATTGGATCCGCCCTTTCCGCCGCTTAGGATCGATGACTGGGCATTGTTAAACATTGAAACCGCTATCAGCAGTCACTTAATGGCACAAAGACAAATACTCAAGGATTTACCAACCGGGCGACACATTACCCGATGCCTTCCCGGGGAAACTTGGAAGACTATTTCGGCCTTATATTATATATAACGAGGTACAGTATATTTGGAATAAATGATCCGGGATCTTCTTAAGTGTCTGGTAGTTCCAATCAGACTTTAACTTGCTGGTAATATGTCCAAGGCTAAGACTTGACTTGAGGCACGCCAGGGATTGAGTCAAGGCACAGTTCAAGTCAGATCTCTAGGTTTTGGAGACTTTCCACCAACAGCACGAGAAGTGAGGACACAAGATCATCTCCTGCCTACAAGTCTACCAGATAGAGTGAACAGAGTTGCAGAGCGCCTAACTAGAAGATATAACTACGAGGTATAGAACTTCTACATCAGAAAGGCGTTCCAATCACACAAAAACGATGTATTGATCAGATATAACGATCCCACGACCTCAGACAACATCTTCAACATACCCCAATTGGGACTTACGTCTCGCACATTGAGATTATACGGCTCCATCGCAGGGAGCGTTTTTTGATTCTGCAAGTCCACGGCTACCCAGGATGGTCCACAGCTGTACTTAATTTCTGGCAGCCATACACTATTCGAAGGATCATAGAGATAATGTCGACTCTTGAGAAAACAAATTGGCTAGTTCTGCAGATATCGAGAGATATAGTAGAGCAGCTGCTGGCCAACATTTATTACGAGGAAATTATGTGCAACCTGCTGGCCCGCTACCACATCGATCGGAGGAATTTACTCGAGGAGATAATGGACACGGCTGACATTGTCGCCACGACAGTCATGAACGTCAGAGAGTTGGAATAGTGTCGATTCAAGCCCACGCCGTCATCTTCGACGAGGAGAGCTTCTTCAGGGATCCTGATGGGCTCAGGCATCCAGGCAATCAACAATTCAGCTCTTTCGCTTCGTTTGAGGGATGTCTCTTAGTCTAGGTAATCCACGGATTTATTAAATCTCGGTTATTGTCGAAATGATCTGGTTCTTTCAAAGAACCTTTATTATTGCGATATATTTGGCTATAAGCGAACGTCAACCATACCTCGGCCTACCCGAGTGGATATGTTGGAAATAAAAACCCACTGTTCAGGCGTTTTAGAGCCCAGCAATGTCGATGACCACAAGGGAGGACATGTTGCTACTGGGGAGCAAACGCTGATCAACAACTAGCACTTTCGGTGAGAACAAGAGAGGAAAAAGGCAAGAGACATGACTGTGTCTGTTTGATCAAGACAATGATTCTAAGAGGGTTATATCGAGGCTTGCTGGCTCTTGACGGTCATACATAGCATCGAGCAATCATATTATTCAACCAGATCCCTCTTATATACATACAGCCAAGGACAATCGAAGGAATACAATAACCTCAGTTTCGGATATAGATACTCATACCTCACCTGCTAGTAGAATAGCCACACTTGCATTTGAATCTATCGCTGCGCATGCAGTTGTCTCCGTTCCTGCATATTCTGTAAGCACAGTTGAGGGAAGTCAAATCTCTGGACTACGTTGATAATGGCAGATAGAATGCATGGGCTGGGAAGGGCTCTGCAAGAGAGTATTATCTGGTAGATGTGAGCATAATATAGGGTGTCGGGGGTGTAATCGTGGCTTAAACTGAAGTAAGATTTTTATGTGAGGGTTCTCACATGCGGGTGGAGGGAGAGGGAGAGGAGCGGTTGCCCAAGCTAGTAGAGTTTTAGACCCCATGATTAGATTATGCGAGTGGGATAGACAGATCATCTTCCAAAAATACAGAAGAAGAAGACGAGAAGGAAATTGATTTCACCACTAATCAAAAGAAGCAAGGAATCACCTTCCTCTTTGAGTCTAGCCTGGCAATGTAAGGTGGCAAGCCACAGGTTGAGGTGATTGTTGAGATTCATATTAGCGGCGGTTCGGAGTATAGTTTCAGACAATTGTGCATTATGAAGTCTGAAAAAGTTAGCTGGAAGAGAATACTATTTTTACCATTGATTCAGCCCCAGGGATTTCTATCATGTATGGTTCAGGCGACTGGGGTTACAGTTGCTTGACTTAATCCACTCGTCTTCAAGAGACGGGCAAATCAAGGAGATCAATGGTCATTGTGGGCTCAGCAAGCGGTGGCCCACTACTGTCGCTGATCCCTGGGCCCAGTGGCTTAGTGGATGTCTTGGATTCCTTCAGCCAACATATTTCGATCCCTTAGTTAGGGTCTGTGATCTGCAGGGTTGCCGAGGGTAGTCCCCACGCGCAGGTCAGATCGATAAACAAAGTGTCAGACCAGAGTATGTTGTTGCGAGACCTTTCAAAGTATAAAATAAAAGAGCATGCCGTGGACCATGGTAGAAAAGGAACAGCTCAGATGTAATGAGATTAAGTCCCTGGTCACATATCCACTGTTGATTCCGGCTTTTACAGTAAAGAAGCTAATATTTAAAGCGAATAGTTTGACCAAAAAGGAAAGAAAAGATAGAAATAAAAACAAGTGCCCCCTAACCCTAACCACTACGACGAGTTCTAACGCAAATCCGCTTGTACTAATTTCCTAGAGGAATTTGCTTGAATACCTGCCAAAAGTACGGAGTACTGGGCCACCACCACACAGCATGCCACCGATCTAGTAACAAAGGATCTAAGACTAGTGGCTGCAAGGACCATGCACCCTCTCGCATCGCCTCCTAAAATCGCAATAATAAGCGACACATCGGCAGATTGCCGAAGGACAGAGACAGGGCTCCGGCCCGCAGGTGGGGGCCGTTTGGAATATCCATAACGTGGCACTTCTGGAGGCTTGGTTACATTTGTTCAACGGTACGGATATTTCATTGAGGCGAGCTTAAATGCTCGGGCACCCTTGCGAAGATTAGTGCTGAGTCAGGACGTTGAATTGGCTTGAATTATTCTACCCGAGAGGGTGGTATATGTTCACTTAAGTGGGTCGACGACAGTAGTACCTCTAAGCCCGGACAACAGATGCTAAATCTTTGCAGTAAGGTGCTCGTGTAAATTGCCAACATCAGATATTGCTCACTGCATAAGCAGACCACCCCATGGTCTTGGCAATAGGGACGTGAGTGGCTGATAAGTACCACAGGCTTGGTAGTTAGTGATGCACCGGTGGCCTTATAATATAGTAAGATATAGTAGCTCCCTCGTGGCTGTCCACTTAATTGGTGCCTTGCACTTCCCGTTCCGGGAAAATGGTCTCACGGGCTGTTGGTGGGGCGCCCACATCCAACCGAGAGAATTCACTCTAGATTTGATATCTGTCAGACAGTGAAAATTATTCAGAGACAGGCAAGTGGAGTCCTAGTCTAAATTTAGGGTTAAGTTAGTCACGGCTGGTATCGCCTTATCTGATCTAGCGAGAGTTCTGTCGAATCAGCGTCCAGCAAGTCACTCCCAGATTAGGGTTAGTTCTGAGGCCTACATGGACCGGACTGCTTTGGATTCCCTGAGTCTGCCAATCAACATGGTCCCGACCAGAGGCGGCTGCTGTGATAGCTTGACGCAACTTTGGTGAGGCTTTTCCCATCGCATTATCGTGGTCCCGAAGGGTCTTCACGTGAGTGGTGTATATAATGTGAAGCTTCCCCGTTAACGCGGGGGATCTCGGCATCTTACCACTCCGATCAATTGTCTGAAAGTGTGTTCTTTCTTCAATATGGATTCCTCCACAGCCTCCACGGTAGACTTGCATCTGAGGCAAGCAACAGACTCCGAGTATGATGCGGAGATCGGGGTTTTGCAATGGGGTGAACCCATGGCCCATCATCACAACCGTGATTCCAATTACCACCCACATTCCTTGCTGACAGAGGAGATTCGATATATCCCGACCATGGCCACTGGAACCACATCCGCACTTTTGCATTCAATACCGATCTCCCCACCTTCAAGCCTTCCACCATCAGAAGCGACTGCCTGCATCGCCATGAATCCATTGGACTCCGCAATGATGGGTACCGTAGGTGTCGAATCACAACATATCGATCATAACGGGCATCGAATATCCAATGTGCGTGACATAGTGGCCGAAGATCCACCATCAAAACTAACCTGGCTTTTGACCAAAGAGGCTAACATTCCGGTGCCATAGACTATCAATCGACGACAGTCCCAAAATCGCGAGGCCCAGCGTCGATTCCGAGAACGGAGAGAGCAAGAGAGAGTTCAAACGCAGGTCAAGATGGACGTACTTCGTACAGAAAACAAACGGTTGTCGGATTTGTTCCACCTGTTAAGGACGGAGAATCATAGGATAGAGGGAGAAAACGAGCGGTTGAAGGTGGAACTAGAAATAATGAGGAAACGATGGAAGGATGTGCTCCGTGTAATGTCGGAGATGGCGCAGCAAGATGAGCGGACCGCAGGTTGTCGCCCATCATCTTCCGCAGCCAGCCTTTCTTCTCCCACATCACCCTCCGGCCCTTGCTCTCAGGTAGATATGCAAAGTCTCAGGCGTTCGATCGCGATGCAGACTCTGGTGGCGCTTTTTGATGAGAGAGGATCAGACTCGATGCGTTCTGTGATAGTTAAAGACGGCTCTATGAGCCCTTGAAATACTAATGCATATTAATGATTGCCATGATGACCAAGATAGAGAGATATGAGTTTTAAAATAGTGGATTATGTCGGCTGCAAGGTCTTTGTGGCTAATATAAGGGTGACTGAATTTAGCTTACACCGGCTTCTCCACCATTTGTCGATCTTGTGAATTCTTCCAGCTCAATCACTTTCTACCGAGACAGGGTAGTACGTAAACATATCGGGAAATAATCGGGGCAGCCAAGGGAATGCATCGTATTCTGTTGGATACTCTCCTTACTCCGTATATCCGTGCCTCGAAGCCCAGCGAAAAACCTAGGCTAGACCCTAAATGGAAGTGTCTTCCTCGGCTCCTATTGGACCGCATCCCATCTGGATTGGCTAATATGAAGCTAAGACAACTCGGACTTGTCGTGTCAGCGCCGCCATCAATGTCGGCTACAGATTCGGCACCGAGGATTTGAATACACGAGATCAGCAACCTTGAGATTAGTGGATCTGGGAGGTAGTGTCAAATATGGGCAGCAAACCACAAGAATTCGTCTTCGTCAATGGCCCTGCGTTGGCTAGCGGTTCTAACGCACACTCTCGAAAAATTAGGTCAGCACTGATAAGACGACGTATCTCTGAAAAGCAAACAAACTATCGCCGCGAGGAAGCTACCAAGAGGGAGAAATTGATTGACCAGAGAAAGGTCCAGGGGGAGCATCATCAGCATTCATTCAAGAAGCTTTGCCCCTGTCGTAGAGAGTTCCAGGGCTCTGGTTTCGACCAAACTCAAATAAGCCACCATAGTAGTCCAACGTTCCTCGTTACTGACGATGGAGCTACAGTTTGTGGGACCTGCAGTAGGTTGATTTCCCTGAACAATTTGAGGACCAACCAAAAGACCGGAGAAACCCCCTCGACCTTGTCAGCTGTGAGTGGAAGGATGGACCCATTCTCCCCACTCGATGCGAGCTGGGGACCGCAAGTTGACAGCCTAGTGCATTTCGGTTAGTGGCTTGAAAATCTTTATTACCCTGTGCTATTGCACTGGCCCCCTGCGGTTCTTCCTGGTGAGTGCTGACTTTACACGTAGCTTTGACCACCATCTGGCCGGCATTTCGGCAATCAAACTATGCCGGGAGTTGTTATCAGGCCTGGATTCAGCAATCGTCTCGAAATAAGCTCCTAATTTATAGCACCTTGTGGGCCGCGTCCTATCACAGGGATGTATTACGGATTAGCTACGGTGCTCCTGACCCGGCGTTGGAGACCAAAGAGCAATTATATTACAAAGGCCTTGTCCTGAGCACTCTGCACAGTCATGTGGCTAACTACACAAACGAGACGTGGCGTGACAGTGTCATCATGTCTGTACTATACCTTGCTGTTAATGGACACGTTAAGGGCAAGGTAGCGCGAGACGCAAGTCCGTTCACTCCTCCTTTTGTGGACTTACAGTCACTGTCTTTCTACGGTAGCAGGGAGTATCATAATATACACTGGACATTCATTCAGACTCTTCTTGATCGTCTTGGGGGGATCCACTCCATCAGGCTGTACGGACTTGGCTGGCTGCTGTCAATGTAGGTTTACCGCTTACCTCGGATCGTCCTGGGCTATCTTACTCTCAAATAGGCTAATTTGAATCTTACAGTGCGGATTTAATGTTCGCCGCCCATTCCTTGACGAAGCCTCAGTATCCCCTGGTAGACGTACAGGGAAAATTATACAGCCTTTCTTCGCCGCTACATGCTTTCGGTATCGCACCAGAACAGTCCTCTGTGCCCGGATCGGGTTTCCGAGAGCTTCTATCGCTTGCATCACCCGTGAAAGAAAAGATCGTAAACGCATTCGTTCACCTCGGTGAATATTCGAACGTTGTCCAATCTTTCTCCAATCGCAACCTGGATACTCCAACCCTCGACCTAATTGGTGACGTTCGGAATCAAGTGCACCATGATTTGTTCAGCCTACCAAACGAGCATGACCCACCTACTTGCATTATCGATCAGCCGAATGATCCTGGTGATAGCTCCCAGTCTCTCGAGATCTATCACGCTTGCAGGCTATCTGCCCTGCTATATGCGCTCCATGTCACATATCCAGTTCCTAAGTCTTCTGCACTCCGAGTCATGATTATTCCGCAGCTTACCGAGAAACTCCATCATGTTGGTCAGAAGATGTCTACAACGCTGTTTCTATGGTGTACTACAGTGGCTGCTATTGCAGCAGAGGGCATGATCCAACGCCAATCCCTAGTCCAGCTGACTGACAAAGTCCGTCTGGACTTGCAGATACATCAGTTAGCTCACGCTGTGAAAATACTCCATTCCTTTATCTGGGCAGACGTCGCATGCTTGAATGGGCTCTATAGACTTTGGGACGAGATAATGCGGCTTGGCTGAAGAAACTAAGCAGTTCTGCACGTCGATAGGGCAATACTACCTTCCAGCTCAACCTAGTCACCAATGATTCACGAGTATCAACATTAAGGGAAAGGAAAACACATGAAGAATGACGGAGCTCTAGGCACATATTCTTCATAGGACTGGAACGAATGATCATTCTAGGCCCTGATCGGTTCTTGATTGGAAAAAGAAACTACACCCTTTGTGGCTACTATCCACCATCCACATACTTGATTAAACTGGCGGTGATGCATGTTCGCCGCATCAGGATACCTAGTCGAGCATGACACACCTCAACTTCAAAGTCCAAATACAGAGATTCAAATTATTACGAATTCCATGCACATGTCCTGCAATTGGGAGTCTCTGTGATATCACTTATGCAGCCGTCATGCAAGTCTCAGCTCTCCATCACCACAGCTGCGGGGTATACTAGTCTCAGCTCCGAAATCCGGTCATAACTTCTATAATCTGTTTGGAAAGCAATGAGATATCGCATGTTGAAAAAACTTCCGAGTTCTCCTTTCGACACAATTGCAATCCCACTACTCGTTCTTGGTCTTCTTTCCGACATCGACTGATTAGGGAGTGTAACCTATCTGGTTCGGTATTCAAGGGCCCAACATTTACCCTGTCAGTTATCTGAGACATTAAGAGTAATATTTGACAAAAGTAGAAGTGGACGGCTTAGAATGACCATAGCTTTCTCGGCCACCTTTGATTCTATTACGTGTCACACTGTGATTTGGAATGGAGATCTTGCCCGATGGTGGACAAGATGATGTATTGCTGCAGCTTAATCCTTGACGGACAACATGGATGCGAGAGAGATAAAAAGCGGGGGTATATCCACGTCTTTCTGGCACCATTGATACTTTTATTTCTCTGGTAAGCAATTTACAGAAGTCCCTAGGTCAAGAACTGGGAAAGAGAAAAGTGCGATCGAAGCTCTCAATCACACCCAAGGATGAAGTAAGTACATCACTCTCCAGCCATATTAATTAGAGTCTCATGAAGTCGCAGCCCAAGCCCAGATATTGAACAACTCAAGAAGGATGCAGAAAGCTTCCTAAAACAAAACTCCGTGGGATCCCACAGGCTCATGGCTCAGGGCAATCTTCCAGTGTCTGGTTATGCAATGCTCGTCAAGGTAGACAGCAAAATATACGAGATTCACCTCGCACCATCCCAAGGCAACTACACTGTGCATTCCTACTTCGTCGGTTACAAGCCTATCTCAACTCAGGGAGACGACGCTGCCTTTGTCGACATACCAAAGAAGGCAGCGGAGCTCGACTTTCTGTTCACTGCGGAGCTTGCTGGTTGCTCCCTCATAGTTACAGACTATAACAGCTCTCATTATCGCGTTTACCATGATTCCCGACCGATGAGTTCGGCGTTCTATGACCGAGTCGTGATGGCAGCCGATTTGACCGACTATATCGGAGGCCTAGAGGTAGATCCAAACCAGCTATTGCTAACTGTGTGCCTCCAGTACAAACAGGGGAAGTGGAAGCTTTACGCGCAACTTCTCAAGGAAAACGATAAACACCAGCGTATCATACGACCCACTGGTTCGGATATCCTGCCCAGCGTCTGGACCCGATCACCAGGGGAATACGTGAAGCCGGCTATCAGGGATCTTCGAGCCAGGATCGAAACTTACATGCGCAATCTTCTTGATACCTTGAACGGTGATCTAAAATACTGGGGCAAACAGCCAGTAGCTATACCAACGGTAGTGGATGGTAGATTTGTTGATTTTCCGTCGACTTCATCGCCTCCCTTGACAAATCCTGCGGTAGCCAGAACGGAAGCTTGGAGACAAGCTCTTCGTGAAGCCAAGAATAGACTGGGCGACAAAGGTATGTTTCTTATTTTTTTAATACCATGTACCATGGAGTGAATTATACGGCGAGGCTCACATCTGCCGTTCCATTAATTAGGGAAAGCCTATGAGGATCTGGTCCGCTCTGGGACAGAAAGAAGCCGATCCATTGATATTGCATACCTTTGGTTGCTGAAGAAGGGGAAATGAAAGCATCAATTTGATCAGCGTGTTCGAACAAATCCGTTGGGGAGTTGACCTTATCGATTGGCTAGTACAGGGCGCGCCCTTCAACTTTTATGGTTGTGTACAAGCCAATACCTTCTAGGGTAAATATCAATCATAAACTACTCGAATATTCATAAACTCAGCAGGACTGTCAGATCTGAGTTGGATCCAGCTTAGCCACATCCTTTTCTTTTGTCGGGAGAGGCCAAAGCATCGACTTCCATTAGGCCCAGTTCTTCCCAATAGCAATGAAAAGGTAACCACGTTATTACTGGGTAGTCGCAATGTTACTGTGGCCCTTGCCATGCAGTCCTTCGCATCCAATCCGCCAAAGTACTGGCCTTAACGCCTAGATCTTCATATGATGTATCATCAGTCTGATCCATTGTTCCGTAACAGATCTTGTCATCTGGAGCCACAGCGATCCATTCCATCATTTGTTTGATATCCTCTTCATATCCTTTGCCAACAGTCGCCGCCACAGTAGCGCCCCATTGATCAAGTGTTATCGGGTCGAAGGTGGCTTCCTGGGAAGTGATCTGTCTGAACACTCTTGCGAAGTCAGCAAATGAAAGCTTCGGACCGACAACGGGATATGTTTTTGATGCTGTTTTCTCTGGACCCAGGGAGAATATTTCTGTCTCTGCATTAGCCAAATTCTTCATCTTTGGCGAACAATGATATTGGCGCACCTGCAGCATATACGCCAATATCATAGCTTGGATCAACCCAATCAGCCAGTTTGTCTCCATCTATTGGGGCGCAAAATCGGACTGTTCCATCGTCTAGACCGCTTCTCCATTAGCCTCGTTTCCATGTGGAGAAAACACTTGGTTTAAGACTGACCTTGACGCTGGCAGTACTGAGACCATTGCATATTTGTGTAGAACAGACCTAACAAAGTAAGCATTCACCACATTTTAGCATGTTCGTGAACTGACCAGGATGTAAAACCGTCACGGCAGGGAGCTCATCCCGGGCCCGCTGTTCAATCTTATGTTTGTTGTCAAAATGGAAGACCTTCGTAAAGCGACCTTTACTCGTGTTCGTTATGTTGGGCAAACTGCTCAGCACGAAGTGTTGCACATTGCAAGTCTTGTACATTCATCGCCCAACTTAGCTTCGCATCCTTCCTTCTTTCCATAATTTATTGTGCTGGAAATCTGATATTGATATACGGAGAATAAACGCACCTTCGCCGCATCAATAATATTCCTCCCAGCCACCAGTTCATGATCCATATCCTGCTCCTTTTCGATCTTCTTCCCGGGGATTCGGTTATTCGTCACGGCAAACACCCCATAGGCGTTTTTAAACGCGTTAATTAGGGATTGCTTGTCGTAAACATCAGCAGCGACCAGCTGGAGTCTACCACTATCTTTGTACTTCTCCTGAAGACTCTGCGCTGCAGGGGAAGAAACGTCGCGTGTGATGGCGCGAACATGGAACGATGGTTCGGTTTTTGCGAGAAGTGCGTGTACAACACCACCCCCTTGGTTCCCTGTTGCGCCGAGGACGGCGATATACTTGGTTTCTCCTTGGTCGGTTGCCATGTTGGTTCGCTTTACGTAGAACTGATATCCAAGTTGGCTTCGCTGCGAAGGTGGGAAATACACGTGTTCTTCCGAATGGTGAGTCTGGGGATGAAGTTTCCTTTTAAAGAGCGTAAGGTTGCTATAGATAGCCAGGACTCCACCAACAAGCTTTATCTCTGCGGGGCTAGGCGTTTTTATATCGCCCCGTACTAGATTCTGGGGTATGTGTAGTTGTGGGTTGTGACGCAATGGCTGACTTTTGGTCCCTTTTGCCGTATTTCCGCCGATTTGTCGATGGCCCCACCAACATGTAGGGGAGAGTCTTTTCCCGGCCTGACCTCGGTCACTGATTAAATGTCTAGCCTACGCAATACAAGATGACTACTAGGCTGTCTGTATTAAGTGGATTTCAATAAGTTATGGACTTTGAACAGAGTAGAGCTTCTTGACAAACCCAGCTTAATGTCCGAGCTTAGTCGGAATTACGGAATTGTGGACCATAAAAAGTAGTTCTTGTACTTATATGCACTATATGCCTCCGAAAAGGGTTTGAGGATGGTTTCCTTAGGCTTCCTTTGGCTTTTACTGGTAGTAATCATTTATGTAACCCGATGATCGCAACTCTCAACAAAAGTTTTCGTCTTATAGAACGTTGGACTAGGTTCTGAAAGTAGTGATCGATGTGAGTAATAATGCCGATTCTTATACCCAGGTCGATAGCGTGACCGGTCTGCTGACATGCTTGGGAAAGACGCTATCCCTTCTAGATCATGGTATTAATAGACATAGTTGCTTATTATACTTCTAATGCGCCTCGATGTTATAGTTCTTGAACTGGGCTATTCCGAAAAATAATCGTTCGCTGACTGTATACCAACAAAATAAATATCCCTGAATCTTGAGACTTGAAGTAGACGTCTAGGGTATACTTGTATAGATATTTGATATTTCTTACTTTGAAAAACACCCTACCACAATGCTTGAGCAGACGAGGTAAATAGGGTTTGGGGCTCAAAACGCTTAAATTTCAAGTTTCCTGCCTTATCCTTTGTTTTTATGGAACATCACCATGATAGAAGGTCTATCGAGTCTGGCACGAATACGTATATAGACTGTCTATATACGCCAGTTCGAAATAGAACGTAGATGTGCATGAGCGGGGTCCACGGGGTATCGCGGCAGCGCAGCTATCATTCTGATGCTTGGCAATGCAACTATGTAACCAAAGGGCGTGTGCCGCTTGCGGGGTAGAATTTTCTAATCTATGTCAAGGGAAAAATATGATGAGACAAAGAAAAATGATAAGCAAAAGCAAAAGCAAGCGTGATATGATTGAACGTAATTTGAATACACAGTAAAATTAATACCTCAGGTGGGGATGTAGTGGTAAACTTCTGCTAGGGATAACTATCCCGTGCCTGGATTCCAAACCCTAGGTGAAAATACAACCTCGAGGTTTTTCTAGAACTACCTATCCGTACCTCATATACCTCATTGTCGCATTTTGTCTCTAGGACTGACTCACTCTGTAGTACCATTTTAAATGATTTGTCTTGACGGATACCAGAGAAAGCTTGGACTGAGATTAATTGTTCAACGAGTCGGAATATCGCTGCAAGGGATAAGTTGCTTTCACAATCTTGTCCTCTTAAACCTTGAAATGACGGTGTGGACCCCGAAACTGCTGTCGATCCGGACGACCCGCCGAGTCAAGCATCCAGTCACAGGTCAGTATGGCCTTTTGTACATCCGCTTTGGGACAATGCCGCAGGGAACATGCTTGGGGAGTATTGTTGATCCACTCAGCTATCTTGAATTGAACTGCAATTGACCTGTACACCATACATGGCTGGGACGAACTGCATGGCCGTGATATTCAGGATCGGCCGTATTTGCAGCCGCTGGCCTCAGCCGAAGGTCATCTCACTACGAATATTACTTATGAGTCAGAGGATGGTGGGTCTCGGAGTTGACTAATGAGAATTGATTAGTTGCTAGCTACCGATACGATAAAAGAATTTATCTTCTCCGCATAGCTTTTTTCTTTCTCTTCCTTCGTCAACTGTTTCCTCCCGGGTAGTTCTCTACGACTTCTTGTATAGTCGAGATTACACCATGCAGTTCGCCACCTCTCGAGGGTCTATATGGGGCCACAAATGGCGGTCTTCGTCCTTCTTCATTGTCAGCGCCATGGCAATGGCGCTGTTCACTGGTATTCATCACTTTTGTCCCCGCGCTTTGATGTAATCCAGATGTTTCTAACTAACCAATTCCCTCAGATGTCTTCCTGTCTACCTTCATTGTGCCGATCCTCCCCTACATCCTGGAAAGCCGTCTCGGTCTCGATGTGTCCCTGACCCAGCGCATGAGTTTTGCATTGCTGGCGTTAAGTGCGGTCACATCGCTCGTCTGCAGCCCATTTATTGGCCACTATGCAGATCAGATGTCTTCGAAGAAGATCTTGCTGCTCGGCTCATTGGCTACGGCATTATTTTCTACAATTATTCTGGCTATGGCGACTTCAAGTATGTGCGATTCCTCTGATTCGAATATAGAGCATCGGTTCCGTGTGGTTGCGGAGTAATGTCTAACGGTTGCAATAATAGCTTTCACCTTGTTCTTCGGTCGTTTCATTCAAGCAATTGCGAGCGCATTCATCTGGACAGTGGGATACGCGACGATCGCGGACAATGTTAAGCAGGAACATCTGGGCAAGACGTACGGGGTGATCTCCCTTGTCGTGGCTGTGGGTACGTCCGGAGGACCCATGGCTGCTGGCATACTGTTCGAGATGGGTGGATACTGGTTGGCATGGTCGAGTGCCTTTGCCATAATCGTGGTAGATATTGTGCTCCGCGTGTTGATGATCGAGCGACCGAGGACCCAACCAGGTGAGTGGTTACATACGATTTGATTGAGTGTATGTCTGGTTTCTGACCTGGTTAACCAACAGGCACGCCGCGTGGCGACGATCAGGACCCCGAGAACGATCCCCTCCTAGCAAACAACATTAGCATTGTTGAGGAAAAGAAGGGGTGGCACTTCTATACATATCTCTTCCGACACCGTCAATTTGTCTGCGGTGCTATGAGCTATTTTGTCTTCGCTGTCTTAATTTCCAGCTTTGATACCACCATCCCTCTTCATGTTCGGGACGCATTCGACTGGGGTAGTATGATGTCTGGGTTACTTTTCGCCGCTTTGCAAGGCCCCGGAATCATTATGAGCCCGCTCTGTGGTTGGTTGAAAGATCGCTATGGTACACGGTATCCAACCGCAGCAGGTTTCGCCATCCTGACGCCCATAATGTGGGTGCTGGGTATGCCCGGCGACGATCGGTTCCCCGGCGTGAACGGTGGCAACACGGGACAAATCGTCTATGCCGTCTGCGTAACTGCAGTGGGGACTTTCTCGTGTTTACTCAATGGCGCGGGAAGTATTGAAGCTACAGGTGTGCCGCGTCAAATTTCATTGGGCCTGTTTCGTATTCGCTAACTCTGTCCTCCCTTGCATTAGTGACCGTCGACGAAATTGAAGCCAGACATCCCGGCATTTTTGGCCCTAATGGCGGCTACTCGCGAGCGCTGTCTCTTTCGAGCATGAGCTGGACTTCGGGGGCGTTCATTGGTCCTATTTTGTCTGGATATCTGACAGAGCAGGTCGGATACTATGAAATGAATTGCGTTATTGGTTCGTTGTTTTTGTCCCCCTTCTCACTCTGCTAGGTTGAGACTGACATCGGCACAGCCGTTCTATGCGCCCTGTCGACTGTGAATGCTCTCTGGAACCTCAAGTCCAAGACCCCGGCGGATGGCCAAGGTCAGCCTGATGATCGTAAATAATTAATGATTTCTATGAAATCCGGTAATAGAAGCAACATAGCACCTGAACCGAATACCACCGGTGCGTTAATAGAGGGCTATAATGATGTGATAGAAATGATGAGAGGACGATTTCTTGAAAAAAGTTATTTCTTAGCGACCGTCTGTTTCCAATGTCTTAGTTTCTCATGGATCTAAAGTTATGATTACGACGGTGATGATCTATACTCAAACGGTTCTCTAAAATATTGTCTCTTCATTTTCTTGTCTGTTTGTTCTGGGCTTTTTGGCGGTTTCAGTCTCTTCCTAATATAGATGTTCTCCAGCTCCGCTGGTATAGATAAGCTGGTTTCTAAAAACACAATATCGCGAGAGGAAAAGCTATCCTTGTCGCTCAAGCGATATGTCCTCATCTTAACGGTTCTCTTTATCTCGATGTGCACTTCACCTCGTGACTGACTATATTGAGGATATTGATAACAATAGGTACCTTCTAGTCTCGGCGTTGAGTCGGTTTCTTAGGGTTGACCAGGTAGGCCTGACTGGGTGGCAGTTGTCTTAATCCTCGCTTTAGGTACAGACTAGACGTCACTGGGCATGCCCTTATTGACACCCAGCTTAGTCTAGGTACGTCCATGCGCGGACCTTGGCTTGAGTAAGTTCCTAAAGTGACAATCTCGAGCTGGACGCGAAAGGAAAGAAGAATGTAGAATCAAAATTTAAGCCCGGTCTTGGCCTCATGTACCTTTTTCTTTTCACTTTAACAACCTTCTTCCTTATACTTCTCGTCAGTTGTGTTGCCATATTAGCTCTTCTGGGACTGAATTCCCGACGATTCAAGTCCCGCATACCACTGGCGACGCATTGTAGTGCCGCCATCAGCGCCGCCTGCCATCCCCCATCGGATGATCGCGATGCCGCTTTGAAGCCGGTGATGTGGGGAGAACTACCGCGGGATATGTCCGATGGGTCGGGGGGGTCGCTTAACGGTATATTATGGACCTAGTCCGGATTCTTTAGAGCCCATATATGCTCACCGTACTTTCACGTCGAAGGAGGTCAATACCCCGAGCCCGGTTCGTCTGTATCGTTGGGTTCCCCGGCGAGGTTATGTATGGGATTCCTTGAACGGATCATGATTTAATGTGTATGTATGTAATATTAGGCTTTAGACTATGATCCTGAAGAAGTTTATGTCAAGTAACTTTCACTTTAATGGAAATAGATTTAGTTCGCTACGCCAACTCACCGAGGTTATATATTCACCACGGTTTCAACCATAGACCTTTGGGTTAAAAGATAAGTTGGAAATGTAACAGGGTGAATAGTAGTTGACAACTTGATCAACGTACACTAAAATGTAGGTGACTTGTTTCGAACATATTTGTTCAAGAGTGGTCGCTTAGACATACTACAGACTCTTCTTCCATGGGAATCACCATTGCAGAAATATATTTTCAAACCCACAGAAAATTAGCCCGCATACCAACAACGGAATTACTGTATCCCAAAACAACCACTATATTTTCATAAACTACGCCAGTCTTAGATGGGTATATTTACCAGAAAATAAACTCCTCAGCTTCATATGGATGACTCAGAAAGTCCAGTATGAGGGTGAGGAAAAGCTTCACAAAACTTGGGTGGCTTGAACATGTACCATGGTTTGAATGACTCTACCATCCAATGGGGCTGTAGCTCAGTGGTAGAGTGGAAGATTGCAATGACCTGATTGGTTAACCAAATATTGCAACCTATCTTTAGGTCGCCGGTTCGAACCCGGCCAGTCCCTTATCTTTTTGTTTTTCTTCGACTATCCAGTTTCTCTTGGCTGCATCGCTGGGAAGAATAACACTAACGCTTTTTAGCTAGCTAGCCAGATTGCAGTAGATAGGTAGAGAGTGTAGTGACGGGGTACTTGTGGTCTATCTCAGTTATCACGCTGATGCCGATGCACCTGCAAATATTCCAGCTAGAAGTTCGCACTTGACCTTCTTTTTCCTAAATAATGCGGTTAACTGACTAGCGTCTACATGTCATTCTTCGGAACTATTGATCGGTGTCTATACCTTCTAAACGACCTAGCTAGTCACATGGATTGTTGCCTTATACCACGTAAGCAGCGTAGCTTCGCCCCCAAATATCAGCCAAACCCCCAGCCTCATTCTTCCAGTCACTGTCAGGCTGAAAAACAAATGCCACAATGCGCTCCGACTACAGAGCGAAGGACCTCGATGTCATTCTGGAACTGGCTACTACAGTACAGAAGCAGTATACAGATGTGCCAGACCAATACAAAGCTACTTTGCACGAGTGGGTTGAGTCCAATGACTGCGAGTCAATACAAGGCAAAACTGACAGGTTTATAGTGCTAAGCGACTGTCTGATCAGCTGCGCGAGACTGAAGATAAGGATTCCGGTGATTCTGTTGAGGATCAGCAGGAGCAGACTCTAGATGATATTCCCAAACGCTGTCGGGATCTGTTACACGAGCTGGATGCATATTTGGGGCAGTTGGATACAACGACAACTCCGTCACAACAAGATGAAGGAGGGCCCGTTGACTTTAAGACCACGACAGGGGAGACTGTCCTTCTACTTGCAGCCAAGCAAGGGTTTAGGGAAATTGTCCGGTTTCTCCTGGAGCAAGGAGTCTCTGTTGACCCCAAAGACAGAGCGGGGCGGACTCCCCTCCATCATGCAGTGGCAATCGACCATAAAGAAGTAGTCAAGATCATTCTCGAAGCCGGCGGTGATATAGAGACGACGGATCTGGCGGATTATATCCCATGGATGTTCGCAGAGTCCCGCGAAAATGACAAGGAGCACAGGCCGTGCCATACACCTTTGATTACTGCAATAGAAGCCAAGAATGAGGAGATGGTCAAGCTTCTTCTGGAAGCGGGTGCTGACCCGGATCATTACACTGATTATTATACCCCTTTGACGTCTGCAGCACGAAACCACAACATGGGCATATTCACGCTGTTGATTGACAAAGTCTCCGATTTAGACCATCAGGATGAAAGGGGCGAAACTCCGCTGATGTATGCTGCAAAATGGCACAATGGGGTGGCGGAGCTCCTTCTGGAGCGAGGGGCAAGATTGGACATTGAGAATAAATACGGTGAAACTGCGATGTCCATCGCTTCGCAGCGTGCAAACAAGCACCTGCTTACATTGCTTCTAGAGAGGATTCCTGGTCAGGAGTATGTCAATGCGAAGGGTCAAGGCCTACTCCATTTTGCTGCAGAGAGCGACCTAGGAAATGGGGATGAAGCCATGGTTCGCTTTCTCCTGGCGAGGGAGGGGTTGACTCGAGACCAAAAAGTCGCGGATGCTCAAAGTGGACTTCACGGCGCCGCATGGAGGGGGTATACTACCATATTGAAAATACTGCTTGGAATAGACGGCGTGGATGTCGACGGCAAGGACGCGGATGGCTACACGGCGCTTTGGCTGGCTGTGCGGTGGGGCAGGGAGGATGCCGTCGAGCTCCTTCTCGATAAATATCGGGCAAACCCTGAGATTCATAACGGCGACATGGAATGGACAGCAATACATGCAGCTATCATTCATAACGAGCCGGAAACTGCGCGGATGCTTCTGGCGAGAGGCGTTAATCCAAACAGTAGGGACCGCCACGGTCGAACTCCCTTATCCGGGGCGGTTGTTATCGAATGGGATACCTGCCATGATGGTATTGGTTCAACAATGGTGCCGTTGCTTCTTGAAACAGATGGCGTAGATGTCAACAGCCAAGATAACTTGGGTCGCACCCCCCTATTCTGGGCTCTATTATCCGCCATCTATTTGGTGCACTCCGAAGAGAAAGTAAATATGTACGAGGCTGGCGTTCAGCTCCTTCTTGAGAAGGGTGCGAGAGTTGACTGCCGCGATGAATCTGGGAGGACACCCATATTCTACGCGGCAATGGTGAAACGTGCCGCACTGGTCCAAATGTTCCTGGCGAAGGGCGCAGAGCCGGACTGCATGGATGCTGACGGTAGGACACCGCTTTCCTATGCAGTGGAGCCTTTCAATGTTGGTTGGTTGGTGGAGTACAAAGGTGAATCTGAGGATGAATGGGATCCTGCATGGTCTGGTGACCAGTTGAGCAAGGTGGTTAAAGCTCTTCTTGCCCAAGGTGCTGACCCGAATCGTCGCGATGCAAAGGGTCTAACACCACTCTCACGCGCCGAAAAGAGGCTTGAGAAAGGGAATGAAGTGTTGATTCTGCTCAGGAACGCCTCCACTCGAGGGTTAGGCTTGTCGTTCAAAAGCCGCTTCTAGATAACACTTGAGTTCTACCTACTATACCCTACTCCAATGATAATATTAGCTTTACTCGAAAGTGGAGCCGATGACAGGGCATGTGGGTGCAATATTTATAGAAACGATGTCAAAGATCTATCTAAGAAATTGAGAAATACATTTGGTAGCCTACAGTTCGCATTCAACAAAAATATCCTGTGAGGCTGTGCCAAGTTTCGTCATTCTAATGACGATCTTCAACTCTCATTTACGTGTTATAAGCTGCTCACAGTAATCGGAAGGAGGAATCCAGTTTCCTGTAGTGAATATAAGTTGTCGATGATTTCGGGGAGAGGATGAAGTACCCCAGCCATCCCTTTTATGCCAGGAATGCGGAAGGGGCCGTTCTCCCTACGCTCCGCAAACTTTTATGAATTGGAATTGTACAGTACAAAGGACAGACCCCGAAAGTCAATTCTTACAAAGGGGTCAAAACATTTAGTAATCGACTTCATGAAATAGTTTGTAGAGCCCGAGTTATTGGCTTTGTTGTTGTTGTTGTTGTTGTTGTTGTTGAAGATGCATTCCGAAGGAAGGGGGAGGCGTCCTGTGGCTTCCGTTGTTTTGAATTCTCAAGAGCAAATGAAAACAGAGGAAATAATTGCCAAGAGAACTGGAAGAGTGAGATTTCAGCTGCGGCGATTGGATCTGCCTGTGAAGACGGTGTCTATCATGCATGCCACGAGACATCATCACAACAAGAGAAACAATATCCTACACAAACATTGACCGAAGACAGCCAGCATTGACTCAGGAGACATGCCGTGCCATATACAATAGTGCACGATTGACGCAGCAAGGGATGTGCATATTTTTGAACTCGGATTGGTCTATCCGCATGCAGGAGGAGCTACAATTGAACTTACATTCCAGGCACAGCGCGCCGAACTATAAAGACGGCGCGCTTCACGAGCCATTCGAGATTTTTTTGTTTGAGCATCAACACAACACGACACGACACGACACGATACGGGCTTCGCCACATATCGCCAATATGGTTATGAAGTCACTCAAGTTTTGGGCATCCAGCCTTCTCTACGCGACACTCCTCAGGGAATGTCACGCTCAACAATCTGATGCCAACATTGGCTCGGAGCTTGGTGGGAAGCTATCAAGTGATGCTAGCATTTACTTTCCTGGAAATGATCTGTTCAATAATGCGACTGCGCGGTGGTCGCAGTATGGCAAGCCGAATATCAGTGTTGTTGTGGAGGTTGCGAACAAGTGGGATGTTGCTGAGACGGTGAGTATCTTTCAGATGTCGTGGGCATCGTTGTATGCTGACTGGAACTAGGTGAAATATGCCACCAAGCACGATGTACCTTTCATTGCCATCAACGGTGGCCATGGAAACATTGAAAGTCTGGAAAATGTCCACCAGGGAATTGAGATTTGGATGCACAAGCTCAACACCGTTGAGATCTCGGACGACACAGCTACCTTCGGTGGTGGTATCCTCTCGCATCAGGTTATCGAGTCCTTATGGGCTGCTGGTAAACAGACAGGTGAGTTCTAATATGAACAATTGCGTTGGTGCGGCCACACGCTAATCATATTAAAAGTGACCGGTGTGTGTGACTGCACTGGATTCCTCGGACCGGCTCTCGGTGGTGGCCATGGATACCTGCAAGGACGCCACGGCCTCATCGCAGACAACTTTGTTTCCTTGGAAGTCGTGACTGCTGATGGTAAGATTCGGACCGTGACGCGAGACGGACCCGAGTCCGACCTGTTCTGGGCGATGCAGGGCGCTGGCCACAACTTTGGCATTGTGACCTCTGTCACCCAGAAGATCTATGATGTCCCGAACAATGGCGTATGGTCCTTTGTCAAGCATACCTACACCCAGGACAAGCTGGAGCTTCTCTTCCAATACCTTAACATCCTAGGATGGAATGGACAGCGCGTTGACGTGATGTACTGGGCTACCATTTCCCGCGACGCGGAAATTGATCCTGTCAACGTAAGCCACCATACCCCCTGTCGCAGATGCTCGTGAGACTAATCAATAATTGCTAGCCCATAATCGACATCTTCGTCCTGCAGGAGGGCGTCGAAACCATGGATGCAACTGTATCGACGTCTTTGCTCAACTTTGCCCCTGTGAAGACTGTAACACACTCTGGCCCGTACGTGGACATTACCAAGTGGACAGAGTTCAACATCGGATCGCGGGCTTGCGACAAGGGTGACGAAGGTCCCCAAATTGTTCGTTTCCCCATCAACCTGAAGACCTACAACTTGGAGGCGCTGCGCCGCGCATTCAATGCCTTCGCTGAGGAAACCGTTGCCCACCCCGACTTCGAACATTCGACCATCATGCTCGAGGGGTACTCCAACCAAGGTGTCCAGGCAGTCGATCCCGTCTCCACCGCTTATGCTCACCGCGATGACACCATCCTCGTTTCTTCTGTTATTATCTTCGAGCAGGAGACGGACCGGCCAGCAGCCGAAGCCTTCGGTGACCGCGTGCGCGATATCCTCCACGAGGGAAGCGGCGAGCCTGAGAAGCATGTATATGTGAACTACGCATCTGGCGACGAGCCGCTGGAGTCTATGTATGGATATGAGCCTTGGAGACAGAGCAAGCTGTCTGCCTTGAAGAGGAAGTACGATCCTGAGAACCGGTTCGGATTTTACGCGCCTATCCCCGCGGCGGACTGGTAAATTTTTGTATATTGTTCATATTTGCATCTTGCACATTATTCGGGGGTTGGTTTCATAGGATGTTCATTATACCTTATCGAATTAATGTATAGTTTAATTGTTAATTTGGACGTGAATACCAAAGAATCATTCCATATTCAAAAGGAAAGCGGGGCAAGTATCATCACATGGCCTGCCAGGCTGACATCAACCATTTCTGTACATCAACAAGAGCTTCTTACGACTTCACTATGAACGCAAATACCAAGTGGTTGAAAGATGCCCCGACCGATCTACCTCGCCCTCTTCTCCAACAGGCCCCGCCCCGCCCACTGGTCCATCTTCATTTCAACCCTCAACAGCACTGGCCAACAGGGCAAAATAATCCATGTAACCGGCACAACAGCAACGGGGGTTTTCCTTGGAGTTCAAACGCAACTATGACTTCGTCACCGACTATCGAAAGTACCAGATAATGCCACTTGTGGATATCGAAGAGCGTTCTGTCGCTAATACCGTGGGCGATAGCAAGATGTCGTGCGATACTACGGCTAGAGATCGCTTGGAGTCTGTCGCCATTGTTGTGAAGCCGCCTGGTCCTAGTCGGGAGCCTTTTGGGAAGGATGTATGTCTTTCCTGTCAGTCTTGAAGTGATTGCTGCGAAACGGGTACTAGGCGCGTAATTGTTAACGTTGGATGATGGAGTATGTTCAGAGGCTGGTTGATGAAGGGTTTCTAGCTGAGTGTGCTGTTGAGGTGTTAGCGGATGCTCCTCGGCGATTTTAAGATTAAAATATCTTGGTATCGGTTCATGAGGAGCTCTTGACCGGAGCTGCATGACGAATAAGGGACTGAAAGTTATAATCATCTACAGAGAGTGTAAAACAACCGATATGCACGGGGAATTTGAAGAGCTTTGTATGCATAAGCACACCTCGCCAACTCTATCTGAGTCAAAAGATAGAATGAATCTTCTCACTGCTCAACACAGTCTGCACCGACTCCCTCCCTTCAATCCTCCGCGCCAGCTCAGTAAACTTGGCATACACCTGCATTTCAAGCTCCGCCCTGACTCCAATCCGATACGCAAAATACAAGAACACATCAGCAGCAGTAAATCCCTCCCCAACCGCATATCCCCCAACCAACTTGTCCTCGATCAACACGAAACAATTCCGCATGATCTCCAAGCCTCTCCTCTTAATCATCTCCAAGTCCTTCTCCTCAGTCGAAAGGGTCCACCGCCCCGGCCTAAAGAAATGGCTAATACCCCCGGCATGTACGGTCCCCGCTACATAATTCATCCATTCGTGAACCCGGACCGTCTCAATCGGAGTTCGACCCAGGAGGCGTGCTTCTGGTGCTAGGCTGGAGATCATCGTCGAGACGGCCGGGACTTCAGTGATGACCTCGTTGTCGACGACGATGACGGGGACGCGGCCTTTGGGGTTGATTTTGCGGAAGCTTTCCGGGAAGCTTTCGTCGGATCCTTCCATTTCAATTCGGATGGGTTCGAAAGTAGTCCTTGTTTCGTGGAGGAGGATATGGGGGATTATGGAGCAGGCATCTGGGGCGTAGAAGAATTTGATATTGGGCATTTTGAGCTGGTGGGTTGAGTGGTTTACTTGAGTTTGATATGATAGTTGCGTTGGGTTGGGGTGTGAAACTGATAAGTGCAGAGCGGGGTTCTTATATACTTGGTGTTTTAGACTTTTCTGGGCATACCTGACAGAGCCATTGGAAGTGACTCATCGTGCAAAACGATTTCTGCTATCACTAATTTTCACCATTAGAGAGGAGAGGCACAGTCATTAAAGTGCGCTATGCATGGCAATGCTAGTCTTGTATAATGTTGAATGCCCATGATAATGTGCGAAAATTATAACTCTTTGACCATGCCACCATTAAAAACATTGTCTGGATCAAGTCTGTCTTTCAAGCGTCGAAACCTATCTGTGGCTTGCACACCAAAGAACTGCTCCACGTCGATCTGTTCCGGCGGGAAGAAGCTCGGAAATCCCCCATCCAACGCAAGCTCACGTTCTTCAATCTCTCTTCTCAGCTGTTTTGCCCAATTAGAGGCCTCTGTAATAGTATCAGAGCCAACCTCTGCATCTGAATGCGTTCCTCCATGGAACCCGAGGATGACATGCGGGAATCTATTTGGAAAACAGGCACTGAGACCATTAGGTGTCTTCTTCCGGACGCCCTTGCCATGATTGTTATGGATGACGACTGCTGATAGCGGCTGTATTGGGAGATGGCGGGAAAGGATTGCTCCGACCTCAGGATTTAGCCCTCGAATGCTCCTACTGCAGAGGAATGTAGCAGACGATGAATCCCCGATACCATAAGCTGCCGCCGTGGCTAGTAGAAGAAGGTTAGCCGTAAACACCCATATCACAAGCTGGTCGGGAGATCAAACTGACTCTCTTCAACAGTATTCGCCAGAACTGTACCTAAGTCCATCATTCTCCGAAGAAAGATCCTCGCCGGCTCCAAGTCCCCATCTACAGCAGTCCAACACCAGAAGAATGTAAAACAAGGCTCAGAAACAACCCCCTGCAACATATCCGGATGCGCAACAATACCATCGCCACTAAACTCATCAGGAAGCCCGTCCGCAACAAGTCTCCCAAAACCTTCAAATACCGTAGCCATTTCAGAAAGCGGAAACGCTAAATACCCCGCATACAGCTTCGGTGCTGGATACACCTTCACCCTAAGCTCAACTATGACACCAAAATTGCCAGCCCCTGCTCCCCGCAGAGCCCAGAGTAGCTCTTGGTCATCGTCGGTGTCGATGATAGCCCCGCTCGCTACGACTACTCTTGCGCCGAGGATCTGATCCACACCGAATCCATATGTCCCGACATAGAATCCATATCCGCCGCCACAGGCCCAGGAAACGTAGCCGACGGTCTTCGATTGGCCGGTTGGTGTGAATAGTTGGTGAGCGGCTAAAAACTGTTGTAGTGTTCCTGCAATGACTCCGCCGCCTACACGTGCACTGGTCCTATCCGGGGAGATGATGATGGAATCCATAGCTCGCATGTCGATGACGATCCCGCCGGCGACTAGGGAGCGACCGAAGAAATCGTGGCCCCCGGAGCGGATGGCGAGGGGGATACGTCGGTTCGAGCATGCTTCGACTACTTGTGAGACTTCTTCCTCTGTCTTGGGGCGGACAATAGCTAGGGGTTGGTCCGTGAGGGCACGGTTATAGGTCATGCGATAATGCTCGAATTGCGGATTTGATACTGTATACACCGGAAGAGATGGGATGAGCCTCGATAGTTCCTGAATAATTGGTGCTTGGTGTTGGTCCATCTTGAAATCAAATGAGTGAAACTGACTTGTATATTAAGTCCTGGTTTGCCACCTATACTTGTTATGTACAGACGGCAAAGGCAGAGATATACCCTTTCCTAACCTGTATCTGCAAAACACTGCATAGGGTTCTGATCTCTTCTATTTAGCACACCGGCTATTGCATTCTTTCGTATCCCACAGTGACGTGGCTTACCAGGGGATTATATTGTCTCAAGCCAGTGAAAATCGAGTTCAACTGTGGAAGTACTCCATACAACTATAGAGAGTTCAACCATCATACCCTGGGTCAAGCAGTTCTTGGCATTTCTTATGGTCGATCCAATGTCCACCAGGGCCCACTTGACCTTCCATATTTGGACAGAATGCGAGAAAGTGGGTCTTTGATACTGGAATGAAATGTGAGCAATCGGGAATTTCAACCGTTTTATGGTCTATGCCGCACCATGGGTGAATTTGATCCCTATAATCTCATGTTGTGCTTTAGGAATTGTTTGGACTGACCAAACGCTCACACGGAGAAAAAGGTACGAGAAGCGTAAAGAATACTCACAAATGGTTGAATGTCCGATATGCCAAAAGACCGTGCTTTTGTCAGAAATCAATCGCCACCTCGATTCGGGATGCGAGGCGTTCTGTGACACTGCGTCATCCCCTGGTTTGTTATCTTGTGGGCTAAATCCGGGATGCGGTCGTCCCCTTGAGGTCGCATTCATCAGTGCTGTGGATGATAAAGAACGTCCCGACCGAATTCATCATACTACACCGATTGCAAGACCACTGGTCAAAGAGAGCACGAAGAGAGTGTTCGACCAGCAACAAAGCTGCGAAGAAGGGAAACGAGATACCAAGACGGAACATACAAGAAAACGACTCAAGCCAGACAATGCACCATTGGCAGAGCGTGTTCGCCCTGAATCTTTTGACGATATTGTCGGCCAGAGTCACCTTGTAGGGCCTAATGGAACTATCCGCAAACTTGTAAATGAGGACAAAATTGCCAACATGATACTCTGGGGGAGCTCGGGAACTGGAAAAACCACAATCGCCCGCATCATTGGAGCTGTCTCGAGAAGAAGATTCTATGAGATTGGTAGCACCATCACAACAGTCACAGAGTACAAAAGCATCATTGAAAAAGCTTCCGAGGATGTGGAAAAAGAACGAAAACCGTCTATTGTGTTTTGCGACGAGGTGCACCGTATAACCAGGTCACAGCAAGACATGCTCCTCGATGCTATCCGAACCGGTCGCATTATTCTGATTGGAGCTACAACAGAGAATCCATCTTTGACAATCCGTCATGACCTCGTTTACAAATGTGCAGTGTACACCCTCACCAAGCTGAAAGACGCAGACGTACGGAACATGCTTCATGGAGTGGTTGAAGAACAGGGCTTACACTCCCATCTCCTCGACGATGAACTTCTTGAATACCTGTCAATCTTCGCCGATGGTGATTGTAGATTGTCGCTGAATCTCCTGGAGATAGCGTGCGACCTGTCTAAGCGAGATGGGATGACCGGGGAAAGATTGAGAAATTCTCTCACAATGCATCTGAACTACGACCGGTCGGGAGACCAGCATTACGACACTATCTCGGCCTTCCACAAGTCAATCCGAGGCAGTGACGCTGATGCTGCTCTGTACTACCTGGCGAGAATGCTGAAGTCTGGGGAAAATCCACTGTTCATCGCGCGTCGTCTTGTTGTAGCAACATCGGAAGACATCGGACTTGCTAACAACGTCTTGCAAACCTATGCAACTTCGGTATACTCTGTGCTTGAGAAGCTGGACATACAAGATGCACAAGCCTCGCTGGCACAGTTGGTAATAATGATGTGCTTATCGAAGAAGAGCACTCGTTCATACAGAGGCTTGAATAACGCTTTTGCTTGTCTAAAAGAACTCGGAGCTGCTAATGCGCCTATTCCATATCAACTTCTCCCTATTAGTCCAGAAACCAGGACGATGGTTGAAGAATTTACTACGCCTCACGCATTTTCTAAAGGGAAGGAAACTAAGCTTCTACCTGAATGCCTTGAAGGGCGGAAGTTCTTGGAAGATACTGATTTCTTGTTCAAGAGAGACCCTGATCTTACTTATCGATAATTTGCTGGCACACTATTCAACCTATCAAAAAAAAAAAAAAAAAAAAAAGGAATTCCCTGCTTCCCAAATGTTAACCGTACTGTATGGCTACATACAAGAGTGCTCGTATATTTATAGCTGATAGTCGCAGCCACTTAGATCCTTCTAAGTTCTGAATGGAAGAATAAAATTGTACCCTCCGTTAATCGGATAAGTACCACAGCACGAATTTGCATTCTTTGTGGTGTAGCGCTTATAGGACCAGTATCGCAATTTGGAATTTCCCAGTTACAAGCGTGTGTGATTCATGATCATACTAACTCGTCGAAGTATTTTAAGGACTGGTTGACCAACCGTGGAACTGAAAGGTGGGTTTATCTGGAACCAGTGGCGTTGATGTGCGAACCCACTAGGGCTTCCTATTTGGTACAGAATGCGAGGTCTCGGTGTTGCCTTGAGGAAGCTAGGAGAAGTTTAAATGATGCTAATTGTGACCTTCAAAGGAGTTCTTCGACGTTCCCTAGCTTTATCAATCCATCGAACATTGAGGGTATCACTCCATATTCAAGTGGTAAGAGCCACTAACTCATTGACCAAATCATCGTCTACATATTGATCCATCAGCCAGGCCTGTCCCGAAATTATCATGGAAGCAGTCGGTTTAAACTCAAGTGATATGTCACGCTTCTCCGACTTCACAATACTCACCACGACCTACAAAACCGTACACGGACACGAAATCACGACGGATATTCTTTACCCCAAGACCCTATACCCACGCTTTGAGAAGACACAGGACACCATCAATTGTCCTATTCTTCTGCGATACCATGGTGGTGGCCTCATCGCCGGCTACAGTCTTTTTGCACCCTTCTTCAACCCTTGGTACCTTGAACTCTCCAAGGAGTACTCCGCCATCATTGTATCTCCAAATTATCGACTACTCCCCGAAGCCACAATCTTTGAGATACTGGAAGACGTTGAAGATCATTGGAACTGGATGCACAAGTCTCTTCCTCGGTTCCTGAGCGAGCACACCCACGGAACCATACAACCCGACCGCAACCGCATCCTCACGGCAGGGGATAGCGCGGGAGGCTACCTGAGCATCCAAATGGGATTGAGCCATCCTGATCAGATCCGTGCCGTCAATGCAGTCTATCCTCTAGTCGATATCAAATCCCCTTACTTTACCGACCAGATGGAAAAGGTCGTGTTTTCGATGCCCGTATTACCGCAAGATACCCTCGCGCGTCATATTAGGAAAGTTCATGAAAGAGAGGAAGCCATTCATCAGAAGGTTGTCGTTTCAGCACCAACGGATGCGGAGAGAACTCAATTGATGTTTTCAGTCGTTCAACATGGACTCTTCGAGCAGTTCTTCCCGGGTGATGCTGTTGAGCTTTATCCGCTTGAGAGACTTAACGCCGGTGCTAGGTTCCCAAGGGGAGGAGCCTTGGTGCTGCATGGACGGGATGATTCGGTTGTTCCTGTTGAGGGGAGTTATAGGCTAAAGGATAAGATTGATGAGCTTGATAGTGACTTGCAGTTCCGTCTTGTTGTAAGAGATGGTGAGCATGGCTTTGATCATTCGGCTAAATTGCATGATGCGTGGCTGTGGGAGGCTGCTCAGGGTGTTATTCATTCCTGGCTTGAATAATGTCTTATAGATAGAAGTGCATGGTGACATTTGTCCATGTTAGTAAAGGGAGTTTAGAATATACATTTTCTCTTTGGCCATATCTCTCATGAAACACGATTGTGGGCCGCCAAGACGAGTAGTTTCGGATCCCGACCACATTTGCAGTAATGATTCATTCTCTTCGCCACTGACGCTGTCCTGCAAGCCACACTGCAAGCAGCTAGACTGGGGACGAGACCTAGCGACTGCAACAATGACGTTCTTCCGGGTACGTTTTGAACCGGTCAAATGCTTGTCCCCTACTAGGCAAGAACGAGTTCAAGACAACTCGCCAGAACAGCCGACCGCGCCGAGACGAAGGCCGAAAAGCAAGCTAGGATGCCGAGAGTGTAAAGCAAGGCGGGTCAAATGCGATGAGACTTTCCCGGTTTGCTTGTGCTGTGTCCGTCGCGGTTTAATTTGCTCTTCGACGCCCCGCCTGTCGCAATGGCAAATTGAGATGCGCTGGTACTCATCACAAGTGGACACCATCGTCAATCGACGGCTCCTCCAATACTGGCTTGAAAGAGTATGTCGAATATTAGTGATTGATCCTGAAGACAATCCGTTCTCATTTCCGGTCCTGGAACACATACAGGAAGCTCCGGCCCTGGTGCATATCATCCAGTCCGTAAGCGCCCGTCATGAGCAGTATTTCTCTGCAGAAGTGGCACGCATCGCTCTCGAGGAGAGGGGGAAAGCCCTGGCATCGTTCCGAAAAGAACTAGCGACTGGGCAGACGCGACCATTACTGTCGATGCTTACTGCGTTGCTACTGGCGTTGTCGCACGGAGCTGATCGTGATATGACTGATTTCGGGAAATGGCATCTGTTTGCCGCACGCACATTGATCAATAAAATGCTCGAGGATACATCGCATCCTTGGAACCTTAACCCATTATTTAGACTTTGTCTGGGCATATATCTGTACTGGGATATGGGATGTTCGTACCTCGTACATCCAGACGAACAGCAAGAGCTAGATGCACCAGGTCTATCCTTGGCCGTGCAACAAGTTGGCCATTGGCATCATCCGATGTACGGATCGTGTACAGACCTAATCTTCATCCTGGGAAACCTGGGCCGGTACTGTCGACAGCTCCTTTATTCAGGACATCGGTCTTTCACCAGAGAAGCACAACTAGAAAAACAGTTGTATCTGTGGAATGCGCCATTAACCGAGCCTACCCTGGTGCTTCTGTACGAGTCACTACGAAAGCACGGATTGATTATGCTTTATCGAACCTGCGGATGGAATGATACTTTTACGAACCCATGTCTTGAAGAGATTGGTCTGGAACCGTTAATCCATCGTTATGCTTTAGAAACTGTCGATCACCTCCTCCAAATTCCAGCGTCCTCGAACTATCTGAATTTCCAGTCTCTCCCAATTCTTACGGCTGGCTCGGAATTGGGGAAGGAGGATAAAAAGCTGAGGGACGATGTTCGGCACCGACTTCGCGCCTTGTATTCTGTGAATCGATTGCCTGTCAACCTTCATGCTCTTGAGCTTCTTGAGGAAATTTGGGTAGCCCGTGATATCGGCTACGATAGGTCGCCCTGGATCCATCATATGCTCCGAAGAGGGTGGTTGTTGGTCCTGGGCTGACAGCTTATGGAAGGGTGATTGGGGCGAAAATGAAAAGGAAAATGACTGACGATAACTAAAGCGCTTATATTAAAATTATACCGTTTGAATCAGTATCTTTTCTTAATTAGGGGTTTCAACGAGTGATGCGGTTGTGATACCAAGTTTGACATTTCTCTTAGAATGGTGTAGCAAGTATCGACACATCACTGTGTTGCAGGCATATGGACCAAGAATCCGGAATATAGTCAGTAGGCTGTAAGCCCTAACAAAGACTACATGAAGTGGCCCTTGTCGAGAGGGATAATGGTTTGTTCGCTTCAGCATGTCTTTCATGGCTTTGTGAAATTACCGACGAGATCAATTGTTGGACGGTATGATCCGTCGGAATTTGCATATATCGTCACTTCCTCCTATTATATCCACATGTTTACGAGGCCATGGTGCAATACTCCGGTCTAACGATGAGGAATGTAGAATTGCCTACCATGATAGACCATTGATAGTGGAATATTAGAGGATCAAATGAAAGCTTCTATCTGTGATGTACAGGTTCAGCCAGAATCCAACTTACAGTTATTCGGTCAACCTCGGTTTAGAAAGGCAACTTCCATAAGGGATAATGAACATAAGTTAGCATGTTGAAACGCTTGGCTATATATTCCTCTCATTACTCCTGCTTTCCATCATGTTGTCTACCATTCCGTGATAATCACCTTGCTTTAACCCTGGGCTAATCCTGGCTACTTCTCATTTCCTATTCTCCGACATACCTTACAAGGACGAAAACTGGTGCGATAGCCTTTCTTATGAATCATGCCCCCGAGATCCTTGAGACCTACAAACACTAGGGTAGCCTTCGAACAGGCCAGGCCAATCTTCGAAGCAGGTAAAAACGATGAAATAGAGCCCGAGGATTTCCACCTGACTCAGCTTCTGACGATACAGTTTAAGAGAGGGGTGCGTGAGATTTTGGAGGAAATCGGCAGACTAGGACTTCCTCCGCGACCTGCATGGGTGCATCTTATGGGACCCTGCATAGAGAGGCCGACTGTTCTGAAGAAAATCTTGCTCAATCATCGAACAGGTAAATCATCAGCTTTCTCATCACCGCCCGTTTCTGTCGTTTCCAGTTACTTTCTGCTTCAATTCGGAAGAAAATAACATTTCCAAAGACCTAGTCCATTTTAGATGCCTTACAGCGAGAGAGCGGAGGTACAGAAGGGTCATTCACATGTGGGAATTCCCATCTTACGTTAGAGAGAATGCCCGCCCGCTTCAAGAAGTGACATTGATGAGATCTGAAGATTATGTTAATGCGGCAACTTGTCGAGCGCGACTTGCACAGTCGGGTGGTGATGGTCTGATTTATCTAATGAAGCTTTTGACCAAAGTGGCCAGAGACCTCTTGGATCCCGATGAGCTAATGCCCCCATACAATATATACAGTGAGTTAACGAATGACATGGCTGCTTGGTATCAATATCTGACCTTATGTACAGTGCAACGTATATCAAGGGAATGCATATTCATTCTCGCCCAACCTGACCGAGTCATTCTGTCAGTGACGAGGGGGCTCCATACGGTAATAGAGAACATGATGGTGTGGGTATGTGGAACATTTCGAATACGCAATGAAAATGACATTTGCTACTCTCGTGTGTCTCTCGACCCCCAATCCGCAGTACTTCGTCTAACAGACTTGCAACCTTTACCCAACACGAACACCGACCTTACCAATCTGTTGACCCGGTGCTGGTTTCCAAGGGACATTATATTCACCAAGCGTGATTTTGGGGCCAGACACAGGGCCATCGCAATGAGTTACAGGGAATTGATGCGATATACCGGGAATCTAATCAGATATCGTATTCCACATGGAGGCAGAGTCAGAGGCGGAGTCATTCTTCTGGGACGATACATCGCGCTGATCCCGGCAGAAATTGATCATGAACGCAACACAGTCACTTGGAGCTGTGAACTTCGCCCTAGCCACATGTCAGAAGACGTATTCAAGGAAACGCTCATTGCCAACTTTACATCGGGTGAATGGTCATCGGAGAGGGCCACATGGGAGCGCAGATACCTCGCTGAAACGACTGACCAGGCATTAAGAGCAACAACCGCAGTTGTGTGCGTGGGGAGACGGAGGCCACGAGATCCCTTACTGCAACCTGCGCTCATCTATTAAGATATCTCCGATGATGGCAGTATCGCTTGTTTTAGAGCTTTTGTTATCTAGGATGTTACGCATAGGCACTTTCTTGGCCTTATCTTAAAAAACGTCGGCCTGTAAGACTTTTGCTGCTCAATGGAAGCAAATTGACGAGATCAATAGAAAGCTGGTTGGGACGCTTCAATGTCGCATCTAGACAAGTCGTAAGGATTGCCAAGATCTACAAAGAGCGTTGAGCAAACAAAGATTCAGCCCCTGATGGTTAAATGTCTTCGCTTTGTTGCTTAATATTGTGCCGCATGTGAATCTATAGTCCTTCGTCCAAAAGCCCGCATATCTCTTGCAAGATATAGCCTTTCACCTCTTAGTCTTGAGTGATAATAAGACTATTACTACTATATTCTCGGTAAAGAGGTTTGAGTTCAATACTTCAGATATAGATGAGCCCGTCTTTATACTCGAAGGAAAACAACGGACAGTCAGAGCAGATCGTCTGTGATGGATGACAAGGTACGGCAAATATGATCATCTGCCAAGCTGCTAACGAAACATTATTCTGTTACCCAAAGAGAACTGGCTACCCTAACTGGCTTCAGCATGGCGGCCCTATAAATCTGGCAGGTATAGAGAGTGAATCGGACAGATTGCTCCGAATGCACACCCATCTAACGGCGGCGATGGGATCCAGTGATTGTTACATGGACAAATGATGAAAGGATGATAAAGTGCGCAGGGAGGAACTGATAGCGCTTGCAACATACTTTACTTCCTGCGTTATGGGACGAGTTACTTTTCACACAAGAGCTAGGTAATCCATAGCTGACTATCTGACTCTCGTGGAGGAGGATCTCGAGGGAACGCCCTCGGATTTGGAGCTTTCCGTTTACCATATTGTTGGGGCCCAAGATCCATTCCAATGGTCCCACGCTGGCCCAAAATGTGAGTACGGAGGGCGAAAAGACTAGGAATGGACCTGCCAGGGACCCTGCAGCAAAGCGCCGCTGCTTGTATCAGCAGCCAATACTACTCTCATGCAACTTGTAGTAGTGTAGTTCGCATGGCAGAAAGATTATACGGATGCACTGGACCCCGCCACAAGTTTAACCGACCTCGCTACGTTGACTAGAGTAGCCCGATCTGCACCGCAAAGGCGGCAAAAGCCGCAAGGTTATGACTCCGAATCGGTACCGATATCTGGGTCCAAACCTTCCATTATCGTAATATGCTGCCAGACAACATAAAGAAAAGAGACAAGACCAGAAAGAAAGAGATCATGTTAACAAGACGACAGTCAGGATAACGTACAGGATTTACATAATCATGGTCGATTGGCCCCACGGGCATCTCACAGCAACCATAGTTCCTGCAAAACACATTCAATTCTTTTAAGTAGACTCGGTTGGAACTTACTCCTACTTAATTATATTAATACCACCAAACAGAATTACATGAACCGGTATAATATTTTGGGATAAGTATGCCTATTGCTGTAACTGGTAGCAGCGATCCTTGGCCTGTAATCTCATTTAGATAGAGAAGGGTCTAAAGTATTGCAGCCGAGGGCTCGCGTAAAAATCTCGGCCTATAATGGACGAAGCCGAGCCTCTGGGCATTCTGGGCATTTAAGGTTGCCAAGCCCAAGTAAATTGTTACGATTTTTCAGCGGGTAACAAGGGTACAGACTCCAGAGTACTAGTAGTATGGTGCCACTTTCCTCCATGATCCACTATCTACTCCGATAACTAACCCCAGGACTCATAGGACCCTTAACCCCAAGGGTTTACCTATACGTTGAACGTTTTTTACTAAGAGTGTAGTATCGATACTTTTGCGTATATACCATGGTGCACGTTAAGAGTGATGCAGTGGGGCTTGCGTTACATCAATTTCCTACAATAAGTACCGTAGTTGATAAAGTTTGCGGAACTACTCCGTAGGCCACAGAACTTACAGTAAAAGTGATAGGGACTTGATCCTGCAACCTTCGGTCCTCGGAAGTCCGTACCAAGATAGGCCTGATTGCCAAGGCCTGGTCTCTGAACTAATCTTATCTATCCATCTAATCTGATCCCGGTGGCTTGGCGCCAACATGGTATCGTCAGGACGGTATATAACATACATAAATGACATACGGTATGGTATAATATTGAAACTTTACCAATCTTGGCGAAGTTGACTGCGGCTTGGATCCTTGCTATCATTTGTAATTACTATGGCTCTCTTAATCATCACAGCCACACTCTTTTATATCCTGTTTCACATACTCCATACAGTGTCGGGCACGGGCTTCAAATGCTGCCTAGGCTTTTCTCTAGTCTAAGGGATAGCCTGATTCTCATGTTGTCGGCAATCCTTGTCTAAGGCTGAACAACACAATATGAATCGAGTCTATAGTAGTGAGCCTTGTAGAACCTGGAATGGCCATCCTCCCAAGTAGCTCTACCCGGCTGCTACTAAGAGCTTGAATGGGTCCGAGGCCCTTGTCCTACCAAGCGTGTCCTCCCCAATGGGCCACTGGTTTCGAGGGTATTGACTGTCCTGGGAAGGCGTAGGTTGATCATCATTATCAATCACACAAGCTAAAACAGTCAACGTTTCCACTGTATTTTCACCGAAAAACCAAGCGCCGTCTCTTCCAGACCCTTGGCGCCATGCTATACGGTTCCGTAGCGAGATGTTTGACCCATTCGTAGGGGATGGAAGACGGCCGCCATCGGCATAGTTGAATCTTATCAGGCTCTCGCTCTGTGGGTTAATCTACGGCTGCAAGTAATGCAGGTAAGATCATCGATGAGGGCCAATGAGCGCCGTAATATATGAGGGCACAAGGACATAGACATACATCCTTTATCCAGAATGGCTTGGCCCCAAGAAAGACTTACTATGAACTAGGAGTAGATCAACAGTAGAATCGAGTTTACAGTCGTTTCTTTACAGTAGAACGAGAAGCCGTCTCAGTAAAACTGGGGCTCAGCAATCCTGCCAACCTACTCTCATAGCCAGATCGCAAATATATAAGGGGAGAGTGAGCATGGCGGAAAAGCTTGAGTTGTATAATCATACCTGCACGAAGAAGATCAAGACCTCTGCACATTGCTAGCTCATACTCTACTTCCTCATTCGGCCACCATGACCCAAGCAATTTTGCGCACTGAGCGCCTCGAATTGGTGCCCCTCGGCCCCGAGCACAGCGACTTCACCAAGATGCTGGACAAGGATCCGCAAGTCATGAAATACATCGGCTTTGGCAAGCCACTTGACGATGAACAAGCGAAAGAAGTACACAAATGGCTCCTCCACGCAGCAACACTCGTACCCGGCTTCGGGTGTTGGGTCGGCTTCGCCGGCGGCGAGTTTGTTGGCTGGTGGGTACTGGCTCCTTGCCCAAGCGAAGGCACACCAGAGCAATTCAGAAGTGACCGATCAGAGTTTGGGTACCGTCTTTTACCGAAGTTTTGGCGGCAAGGTTACGCGAAGGAAGGATCACGCGAGTTGCTGAGGCACGCTTTCCAGGACTTAGGTCTATCTGAGGTGTTTGGCGAGACGATGGCTGTGAACGTGGCTTCTCGGGCGGTAATGGCAGCTTGTGGATTGAAACATGCCTATACCTTTCACAACAAGTACGATACCCCACCTCCTGGCATCGAGGAAGGCGAAGTGCGGTATCAGATTACCAAGGATGAATGGGTCTCGTTGGTTCCTGTACAGTAGTTGTTCCCAGTTCTTGTGTCAAGTCAATTGCTCCTGGGATATATGGGTTACAAAGTCCCTCTAACTATCAATGAAATAATTTTACCACGTCAAGTAATGTCAAATGAGGCAATTTAGACGTGGTGGTCGAGCAGGTTTCTCATCGCCCCTTGCTGGGACCAAGTGCCTCTCCCCAATCCTCCCTTGCTTCTGCTCGGCTAGTAAAATTCCGTCCATAGAGCCAAGGCCGAATGGTGCAACCCGCCAAGGCCCTACATGGTGATTAGGTCAAGTAGTGCTCTGTCATGGGCTCTGAGTCAGCTCTAGCTGGATGTCCTGAATTCGAAGAACTATCGTACCCGAGCCACAGAGCAATAGTATCAGAAAGTTTCGATAGCCCTAACTGCCATCAGTTGCAAATAAGTATCGCGCGGCTTTAGGTGAGACTCGTACAACAACCCGGGCAATATCAGGGAAGCCTGGTAATAGTGCGCTTTTAGCTTGGGGCTAGGCGTATTCTTGGGACTTGGCTTCTCGTATTGAGTTGTAATAATAATTGGATGCCAACCTATCACAGAATCATATTGGAATGTTTCATACCTGCTGCCTGCTTGTTCAACTTCTTTTTCAATTTTGTTTGGCGGTCACTCTGTTATTAAGTCCAGTTCTATTACCTTCAGATCCCTGTGTTAACACGCGACCCGACGACCCAGGAGGCTGCTGAAGCTCCTTTCTGCTGTATCATGTATATAGTCCTAGCCTTATCAAGAGAGTAAGCACCGAAGATAAGTTCCGATGCGCGGGCTCAGAAGCCAAGTCGAGATCCTTGTGAAAAATGTGCATGGATGCACGCCACATATGGAAGACTAGTCAACGTCGAATCAGTCGACTTCATGCCACCCCACGTCCGAGCTTTTGTTTGCTAATTGCCCAGAGAGTCGGATCTAATCAATCAATCAGATAAATTTATACCAAGAAATTTCCGAACGGTCTCCCCGGTTCGCCCCGTGTGAGCTGATTCTCGAATCAGTTCCCAAACAGCCGATCTCGGTGAACATGGACCACCCGGCTAATCTTACTTTTTATCAGATGAGATTAGAATTCTATTTTTTCCTACCACCTGATGCGTGAAGCTGCAAGGGCTACCGTTTGGCTGGGCCTGCACATCCGCTTTAAAGCTTCGGCTCTTCCCTCTTTTATGATTAGCTCTCCGTTGCGTGCTCCTTGCGTCTTACCGGGCTGATCCAACAACGATGGCAATCGGGGATAGATTTCAACATCTTGTTGGGCGCCAGACGCCTAATGACACCCATGAGGCTCCTACCGTGGAAGATATCGAAACTCCGGTAGCCATTAATGCAGCCCCATACGACAAGGAAGCTGGCACCGGCTCACCTGAAAATAAGACGGCAAGCAGTGATGATGATATATCATTACCGCACGAAGACGCACAGCGTGGTGTCAAGGACATCGAGGCTGTGACTCTGGCATGGTCAAAGGCAACTCTGGCTACCTTCCTGATACTGTATTTTCTACCCCCAATGACGCTTACTTGTGGCCGTATGTAACTAATACAATTTGTTCTTAATAGCATCTGGATTTACACCCTGGCTAATGGATTCAGGTCCTCAATCCTGGCTAGCTTGACACCATATGCTACCAGTGACTTCCAGTCTCATTCCCTGTTGACTGTAATCGAAATTGTAGCAAGTGCCATGACATCGGCAGTGTATATCCCTATGGCGAAGATGCTGGACGTCTGGGGCCGTGCTGAAGGCTTCCTCCTTATGCTGGGTTTTGCCACTTTGGGCCTAATTCTTATGGCAGCATCCAACAACCTTCCTACCTTCTGCGCAGCACAGGTAATATGACCCCCCTTTGAACAGCCAGAGCCCTTGAACTTATTAACCGTTATACCCATAACAGGTATTCCAATCAGTTGGACTTGGAGGCATGAGTTATAGCGTGAATGTCCTCTCAGCCGACGTAACCAACCTGAGAAATCGAGGGTTGGCGTTCGCTTTCGTCTCATCTCCATGGATGATCACTGCGTTTGCTGGATCCAAAGCAGCAGAAGAATTCTTAGTACACGTGAACTGGCGATGGGGTTTCGGCAGCTTTGCCATCATTATACCGGCGGTCGCCATGCCCTTATACGTGGTGTTGAAGGTCAACCTTCGTAAGGCTAAGCAGAAAGGCCTTGTGAATCACGAGAGAAGTGGCCGAACCCTGGTACAGAACATAATACACTACCTTATACAGTTTGATTGTGGGTCACCCAACGCAGGCCTCCCTAAAGTATTGAACTCGCTAACATCCTTTTCCTAACAGTGCCAGGTGTCATCCTGTTCGCGGCCGGTCTCACCGTGTTTCTGCTCCCATTCACACTAGCCCGCTCTGCTCCACAGGGCTGGAAGACAGACTACATTATCGCCATGATTGTAGTCGGATTTGTCCTCCTCCTTCTCTTCGCCGCCTATCAGGTATACCTGGCTCCCGTGCCATTCCTGAAACATACCTACCTACTCAACCGGACCGTCCTGGGCGCATGCCTCCTTGACTTCGTATACCAAATGTCCTACTACTGCTGGAACAGCTACTTCACGTCTTTCCTCCAGGTCGTCAATAACCTCACCGTCGCCGAGGCCGGATACGTCAACAGCACATTCCAGGTCGTCTCCGGCGTGCTCCTATTCATCGTCGGCTACCTGATCCGCAAAACAGGCTACTTCAGATGGCTCCTGCTCATCGGCGTGCCTCTCTACATCTTCGCCCTCGGCCTCATGATCCACTTCCGCCAACCGAACGGATATATTGGCTACATCGTCATGTGCGAGATCTTCATCTCCGTCGGCGGTAGCGTTTTCACCCTCTGCATGCAGCTCGCCGTCCTAGCCGCCGTCGACCACCAACACGTCGCCGCCGCAATGGCCATTCTGTTCGTGTCGGGTGGCATCGGTGGTGCAGTGGGCAATGCCATCTCCGGTGCCATCTGGACAAACACCTTTGAGAGCTCCCTTGCGCGCTATCTCCCTGAATCCGCGTTGCCGAACATGGCCAGCATCTATGCCAGTTTGCCGGTGCAGCTAAGCTATGCTGTTAATAGCCCCGAGAGAATCGCTATTCAGAAGGCATATGGTTATTCGCAGACGAGAATGTTGGCCGCGGGAACGGGGCTGATGGCGATTGCCTTTATCGCGGTTTTCATGATCCGGAACTTGAATCTGAAGAATATGACGCAGACTAAGGGTGTTGTGTTCTGATGTTATTTTGTTGGTTGATGGTGTTTTCGACGAGGAGATGATGGGGTGTGTGTGTGCATTTGTGTGTATGGTGTGGATGGGCTCCTTTTATCGAGCTTAATGTTGATACTCCTGTGGGGAGGTAACTTGCTTTTACTTAGATATCTTGATGTTTTATAAATGTTACTAAAACGAACTCTGTCGCGTAAATTGCTTTGGATATATCATAGATAATACCCCGGGTGGATGACATCGATGTGTGGGATTTATAGATATTTCATTTTTCAATACCTTCATGTACAACACTCAATAGATTAATCTATTTCGTGGAATTGTGTGCATATTCATTTAGCATCAGCAACAAGGGCTTTATAGTAATAACGGTGGGTTTCCATTAGGGTTAGTAATGTAATGGCCCTATGAAGACCACATATCCAATGCAAAGCAACAGAGAACAGAATCACATTACTGGGTAGTATTGGGATAGCTAGAGTGAACGTGAAACTTTATAAAGATTATAATTAAGACATTTAATAAAAACAATGCAGACAAAGAGATCTATATAATTTTATGCTTCTAGTAATGGAATTGCCATTCAATCCAAGAAAGGGTCAACGGCCTCTTAGGAATATACCCATGAAAATGCAGTAAGCTCCCTCCTAAATCAAAGATGAAGAAAGACCTTCAGCCATCCACAGCCTGGTTCAGGGCATTCACACGATAACTCTCGCTGCGCTCCATCAGCTGTGCATGAGTTCCCCGGTCAACACACCGACCATCCTCAATCAGGAAGATCACATCCGCCTTGCGGATAGTATACAGTCGATGTGCAATTGCAATAACGGTCATATGCTTCGTGGCCTTCTCAAGCCCATCCTGCAGCAATCTCTCCGACTCTGCATCGAGCGCACTGGTCGACTCGTCCAGTAGCAGAAGCTTGGGCCTTCGGATAAGAGCGCGCGCAATTGCTAATCGCTGCTTCTGGCCTCCAGAAAGCCGATCACCGTTTGGTCCACAGTAGGCATCGTATCCATCTGGCAGCTGCATGATCGTGTCATGGATGTTGGCCAGTTTACAGGCGTCCTCTAATTCAGATTGGGTGACTGTTTGGCCTGGCCTGGCGCCTAGGGTCAGATTGAATCGGATCGTGCCCTCGAACAACACACTCTGTTGAGGAACATAGGCAATATCATCCCGGAATGAGCCGTCGCTGCAGGCGATATTGTGGCCGTCAACTTCGATGGTTCCTGAGTCAGGTCCGTATAGTCGCTCAACGAGCGAGATTATTGTGGACTTGCCTGCCCCGCTGGGTCCTACGAGTGCGGCAAATTGTCCTGGTTGAACGCTCAAGTCCAGACCGTGTAGTACTCGGGTGTCTGGACGCGCAGGATATGAGAAGCGAACTTGCTTGAATACAACACTAATGCCGTCGCGGGACTCAGACGAGGATTTCTTCTCGCGAGGAGGTGCCGTGGCTTCGACATCCCCTAGTAGCTGGAGCGGTGCAGACAACTTCTTCGTCGACCCCAAATCCAGCAGATTCAACAGTCGCCGCGTGGCCTGGAATGCGCGTGAGACATCGGGTGCGAGGGCGAACATTTGTCCCCATAGTTGGGAGCTGACGAGTAGCGCCAGCTGCACGATGAAGAACTGCGTTTGGGTGTATTCGCCGGCGATGATTCTCTTTGATCCCCACCAGTATGCCAGTGCATAGAGGAAGTTACTCAGCCCATATCCGATGGCAAGCCATAGATTCGCCCAAGCGCTCTGTCGAGTGATCTGGCGCATTGGGGCCGAGAGGGATCGACGGTATGTGCCAAGCACTTCATGTTCCAGGGACAGCGACATGATGGTTTTGATTGAGTTGACGGCCTCAACGGTGATACCCACGGAATTTGCAAAGGCCTCCAGGTGTCGCTCCTCGAAACTAGCCAGCGTGGTGACTCGCATGTAACCGGCGCCCAGCAACAGCGGGATTACAGATAGACATACTAGAGCAATCTTCCAAGCAATGATGTGTGTCATAGTGATAGTCGCGACGAGACTAACCAGAACCGAAAGGATAGTGCAGACCACAGAGCCTGTTAGACCACCCAAGGCACTGCTATCCTTTGTAATGAACGACAGCAGTAGTGATGGGTTCCGATTTGCTGACTCGTGCCATGCCAAATCCTGCTCGAGAATAGACCGCAACGATAGTATGCGCACTTTGTAAATAACTTGTTCAGCCACCCAGCCAAAGAGCGACCAGCTGAGAAAGTTAGCAAGAAATTCGACAATGGCCAGCACAAAGAACATAAGTCCAAAGAGCTCTCCGGCATGACGAATGGACTCAGGCTCCTCGCAGCCACTAAGCTTGCCCACGACGTTGCCGAAGATCACCGACGATCCACAATAAGTGCCGCCGATGATCACAGCCCCAGCGATCGCCAGAATCAGCACGAATGTGTACGGTCGGAAAAGGGAGCCCATGGAGCCTACGGTTGATCCAAAGCTTCGCCTTTCCTCGATCGCACTCTCTGGCTCCGCAGGTTTAGCTTTCTCTTCGTCAATGGCATCGGCCACAGCAGACGTCTCAAGGGCTCCGGTCTTCTCGCTGATAATCGGCACCAAGGAATCAGAACGAGCGGAGCTCACCTCTGTCTCCCCATCATCTTGGCCGCCGTGAACGTTGAGGTTCTGGAGACGAACTAACTCAGCATAAGCACCGTTAGCCTCCAGCAGTTGCTGGTGAGTTCCTTGTTCCACCAGCTTGCCTTGGCGCATGACGATAATGTTGTCAGCATTCCTAATAGTCGACAGACGATGGGCAATGGTAATCACAGTCCGGCCGACCGCCACGTTATCTAGAGCCTCTTGGATACGTGCCTCGGTCGCCGAGTCGAGCGATGCAGTAGCTTCATCCAGGATGAGGATACGGGGATCTTTCACCAGAGCGCGCGCTAGGGAGATGCGTTGCTTTTGGCCGCCGCTGATGAGATTGCCCTTCGACCCAACTTGTGTTCCAAAGCCTTCTTTCAAACGCTCAATGAATCCATTCGCATCGGCCAACAAAGCAGCGTGCAGGACCAATTCCACGATTTCTCGTGCGCCATCCCCATGCTCCAGAGAAGCCGACACCAGATCTTTTCCGTCTCGCACTGCTGCCGCGACATCCGCGAGAACGCTACCCATCAGAATCGGATGTAGGTGATCGTGTCTGGGAGAGTTGATGAGCCCCAGTGCGATGTTTTCAAGGATGGACCTGTCCAAAAGACATGGCTCCTGTTGTACGAGACTTATATGGCTACGGACAGATCTCACATTGAGGTCCTTGACATCGTGACCATCTAGCAGTACCGCACCTTCGTCCACATTGTAGAATCGGGTGATCAACCCGGCGACGGTGGATTTCCCACTGCCTGAAAGTCCGACAATAGCTGTCTGCTGACCGGCTGGACAGATCAACGAGAGGTCCTGGAGCACGGGCTTGTCCGGTCGGGACGGAAACTTGAATGAGACGTTCCGCAATTCCACATTTCCCGTAACCTCTGACAGCACACGACCGGTATCTTCGGCGGTGCCGTCAATGGTAGTCGGGTGATCGATATCGGCTTCCAGCTTGCCGAACGCTACGGCTGCGGCGTCGAAGCTTTGCAAAAATGGAGCGGCTTGACTGAGGATCAAAGACGCTAGGGATGAGATTAGCATACTTGAATCTATGAAACTCGCTGCGATTGATATACTTACCATCCACTAGAATGAGAATAACTGTAAATGTGTTCCCCACCGTTATGCCATCGCCTCCAGACTCCACAGCGTCCGCTATTTGTCGCGACCCTTGCCAGAAGGCCAGACCGTTGGCCGAAAAAGCAATGAAGTATAGAAGACCCGCCTGAGTGGCAGCAGCAATCGATTTCGAAACGCCAGCTGACAATGCAGGACGCAAGACTTCAACGAATTTCTCCTCCAAACGGGCATTTGCCGAAAAGGCTTGCACAACCATTGTGTTTGAGAATGCCTCCAGCGCGACCGATGAAGCCTTCGCCATACCTTCCAGTGCGCGGCCGAAGAACTTCTGCACGAAGTATCCTCCGCCAATAGACATGATCAGGTATGCTGGGGTGAGGGAGACCAGCATGCCGGCCAGTTTGGGGTCCTTGATGAAGGCCACTATGTATGCGGTGATGAAGAATGCGATACTGTTTATCACAATTCCGACTTTCTCTGATGAGCCTTGCTGTATGACGGCGATTTCTCCGGTGATTCGCGAAGATACCTCTCCAGCGGGTAGGTTGTCGAAGAACGCGGCATCCTGGCGCAGGATAGCGCTGAAATATTTCTCTCGCAGACGCTGGGCTAGGCGCTCGCCGGAGAGATTCCAGCAGAGTACATAAATGTAGATGAGAGCGAAATAGGCGATACCAATATATACAATAAACAGGATTTTGTCATTGATGCCCGCTTGGTAGGAGTCGGCGTTGGAGGGGGTGACGTTGCACGTTGACGAGTTTAGTCCATCCACTAGCTGCCCAAAGACAATCGACATAATAGGAAAGGGAATTCCAGAGGCAATTGAAGTGACAAATCCGACGAAGAGGAGGGCTAGGTCGGACGACGAGGGGTTGCCGTAGACCAGCAAACGACCAAAAGAGGTGGCACGGCGCATAAACTGTGGACAAGAACATCACCATGAGCTCAACCCCTTCATGCAGATTAAGGCAGGGATTAACTTACACTTTGCTTAGCTGGCGCCTCTGCGTCCTTCGACGCTTCAGATGCAGTACCCATGATGCCTTGGGACGTTTGCCGTTACTCTATCGTGAGCAACGGTACCAAGCAGCCAGACAGACATGCAAAGAGGAAAGGACAATCCTCGACGGGATCGCTACTGAAGTGTCAAGTCAAAGCTTCGGCGGTACTCTGCTCCCGTCTGCAAAAGTCCATTAGACGCAAGCAATCTCTAGTTCTCTGGGCATGACACATCGCGAATCCACTCGACCATTCCATTCCCTTTCTGATGCAATGTGCCGACCTCGGACAGGAGCTAGACCGTCGCTCAATTTTTATCAGATCCGAGCGGATTCTTCAAGCGAGCAACGCCAAGGGCACAATATTGATGCCAAGGGGCCAGGAGTTGGAGTCGCTGCATCTGATTAGGGTTCCGTTTGGTCAGGTATTGCGTATGGTATTGGATGGTATGGTCACGTCTTGTATGTATTAGACGGTCATAACAATACGCCCAGACCCTTAAACCCTCCAAGGATCTTGGAATCCACTTCAACACTGATAACGCGCTTGGCCTTGACCTGGCTTAGTTTACGCATTCATATTCGGTAATAAGAAGAGTGTCTCGCCGCTTTGTAAGAAGCAGGTAAGAGTGACTATCGCAACCACCCGCCCAACATTTGCCGAAAGCGGAAAACGCCTCACCATCCCATCATTGGAGCAGGTAAAGCACTTGCGTGAATCAAGTAAAGTCTGTGCTAAATACTGAAAATTTGAATATCCTAATTATTCCACAATTGCGATAGTCTACACTTTCAGTCAGCTGTTTGTTCCCATAACCGGACCTTCAATTTATAGAGCTTTTGAACTGATACCCGTGAAGAACGCGTTACGCGACTCTTTCGTCGGGAAGTTATCAATATATTAACATGACTTGCTGCTTTCCCTTTTATATTTAGCCGGGTCATTCGTATTGCATGCATGGGCTTTTTGCATAATCGCGGCATGACTGTTGCAAAGGCGTCTTCTAATCTACTTCGAAGATATGAACTTCCCATTCTACTCAAAGATTTGATATATCGCTATTATTTCGCACAGCAAGCGCCACAGATATCTTACCCTGCCTCAGTAAATGAACGAATATCAAACGAGGCGAGGAATTTGATTCCCATGAATTTATTAGAACCGTACTATAGAATGGGTCGCCTTAAGAGTTCGAATGGTGCACAGAGAAGTAGTCCGCTACCATAAAACCAGCAGCTTTTTCAGTCACAGCCATCCAAATGCTCTACGTGCCATGTATCTTAAATCGAAAATGCCAGCTCCATTTGAAGCTAACGATTTAGTATTCACAAGTATCGCGAAATGCTCATTACACTGGGCTGAGAACTTTGTTGCTATATTGCTTGTGAGATTCGTTGAACCTTAGGATGGATGAGTCATAGAGGTATTTCTAGCTACATATCCCTCTAGCTATACGGCTGGGCCTTGTGTGAGCTCACTGAATTCCTTAAAACTCTTGTCCATGACAAGTCCATTGTTATGAGCCCCACCGCCAAGTCACTAATCGCACTCACTAGTGTAGTCCCAAGAGTGTCCAGCCGTGAAATTTTCTTCCCTCGATATGCAGTGTTTCTCATTTATTGGACCCGGGTCGATCCGGGTGAATTTTTGGCAGTTTGGGATCCTTCGGTGTTTTTCTAACATACAGGAGGCCAGCGGCTCGAGTGGTCAGTCGACCAGAGTTAGAACAGATGCACAAATGAAAGATCACAATCCACACTAAAATTCTAATGTAAAAGATTATTCCGGGGATAAGAATTCCAACCAATGACCAATTGGGGCTCACTCAGACCCATACGAACGCACCGGATACGAGATGCCGTGACTCCGTGAGTGTTCATCCGGACAACCATGATCTAATCTGATCTGATAATATACCCGGCCTTCGAGGCCCCAGCCGGCACTAATTCTTAGTGCGTCGGGCATTGGGCTCATCAGATAAGGAGCAGATACCCAGTATAGCAGTAGTACGTAGTGCTTTCTTGGTCTCCCGTCTCCAATATGTGGACCCGAACGCTGGCTGCGGCATCGGTCTTCCTTAGACCATCCCTTCCGAGGGAAATTCTCAGAGGTACCTTCGCCCCAGCCAGCCAGCTCAACTTTCTCCATGACACTATTCTACCACGCGCACAGCTTACTCCTTGCTTCACAAGATCTATTCGGCGGGCGTCAACCGTAAATATGGGCGATAAAGCAGCAGCAATCACACTTCCCAACTCGGAGCAATTCTACCTGGACAGTGAACAGGGTGAATCATACTTGATCCAAGTATCTTGGCCACTCCATTGGCAAGGCCATGACCCTCCTGTTGGGAACGAGCAACTTCCGATCATGTTAGTACTGCACCAGCGAGAATTGAAACCGACATTCTCTAACCAAAACAGATACATTGTCGATGGAAACGCACTATTCCTAGCTGCGACAGAAGCCGCCTGGCGCCGAGCAGCTTCATCACATTTCGCCGGAGGAGGCATCGTCGTCGCGATCGGATATCCCTTGACCAGAAAATTGTACGATGCGCGTCGTCGCAGTTTAGACCTAACACCACCCACACAAGCCCAAATACCCGGATACGGAGGAGCGGATCTCTGTCTCGACTTTATTGATAAAGCCGTTCGTCCAGCGATCAAGGAGCGATTTCCGAAGCTGTCATTTTCAAGAGAAGCTCTATATGGCCATTCATATGGAGGGTTATTTGCCCTGCACGCTTTATTCACACGTCCGCAGTCTTTCGACTGCTATATCGCGAGTAGTCCCTCAATATGGTGGAATAGTCGGTGTATATTGCATGAGGCAAAGTCGTTTTTGGATAAGGAGAAGGAAGCAGATGAGCAGACGCCGTCGCTGATGGTTTTCTTTGGGTCGCATGAACAAAGCCCACCTCAGTGGAATAACGAGCCACTTGATCACTATGAGGCGCGCAAGCAGATTGCGTCGGATTTGAGAATGGGCGATAATGCTCGTGATCTTGTTGAGTTGGTGCGAGGTAGCGAGCGGTTACATACTGTCGTTGTGAATGAGTATGAGGGTGAGGAACATACGAGTGTTATGGCGTGTTCGATGAGTCGAGGTTTAACTGCATTCTTTGAAGATTGGCCGTTTCCCAACTAAGATTTTCTGGGCTTGACCTTTGAGGGTTTACTGGTGTTCAGGAACTAGATCTAATAGAACATGTGATGTAGTGATCGATCAATACGAAACGCATAGAAAACTATCTAATGACCGATATATAAATTCTTCTCACATAGACGGTATATGTTCAAAGTACGTCCTCGCATAGAGATAACATGCGTAGGGAATCCAGCGAGAATCTCAACGTCCAAGCTTAGAGCATGGACGTATTAGCGCCCTCAACTATGTCTCTTATGAATCTCCTCCGGATTGCTTCCCGCGAAGACGGACCTAGAGGCCCATGAAGCAGGCCAGGCAAAAGATTCTTCAATACCATCGTGACTTTCACCAGACACGAGATGATCTACCACTGCAATGAAGATATAGGCGCCAATTCCAGTCAAGATATGCCACCTGTTCCATCTCTAACATGAGTTTCGATAGCGCGAAGGAGAAAGGAGAGCGATATAAAAAGGGGTAAAGACGTACCACCCGTGAAGCTCTAACAGAAAAGCCAAGGGAAGACCTATCCTCTTCCTTGAGCTTCTCAAAAACCCACATATCCACCCATCAATCACCCAGAGGTAGAATCCCAAGTTAAAGATCACTTATCCCGTGCGTCAATACAGACCCAAAGGAAAGGTTATGATGACAATATACCTGCTCCGAACCGTACCATCCCCCAAATCTGCTTGCGAGCCGGTGAGCCTGCTAGGGTCCGAGCGTTGATCAGCTGCATCGTGCGAATCCCAATGCCGATCACCATGCCAGCAAACGATAACGAGTGGAAAAGAAGCTCATCCGTTCGGACATGATAGACCACTAAGTTCATAAGAGATGACCATAGTAGGACAGCCACCATAACCGATTGTCTGCGAGTGGCATTGACAGTCAAGACCTGGTGTAGAACGGGGGTGGTCGTGAAGAGCATGGAGAGATCATCCACTGATACCCATAACAGGTGATGAGGGTAAGCTAACTCGAGCCAAACACCGATATTGAATATGAGTGTGACTTACACATTTGGGTGTGGTACTTGAGGCTAATGTGAAATGCAGCGGAGCATATTCCAACAGCCATTAAACCCCAGTAGGGGATGGCACGAAAGATATCGCGACTCGATTCTTGTCGCAGCTTGCGGATTCCATAAATCGCGTAGAATACTGCATTGATTGTGAGGCCCTTTATGGGCAAAGGATGAAGATTAGCGTCGGCGCTTACTGTAAACAAGGTTGGTCAAACTGTTGATGAACTCGGCGATGTATCTTGTCACCGCATAATCCTGTTCCGATTTATGTGTATTAGCAGCATATAGCATATAGAAGTTCTTAATAGCATTCTAGTAGCTACCGACCTCCTCGCAAAAGCTTTCGAGACGTTAGCTCGTGGCTGGCCATAGAATAAGCAGCACAGCATACTGACTTGGATTTGGCTGTTTGCACCCCCCAGAATGCGTCAGGCGAGGTTTTCTCGAACATCTTTCTAGTACCCTAAGTGTAGAATAGTGCGTGTAGACAGAAAACAGATATACGTTGCTAAAAAGAATGAAGTCGTTAACACTAAGAGGTTCGTGGTGGCCTAGAAGACTAGGCATCATCAATACTGAGATAAGCACTAACGAGTTTCTTAATAACACCAGACTATATAGGTCAAGCATTTCCTTGCAGCCTATTCCTTCTACAATGTAGCTCAACAAGTTGAATAATATACTTATTTCTTGTCCACTCCCCATGTCAAAAGCGGACTTTGCACCACCTTCGAGACAGAACACGTTTCTTGTCACACGATAATGCAGAATATTCCATTGCCACACAACTCCTTTCCTTTTTGAAGTGGAGATTAATGTAGCTAAACCATGGAGAACAGCACTTGGGCTCAGAGAAATTTACCAGTAACTTACTGGGATTATTTGAAGGAAGTATCCCTAAGCTATAGGAGTACATATCCCTATGAACCTAACACTAGTCTATCTGTAGGGCTAAACCTAGAAGTACCCACTGCTTCTAGAAGGTAATTCCACTGCCAGGAGATCCTCCCCTTCTTCAACTTTAGCTTTGTAGCCTGTGAGCTGTCGGGCCTTTTCATTCCCTGGTGGACTATCGCCCGATCTAACTCCACACATCGGCTCCCTATAGACATTTATACTTTCTCATAATTATGCCTAATCAAGACTTCACCATCGGTATATCCAACCGTCGGCGGGTCCCTTTTAGAAGTGTACTATGACCCAACTGCTCCTCGAATCCAGAGCCATAGATAAGGCGCATGCCATGGAAAAGAAAGTAAAAAAAAGAAAAGCCTTAGGGAAAGAAAAAGAAAGGAAAATGCAAAGCGCAGATAATTAGCGGAAGAACAGCTGGAGAGGCATACGCCTTTACCGTGACTCAACTAACATAAGAATTAGGCGGGATTTGACGACTGTGTTACATTCTCAAGCTCTAGTCTCAAGTTCTTCTACCCCTATGGCTACTTCGAGTGTGGGTTGGCAACCACAATAATAAAAGACTAGGCAAATTGACTTCAAAGTCACATTCTTATGGCCAACGCCAACACCACAGTTCGTTACATGGATGCCGTGGTTGTGATTTATTTGAGAGTCTCATCCTTCTAAAACTCATACAAAGTCAAAGTATACTATCGTGTATATAGCAGAGAATAGAGACCTTCAGGAAATTGCTTTTCGATGATGTTTAGTTTTCAGCAAACGGATAGGTTTAGAAATAAAAGTTACTTTCTAGCTTTATGTCGGTGTGTATAAGGTTGAAGTCATGAAGCAAGGCTACACCGGTAAATAGGTGTTAGGCAATACTTGAAAGCTAGCTACTAGGAGATAGAGCGATTCTATACAACAATTATGGATAGTGAAGCCTAAAGTAGCCCTTACTCACGGATATAGCCGGAAGATTGTGGGGCAGCTGAAGATAACTTGCATGAGATTTTCAGCTGGAATGCCTCCCGCAGTTGATCGGCAGTCCAATTGAGTTATCGAAAATAAGGTTCTCAGAATTGTTCGCCGTCTAGATGCCTTCATTAGAGACACGTAAATGCTGATCATGTTGGGAAACGAAAAGAAGACGAACAGTAGGGAGTATTCTCAAGTTGGGTTCGTTGCCTCCCAGAGTCTCAGCCTTTGGAAACTGTGATCTTCTGCGTCTTTCCCCCCTAGAGTTTACACTCATAAAACGTTAAGCGGCACTGCAAAGCTCACATTCAGTAGTTAGCAACAACTGCATCGATTTCGCATCGATGCCTTCATGAAGCTCAGGAGCTGTTGAGTCATAAGTCCCTCGCCCTTCGGTAGAATATTCCGGCGGATGTTGGATCCCTTAGAATCGCTAAAGGCGCCTTAATTGACCTAGCACATAATGATCTAGTTCAGCTTGGTCAGTTTGAGCTAAGACTGTTCATGCTTTCGTATAACTGGCACAAGGCATCTGCCGAGGACATTCGATCGGCTCCCCGGCAGTGTCAGCAAAATCTATTCAGTAAAGGACACGTAAAGGCACTACAGAAGCTTAATTATGCTATGAACAAAAGCTTCCTGAACAGTCTGCAGAAGACGACTCATCCGATCATCGCTAGCCGTAAATAGAGTCGGTGCGGCCTGCGATCTCCAACGTGAGGTATCCATGTGGGGCGATCACGAAAGGATTGACAGTTCGTCAACCTATCGTTTGGTCAATTAAGTTTCAGATGAAAGTGAGCTTTTTCAGCTCTTGGCAGCGGTGAATGATTGTTCCTATTCCTGCCAACACGATTGGACTGTCGACCAACTGTGGGCAGCTGAAAGCTTCAGGCGGCGTCCGTGTCCCACTACATGTCTGCCACGGAAGGAAAGATCTGCAGTCTACCTATACGGAGTATTTGAATAACCCCATTTCCCATAGAGCGGTCCTCATGGGAGACTACTTAAGGACCGACAAATATTCACAAAAACGACGCAGCAGTATAATTTCTTCCAAACTTTCTCGTCTATCTACTTTTCAAACACCACCTCTCACAATGAATATTGCCACCACTTGCAACTCCTGGTCCATTGAGCATCACAGGCTCGAAGAAGAAAGGCGATGGGTTACTGATCTCCACTGCAAGGCCAAGAAAGACAATGGGGAGTGGATCTCTACTCAGATCAGACTGGATGACATTCTGGGGAACGATGATGGTAAGCCCGTCTATCCTCCATTCGTAAGTAATAGTCATGATAACAACTTCACTAGGGAACTTCAAGTACAGCTTGAGGTATCCCGGGAGGAACATTTCATCGTCAATGAGCAACCCCCGACTGGAAGTAACAGGAGACGGTCGACCGATTCTTCACGGTCGCCTCACCACCCGAGATGCTTATGGTCATGACAGAAGTCTTGATTTATCTAAAATTCTGTGGAATAAAGATGGTCGACTCTCTCTCAATGGTGGGTACCTGATCCAACTTGACCACCTGCTTTAGCCAGAATGGCTGTTGACGAGTTAAACAGAGGACGAGTTTCGCGCGGAAGATGAAAGAATAAGGGAAGAGGTGAGGCAGAAAATGGTTAGATAGCCCCTTTCGATTAATGTCTGAAGTATCAATCCCAACGTCACTAACGGTTTTTGCAGCTCGAAAAAGCGCGTCGCAACCCCAAAATGATGGAACGGTTGAGGCGCCAGGGAAAGCTTTGAGAATTGGTGGAAAGGCAAGGTCATATTTGCTATACATCAGTGTCAGCAATCTATTTCATAACGGCGTTATGAACACAGCAGCTAGTTCAAGATATTTTGCAACCAATTCTGTTAGTAACGTGGACTTCTCGGGTTTATAGTATGATTTTTCCAACACTAACCCGTCTCCCCACCTCACTCCTATTCTTTACTCTGACAAGGAATTCTTATATATTCGGAATTGCTACTCAAAGCAACTATAAATGTACTGTTAAGTAGTCGACGCGAAAACATAAGACTATTGGCGGGTGATTCCACGAAGCGATTATGCCACAGGGCTGAGGACTCTACGAATGTAGCTATTATAAACCATTCAAGCTTAAGGTCAAAGGGCCATGTCCATGGAGTATACATAATTAGAAATAATTTGAAGACTAATCAGTACGAGATAAGTCACAGGCAAATACAATAGTAAATATCAAGCAATGCCTTTCCGCGATTGCCAAGAACTTCACTATATATTTGGAGAAAAATGCTTGTATGTCATGTCCTCCCTTCCCTTCCTCCATAACGCCAAGTCCCATAACCTCGTATAAACCATACTGAAACAGGTTCCCGGTTCATTCTATTTAATCCATAGATCTTGGCAGGAAATCTTGGCAGCTCGTGACAATGCTTCGCAATATAATTGGCTGGCTGTATATGTTTAGCTTTGCCGTGAAGGAGCCAAACTTATATCGAATGTCGTGAAATGCCTTTTCGCCTTCAGTCTGGGATTAGAAGAGATTTGACCCCTTGAACATTGTGGTAGCCTCCAAGAAATGCTTCTCCCAGCCTCTTTTTCGCGACATATCTCTTCTCTTAGGTCGCTGAATCGGAAGTGGCAAAGACTCGTAGCGAGAAGGAACAGAAACAATGACGGACTTTCGAGTCGTATGCTTGATGTGTTTCTACGAACTTGGGACTTAGGATTCACCAGTTTCGGTGGACCTCCCGTGCACTTTCGTATCCTACATGAGAGATTCGTGCAAGGAAAAGGAGAGAAGGAAAAGTGGGTAGATGAGCAGACTGTAAGTTTATGTCCTTCTGGGTCTTGTTTCTGACCCGTACGTTCTTTCAACGGAGGATAATATCAGACTGATACCCACGGCAGTATCAGGAGCTCTTTGCGATATGCCAGGGTCTTCCTGGCCCAGGAAGCACGAAGATGATTTTCTGCCTTACCCTGTTACATGCTGGGTTTATTCCAGCACTGTTAGTTTTCTTCATTTGGAGGTAAAGGGCCAATATCGGTTTCAACGAGATTATATCATATACTTACAATTATATAGTCTACCGGGAGCGATTGGCATGTATGCTCTCTCCCTTGGTGTCCAGAAAATTGGCGACACTCTTCCTTTACCGGTGTATGCGCTTCTCTCTGGACTGAATTCCTCAACTGTTGGCATCATTGCACTTGCAGCTGTGCAGTTAGCCGAGAAATCTATTCGCGATAGGCTAACTCGCATCTTGGTAATATTCGGTGCATGTGCTGGACTATGTTATAATTCTCTTTGGTATTTCCCACTGTTAATGGTTGTTGGAGGTCTGGCAAGCATTATTTGGGATGGATGGATGAGCCAACGAATCCGGAAGATAAAGCTTGCATGGAGGAGAAGACACACGGTCCATCCCACCACTGAAACGGAGCTAGCAACTATGGAGAGTGCTCCGATGGAAGAGGGTGGACGAAACCCCGGCTCTAATCAAATTGGCAATACACCTGGATCGCAAAGCAATCCAGTCCGATCACGAAACCTTGGTCCTAGGAGTGAATCGGTTCCCCCGAGCTCGGCAGATGCTCCATTTCATCAAGATGCAGAAGAGCATCCCTTGCCGACCCATAGGATCCGTATTCGAGTGGGAATTCTCATTACAGTTTGTTTCTTTGGTGAGTATCTTTCACACAGCTGGCTCCTGATACCTCATAATTGTAATTAACTCGGCTCTAGCATCCTTCATTGGCCTTCTTGTTGGTAGGAGCGTCTCCCAGCAACCGCCATTGGCACTTGACCTTTTCACCAACATGTATCTGGCTGGTACCATCATCTTCGGCGGTGGGCCAGTTGTCATCCCTCTTCTTCGCTCCTATGTCGTTGCACCTGGCTGGGTTTCTAGTCGGGACTTTCTTCTCGGGCTAGCAATCATTCAAGCCTTCCCAGGTCCTAACTTCAACTTTGCTGTTTATCTTGGGGCTTTAGCCTTACAAAACTCCCAGTTTCCAACAATCTTCGGTGCCTTTCTGGGAGGACTTGGAATCTTCTTTCCTGGGATTGCATTGGCAGTTGCCGTGCAGAGCTTTTGGAGAACTCTCCGGCAGCGAAAATGGGTTGTCGATTTTCTTAGAGGTGTGAACGCAACTGCGGTCGGATTGGTATTTACTGCTGTTTATAGGCTCTGGGAGATTGGGTATCTTACTCCTGAGGCTACTAATGGGCAGAGTCTGGCAAAGGAGCCATGGTGGGTGGTGATTGCTGTTTTGACTTACGCAGAAAGTGCATGGTTCAATGTGCCATCTGCTGCTGCGATCATAATTGGTGCTGTATTGGGGCTTTGCTGGTATGGGGTGGTGGGCTATTAGGCGCTGTGACAGCGTGTCATGGTATGTATACTTTCCCATATTCGAAAATGGGGGTTGCTATACGGTTCTTCGGCTGACATGCTATTAGTAATATTGCTGTCTGCATCTAATATCTCTAGGTCATTTGAGTCCACCCGGAGAAACATTGTGACTCTGGGTACCTGGTTAATTAGCGTTCCACAACTCTTAATGCTACTGCCCGATTCATAGCTTAGCTTCCTATATTCAGTTGATCAAATATACGCTTTCCATGGTTGTGGGAGTTGTTGACAGGCAGTTGAAATACAAGCAAAAGTGTTTTTTGTCTCCTGCTGGTATGGCCGCTCCTTGTCATGCTATTATTTAAATTATAGATTCCTTCTTTCAGTTGTACTGTCTACTATTTAGAGAAGCTTGGCACGTCTATATCTAAATTATTCAATGGTTTCCCAGGGAGGTTTGGATTCTATCAAAATCCATGGACATAGCATTACTAATAGATCAAACGATGATTCATCCAGTCTGAGGATAGTCATGGAATACGAGGAAATGCTTAGGACACCGTTCTCCAATCAGAGAAGCCTTTCATAAGCGCTAATGCGTGGCGCCTGCTTCTATATCAGCACTAGAAGTACACTGCATTCAGCTATAAATTCTCCCGGCTTCCCACCGACTTTTGCTTATTTTCGACGTTTTCCCTCTGTCATTCAATCATCTTCTCCTGGCCAATCGTCGATGATGAGACACTTGTTAACCGTCAGCCTGGCTCTGGCCGCTACCGTGGGAGGCAGCCCTTCTGAGCCTATCGTTGACTTGGGATATTCGTCCTATCAAGGATACTATAACACAACGACTGGGCTTAATATCTGGAAAGGGTGCGCAGCTATTACACCATGCCCCATATCTACCTCCACTGAGCGTTTGCTGATTCCTCTGTGAGCAGTATTCGCTATGCCGCCCCTCCAATCAACGAGTTGCGATGGCAACCCCCTGTTGCTCCTCCTCGGAATGCCAGCCATATTCTTCCAGCTGTTGACCAGCCGCCTGTCTGCCCGCAATCCGGTGCCGCTGGGACACCGAGAGTCTATGGCTTCAACTCGGGTCCAGGTGATGAGGACTGTTTGTATCTGAACGTCTATGCACCACCCGGAGCGTCGGATTTGCCGGTCTTCGTCTGGATCCGTAAGATGCCACTATGCCTTTGTCAATTAGTGTAGATACAGCAATCGGTGTATTTTGCTAACTATCTGATAGATGGAGGTGGATACGGCCTCTTTGGAGCTGTCTATGACCCTAGTCCACTGATGAATACCAACGACAACGGCTTTATCACGGTAGAAATCCAGTACCGTCTCGGAGCATTTGGATTTCTGTCATCCGCAGAGGTTCGTGAAAGAGGGACTAACAATGCTGGGCTTCTGGACCAGCGGTTCGCACTGCAATGGGTTCAGCAACATATCACTAAATTTGGCGGCAACCCCAGGCGCGTCACTATCGGTGGCGAGTCAGCTGGTGCTGGAGCAGCCATGCTGCACTCACTGGCTTATGGAGGAGAAGAGTCGAATCTATTCCAGAATGTACTTACCGGGCTCTATCTTTATCCGCTCAATCACACTCTGAATCATTTACTGACGCCGGCCACACTCAGATCATTGCAGCTAGTCCGTACTCGGTACCTATATACCCATATGATGACCCTGTACCCACCGGCTACTACGAAGAGTTCGTCGAAAAGGCAGGCTGTGGCCCATCGTCGATAGCAAATGCCCGATACAACAACAGCTTTGATTGCTTAGTAGCAGCACCGAGCGAGACGCTCCAAAACGCCAGCGGTCTAGTTTCCGAATCAGGCCTATTCGGCACGTTCGCGTTTCTGCCTGTCATCGACCATGATCTAATTCGCGAGCGACCGTCGGTGCAGTTACTCTCAGGCAAAGTCAGTGGTCAGCGAATTCTTGTCGGAGTAAGCTCGCCCATCTTTTGCCTTCAATCCTATGATACACTGACAGATTGTAGAGCAATGCTAATGACGGCGTCCCCTTGAGTAATCCTAATGTGGTGACACGCGCCGCATTCAACAGTTACCTCTCGGCGACATTCCCAAACTTCACCGAGACCGATCTAGCCTGGCTAAACCTGGTCTATGACACGGCCGATTCTCAGCCAACCGACGACAGCCCCCGATTCGACACCCTGGGCACTTCAGGTCCAACCGCAAAGAACCAGTCTGAAATGGCGACGGGTCTACAGCAGACCGTGTTTAAGATCTTTGCCGAGTCCACATTTGACTGTCCTGCACAGTGGCTCGCCGAGGCGTTTGGAGGACCTCCCCGCCAGGCCTGGAAGTACCAGTACTCGGTCACACCAGCGTACCACGGCGCGGACATGAACGCCTATTTTCGCGCCGGAGCGTCCTGGCCCAGCAAGGGGTTCAACCACGCTTTCCAGAAGATCTGGGGCAGTTTTATTATTAATGACTCGCCTATTATTCCCCTCCAAGATGCCACCGCTAACCAGAGCGGCGCTATTGTCCCTGAAACCCCACACGGTAGCCTTGACTGGCCACAGTTCCACCCATCGGCCCCTTGGCATATGGACTTGAATACCACCGGCGGCACCGTCTCCCCGGTTGTCGTCACCCCAAACTACACCTATTATATCCGGCAGGGCGATGATATTGTTAATCACTTCCGTCTAGCAAACGCCTATACCTGGGAAGGAGGACGAGGTTTAAGATGTCTATTTTGGCGCGCCGTTGCAGACCGGATTCCGCTGTAACTTCGGAAGCTCAATAGATTCCGCTTGGGCGATCCAGGTGGGACTAAAACCAGCCTGGTATAGATTTTCTCTCTAGACCCTTAGAATTAATAATGCAACGTTGAACGATGTTACGTACCTCCATTTAAGGGGGCAAAGCTTAGCACCTCTAGCTTCAGGTTATACTACGTAACCCGGATCTTCAACCGTGCCACACAACCAAGAGAGTAATGATTCGCAGCTATAGATATAATCCGCGCATTCACATGTCGGACCACATTTATATTTATCAACTTATCATGGACGACGGGCGGTGAGTTTCACGTTCTATTTACGTGCTTCCGTGGAGAAAAGGGAAGTTGGGTGCCGATCCATTGCAGCTGCGCGACTATAGTGGGGAATTTGCGAATAATGTTATGGAGAATGTAGATCCGGAAGATGTAACCGTTCTCCCTGTGGCGGATAACCCTATAGAATTTGTGACTTATTATATTCGAGATCGGGATGCTATAATAAGCAGGCTATGTCTCAGGTTGACTCCTTAATGGATGTGGTATCCCGGGTCTAGAACCATAGGTTTTGTGGGTTAGTGAAAGATAGAGCTGGAGACGAATTGTGCTCTTGCTGTGGTATCTTGCGAGATTTCGATGGTTCTCATGTTTGGAATCTTTGTAGGAGCGTGGTATAGGGCGATGCAGGCGTAGTATGTGTACTACAGGTGGACTAACTTCTCAGCTGAAGACCCATATTATGATATCCCTGTTGGACGGCTGAATGGATGAAGATTCAGCTGTCCAGATCGCCTTATCTGAAAGCTGATTAACCCTTCTACGTATCGGAAAATCATCTCCTGATTACTCATCTCGGCACAAAATGGACAGAAGTTTTCCTGTCCCTTTTTCCCTTTCTGCTTCTCTCTGGAACCTAGTTAGGGGTATCCGTTATCGTACTCGTACAGCCAAGATAACCTTCATAATCTCAAATTTGGGCCAGTTCAGCATATTCCCTTTTTGGTTTTTATGAGTCAAGCATTCTTCTTTTTGAGGTGGAGGGTCCTCGAATACGGGTGTAGCATGTCTAGTGTGGTCGCTTAAAACCTCTGCTGGCAAGATCGCTTAGGTCGGCCAGTCGGAATGGAGTTAATTTGCCTAGAATGGCCAGTGGGTATGTTCGGGGTTTCAGGTACGAGGTCCTATGCCCTAATTGACCTACCTAGGCACCGGGTAGATTGCTGCTGCATGTGATTCGATAGAATCCTGTCATGGTCCATGGGATATTAGTCCATAATTGCCTTATTATAGTCTAGCTATAAAACTGATATCTAAGGTATCCACCAGCTAGTGTCCTATCCTAGGCAGTACTGTTCTCCTTTGTTCGCTCTCATCCAGCTTACCGGATTAGGTAGAAATTTTCTGTCTCTTTCATATTACTAAGTAAGATATTTCCGAGTTCCAACCGTGCACTAAGAACCCGGTGTCTGTGGGCACTCGGGATTTGCCCTCCGGGACGGGAGACGTTGGTAAGGTTGACACCGGTGGATGACAATGGGTATGGGGAAAGCCTCCACCTTCCGCGGTTTCCCCGATAGGTCTTATCTACCGTTCTTAGATGCCTTTGAATTGATTTCCTGAGACAATGGACAGCTCGCAGCATGAAGTCAGATATGCGCATCGCCCCCACAGGGCTATCAAAGAAGGCACATCAATTCCTAACGTGGCTTATTAAACTTAAAATAAACTCAGAGGCTATTGCCCTACTCAATGTGCCACCTCTTTGTGTTTGACACAACCTAGGCACTTAGTTTATGTCACTTAAGGTCCGCAGTATGCCAATCCCTGCATTTATCAGCATAACGGTCCCGGCTCTTATGCGTTCTTATGCAGGGACCACGCGCATCTTGTGCGACGACAAGGGCCCCTGGTCGCCCTGTACATCGTACGAGTCCGGAACTGTTCCAACAGCACGCGACAATGCATGGGTGCCGAAGGATCAGGCTCGTCAGATTCTGTCGGGATGGCCAACCCAGGATGCTCTGTTCTGTTGTGAATACGGGCTGAGCTGTCATTGTTTCATAGATTATTCGCGCAATCGGCCCATATCGATCGCAGCGGTCACTATGATTGACTTTGGGGTGTGTTTCAGAGCGATGATTCCGGTTGCCCCGATTAGACTTGTATGTTAGCCGCTTAGGTAGGCGCAAGTAAAGTTCTGTCATTGTGCGTTGAAGGAAATTTGTATAATGGATATGTCTTAAGCGAGTTTGCCCTGCGCGAATTGACCAATCTATTGTTTAACGTTTCTATCTATCACTTGTAATTAGCCAGGGTGTCTCCGCTGAGACCAGACAGGAAAGAAAAGAATAAGTTAAATTCTTGTGGTGCTATAGTAGATCCCATTAAACACAAAACCCATGTTAGTGCAGGCACGCTAAATTGTATCACACCAGCCTTGGCCACGCGAGAAAACCCCCGATTGCTCGAGAATTGCAGAATGTGATCACCTAAATCATCCCCGAACCAGGGTTCGCGTGGGCCCTTTGATGTCATCTCGAAGAACACCGGAGATGTTGACTTTTTCTGGAAAGGGGAGAGAAGGTCTCGTTTGTTCGGGAGGCGACGTGTGGCGGCACGCTTTGATCTCCGGCAGTGATTAGGTTTTTGATATATCTTTTCCCACGTTGGCGAGAATGCTCTGTCGGAGAAATTGAATGGATGTGTACATTCTCCTTAGGGAGATTTCACCGATCGGCCGAAGATAAGGTTCAACAGTTCCTTCGGTACCATAGAATGGCATCCTGGATAGCAGGCCGAGGGTCCAAACGGCCAAACAGTCAGGGTGGAAAAAAGTCACGAGTTGCCACCTGTCAGCTGAGTCAGCCGTTTGTTTGTTTGTTTTTTTTTGGTTGCACACGTAATTTAGCCGGTCCAGCCCTAACGACCGAGGTTACATGTATGGATATGGAGCTCGATGGTCGCATTCGCTTACCATTGTAGGCCATGGGAGATTGCTGCTAAAGTTCAATAATCTCATGGCGAAATTAACATGGACCAGTCTACTCCATACTCCATACTCTTCTCCGTATTCCGCCCGACGCTCTGAGCACTAGCCGTCTGATCTTTTCCCTCTCCTGAGTGCCGAACGACGCTCAACGGCCACTATGACGGAGGGATCCAGAGTTCGTTTCGACACTAAGACTTGGTCTAAACTGACAGCTTTTAATTCCGACCTATCAGCTTGCTAACCTTCCGGACTTCGGGTGAGAGTGGAGTCGCCGATCTCGCTATGTATGCACGGTTTCTGATTTATCGATGCAGCAGGAGTATTAGAGTGGGTGCATGAAGAAAATTTTACCAAGTTTTTTTGCCAGTCTTTCTGCACCATGCGTCAATGGTTCCCGAACACTCTCCTTTCCGGCCGAATATTGCCTTTTTTTTACTTTTTTATGTTTTTTTCTCCTGATGGGTGTGACTGAAATAGTATTAATAAATGGGCCTCCCATTAGCATGGACGATCCCCCTGGTTCTTTTCAGGAAGTTGATCCGATAATACTGGGTCTGGATTTTGCGGATACCTCCGTTCTGCTAGATACCAACTGCCTTTTCCCTTTCATGGTCAATTTATAGGACTCACGCCCCTCCGTCGATGTATCCGAGGTCCTCCGAATAATCCTCTTGGTTTTCTTCGGTTTTACAGATGAAATCACCCAATCAAGAAGCCATGGATGTAAAGTACGAGTTCCCTCCGCAACAACAAGAGGGCAAAGAATGGTTTAATTTCCCTACCGAGATTGAACGCTCCCTCACCTCCGTCTTTGCTCCCCGCAACATCCTCATCGTCGGCGCTGGCATCGCCGGCATCTCCTGTGCCCTCGCCCTGTCCAGAGAACTCACTCCCTTCGTCCCCGACCTCCAAATAACCATCTTCGAACGCCATGACATCCTCTCTACCTCCGGCGGCGCCATCAACCTCACCCCCGTCGCCCAGCGCCACCTCGACCGCCTCGGCGTCCTCGACGAGCTGGACAAAATGGGCACCGAAGGCGGCACAGACGTCGAAGCCATCGAGCTCTTCTCCAGTCGTTCCGGCCGCCCACTAGGCAGCATCGATTTCACAGACCAAAAGGGGAACGGGTTCGGTGGATACAAGGGCCGCCGGGTAATGCGGATCGTCCTCTCAGTTGCCATGCTGGCCGTGGTGGAGCGGACGAAGAACATCAACGTGGTATTCGGGAAGAAACTCGTCCGCGGCGAAGAAAACGATGACGAAGCCACCCTGCATTTCCAAGACGGCACCACCGCAACCGGTGACCTGGTCCTGGGCTGCGATGGCGTGCACTCGGCTACCCGCACCCACTGGGTGTCCCCGGAACACCCATCCGAGTATACCGGCATCTCCTTCCTGCAGACCGTCATCGATGCCAAGAGTATCAAGTCTCCGATCCATTTTCGCTCCACCTCGATGAATATCTCCCGTCATGGCTCCTTACTGGCCAGCTACTGTGATCGAGAACACGATCAGATCTTCCTGGCCGCTATCGTGCAGTTCAATGAGGCCAATTTACCCTCCTGTAAGATCGAGAACGGACAGGACTGGGTCACACAACATCGGATCAAGAATGCCTTGCATGAGGAGATGCAGGCTCGCTTCGGAAAGTCCGGAGTCCCTTGCATCCGTGAGATGACGAGTAAAGCGGGTGATTGGATGCTCTATCCCGTATACCAGGTTCGGCCGAATGCACGTTGGCATACGGATCGGGCTTTGCTGCTCGGTGATGCTGCACATGCTGTATGTTACTTTCTCTCTCTTCTATACCTACCTACCTATTCTCCATGTATGATCATCACGAAACTAACAAAATAAAATAGATGCCCCCGCGCGACGAATCCGCCGCCTACGCCCTCGACGACGCAATTCTCTTCTCCCGCATCCTCGCCAAACACCGTCACGAACCCCTCCCCGTCGCCTTCAAAGCCTACGAAGACCTCCGTCGCAACACCGTCAACACAGCCTTCAAGGCCTCCCGTCGCATGTGGGAAAAGAACCGGGACATGGGATTCCTCGAGGGCCGGCTCAAGGAATTGACCTTCCCGCTCTACATCCGTAATCATAGGCAAGAAAGGGAAGCCGCATGGGCATTCGATGCAACGCAGATCACGATCCCCATGCCTGTTGAGGGGGGTTCATTGTATTCTCATGGGAAATCGGATACTTCGTAAAATAGAGGAGTCTTGCCTTTTTTTTTTGTACGGTTGGGTTGGGTAGTTGGTTGGTCGGGATGGATGGGTTGGATGGGTTGGATGGGTTGGATGGGCCGGTTGCATTACATTGGAGTATTGGGTATATTATACGGGTTTTGCATAGCATTTTTTTGATGAGATATGATAGCGCTATTATTGCTGCTGTTGTTGCATTGAATGGGCTTTTTCAATAGATGGGTTATTTGGTTGGTTCATCAAATTGGTCTGGTTTAATGGGGTCTTTTCTAGTTAGCAAATACTAATTCCTAAAGGAGAAATACTATCTGCTTGGTCTGTTTAGAATGGATACTTACTCCACTCTTGTTGGTGCACCGTGCGCTTTTATTGCTTTAGTGTTAGTCTTGAGAGCCTGGTAAGTGAGGTGTAATGGCCTTGTATCTACTCTGGTGCTCTTGCTGTATTAAATATATTCTCAAATGTCAGGTTAAGCCCACCGTCGAGATTCGTCGTTAGGCGGCTAAACAACAAAGTAATATCGCGACCTTAGACTAAGTATAGATATACGTCTACAGATCCACTACAATATACCATCAATTCCTCAGACATAATAACCGATGAACAACATTTTGCCTTGATGAGGTACCCAAACTAAATATTTCGATCCTGGCCCAGCCAAACAATCAATCATAAAAGAAAGTAAAAATCACACACAATCACCCCCACAATAATCTACCACCTATCTCCCCACCTTCACCCCTTATCTCTTAGAACCTTCTTAGAAGGTCAGGGTCTGACCAGCGGTACCAACAACGGCGTCCTTAACAGCCGAAGCAGCAAGGAGGTCGTACTCGTAGGGAACGCTGGTAAGAGTACCCTCAGGAGCAGTGTTCTCGCCATCACCGAAGTCGTTGTCCCGGGCAACAGCATATCCCTCATCGGTGGAGTAGAGGGGCTTCTTGCCGCCAGACCACACGTTGCCCTCGACCAGCAGCTGGGCGCCCTGGCGGGTGTTGATGCCATCGCTGACGTCCAGGTAGTAGTTGTTGTAGATATGGCCGGTACCGAAGCGGAAGGAAGGACCGCGAGAGTTCAGGTTGTTCAGGTAGTTGTTGTTGACGGTGATGCGGAGGTGGCCGGTGTCTTCATCACCGTTGCTGTCGGAGTGGCCGTACAACATGGCCTTCCAGTGGTCGTGGACGAAGGTGTTGGAGATGGTGACGTAGTCGGCGGCATGGGTGAGCTGTGTTTGTTCTGTTAGTTGGGTTGATCCTTTATCTGTCTTGGGGGTATGGTTCGGGACATACATCGATCAGACCGTCGTAGTAGTCCTTGTCGTGGTCACGGTCGGAGGAGACGTCACAGTGGTCGATCCAGACGTTGTTGGAGTACTCTGCTGCATGTTAGCTTTTGTCACCTTCCATGGCAAACGGAGAGGGATACATACGGACACCAATGGCATCGCCGTTGTCGGCGAGGACCTTCTTGACACCCAGGTTACGGATGATGACGTTCTCCTTCTCCTTGACGAGACTGGTACAGTGTTAGGTTGGATTCCTCTACATCAGTATCGAGTGAGCGTAACATACAGGCCGAATCCCTCAAGGATGGCATTGGCGTCCTTCCCGATGATGCTGGTGTTGCTGCCAACCTTCACCTGATCGGCCGTCTCGGTGATGGTGCCATCAACGATGACGATCTTGGCATCGTCACTGGAGACAGCCTCGGTGAACTGGGCGTAGGAGGAGACGGTGGTGGTGGTACCGCCGGCACCACCGGTGGTGCCACCGTTCTGGCTGGCGTAACCGTGGGCAACCTGAGTGCAAGGTTAGATGCAGCTGGAGGACGATACACCGTGTATCATCAGGAGACTCACATCAGAAACAGTAGCACGCTTGCCAATGGTCTTGGTCGGGGCAGCCAGAGCCTGTCCAGACAGGCATGCGGCGAGCGCAAGGAAAAGCTTGAAGTTAGCCATCGAGGCGGGTGATTGTAGTGAAAGAAAAGTTAAAAGAGAGTAGAAAGAATGGCACAGTGAATAGAACAGCTTTTGCTGGTGAGGAAAGAAAGAAGACTGCAACTACACCGGGCGGGCAGGTCTTATATCCTCGTCTGGCGCTTCAGGATTCCCAATATCATCCATCCCTATAGAGCTCGGGACAGCATATCCGAGCCATGGAAACTCAAGCTAGGACCAGCACTAATTGCCATAGGTGGAACAGAGTGAAGAGATCGTCATCGTTTGCTCCCTAATACATAAACACAGGAGTGGGTAATTTCTCCGTGGGCCTGGGGTTAGATTAAACATCACGTATAGTGCCAAGCTTGGACTGCAATGAACGAGTCAGTGGCAACAACTCTGGCATGACGAGACAGTTGGTTGAGGACGACTAGCTGACGGTTAGGGCTATCCTGTACCAGTCTAGGTGATACATGGAGAGCCGCCGGTAGTCATTGGTGCGTTTCAGAAGGCAGTGCCAAGAAGTCGGAGGTTTTGCTTCTTGCTCTTGGCGCTCGGCTGCATGAAGACATGATCAATCATTCTGCACGCACATCGTGTGCTTATTAATTAGAATGAGGATTACAAGCTCAGGGTGATGATCCTCGTGATGCTTGTTCTTCAAGGATTGTCCCGTACACGGAGAGGAATTGGTATAACAGGTGGGATAATATGGAATGAGTAAATCAGCTGGCGCCCTGTAAGATGCATGAAATCAAATCCACAAATCCGAGCAAGTCCTGAGAGTGTTGATGTACAGGAACGGCACTTTGTTTGAGTTTGGGTTGTGAAAGATGATGCCGTTCTCCTTAGAGTAGTCGTTAGGACTATCACTGTTCTTTTGATACTGCCAAGAAATCTCTCGGCAGATGGATTTCCAGTCTCTCCAGGGCGCTTGGCACGTCTATATTTAACGGGTATTGTTCCACAACGAAGACAATAATAGTCTTGCTTGTTTAATATATCGCGCAATGACCCAAGAAGGACATGCAATAGGGGTCTGGGTTCAGTCCAGACATGTGACATGGGTATCCCTAACTTCAGCAGTCAACCATGCACACTCTCCGCTGGACTATGCACACACGGCCCAAATATTCCCACACCATAAGGATAACAATGGGAGCTTACCTCTTCGAGTTAGGAACCACTACGTAACCAATGTGGATGTGTTTTATGTTCCCAGAATGGTCGAGACTATGGAGTACCTTTCCCATGGTTCCCCCCGGGGCCCAGTTGCCAAGAAAGGAACATGTATAATTGAAAGCCAGGAGCACTTGTTTAATTGGACTCAACATTGGCTACCAAAATTTTATTCAGTAAATGTACGAAGTATTGCATTTTGTTTGCCATTTTGTTTGCCAAAGTGTCGTTGAGGCATCGGCTGGGAAAACTTCGGCCTCAGCGATGGGGCCAAGACTCAGCCACACATGGCTTGATCATGGTGATGATGTGATTGGCGTGATCGAGGGTCGAACATCCCCTCTTAATCTAATCCCCACTTGACATCGAGTTCACCCTTAGCACTTGCTCCGAGTATACTGAAACAGCCATGGTCGATACTTTTTCCTCTATCCCCATCGTGGACTTTCGTCATTTGCAAGATCCGCTGACTAAAGCGGAAGCCTTGGAGCAATTGCGGGAAGCCATCTTCCAGGTTGGATTCCTGTACTTGATCAATCATGGACTAGAGGTAGCAACCATTAATCCACCTTTCTTTGATTGGGGTACTGATATTGTATAGTCACTCGTTAAAAGAACGCACGAGAAGCTCCCGGAGCTTTTCGCACTGCCCACTGAGGTCAAGGAACGATGTAATATGATCAATTCTCCCGCGTTTGTCGGGTATACTCGTCTCGGAGCAGAGACCACTGCATCCAAGACGGATTTGCGAGAGGTAACAAAGCCTTTCCCTCGAAATGGACAAATGGATGTATAAACCACTGACCGCAGTCAAAAGCAATTCGACTTCGGTACGCCGGGTATGAAGCCTTGGACTGAAAACGATCCCTTCTGGCAGAGACTCGAGGGCGACAGCCAGGTATACTCCCCAGCATCCCTTTCACATCGAGCATTCTAATGATGTAGTATCCGGATCATCCCGGCGCAAAAGAACTCGTCGAAAATTACATCGAAGAGTCCGCGAAGCTATCGCAAGAATTCATGCGCTATGTGTCAGAATGTCTCTCCCTGCCCCCGACAACCTTCGAGTCATTCAAGGGCAAAATGGACCGCCTGAAGTTCATCAGGTATCCCCAGGCTGCGCCCGGCTCACAAGGGGTAGGTCCGCACAAGGACTCGACGGGTCTATTCACTTTCCTCTCGCAAGACGACACGGGCGGACTCCAGGTCCTGAACAAGAACGGCGAGTGGATCGATGCCCCTCCCATTGAGGGAAGTCTGGTCGTGAATATTCAACAGGGGTTCGAGGCGATTACCGGCGGTATTTGCACTGCGACGACCCATCGGGTGATTGTATGTTGGTCCTATACAGACTTTGTATTCTGTCAACTATCACTGACATCGACGTAGGCCCCGACGACCAAGACGCGGTATAGCATTCCGTTTTTCCTGGGCGTGCGAATGGACCTCACGCTTGATCAGCTCCGCGAATCCGCAGCGCATATTGTAAAATGTATTCCTGCTTCGGATGATCGGAAGAAGCGGGCAGTCGATGTGCCCAGCGAGTTTCTCTCGCCTTTGTATTCATGTGTAAGTGTCATCTTTCGTTATTCTTTTGTAGATATGGATCTAACTAAGTTAAAACAGTTCGGCGAAGCATACCTGCGTAATCGGATTATCAGCCATCCAGACGTAGGGCAAAAATGGTATCCGGAATTGTATGAGCGGTATACTAAAGAGAAACTCACGTAGATATATATATTCATGTTTATAACCTATACTGAGTATCCCTGGTAGCTCAATCCTGCAAACACGAGTCAGAACCCCGCCACCAAATATATATCTCTAAAATATATATATACAAACCCTTGTATAAAAATGACACAAGAGTCCAAATCGAACGATAACAAAATAAGCACCCACATCCAATGCCAAGAACTAGTGTAGAGTGAATGCAACAGCAGCAATTCGTATTGATAATAATCACTAAGCGATTGAATCGATCGACCCCACATGTGATTTATTGGGCGGACGAACCCGACAACCAACGAACTCAACCAAAACACACAAATCATCAAAACAACCACCATGACTTCCATCCCGGACTCGACTCTCCGCACCCTCGTGGACAATCTCAAATCCTCGGAGATCTTCACCCCCTCATCTGAAGGCTACCAGGCCAGCATCCGACGATGGTCGGAAACTGGAGTTAAACAAGCCGTATGGTCCTTCCCCCGTTTCCCCACATCTGTTTCCTTGGTAGAGAAAGTGGTGCTGAGTGAACCGTGCAGGGTGTTGTGGTGATGCCCACTGAGACTGAGGATGTTCGTACCGCACTTCTCTGGGCTCAAGAGCATAATATCGACCTCGCTGTTAAGGGAGGTGGTCATTCCGTCGCGGGCACGAGTTCTAGCGAGGGCGGATTGGTGATTGATCTGTCGCGCATGAACAAAGTTACCGCGGACACGGAGAAGAAAACGCTGACCGTCCAGGGTGGCGCCGTGTGGAAGGACGTCGATGAAGCGGGCGCTGAGTACGGACTCGCTGCCGTCGGTGGTACAGTCAACCACACCGGTGTCGGTGGGTTGACACTCGGTGGAGGATACGGCTGGCTGAGTGGTCAGTACGGACTTACCATCGACAACCTCCTGGCTGCGACGGTGGTGCTCGCAGACGGTCAAGTAGTCACAGCCTCTGCTACCGAGAACTCCGACCTCTTCTGGGGTCTGCGGGGAGCAGGATACAATTTCGGAGTGGTTGTCGACTTCACCTTCCAAGCTTATGAGCAGAAGACCCCCGTCTATGCAGGAATCATCGCCTTCACACCAGACAAGCTCGAGTCGGTCGTCGAGCAGATGAACGTGCTCTTTGAAAACCCCGACCCTCGATCCGGGGCGATGATCATCTTCGCCCAGCCCCCGGGTGCCCCTACAATCATGGTCAACGTCCTGGTCTTCTACAACGGTACCAACGAAGAAGGCTCGAAGCGTTACGCCGGCTTCCTTGCCCTCGAGCCCGTGGTGAACATGATCGAGGTCATCCCGTACTCCTTGCTTAACTCGCTCCAGAACCCGATGGCCACTTACGGCGATCGCAAGTCCTTCAAGGGTCTTTTCTATCGCACCCCCATGGACGCCCAATTCCTGCGTTCCATGCTCGATGAACTAAACGCCAAGGCTCAGGAGCACCCCGACATGATCCCGGCCATGCTGCTCGAGTGCTACGATATGAGGAAGACCTGTAGCGTGCCGCTGGATGCGACCGCGTTCGCGAATCGGAGTCTTACGCAGAACGGGCTGCTCAACCTGCGCTGGACGGATCAATCTAAGGACGCCGAATATCGGGCCTGGGCGCGCGAAGTCCAAGCTAAGTTCAAGGCGCACTTTGAGACACAGCTTAACGGAGAGGAGACGGCCGATGTGCCCCAGTATATCAACTACGCCGAGCGTGAGTTCATGCCCGGGAATCAATTGGAAAATGAAGTAAACTAACAACAAGCAGCCGGAGATGCGGTCGTGAACAACATTTACGGAAGCAATCTGGAGCGCTTGAAGGACGTCAAGGCGAAATACGATCCGAAGAATGTATTCCACAAGATGCATCCCGTTTCCCGGGCTTAGTCTATCTAAGAAAATCAAGGGTCCAGCTGCCAGCAACCAGTTCGGAAACTAGCACATTAGTGGAATCCTTTCTATGCAATCTACGACAAGCCGGAAACATGGAGAAGGCAAACGAACGGACCCGTGAGATCTCGTATCCGCGATAAGCCTGTAGATAAAATTATGCATGATCTTACCATGAGGAATTGGACCCGTGTCTAGTGCTCGCACTCTCATTCGTGGAAATTTCTTCAACTTAACAGAATGTCATGTAATTTTCCACATTTGGTATCGTGTAGTATCGGTAACCGACACCTGGATTAATCTAATTTGTCGCGGCGATACCGCGATCTACAGCTTTGGAGGCAAAATGGCATACTTGACGCTCTTGACGGATGTCCATCCCTCCAGCGCCTCCTCACCCATGTCTCGCCCGTAACCGCTCTCCTTGACACCTCCGAAAGGTGCATTGGGGCTAAGCATCGCCCAGGCGTTCACAGTAACCTGGCCAGACTCGAGGGCGGCCGTCACACGGTGAGCACGGCTAATATCGTTGGTGAAAACGGCCGCGCTAAGACCATGCAGGGTATCGTTTGCTTTGGCAATAACCTCAGCCTCCGTCTCGAAAGGCGCAATACTCTACTCCAGTTAGCAATCTCGATTCTGCCAAGCAATCTAACCAAAGTGAGACACATACCGCGACAGGTCCGAAGATCTCCTCCTTCATGATTGTCGCGTTCTCAGAGACATCGGCAAACGCGGTGTTCTCAACAAAGTAACCCTTATCGCCGACCTTCTCACCTCCGAAGAGGAGTCGGGCCCCACATTGCTTACCCTGCTCGATATACGACAGGATCTTGTTATGCTGTGCCGCGCTGACAATCGGTCCCTTGGTAGTGGCAGGGTCAAGGGGGTTGCCAATGACCGACGGACTACTTTCGGCCATCTTCTTGTACGCCTCTAGGAACTTCTCGTAGATACTCTTCTGGACGTAGATACGCGAGCCAGCCGCACAGATCTGTCCATTGTTGGCCGTAATACCGATCCTGGTCCACAGGACCGCATTATCCAAGTCACAGTCATCGAAAACAATCGACGGACCTTTGCCGCCGAGCTCGAGGTTCACCCGCTTGAGGTTAGTCGAAGCTGCAGTCTTCAGGATCTGTCGGCCCGTCGCGCTGGATCCAGTGAACGAGATCTTCCGCACCGTCATGTGCTCTGCCAAAGCCCTACCAGCCGATGCGCCGTCGCCGGAAATAATGTTCACCACACCCGCAGGGAAACCGGCCTCCTGAATAAGCAGGGCAAGCTTCTGGGCGTAGAGCGGAGATAGTTCGGACGGTTTAATGATAAGCGAGTTACCGGCTGCAAGCGCCGGAGCTAGCTTCCAGATAGTGATCATCCTGTATACCAATTAGCACGGGGTAACCGGTATCGTAGCACGCCGTAGACTACCACCGCGGATACTCGGATGAACATACAAGGGCGCATTCCAGGGTACAATGGCTCCACAGACACCCAACGGCTCCCGATATGTGAAGGCGACGCCGCCCTCCATGGCAAGGGTCTTTCCATCGATCTTATCAGCCCAACCGGCGTAATACCGGAGGTTGCCAACCGCCTGGGGGATGTTCATGCCCTTGCTGTCGGTATAGAGGACACCGGCATCGACGGCCTCGAGGGATGCGAAGTCATCTGCATCTCGCTCGATTAGATCGGCCAGCTTCAGGAGAAGCTTCGCGCGGGCCGGGCCGGGGGTATTCTTCCACACATTGAAGCCAATCGTAGCGGACTCGACAGCCTTGTTGACATCTTCGGGAGAAGCAGCAGAAATGGTTCCGAGGGATTCGCCGGTGGAAGGATTCTCGACGGTCAGGGTCTGGGATGTAGCGGAAGGAACGAATTCGTTGTGGATGAAGAGGCCCGTTGGGACTAGTTTCCCGATATTATTTTCTTAGTCAATGATTCCTTGCAAGGGATAATAGTTTGAAACTATGCATCATATAGCATGATTCATATTACATGATCATAATTGAAGATAGAGGGGTAAACTTTTACACATACCTTGAATCTGGCGCCCAGCGGCACCGGTAACAGTGATCGAAGCCATGTTTGTTTGGTAAAAATGAATCACACCCACAAAACCTTTGTGTTTTTAATCCCACCATCAGACCACCTATATAGAGTGGGTTTTATAGGCGACCACGTCACGGCATATCCCCTTTCTCTATAGGGGTGTGCGGACCGTTCCGCTGTCCAATTCCGACGTGATTCCGACCGGTCAATTTTGATCGGCAGCACTATAACGTTGGCAACGGCGCCATTCGACAGTCCGCCGTTTGATTCGGATGGAGGGGCCGCGTTTCAACTATTCAACTGATAAGACTTATGGACTACATGGAGTCATTTCGCATACGTGTTTCCCATCTGGGTAAGGTAACCCATTAAAGGGGCGATGGGATATGTTATTCGTTCTATTGTTAGAGTCGGGATTTAGGGTTATTAAGGTGGGGCGTGTTTGGTGAGTAAAATTGGATATGGACGGGACTTGGGAGATGAGGGTATGGTAGATCCTACTGAATTAGGAAAGAGGGACAGCTATCACGGATGGGATTCTGGAATTGGGGAAATTGCTCTTCTTGTTTTCCTTTTTCCCTCGTTGTTGGGGAGCGGCCAAAATGAGGGTTTGGACTTCGAGGTTTGAAAAAATTGACGACGTGTAGGATACACAGCACGTGCCACCAACGCCCTCAGGAATCCAAGTCAGGTGCTCCCACAGTCACATCCAGCCTCCGAACCTTTATCTTCCTTTGCACTCTTGATTATGTTAAGCTAAACTCTATTTTAAAGTTATCGTAGTAAACAGGAAATGTCAAGTACGCTATCACACATGTGCCACCTCAGAAAAGGGGGCAGCACAACAATAACTGCAGAAACACAACTTCTTCATCCCCCAAAGAGGAGTGAGGAAAACCTATAATGAGGGCTACGTCAGTCTCCTGAAAAGGGAATACGCCAGCCGATGTCTCTGGTAACCTCCACATGTAGGAAATACTCTCTTTATAGTGTATCAGCGAATAAGAGTGTCAGCCACTGCTTCAAATCAGCAACCTGGTGGGCATGCACATAGTGTCACCTCTCAGCCATCAACCGCAGAACAGTTTTGTCCTATAACCTCGTTTAAATGGTAGTAACCCAGCCAGCCATCGTAAGCCAGGGTGCCAAATACGCAAGGGATGCCGTGCTTTGTTACAGTAAGCAGAAGCAGTTGCATCCGAGTATTCGTATAGATGTATGTAAGGGATGTGTGGGGTAAAGGGTTGGTAGCATATCGGTAATTCTTCACATAGTGTTATCGATGGAAGGATATATATTAATTTTACAGTAGAGTAGCATTGAAACTGTTGATCCCGCCCGGAAAATGTATACACTGCAACAGGTCATCGATGGATCTGGATCCTAGACCGTTGATGCATCGGGACGGTAGCGTGTCAGACTAAGATGATAATCATTGAAAATGATTATCGCTAATAGATTGATGATCTACGTATCGTGTACTTTTTGTAGTACCTACAACACGGGTATGGTTGCATCATACTCTGCTCCTCGGGATGTTTCAGCCAGCCTTATGACTTCAATACTACCCTAAGGATGATCTTATCTATTCAGGTAAGCTGAGACATATCGGCAAAAGCCGAAGCGCTAAGCTTGTACGCGTAAACGTCGACTATTTTGTTTCTATTGAGACCTATACTCGCTATTTGAATCTCCCAGTAGGGTTTACACGGGGATATTCGGTGTCCGGTCTCCGAAATCGTCAGTATTGTCGCCTGTCGTAGATCAATAGTTATAATATAGAGTGCTATCGATAGTTCGGCCCGAGTTCGGCCGAACGGAGAATGTAGAGTTGTAGACAGTTACGGTAGTTTGACACTTGGGTATGAACAGAAAGACACTTTAGCCGACAAGCATCTAGTCATTTGACATCTTCTATCGCTAACCTAGTATAGACCACTGAGCGGGCTGTAGACCCTCTATACACATGATGTTAAGTTGACAAGTCCAATTCCTCCTTCCAGAACATCCACGCACTTGCAATGCCAAGCTTAATACCTGCTGCAATCCACAGAGCAGCGTAGATATCTCCCGTGCCCTTGGTTATCCAACCACCTGCAATGGCTCCAACAAGAGTGAGCACAAAAGCAATAACCCTGCGATCGCGCTTCTCGTTCCGCAGAAGGAAGAGCTTCGGGTCAGACATCAGGTCACAGAGGAGGCTTGTAATCACAACAGTCGGGATCTCGTTATACCCAAGAGCTCGACTGGCAACTATTTGCCCTGCAGATTGAATACTAAGGAGTACGATGGGTACTTCCTGGGTCCAATCTGGCTCTGCGGTGTTCACATCGTGCAGAGGAAGCCCCGAAATGACGCCACTCTGCACAAGACACGCCGTGAGAATCAGCATAATCACTTGTAGGCAGAATGAGAGAATCAGTGTCCCCCTTTTCTTTGCACCAAACAGACGGTTCAGGCGGGCGAAGATGAATGAGCCTATGATAAAGCAACCGATTGAAGTGAGGGAGCGAACCCAGCCGTACGGCCGGGGGTTCTGGTTGGAGGCTCCTAGACCGACGAAGATAGTATTGCCTATAATGTGTCAGTAACTGTGTAGGAAATTGGGATCCGAGTAGCCACTGACCAGTCTGCATGGACACGAATGTATTGTACGCTATTCCTATCAGTACAGTTCCACGTATAGGGCATGAGTGGCCACTAACCGTTATAGAGCGTGCTGTCGACAAGGCCCGAACAAAGGCAACATGCGAAGAGTAGAACATCGGCATGCTTTGGTTGTACCTCTGCCTTGAAAAAGGTCAGACGCTCTTTCCTCTGGCTGTCGTACATAGCTTGATGGATGGGTGAGAAGAAAAAGTCACAATGGGTGTGAAGAGTGGGAGGGGGAGGGGGACGGGGTCTCAGTGAAGAAACACAACAATGGCCAAGGAGCCGGGTAAATTGACCGACGACCTCCTCATGATAAGCACTCGCAGATCATGGCAAGTCCGACTCGGGGCCAAGTAATAACGAACAGTGGAGGTTTGTCCGTGTGGTCTTCGGGTGATACGCTGGAAGTTTCGACAAGCGAGAGACCAATCGGAGTAGTCGCAGGCGCTATAATTCATGTAGGATGCCGTCCGCCAGCCCTCAGGTCTCCTCATACCGAGCGCCGAGACCAGCTCTAGTTATTATGCCGAGACTCGGGGTCATCACGCCAAGACGCTTGGCCGTGAGGAAGGAGATTTTTCCGCGGGCGTCCGATGCGGAAGGACCCGAAGATGGAGCGTGGGAACTTCGAATCATAGGAGCAAGGACCCTGAACCCTTGAGATGCCGAGTGGACTTGATCGACGCTCAGATGACTCCTCACTTCCTCATTCCATCCTTTCTTTGCGCAACACTCTGACAAGAGCCACTCATCCCCGATCATCACGGTTCGATCTGCAATTGATACCGCGGGGAGATTGATGCTAGAGTGGCCAAGAACCACACGCTCCGAATACGGTGTTCTCATCTCAACGCCATTGTAGGCCCCCTGCCTCTGCTCTAATACTCTGACCACGGCCGCTGGTATCATTCAGTACTCGGTACGAGAGGAACATGATCCGCAGCTGCGCCACTGCTCGTCGGACTGTTGATCAGCGCCAGATTAATAAAGCCAAGCGTAAATTAGAAGATATGTTGCACAAATCAACATCTGACATGCAGGCTCCTCAACAAATCCGGCCAGCAAGTTGCTCTAGCACTTTTTGACGAACGAGAGACCTAGTTAAGAGCTTGGCAGTGGATTCTTCGGAGCCACAATCACCGTTGTATGGCTAATTTATCAAACTATCTTACGCCAGCGGTCAGGGAAGTGCGTCAAATGGCGGGCTATATGCACATGCTATCAATTAATATGTCTGATATCAATTAGCCTAATTGCTCGGACAGATAACCACCGAATCCAGGCCTTCAGGGCTAACACTTCTGGTCTGTCACAGGCCTATACTGTACCACATAACTGATCCTCGGCGTCGCAAGGAGGACAGCAGCCAAGAGCACCTAGTACCCTCAATTAATAACGAGGGAAGTATTCTACATTCGTATTGACTGGCTATTCAGCTGGCCAAGTCCTTATGTTGCATATCAGAACGAGGGTGTCAGCGCTAACCGATGAACAAATGGAGGAACTTCAGATACCGGCTGGTCGTCCGACGGATGGTTAATTTCCCGGAGTTTCAGGCATTGAAGGACGGAGCTGGGGTATATAAAGGGCCTCATTTCCAGTGTAGAGGTGCTATCTTTCAGAACTCATCATCATCACTCTCATCATCATTATCTGTTTTCAAAATCAATCACAATGAAGGTCGGAGATTCCTCCTCGTCTAACCTGGCTATCACCATCACCGTCGAGAAAGATGGCTTCTATGAAGTTAACGGTACCAGGCAGGAGCCCACTGTTTCCCTGTATATGACAGCCGGAGCGTCTAAGCTGCGCCGCATGTTGAGGGAAACAGACGATTTGATCGTCTGCCCTGGTGTGTACGATGGTATATCTGCTCGAATTGCCATGGGGCTCGGCTTCAAGGCAATGTACATGGTACGGCTTGATCATACAGTGTTCTATATCAATGCTAACCATTTAGACCGGCGCTGGAACTACCGCCTCAAGGCTCGGTATGGCAGATCTTGGGCTAGCCCAACTGTATGATATGCGGACCAATGCCGAGATGATTGCCAACCTGGACCCGTTTGGACCCCCATTGATCGCTGACATGGATACCGGATATGGTGGTATGTTGTTCCCTTATCCCCCAGTGATTGTTAGATTCCTGATGTTGTCCAGGTCCTTTGATGGTGTCGAAATCTGTTCAGCAGTACATTCAGGCCGGTGTTGCTGGCTTCCACATTGAAGACCAAATTCAGAACAAACGTTGTGGTCATCTAGCTGGAAAGAAGGTCGTCGACCTAGAAGAATATCTCACTCGCATCCGCGCTGCCAAGTTGACCAAGGATAGACTACGCTCGGATATCGTTCTGATTGCCCGCACTGACGCTTTACAACAGCATGGGTATGACGAATGTATCCGACGTCTAAAGGCAGCGCGTGACCTTGGTGCAGATGTCGGACTGTTGGAAGGCTTCACCTCCAAAGAGATGGCAAGACAGGCCGTGCAGGATCTGGCGCCATGGCCTTTGCTCTTGAACATGGTAGAGAATGGTGCTGGCCCCATCATCACCACAAAGGAAGCACAGGAGATGGGCTTCCGCATTATGATCTTTTCCTTCGCCTGCTTCGCACCAGCGTATCTGGGCATTAAGGCTGCGCTGGAAAGACTGAAGAATGAAGGAGTTGTTGGAATCCCGGATGGCTTGGGGCCGAAGAAGCTATTCGAGGTATGTGGATTGATGGATTCAATGAAAATTGATACGGAGGCCGGCGGTAGCGGGTTTACCAACGGTGTTTGAGTTTCATTTCTGTTCTTCGTGACTTGATTATGCGATTCTGACTGCGTACATCGTTTGCCTGTGATCTACTTTGTGTCTATTTTCTATCTGTTTTCGCCTGATACAAGTTTTAGATGTCTTTCGATAAGACTTTTGCTCAATGAAATTAACTTTCAGTAACAACCTTCTCACGTGGTCTGAAAATGGGACCGTGTTCATGACCCCTTATAACTTCATAGGTTAAAAGCTGTCTGGAGAGAAGGTGCTATGGTCTTTCCTAGTCTCGGTATTAACCTCCATAGCTCTACTTAAGGTAGCCTACTCTATCTTTCGGCTCATGGATAAGGCCATTATCATAGTATGATTGTGTATTTTTCACTAATACATACCATACCTTTATAAGATCTTACAGAAAAGTGAGAACACTACACTACAGACTATCTACGCATGGAATCATCTCCTTGCAAACCTACCATTTCTAGAGTTGTGTAGGTCCATTAATTTCATTCTGAGCAGCGTCTTAGGCTGGTTGGTCTAATGAGCTAGTACGTCACTGGCGTTTAGCACAAGGTAGCCCACTCGCCGATATATTGAGCTGGGTGGCACACCACATATAAGTCAAGTAACAGCTGAATATGAATAGTTACGAGCTCAATTGGTAGAAAGCAATAGTTGATCCTAGCGTCCGACAAGCAAAGGCATGGCCTCATCATTCACGTCATGGCTACATGAGAACGCCGTTTCTTCATCAAAAGGGACCTCATCAGACTCGCTCACCTCTTATGCGGACATGATCACGGAAGATGCGGGAGATTGGTCCTCATTATGGGCTTCTCTTGTCCACACAACCTCCCGGTCCACAACGAATGTCTCACTCGGGGCACACTTTGCGAGGCCCGGCCAAAGGCTAAGCTGCACGCCAAGTCATTCGCCTTGAAAGACCGCAATACATTGCATCTGTTGTGCATTGTACCTCTCGCCAGGACTGGTGCTGAAGAAGAAATAGCAATTCTCCTGTCTTTCTAAGCGTTGCTTAAACTCGATGCATTGCTCGACCAGTCGACGCAATTTGCGAACTCTTCCTTCCTTTTTCGAAGTGGCAAATTTAGAGAAGGCCAATTCAACTGTTTCGCAAAGACTGTCGCACGTTGCCTGTAGATACTCGGTGCTTAGGGACTGAATAGCTATGCTGGTTGCAGATCGCCAGTTACCTGCAACAGACGCTGGGCCTACGACATTCTTGTCAGCCAGGATAATAAAAGGTTGGAAAATGGCACAACGGTACACTTCTGCCTTATACGTGTATACATAGCTTTCCAATCTTCTTCCATTTAACCGCTTCGAGCTCCGATAATAAACCGATTAAATATGTAATACTGGATATGCCAGCTGACAGCAGCCCGAATCAGTGCCCGTCGCTAATGAGCATTCTGCGGTTCATGAAGTCTTGGAAAAGTTCTCATTTCCATACTTAGTGAAGCAGCTGTTAGGCCATCTAATCGACCTTCATCCCGGAACTGTGAATTCACCCAAGTGTCCAAGGAATACCCGAGTCGGTTCATGGTACGCCTGGCGTAGTCGTCATTCAACGGATCAGACTGAAAAACCAAGGAGTTCACTTGTTCTGTCAGTAGATGGATATCGTTGTTCTTCTTTGCGATCTCCATCTCCATCCTCTATTGCTTTTCTGTTACTAGCTCTTGCAAGCGTCGATATCTTTCTTTTAAGCAGATATTGTCCAGCTCAAGATCGTCTAACTCGCGATATCGCAGCTCTTGTATAAGCTTTGAAGATTAGTATATTATTCAAGGCTCAAGAAATGTTCCACATACCTCTTTCAACTTGGAAAACCACTTGTAGGCTGTGATGAAGCAAAACTTTATATATTTGACGGAGAACTTTATCATCGTGCAAACCTTTCGCTCCTTCCCTCCTGCTTGGTTTATAATACTCGCCCCCGCTCTTAGATTCCACCGTTGCAATATAATATACACACAACACCACCATGACAAACAGGTCGCAGATCGCAGTTGGCATCGACTTTGGCACCACGTACAGTGGGTTGATGGCTCCCCCATTCTTTCGCTGATATCTCCATACCACTTCTAGTATACAATCTGACGCTGTCAGGATCGCTTGGTCTGTCACTGGAGTGGTCAATGACATCAAAGTGGTATCCGAATGGTCAGGCAGAGGAAAGAGTATAGATCAAAATATAGCCTGTCACTATCAAACGAAAGCTAACTCGGACAGAAACGACTCTTAAAGCGCCGACTACGATTTGCTATGAGGGCGCAAAGGTTCGATGGGGTTAACGAACTCACGTCCACAAAGGATGTCATATTCGGAGTCAAACTGCTGCTTGATGAATACAAGCCAATAGAACTCCGATTACTACAATTTGCTCGCGTTAATACAGATATAAGGAATTCTATAGACCTGATGGTTTGTTACTCCGACACAGCGTCAGATAAGGTCACTGAAGTTTAGCTGGAACGCTTTTTACACTGATTTCAGGGATATAGCAAAACTAGCCTTGGAAGAAAGATGTATTCAAGTTGTGCACTATTGAATTCGATCTCAAAGGTATTCCACCTGTGCTTTTTAAGACGAAAAAGAACTCCAAAGGGGTGGAGTACTACAGATTTGAGATTGTTGCTAGGCTCACGCCGACATCTGCGTCACTTTTGTTTGAAATGGAGTTCAAAGGTGTGCCCTATGGGTCAATAACAGCCAAGTATAGAGTTATGGCCGTGGCGCTATGTATCCCTCCGTTCCACTGATTTTGGCATTTGTTTTACTTTGTCGTAATGCTTATGAAGTCTTTAGTTTGATAGCTTTAAATATGCTTGCTATTTTCAGCTAGTTTTTCTCTCACCCTCTCCTTCTATAGAGCTTCTATTCTTCATTTGGTCATGCTGTTTGTCTCCTATACTATAATGTTGAGCCTGCTTAGTTAGGCCTGGTGTTGTTATTCTTCCTAAGCGATCTCTTCTACACAGACATTGAGGATAGATTCAAGAAACTCAATCAACCGAATAGGACTTCAAAATATTCCCCTTTCAACATGTAATCGGCACGAAACCCTTATAGTGAGGACTTCTATACTATTACTATCCGTAGTTCAATTCATAGTTAATTCCTTGTAATTTTTATACCTTAGGTGTTAACCTTAGCGTGAAAGAATATACATGAATCGAAGTCTTAATCTGTCCCTAGGACATGAAGCTTTTGAAATACCCACTGGACAACACTGCCCTTCTCCCATAACTAGATATAACGAATCCTTCAAGTGTTGTAAAAAAGTCCCCAAGCCCGCTATATGTCCCCGGAACCACGACAGTCCTCATCCACCGTAACCCGCTGCCCTAGTATAACAACCACGACCGCTATCAGCGCTAAATCCACCCCAGGCGCAACTCTCACTTCCCACTTCGGTCGATATCGAGACAAAGGCTGCGGCCCTTCAGCAAGCTCCGCAGGGTTCGTCACTCGACGAATATGCGCGATGATTCGGTCACCAAGCACCAAGACCTGGGTATGGTAGTAGGGATCTTCATCGCGGACCTCGAGCATCATCTCATCGGAATCGGGTAGATAAACACCATTATCATCATTGTCATCGATCTTCCCCTTCCCCTTCCCTTTCTTAGAATCCCTCGGTCTCCGCTGCTCAGACATGACAGCACTCCGAAACCTGATAACTGCCTTCGGCGCCCGAACCGCGACCCTCAACTTCGCGGACAATATAACATGTTCCATCTGCCCCGGTAACCTCAACTCCAAGCATGACGAATTATACCACCGACACCGTAGCTCGAAAAGCGGTAATCCAGACCGATCATAGAAAACTCGTCGTTGACCAATGCTCCACGGATACCCCTGGACCGAAAATATTGTCTGCCCCTCATATTCAACACTGTAATCCAATGAATGCCACGGCTCGGGGCGATTCTTCACCGTCAAGAGTAGTTCGGAACGTGATACGCTCTCGGGTCGAAGCGCAATGGGTCTCGGCGGTGGACTTAGACGATAATGTGGGGTTGTGTCGTTGTCCTCCATTTCTCTCTGTGTGTGTATTATTATGTAGTATATGTGCGAATGCAATGAGCAAGGTAATGGTAATAGGTAGTATCGGGTGCCATTTTCCAAATGTCCAGGCTCGCAAATTGTGCCATTTTTCCAGGTAATATTTCTCTTATCTTGTACCCCCTTTCCACTTTTGTGTATGGGATTATTTGATGACCCTCCTTATAAGGCGTATATGCGTTTCTGCCTCGCACATGCCGTGTCAGTGACGGCTGTTGGTCCTGTTGGTTTTTGGAGATCCGTGATTGGCCCGCTCGCTTCAAACGGTGGATTTGCGTTCCACTGGATGGCTTTCGGGATGAAGATTAGCTTGGCCTTAGGGAGCTTAGGGAGCCGTCATTCTCGAATCAGGGATTTCGGATTGGTTCGAGTGGGCTTTCTTGAGTGGATGGTGGTGCTGCGCTTTTACTTGATCTGGTAATTCCTCTGTTTCTCACCTTTTACTAGTCCTCTCCCCAGAAGGGACGAAGAAGGATGATAGTCTTAGTTTGGTACTTGTGATAATGTGTCGTTTGATAGGTAGGACTCCTCGTGTTTAGGCCCTTGGGCTTCTTTTTACAATGTGTCAGTGGGTTCTGGCGTGCTCCGGGTGAGGCGCTGCGGGATCATGCGCTGTCAGCAGCCGTTGGGATCCGGGTCGTGGGGGCTTGGGGCCTTGGGTTTTGCGTTGATAGCCTAAGGGATGTTTTGTTCGATTTTGAGGCGTGTTGTAGGGCCTGATTTTTAATCATGCTATTCATAGAGAAGGGACGGTATAAGCGGATTGTGTTGTGTTTTCCTCTTTTCTTTACTTCTATTTCTATCTTCTTTGCTTTAATGCTCATTGTTACGAATAGAGACTCCCTAACAGTGGCTATGCTGTTCTACCTTCTATATCAATGTTACATATGGTATGCTAAGGATCGGATACCTGGCTGTCACTGTGACATGTCACGCGCAGGGCCCTGCCTCGCCGAGTTTGATATTAGCTTGTTGGGTTAATCAATAACGGGTTCAAAGAGAGGGTTTACTCAAATAACGTGCCTTTAAATTAATCATTGGTATTGGCATCATACATACCCCTAACCTGTCATCAAGAAAGATCACGAGACCAGATACAACCCTTGACAGGGATCCATCCCTACCCAGCAAGCAAACTCACCAATACGTCGCCCATTCACTCTCCCCATTGACCACCTTCACAAACTCTTCCGCGATAAACTTATCCGTCGTTTGAGACGGATGCAACTCATCAAACCACATGAAGTTCTCCTCATCCTGTAATCGAACACAATCCTCCCCGTCGGCATTACAATGCTTCACGAACCCGGTTACATTGGCACCGGCGTCTCCGAACCAGTCGTCCGGATTGTAATAGATATCGGATAACTAGCAAGCATCAGTATCGCCCCCTCAATTACACATCACAAGGAAATAAAGAACCAAGGGATGGAACGAAGAGGGATACTCACCAACCCATACATATCCATGACCGCAACCCCAGCCCCAGGATACCTATCAGCAACCTTAACCTCAAAAGGCGTTCTATACCGAAACACCTCATTAACATTGACCACCTGTTCCCACATCCGATAGCTAATCAAAGTCTGGTTACTAGGTTTATCAGGCCACCACGAGATAGTCTTCGCGCCTCCATCCTCCAGCAAAGCATACTGCGGCGTCAACTGCAACGGGGCCAGATTCATCAACACAAAGTACCGGCCTCCGCTCTCATAAACCCGATCCAGTGACTCATAGACACATTCTATGTAATCTGGGATGACCTTCCCCTGGACCTGGGAATCAGTTAGAAAAGCATAATTGCCTAGATCGTTTGTCCCGATCCAGATTGCGTAGACCGTTTCGTCGGCCGGGATGTCGAGGAATTTGTTCCCCTGGGAGTCTACGTATTGGGTGTCTGCGAGGAAGGCCGGAACCTCGTATTCCAGGACGGATGGATAGGACATGTTCAGGCCGGACATTGTCCGGGGGGTGATTTTGTTGGAGCATGCGCCTCCGCTGACGGCGTAGTTGTGTCGTGTTGCGTTTGTGGCTGCTGCCACGTAGTGGCCCCATATGTAGCCGCCTGAGGCGGAGGAGTTGGTCTAGTATAGGTTAGATTGGGCTTCTAGAAGTTGGGTTTGAGCTGTGATGGGTTTTGTGTATGTACCTCGGGTTGCTTCCAGCCTACTGGTGGTGCTGATCCGTTGTGGGCGTAGAAGTAGGATGCTCGTGTGTCGTCTGTGTAGCTGTCGCCGAAGGTGACGAGGTTATTGAATTCTCGTAGGCCCCATTTTTGGGTGGGTTTGGCTAGGGCTATGTCTTTTGTTGCGGCGAGGATGCCTAGGAGGAGTGGGAATGTGTACATTGCGATTGAGTTTGCTTGTTGATTACTGTAAGCTCTAAGGCATGACAAGGACGAACAGGAGAAAGGTAAATAAATATAGGAGATTATAGAACTTCATTGCTAGACTAAAATACCCAAGCTTTGCGGCCATTGCTCCGGATCTCCGGTTTCTGGTTTGTGATGCAGGACGGGATGCGGGGAAATGGCTGCAATTACTGGACGGATAAATGGAATCTCTAGTCGGTGAATTGGAAAGTGAGGGGTATTCTGCACGGTTTTATTTACCCACGGAAATTTTATACAGCTTGTCATTCGGTATTGGTCAATGCTGGCCGTCGAACTCATTCACTGTCAATCGTTGGATGCCGCCTTCGATCCACTCCAGTGGTGCCACGAACGCCATCTGGCTCCATGATAATAGCCGGTTTTTGCCACCAAATACCAGCACTTCGAATCTTCCGGCAAATCCCTCGTTTACCCAGACCCGACTGCCACCGATCATGTCGGTCCGGATGGTGATGTGGCTCTGCAATGGAATTGTCACCGGCTTGTGGGTTGAGGTCTCGTTCGTCCAAATTCGGCCTGGATAACTTTCGTCGAACCCATCCGTTTCTTCTATTGAGCGCAGGGGATACACCCATCCGTCTGAGACAAAGGTCAGGTTGCCGTCTGGCGACAATGCAAGGGTGGAGTCGTTGGACGACAGGGTGAATGGGCCCGAAACGTTTAGAGTCAACTCGTAGTTCATCCCCTTGCTGCCATATCCTAGATAGATTTTGTCGCGGTTTATATTCTCTGAAGGGCTGGTCCAAGTCAGAAGTTCATTATCATCTTCACCCTTGTGGGAGATTTGTCGGTCCAGGTTCTGCGCCACAGCCTTCGAGGTCAACAAGTCCATCGAGTCTGACAAAGTGGATACATTGATGGTGGGCCCACGGTTTCCAGCCCACGCCCTCGCTGCAACAACAGGAATGCCATTGCGGATCGCATAGTAAGACTCCAACTGCGTCGTGGCATCAGGCCCATTATCATTCCATGCGGCCAGGATGGCACCCTTGACGGGCCTCGGGTCAGGCTGCTCGGTGACATTCACAGGGTTGAAGAGAGCCGGTGTCCACTGCCATCCCTCTCTGTCCGCAAAGTTGAGCACCCTGGAGTTGTTGAAGAAATCTGGATACGGGGCCGGGAATATCGGCATGTGATCGTTTTTTAACGACATGTAAGCCCACCAATCCTCTGAGTTGATAACCTCGTAGCCCTGTTCTGCCAATTCGACTGGGTCGGATTGTCCATACTGCCAGTGTTGAATAATGACATCCTTTGAGATGTTGCGGGTGTCAGATGGTTCGTATGTCCCCCAGATCCGAATCGTCTTGCCGGCCTGTTCGTCCATGAACTCCGCCATGTCGTTGACAAAATCAATATAGTCGTCTGCTAGGGTGGCATCGTACTCATCAGCACCGATATGGACTTCCTTTGTTTGAAACCAGGGTAGAAACTCAGTCCAGATAGACTTCACCAGAGGAATAGTGTCCGGATGGGACAGGTTCAACAGATCTTTGCTGTCTAAGGCCAATTCTGGCTTCCATTTCGTAATAAACAAACTATGGCCAGGAGCTTCGATCTCTGGGATGACAGTCACGCCTCGTTGCGCGCAGTGCTGCTGAAGGTCCTCAAAGTCTGCCCGCGAGAGTGTCTCGTTTGGTCTCTGTACAATTCCCTGCAGCTCGGGGCTCTCCGGCCGCAAGGAAAACTGTGCGTAAACATCTTGCCAGGTTTCATTGTGGCCACGACTCAAGGGGTAGTTGTCGCTAGTATGGTACTGAAATTCAGACAGCTTGAAAAACGACGCATATGTGCATAGATCCTTGAGGTACGATGGGGAGTACCATTTCCGCCCAGCGTCTAGTAAGAATCCTCGCGTTGAATACGAGGGCGCGTCAACCACCTGACCAGACGGGATGGGAGAGTTGTGAGCTATCAACAACTGTTGCAGCAAAGTTCGTGTTCCCCACCACATTCCACGGGCGCCTGAGCCCAGGATTGAGACGCGTCCCGGTTGGACCTGAAGCTTGTAGCCCTCTTCTGTGGGATCGCCATTTTCGTACGTCAACACATCTTCAGAGCAATCTAGTCTGTCCAGGAAAATTCCTGTTTGGTCGTCGGGCCACACTTCAACAGGGTGAAGATTCCATGCCTCGCCCGTTATTTCCTCCAAGTCCTGACGAAAGGTATTTGCAAATTCAATAGCTGACGGTGGGATGAGTGTCAAGCCATTCTGATCTCTGTCCGATGCGAAACTATTCGTGATATAGATATTTCGGTCGATCGTCGCAATATTGAAACCGTCGTGTTCAGAACCCAAATTAGTCCATTGAACCGGTGGGAGAGACTGTAAAGCAGAGACTACTGCAATCAGCGAAAGCAAAATAATTGACCACATGGCTGATCCTCGCTGTCAGGAGAGCTTTGAGAGAGGTGAACGTGGGTCTGTTATAGTCATAAACAAACCCCGGAAATTCCCCAGACGATCGACGGTTGCATTCCGTGGGGGCGTCTCGACTTCTCGACGTTACATTCCGATCGCAACCAAATTCGACACCAATGCTATTGTTCCTCAGAAAGGTGACATTCCTCTCTGCTTGGCCATCTTAGTCATTTCGCTTGCGGTCTTTTGTTATTTGCTATTGGCTTGAGAGACTTACTTGGGTGATCAAACCTCCAATACTTTCTGTTCCCTCTTGCTCCACAAATTCCTTTGTTCCGATAGAGACCAGCAACAGTCTCGGTTATCTCAGGGTGTCACTCAGTCCGCAATAAACCTCAAGTAAAGAGAATAAGTGGTAAGAGCAGCAAGCATTGAGCAGTGACAATCTAGTTAATTAGATGGCACGAAAAGGACAAGTCAGAAGGTCTCACTATTGAAAGAAATCAGCTCCTTGCAATGATCCTGAACACAGTTGATTAAGCTTGTATGTAGGTGGTAGTCCTAGTAGATACAATGATATTGTGAATAGTGAATCTTCGCAGCTACCCCCACGTTCTCCAATGCAACTAGTCTAGTTTGAGTATAGCGTACAACAAATGCAGCAGGGTATCACTCGTCCTCGAAGCTAGAAGCTTTGATAGACAGTATCAAACATTTGTATGTATCTTTATGCGTAGTCATACAGAGCAAGTTCCTCTCATGTAGTAACACCCGAGGAACATAACCTTTTCTCTTCTTGCTGGTCAGCATAGATTATGTTTCTCAAAATCAAAAAATTTCACCACTATTATCAGCAAGAGCATCAGTAGGTACGTCCTGACCCAAGACCATGAACGAGTATTTTCGTCCCAGCCATGATACTGACGTTTAAACTGGTGCCGTAAAACAATGTCAACGTATTGGTAACATGATACCAAATCTGTGCGGTATTGAGGATCTATGAGGGTAAGCATCATTACAGGTGTTGTTTCCTCGAAGTTCCTAGAGAGCCCTTCTGGATGAATGGGTGAGATCAGGTTGCAAGTCTTCCACTCAGTGTCGACGTTTGAAGAACATCAGACGACATCGTATGTCCATCACTTCCTTGATCCCTGGTTGCGTGTATATGTGCTTGCCTTGTCAGTCTAGGGTTTCACCGTTAACAATATTGGTTGCAATTGTAGAGAAGATACCAGGGAGTCAAACTCTTCACAAACCCAAGTGACCCGGCAGACATATTGCGAGGCTGCCCCTGATATGCTTGATCCGTGATAGGAAACAGCTACTTACTGTCTAGAACACGTGAGCGAGGAACTATCCTTCCGCAACCTAATCGAAAGTTTTCATCACAGGAAGCTGCAGGTTGTGCCATCTCCTGATCATGGAGATAAAATTTCGACGTGGGGCTTCCTCGTCTGAGAATTCTCAATCACGCAGTTATCTACAGCGGGAAGACGGCGCAGTAAGTATGCTCCCCTCGAATAGGTCTCGGTGTATCGCATTTGTAATCATCAGGCCGTTATGGCAAGACAATCGAACGATGTACCCAAGGATCCACTCGCAGACTCAGGGAGTACAATAGGCAATAGACGCGGCTCAGAAGTACCATTGTTGCCGGATCACATGAAGAACCTCCCCTGGAAGCGGCAACATAAGCCATCTTTGTGGGTACATGGAATGCGCCATATAGAACTAGTATGATCCTGAGTTCTTGGAACGCGGGGGCAGCACGCTGATTGACGACCCTTAACTGCGGCATTAAATCAATGGCAGCTCCAAGATCGGCATTGTCATACCGAATGCGGCTTAGGGATGGAAGCTTTAATTAAGAGTAACTTGGCGTTGGATATCCTGGTTGTGTTCTGGTACGGCTGTGGTTTCCGCAGCGGAGAGAAAGAGTCTTAGGGAAGGCTTTCTAAGTGGGTAGGCTCCGCTCTAGACTAAGCATGTTAACCCTCACTTTTTCCCTTTCGGGCAGTATCTCCACGCAGCGTACTTATCACTACTCTGTATCAGGCGTTCTTTCTGATTTCTGGCTAATTTAGCGTTGATTAACCATGTAGGACAGGGTGTTGATTTCGATCTTTGCCCTACATGGTATTCTATCCAAAACCGGGCTGAGTAGCACCAGCTACCCCCGGCTTGTTCATTATGTAAGTAGATACCAGCAAGCTAATGTGATTCCATGCAGAGAGCGGGTTTGAGCCACATATCATAGCATCATGATATACAGACTGATCTTGATTCCGAGCAGTGCCGTTCCGATAACTGCCAAGAGATCCCGACCCGTACTTTCAATATCCGAACATCCGGAACAGTTTCATGTCAGGCGGCAGTTAAAACAGAGACCCTTCAAAGTTCACCAAAACTCAGAGATCCCGAGCCTGTAGTAGTCGACCGTTCGATGCGTTTGAAACGGACTCAACCTTAAAAAAAAAAAAAAAAATTTTTACCACAAAACATTGACAATCTGGTAGGGCTTGGAGTCCCTGCCTGAAACGCCGTTGATGCCAAGATGTCGCATAGACTAGGGACTCATCCCCACTTTCTCGGTCCTTAATTCCTGTGTTAATCCGCTTGACCCCGTTGACTTAGGGCTCTTGGCTTGAGGGTCCATGGAAATGTGTCATAAATGCCCTGCAGTGCCACCTACCTCGTGTTAAGGTGGATTGAGCCCAGAATGGAAGGTAGTATTCTTCTCGAACCCTGAACCTTGCTAAGGCTGCTAAGCGTTTCAGGTGTGGGATGAGGAATCAGATAGGGTGCCTTTTACTCAGCTAACGGGTCGGGATTGATCTGCCCCGTGTGGAGCGCTGAAGATACTTCCTTCTATACTATCCAGGGTTATGAGGCGGTTTCGGCCTCGGAATTTTCTCGATCTTAACTAACTTTGCATGTAGTGCGATATCTTCTCTCCTTAGATCTCCTAACCTGTTGTAGCCATGATCTGTCTCATCTAGTCTAGAACTCGGGACCCCGTGGCCGTTTAATTTACCTGATTCTTGCCCAGGAACCCTATGCATTGCCGTCATAGGTAGGTTGTTGATGTCACTTCTAAGCCCATCATGGGATTCTGCGCTAGATCTATAGCCGCTGACCCATAGCATCAAGTGCCAGCAGCCAAGACCACCATGTCTAGCAGGATAGATGTATCCATCAGGAATATATGAATCGATTGGGTAACAATGTAACCATTAGAAAAATGCATTAGCCAACTTGAAACGCCAGGATGAGTCGATTATCTTTTTCAAGGTCATTTGATGTATAAAACCAGGCCTGGCGCCGCGTTCCCAGTGCTTGTTCTCATCCAAACCATTCATTCCTTCCTTTCTTTTCTTATCTTCTCCCTCCTTTTCTCCGTTCAGGATGTCATTCATTCAACTCGTTCACTTCTTCGGTCTTTTGACCTTGGCTGCTGGCAAGCCGATTCTGATTCCGAGGCAGGCTTCGGGAGCGCCGCAGGACGGTGCTCGCAACCTGATTGACGTTCAGCTGCAGTCGATCGGAAACTCGACTATCAAAGCTTTCATCACTAATATTGCCGATGAGAATCTCCGTGTCGTCAAGAGGGGTGGTCTGCTCGATAACGAGCTTCCCACTAAGAAGGTGGTTGTGTCTGGATCTGGTAAGCTCACTGCCGAATGGCTAGTATCTGCATAGACATATCAACACAAGATGATTAACAACAAAAAGAAGGGGCAAGCCCAACTTTCACCGGTGCAGAAGTCGACTACGTCAACACACATCTGAACGATGATGCCTTCTTGGAGCTCGCCCCTAAGCAAACAGTCGAGTCCATCTTCGACATCGCCGACTCCCACGACCTTGCTCCCGGTCAGAAGTACTCCGCCATCGCGGATGGCATGCTTGAATACACGAAGTTGAACAACCCTAAGAAATTCTTCGTCGTTCCTTACACATCCAACGCCATCGACTTCGATGCTCCTGAGGACTCTGCTAACCGCCTTGCGACCCGCGCCACCCTCGAAGCCTGCAGTGGCGAATACAACCAGCTGATGCAGGATAACCTTGCACAGGCCGCCAAGATGGCCGAGGCCGCCGCTGCGGATGCTCGCGACGGCAGCAGTGGACTGTTCCAGAAGTTCTTCAAGTCCCAGGATGAGGCTGATAAGAAGGAGGTTGCCGAGCGCTTGGAGGCCATTGCTAAGGAAGCAACATCGAAGGGCACCTTGACCTACTACTGTCAGCCATCGGCGCAGGACTCCTGCGGCGGCAACATTGCGGCCATCACGTACCCAACACAAAACCGTGTTGTCAACTGCCAAGCATACTATGAAACGCAGCAGGTGGTGAACGAGTGTGGATATCTGGATCAGGCGGCTATCTCGCTCCATGAGTTCTCGCACGCTACTAGCGTCTATGCGCCTGGAACGGATGATGTTGTGTATGGACTTGACGGTGTGCTTCAATTGAGCACTGCACAGGCCAAGAACAACGCCGATTCATTTGCTTACTATGCAAACAGTAAGTACTCTTACCATTGGACGTTCAGGGACTTGTGCTGACTATGTTTTTGTAGGTGTTTTCAACAACTGCAGTGCTGATGGTAACCAGAATGGAAACTCAGGTACTCAAACCGGATCCACGATTGGTAATGGAGGTGGCCTGAACATCCCTTTCGGACAAGGAACTGGTCAAGGAAACGAGCAGGGAACTAGCCAGGGAACCGGCCAGCAAACTGGCGCTCCAACTGGAATGGAGAATGGAGGTGGCTTCACCATTCCCTGGGGGCAAGGAATTGGTCAAGGAAACGAACAGGGGGTTAGTCAGGGAGCTGGTCAGCAGACCAACCAAGGCCCTACCACCGGTATCGGTGGTATGAACCCCTGGGGACAGCAAGCTGGTCCTGCAGAAGGCACTACACAACCCGGGTCCGAATGGCCCGCTGGCTTCGACGACATTCCCTGGTCCTTCAACAACCCCAATCAGGGTGCCCAATCCAATGGTGGTCAATTTTCCAACGATTGGCAGCCAGTTTCAAATGACTATCAGGAAATTTCGGCTTCTCCCTCTGGCTTTCCCATTGGTACCTTCGGGGCCCCTGAGAGCTCGCCAGGTTTTGAACTTGGTGAAGGAAGTGGCTGGTTCAAGAGGGATCAGTAGGTCAAGCGATGCATTGGCTCTCTGAGATATGGTGATAAAGCATATCAACCGTGTATTCATCTGGGCAATTACTATCGAGGCAATTACAATAAAATAGGCGAAAGATAAATACACCTCAAATCGCAAATTCCTGAGAAACAGAAAAGGCAAAGTAGAAACATCAAGTTAGTGCAAGGCGAGCGACCCTCGAGGTAGAGATTTCAGAGAAACAGAAAACGGCAAATCAAGAAAAGGAAAATCACCATTTCTCAGATTCCATTGTAAATCTGGTGTCCCGCAAGCGTAAACTCTCCCTTGTGAGCGTCCTTTGGGTCCACGTGCTCTGCTTTGATGTGTCGTGCGGTCAACGCGAAGCGCAATTTGCTCTCAGGGACAACCTCATGCTAAACGACTGTCAGATTTAAACTTATTCGTATTATCCCATATACATACCTCATAGTATCTCTGCAGACTTTCGCCGTGCATTACAATCATGTCTCCGTGGTGGATATCCAGTTTAATACACGGTTTGGCTTCGCATTGGGTACGGTTGTTCTTGAAAAACTCGTTCCGGCATTTGTTATACTTTGTTTGCGTGATCATTCCATGCTCGAATTCAGTTTTCCATGCCATTCTTTGCAACTGGAACGCGCAGCCTGGAAGCACGGGATCATTCTCAAGTAGAATGTTCCTGCTACTCTGCCCCTTGTAGTACTTTGATTTCATGCGGATCTGCATGGTAGACCGCGCCCCTAGCGATAGTGTCGCAATAGTAGGGCCAAGGGACGTTTCGCCGTCGTCATGATACTAAAGGTGTTAGCAACAGCTGCATACATCCCTAACCCTCTTCGTTGCCTTCTCCACCTTGGTGCATATAGCCTCTCTAATAGATGAAGGTGAGATAGTACTAACTCCAATCTTCATGTTCGCAAAATATCCGAGCACAAGCATTTCATTTGGTGGATAGGACGTATGTCCAGCCAGATGCACAGCTCGCTCCGTCGCCCATTGCAGACGGCCTAGCGCGTGTAGAACTGCCCCTGGAGCCTCATCAAAGCCTTTGGAATTCACTGGTGCAACATACTTATACGGGTTTCCCTGAAACAACATCAGATGATGCTCACCATATGAATAAGACCTGTAGAGACGAACTGACATAATTAACTGCAAAGTGCGCAGTAAGCGTGCCAGTAACTACGGAGAGATTTGTTAGACGGTCGCCGATAGAAACCGCAATTCATAAGTAGACAATGCCAGCTTACCCACGGCATTACTCAAAGGAAATCTCTGCAACCCAAGTTCAGCCAGCTGCAATTGTGTAAACATAGTGTTTGGTCCGTTAGGGTGGTTATTTATGTCTCTATTCGACACCAGGTGCGTAATATGACCGACTCCCGGGATATTATAGACTAGCCTCCTGTATGGCGCCAGTGAGTTATCGTCAACCTCTGGAGTCATGAACTTGTCATCAGGCATAAAGGCTCGCTTCTGGGGAGCAATTTCGAGAGTATCAATCACAGATCGTAAAGACACAACTGGCATTCGTGTCATTTTCTCAAAGGTGCATGAATGCTGAGGTTGGGCCGAAATATCGGTACTATCGTCACTGCACTTCCAGCCTCTCCAAAACTTCCGTGAGATACATTTGCGGCACTGTGGGCATACAATACCTTTCCAAGCCACTCTACTGGTGGCTACGCTTGCGTCATCCTCATCAAAAGTGCTGAGCAAGTCTGGTATCAGGCTGTGGTGAGGTTTTATGACGGGGTCCGGGGCCATCCGATAGCTCAGGAACTTTTGGTGGTAGGTGAGGTTCGCGGGAGCGGCCAATGCTCCAATTTTAAAGAAACGGGTGCAGGATGGCTGTAGACACATCCAGCCTTGGTGAAATACCTGAAAGCTCCTGTGGCTACATGCATTGCATTCAGCTGAGTTTGGTCTGCTTGTAAAATCACGTTCTTCAAGAGGCGGTGGCGGTAACGACCCCTTGTCTGCCCACCAGCTCTTGCTCTGGAGATCCAGCTTCTCATAGCGCACCTTCGCAGCTTTACGCTTGCCAATACATTCAAACCAGATATTCGTGATACGGAAGTGATCCATCACATTATACGGGTGCGGGACTATTTTCCCCAAGACAGTATTGTGCTCCCCTATTTTATGATTAATAAGGGTCATTCCAACATTTCTGGGCGCGATGTGCCTACCGATGATAATTCCGACGGGAACATTCTGCTCCATGCTGTTCAAGAGGCATTTCACCATAAGATCCTTCTTTTCCTGATCCTTGACGCGAACCAAATCTCCGTTCGCATTCTTAGAGCACGAGCCACCTCTGCAAAGAAGTGAGGGGTCTTAGCGTGATAATGACATAAGGCAAGTCGAAGCAATTGTACCTACATCCTGGTTATTACCACTTCTTCATCAATGTACGAGCGCTCTCCCGAGTCGCGATCAACCAGAACCCCCCAGGCCAGGCCATCTTTATGATATGCGCCACCTTGAACGGCTCGAAACCATGGAAGGGTGTCACCTAATTCCGAGCGGAACTTGATCCATTAGTTAGCAAGAATATAGGAAGGTGTTCAGCTACGTACATTTGCCCATGCTGGAGGTTCCCCATCAACGGTAGGAGACAATGGAACTTCAGCCCCTGAGGTAGCCCTCTTCCTCTTAGCAGGCATGTGTATATTATGTCTTAATACTTCGCATCAGTAATAAAGATAATGGGCTCCTTGGGTGTCGGGGCTTCAGGCTCGTGACGATTCAGGTATATAGGAGTATTGAATATAGGAGAAAGAGAGAGATGAAGATATTCATAGAATCATTAGATCAAGAGGGAGTGCTAATCATTCGCCAGTGAGATAATTATAGGGTAAATGTTGAATCAGAATGAACTATGTACTGTGAAAGAGAGCTTTAAGATCGATTACTTCTACCTAGATGGCAAACCACCTGACCGACCTCACCGCCCATACCGCTTCGTGAGGCCTTGGGGCCTTATAATACCTATGGGAAGCTGTTTGAGATTGGTATCACACCTACTGGGTTCATTAGTACTCCGTTCTACTATTCAGTCAATGATAGGCATTTTCCTTCTTCCTCGACTACGTCACACCCTTACCTTAACCTTCCGCGCTACATTGAACGCCTAATTCAGGAGATCCCTAAGCGTATTGAAGGCCGTGGTCAAAGCTGACAGCAATCCTACTCAATATTGAACCTTTCATGTATAGATTATCAGTAGAGCCTCTGATTAGTTTTGAATCGCCCTCATAGATCAGCCATTCTATAGAAATCGACAGAACAATCAATGGTGAATTGCTTGGCAAACACACCCACCGCTAGGGATCCAGTCAAAGTAGATTTAATAATTTCATGTGAGTGGGTGAATGCAGACGTAGAGTTTCCCATTCCAGTCCAAGGGGAGCGAACTCCTTACGGCCTAATTGATAGGCTAATTTATAGTTAGGGGCTTAATTTCACCATGAGTGGAGCCTTTGCACCAATTCGGGAAGACCCTCGGCTCGCCATCGCATATCCGAGGGCAAGGGCAATCCTGCCCATCACTAATCATTATCATGCCGAACTACACAGCTTCGACAAGGTGCGACTTTGATAAAGAATTGTTCAAAGGGTGGAATATGTAGAAGTAGGTAGTCCAGAATACTAGATTTAGAGGGCACCGGGTCGATGACAATCATACTGATATAATATGCATAATCTCGGAAATTCGGTGCAGAGGCCGCGGCTCAGTCATTTCTCCGGGCTGTTACTTACGAGTAACTCCAATGCGCAACAAGAACCATAAAGAGCTTTCCCCGCACTAGGATTGGAGCGACCCCCGGCTTATTATTCTTCTCCCCTCACGTCCTTTTCGCTTCTTTTCTTTCACATAGCTCTCTTCTTTTTCTTTGTCTTTGCATAGATCTCAATCGTACCTAAAACTGTAACCCTGCCAAAATGGTCTTCACTCCTCATCAAGGGGCGGGAGAATTACCCGCAATCCCTGATAATATTCCTATCAGCGAATTTATGCTCAACGATCAATATGGAAGAAACCCGCTGCAAAAGTCGAGAGATCCCTTCACTTGTGGAATAACTGGAAAATCCTACTCAGGAGCCCAGGTGGCGGAGCGAGTCGATTATCTAGCTCGAGCACTAGCGAAGGAGTTCAACTGGACCCCAAATCAGGGTACGGAATGGGACAAGACATTGGCGGTCTTCAGTGTGAACACGGTACGTTTTAAAAAGAAAATGTAGAGACATTCACGGCTAATCGCCCTTTCATCCAGATTGATACACTTCCTTTGTCCTGGGCGACCCATCAGTTGGGAGGAATTGTTTCGCCCGCCAACGCGGCTTACTCTGCGCCCGAGCTGAAGCATCAGTTGGTTGATTCCCAAGCGAAAGCTCTATTCACCTGTGCTCCCTTGCTGTCCACTGCCCTGGAGGCGGCTTCCTTGGCCGGATTCCCGAAGGACCGTATCTATCTGCTTGAGGTTCCCGCTCAACTCACCGGTGGCGCAAGCATCCCTGCGCAATACAAGACAGTCTCCCAACTCATTGAGGCAGGTAGATCACTACCTAAGTTGGAGAGACTCAACTGGGGTCCCGGAGACGGTGCTCGCCGAACTGCATTCTTATGCTATTCCAGTGGAACATCTGGCTTACCTGTATGTGTATACCACAACCAGTTATGGATCGAGAAATACTGACCATTCATCACAGAAAGGAGTGATGATTTCTCATAAGAACGTCATCTCAAACGTTCTGCAGATCTCCGCTTTCGAGAAGACCCATCGAGATGCCCTCGCCGCACCAGGAGGTCCCCAACATACTGAAGTCGTGCTGGGCCTGCTCCCCCAGAGTCATATATATGCCCTAGTGGTTATATGTCATACTGGACCCTATAGAGGTGACCAGGTGATTGTATTGCCCAAGTTCGAGCTGAATTCATACCTTGCCGCTATTCAAAACTTCAAAATCGGCCCCCTTTTCTTGGTTCGTACTGTCATTGACTACTGTGGTTTTCTGCTACTAATATCTTTGTCAGGTCCCGCCAATCATCATTACCATGCTCCGAAACCACGAGGTTTGCAAAAAGTACGACCTCAGCTCGGTGAAATCGCTGTTCACTGGGGCAGCTCCTCTGGGTATGGAAACAGCCGAGGATTTCCAAAAGATGTACCCCGGTGTTACAGTTCGGCAAGGCTATGGTAAGCTTCAATTGCACAACGGCGAGATATGTGCACGGTTAACTAATACTTGCCTACAGGCCTAACCGAGACATGCACGGTCGTGGCCTCGACTCACCCCAACGACATCTTCCTCGGATCCTCCGGTAACCTCATCCCTGGTGTTGAAGCACGCATCGTCTCCCCAGAAGGCCAAGAAATCACAAGCTACGACACTCCAGGTGAACTTGTGATCCGCAGTCCAAGTGTGGTACTAGGATACCTCAACAATGAGAAGGCTAACCAAGAAACCTTTGAAAACGGATGGATGCGCACTGGTGACGAAGCTGTTTTCCGCTTAAGCCCGAAGGGAACCGAGCATGTGTTTATTGTGGACCGTATCAAGGAGTTAATTAAGGTCAAGGTTTGTTCTTCCGTACCATGGTGATACAAAGTTTGAGTGCCCCCGGCTAATAAGAACTTCAGGGTTTGCAAGTTGCCCCTGCCGAGCTTGAGGCCCACCTACTCACCCATCCTGCCGTCGCTGATTGTGCCGTCATTGCTATTCCCGACGAAGCTGCCGGTGAAGTTCCGAAGGCCATCGTCGTCAAATCTGCCTCGGCTGATAAGGATGATGAGAAGACGATACAGTCGATCAAGAAGTATGTGGAAGAACACAAGGCTCGGCATAAGTGGTTGAAGGGTGGTATTCGCTTCGTCGAGGCTGTTCCCAAGAGTCCCAGTGGCAAGATCTTGCGTCGTTTGCTTCGGGACCAAGAGAAGGAGGAGCGCAGACGCGCTGGTGCAAAGCTGTAGACAGTGTAAGATTTCATGGTTAGCCTTAATCAAATAGAATTCATTACTTATGATCTGTATCTACATGCTCTTGTACTACACCTTGGCCATCATAGCTTTCATATTCTCTTTTAAATTATATATATATATTTTTCAATAGCATTGTATGTGCAGTGTGGTTGAATGTCGCGGGTTATTCTCCAATTACCAACATATATATTTATCCCCTCATGCGCGATGCAAGAGCTCAGAGTCATTACTTATAGGAACGAATACGGCCTTGAGAAAAGCGGAACATGTGGTAGTACTAGAATTAACCCTAGTCCTATCAGTAAACACATAGTGCTTTGATTGCCACGAGTTGTATGGCCCAAATTAATATTTTGGAACATTCATGGCGATTCGTGAAGCGTGAAGCATTGCGATTATAAAGCAATCGGAGACTTAGGCTATCTGTTTGCAGTGTTTGACTTGGGCGCGGGGAGAATTTATCGAATTTCTAAGCGCGGGGCCTTATCGCTATAATTTACTGATCAGCTAAAAATCTCCTCGCAGCTCGTCAATTGTCGCAAAGTTTTATTTGTATTCTGCGACATATAGGACTGAAAGGGAGAATCATTATATAAAAAGTCCCCTGCTCTGAAGCATCATCAATTGCATCTTTCCTTTACATTACAATACCCCTCCAAGTCAATCGTACTTGGCTTTTTTTACGATACCATATAACCAACACAATGTCTTCTTCTCAAGATCCTCACCACGAGGCAGAAGATGCCTACGTGGAGGCTGACGAGGCGGAGGAAATTTTTCAGCGCGATGAGGACCACCCCATGGACTCCGATGGCGAGGACGGCGACGAGCCCATGACCTACGAACAGGAGGAAATCACCCTGGAGAATGATTCTTCCGCTCATTTCGATCTTCACTCAGACTCGATCTTCTGCATTGCTCAGCACCCTATCCACAACTCTATTGTTCTCACTGGCTCCGGCGACGATACCGCATACATCTTCGATTCCACACCAAACACCGAGCGTCCTCTGCTCCCACAAAGTTACGAGTCGAACCCTCAACCGAAAAAGGAGCGCGAATCTCTGCAGCCTATTGCAAAGATTGAAGGCCACAAGGATACTGTTAACGCAGTTGCGTTTACCGGACCCAAGGGTGAATATGCCGTGACCGCAGGTTTGGATGGCCAGCTGCGTGTATGGCGCGATACCACTCCCCAGTTGACTGGCCAGGCTTGGGAATTTGTCGCAGAGGCGCAGGAGGTAGAGGAAATTAACTGGCTTGCTGTTTGCCCGTGCGAGAAGGGTGACGAGGAGAATAGCAATGTCATTGCTATAGGAGCAAACGACGGTAGCGCTTGGGTATTCCGCATTGACCACAACGACACCGCTCAGCCCATTACGATCATACAGACTTTCTTCCAGCACACCGGATCCTGTACCGCGGGTGCCTGGACGCCCGATGGAAAGCTGCTCGCGACCGTCTCGGAGGATGGCAGCTTTTACGTGTATGATGTCTTCGGCGCTGCCGCCGCCGCCGGTATCTCTTACTCTGCTGGTACCAGTGCCGTCGTCGGATTGACCCCGGAGGACCAGCGGTTCGCAGTTGATGGAGGACTTTACTCGGTCGCGGTTGCGCCAGGTGGTGGATTCGCTGCTGTTGGTGGTGCGGAAGGTCACATCAGGATCGTCGGTCTTCCTCGTCTTGCGTCTGGCGGCGCTGCAGCATCTAAAGCGAAGGGCAAGGGGGCCGCCTCTCAGTCAACCGGTGCTGCTGCTGGTACTATCTTGGCCTCTCTTCAGGCTCAGTCTGACGGCATCGAGACTTTGTCATTCTCTTCCCCTCCTTTGAGTCTGCTCGCTGCGGGCTCGGTAGATGGATCGATTGCCCTGTTCGACACCGCCCACCGCTTCGCTGTCCGTCGCCATATCAAGGAGGCGCATGAGGGTGCCGTAGTCAAGGTTGAATTCCTTCAGAGTCGCTCTGCCCCAGCCTCGTTGCCTCCCCGTGGTCCGATTGCATCTGCTGCATCTGGACAGGGCCAGCCGTGGCTTCTCACTTCCGTCGGCATGGACGGTATCGTAAGGCGGTGGGATGCGCGCGGTGGTACTGCAGCTGCCGCACAGGGTCTCCTGAAGGAATGGAAGGGTCACTTGGGTCTCATGGAGAACTCGGAGGGCGAGCAATCCGGCGGCGTTATGGCCTTTACCCAAAGTCTGGATGGAAAGCGTGTTGTTACGGCCGGTGACGACGGCATCTCATTCGTCTTCGAAGAGTAATCTAGTCAGTCAAAAATGAATACATCGATTAGCGCGATTTTCAAGCTCCAACCACAACCCCCGTTGACAGCCATCGCGAGCTAGCACATCACGTTACGTAGTACAGTAATTACTAAGCCCAAGTACAAGACAAGAGTCCCGCACCAGAACGAAAAAGGTACAGTCTTGATATAACGAAAACCAGATAGATACTATGTACACCGGACAAATTCCAAACAACCCAAGCGCCGACTTAGAGCAAGGGCGCGCGTCATGACCATCAGAATACTTTATTTCCCGCTCGTCCGAGCGTCCCCAGCACGGATTCACCACACCGCACCCCCTTGTATGAAACCTAAATGCCGCAACCTCTCCTGGTATACGGACGTCTTCGTCTACAACCCGGGGTATCCTCGTCTTTTTAACCCATTGATAGCGGTCGGCGATTCGTCGTGTTATTCCTCCCGTTCTCAATGCATTGACTTCAATTGGGCTGGTTTAGTGGTGTCCGTCGCCGTGATGGTCGTCGTGCTTCATGAAGACGGCCTCGTATGCGCAGTATCCGGCGAAGGCAACGCTGGCGATACCGAAGCCGGGGAAGATACGCTTGAAACGGTTGAAGCGGCTGAAGGGACCGGTGTATCTCCAGGTCTCACTGCGGATGGGTTAGTAAGGGCAATTACAGAGACAACATGCGTGAGACGCACTAGCGAGCCCAGGGGTCCTTCTTTGCCCAGACCGACCGTGGAGAAGCGGCGGCCTTGAATTCCTTGATGTCGAAACCGGTGGGGTTCGTGCCGGCCATGGTGAGCGGATGAGATGGAGGACTGGGAAAAATCGGTGTCAATGGGTAGGCGAGCGAAAGTACAAGAGGTTCGACAGCCGAGTCCGCAGGTTCCGGGGTACAATGGAAGGTGGGGAACAGAAAGGGACAAGATGACTTTTGATTGATTAAGCGGGAGTGGGAGCGAAGTTGAAGCTGTACAGGAACGTAGAAGTTGAGGCTTGGCGCGCTAAGCCTAATACGGAGCAAAGAAGCTGTCCGCCTTCTCGACTCGACCTGTGAACGACTTATCTGTCCAGCGCGAAAAAGGCCCGACCACTCGATTCACCCAACCCCCCATCACATTTCAGATGCATGACGAGCTGTCCACGTTACAGTTTACAACATGCCACCTCCTGTCGGCAGATATGGGCCTACTGGCCTAAGCGCCCCCTACACACATTTACAACAAGCCCACCTTCAACAACAACAACAACCTCAACACCATCCGGCTCATGCCCAGTCGGCTAACACAGCTCTTCCGCCTCCCTCCCTTGGCGGCCATCCTGGTTTCGCCGCCGGCAACCCGAATACCAATATCAATCCTTTTACGCTCTCCGGAACCGGAATTGCGAACGGCATGTCTGTCGCTGGGTTTGGCGGCGCAGCAGATGCTGGCGGCACCGGCCTTGCCAGCCATGCGGCTCAGTTGGGCTTCGCGAGAGGGGCCCAGATGCAGCAACAACAACTCCATCAAACTCATGATGGTCGGTTAGCACTCGAGGCCAAAGCGGGCGCCGTGAAGACGAGAATACGGGATGTATGGAAGCACAACTTGGCCCAAGAAATGGCCGTGCTACGGCAGTTGGTGGAGAAGTATCCGTATATTAGCATGGTGAGACTGCGACTAGATGATTCCGGGAAATTGGATCGCCAGATGATTCTGGGGGCTGCAATTTCTGCCTACTTTCTGAGATCTGAAAAGCTAACGACAACTTAGGATACCGAGTTCCCCGGTATCGTTGCACGTCCCATCGGATCGTTTACGAACAAGGCGGATTACCATTATCAAACTCTCCGGTGTAACGTCGATCTGTTGAAGATGATTCAGCTGGGAATCACCCTATTCTCTGCTGAAGGGGAGGTACCCCCGCCCAATGCTACGGATGCGAATGGACAACCCCTCGGTAATAGTCTGGTGCCGGCCCCCTGCACCTGGCAATTTAACTTCCGGTTTTCGTTGGAGGATGATATGTACGCACAAGAATCCACGGCAATGCTCGCCAAAGCCGGTATCGATTTCTCTATGCATGACAAGAATGGCATCGATCCTTTCGAGTTCGGTGCGCTTTTGATCAGCTCAGGCCTCGTCCTGCTGGATGACGTTCACTGGGTGTCATTCCACTCTGGCTACGATTTTGGCTACTTGATGAAGATCATGCTCTGCAAGCCTCTCCCCGAGAACGAAGAGGAATTCCACAAACTTCTCAATATTTTCTTCCCGTCGCTGTATGATATTAAATACTTGATGAAGCATGCCGGGCGCAACCAGGCCGTCAATGATACTCCTCTGACACCAGCCGCCGCCCAGATTCTCACCAACCTTGGTCAAAAGTCGGGACTTCAAGATATTGCCGATGAATTAGGTGTCAAACGGGTCGGCATTGCTCATCAGGCGGGGTCAGATTCGCTTGTCACGGGCGAAATTTATTGGAAGATGCGACAGCTGGTTTTCAACGGCAGCATTGACGAGTCCAAGTACTCTGGACAAATCTGGGGGTTGAACGGTCAGATGCCAGCGTTGCTGTATCAGATGCCCCATCAGACACCCAATCTCAACGGGGCTACGATCTACTCTGCTGCTGGCACGCCGAGCACACCCAATGCCGGTACACCCCAGCACCAGGGACTCGGCGCACTGACACCTGGCGCTGTCGGCGGAGTCTTGGGACAATTTCAGGTTGGGAAAGCATGAAAGTCATTTAGCTAAGATCTCATTTGTCAATGGGTGTTAGATTTGGTTGGGGGAGTTTATGATATGCCTTGCATCATTGTTCCTCTGTATCTTTCCCTTTTTTGGGTCTCTTTGTATAGGCTTCGTGTGTCTGAAATCTTACTGGGAACTGAGTGGCATCCCCCTCGGGAACGTTTTCCGGGTTCCTGGACGCTATTTGTCTTATTTATCGTTTACCTCGTTCACAGCGATTGCTTTTCTCTCTTTCTCATGGCGGGGGTTGTGGGATGGATACGATATGACGGATGTACATAGCATGTAGCACCACGGCGGTGCCTCTATCTCTTCTTATCTTTTTTGAGTCGCATTTTCTCGTTTAGGTCTCACATTTCACGGTTCGTCGCCTGAGATGCTTCACATTGTCTGGGAGACGGGTGTTTGCGAAGGGTGTACGGTGTTTGTTATATGGCTGGAATATGATTCTCGTTTCACAGGCGCTTTCCTGCCTTTCCTTCCCAATGGCATATTTGGGTTCCCTCCTATAGCCGTAGATAGAACAAAACCAGTTGGGTGATATTGTACGCATGTATGAACTTAGTTTCGGTTACACTACAGATTGACAGATTGACAAATCATATCCGACGGAACACGTCTCCAGTCGGTGGATCGACGACCGCTACAGGAATTCCACCCCCCTTGCGTGGACAGTGTGACCCAGTCAAAGACCGTCTGTTATGATAGCAGCAATGATATCCGAATGCTTCCCCGCTTTTCAACACGAGTCTCGATCCGAGTTCCAACGCATGCTTTCCGCCGCTTCAGATACATCCCGCTATACCAGGTTGGGAAGGGCGATCCGGGTCCTATCGCGTCGTGACTCTTATCGGCTTTCCCCAGGTTATCAAGTGAGGCAACTCAGTGCGTTGCGAAACCCAACCATGCTGCAACTTAAAAAGCAAGGGCTCCCTTCCTCGTCATGGACAGTTTCTTTGCTGTGTTGTGTCACTTTCCTGCATTCTATCTGGTTGTTGGTTACACCGACATTGATACCCGGGGACTTTACCAAACAAACTATATAACCCGGTGGACGACCTCCTACTTGAACATCCCTAAGAGTCTCTATCCGAACATCCTACAACTATTCTACGACTTACTTAAACCATGGTTCTCGACCGGCTTCAGCAACTGACTTTGCAGGTCAGCGCTTCGTCTCCTCCTCCTCACCCTTTTGACCCCCTCTCCACCGTTGAAATCGACACCGCTGTTGCTCTCGTCCGCGAAGCACATGGCAAGGTCAACTTCAATGCCGTCACTCTGTGGGAGCCTCGTAAGGCGGATATGATGGCCTGGCTGGCAGACCCTCAGAAGGCTCCCCGTCCTATGAGAGCTGCTGACGTCGTTGCAATTGCGCCTGGTGGCAAGATCTACGACGGAGTTGTGGACTTGGACCAGAAGAAAGTCATTGAGTGGAAGCATACCCCCGGTGTGCAGCCCTTAATTACCATGGAGGACCTGCAAGAGGTGGAACATATTGTTCGCAAGGACCCGAAGGTTATTGAGCAGTGCGCCATTATTGGCATCCCGAAGGAGGACATGCACAAGGTGTACTGTGACCGTAAGTCTTCCCAGAGGCAGAAGCAAGATAAACTGTGTTTCGTGGATCAACTAACATATGCTTAGCTTGGACAATTGGTTACGATGAGCGCTTCGGTACCGATGTTCGCCTGCAGCAAGCCCTCATGTACTACAGACCCCATGTGGATGATTCCCAGTACACGTATCCTCTGGACTTCTGTCCTATCTTCAATGCCGAGACTAAGCAGATTATTCACATTGATGTCCCACCGGTGCGGCGGCCACTTAGCAAAGCGCCTCCCAACAACTATCACCCCGCAGCGATCGAAAAGGAAGGCGGATTTAGGACAGATTTGAAGCCCATTCACATCATTCAGCCCGAGGGTGTGTCTTTCACAGTCAATGGACGTCACATTGAGTGGCAAAACTGGAACATCCACGTCGGTTTCAACTACCGTGAGGGCATTGTACTGAACAACATCACTTTCAATGACAAGGGTAATGTTCGTCCTATTTTTTACCGCCTGTCACTCGGAGAGATGGTGGTGCCGTACGGAAACCCGGAGCACCCGCATCAGCGTAAGCACGCTTTCGACCTTGGCGAATACGGTGGTGGATACATGACGAACAGTCTGTCTCTTGGATGTGACTGCAAGGGAGCGATTCACTATATGGATGCCGCGTTCGTCAACCGCGCTGGAGCTAGCACCATCGTGAAGAATGCCATTTGCATTCATGAGGAAGACGCAGGTATCCTCTTCAAGCACACTGACTTCCGGGATGAATCAATCATTGTCACCCGTGGCCGTAAATTGATCATTTCCCATATCTTCACTGCCGCCAATTACGAATACTGTGTGTACTGGATATTCCACCAGGATGGTACCGTGCAGCTGGACATCAAGCTGACCGGTATTCTCAATACCTATGCAATGAACCCTGGAGAGGACACCAAGGGCTGGGGTACTGAGGTCTATCCTGGTGTGAATGCCCACAACCACCAGCACTTGTTCTGCCTGCGTATCGACGCCAACATTGACGGACCGAACAACACGGTCTTCCAGGTCGACGCTGTCCGTGGCGAAGGTGAAGTTGGAAGCGCCGAGAACAAGTACGGTAACGCTTTCTACGCTAAGAAGACCAAGTTCACTACACCTCTTGAGGCGATGTCCGATTACGATGGCTTCACTGGACGGACTTGGGAGATTGCCAACACCAACAAATTGAACGCTTACAGCAAGAAGCCAGTGTGCTATAAGCTGGTCAGCCGCGAGGTTCCCCCACTGCTCCCTAAGGAGGGCTCATTGGTCTGGAAGCGAGCTGGTTTCGCTAGACATGCCGTCCATGTTACCAAATGTAAGATGCCCCTCCCCGCTCTCTGAATGATTATAAGTGGATGCTAACGTTTATAAAGATTCTGATGACCAAATTCACCCTGCTGGTCGCCACGTTCCTCAGACCTCTGGAGAACCGTCTCAGGGCTTACCTGCCTGGATCGAGGAAGCTGGTCCTAATAGCTCCATCGACAACACGGATGTTGTGCTGTGGCACACCTTCGGACTCACGCACTTCCCGGCTCCTGAGGATTACCCTATCATGCCGGCAGAGCCTATGACATTGCTTCTCCGCCCTCGTCACTTCTTTACTCGCAATCCTGTACTGGATGTGCCTCCTAGCTATGCTAGAACGCCTTCTCAGATTGCCGCTGGTGCTTCTTCCTGCTCGTGCAAGAAGAATGATGGCTCTAGCGTTCTGGTCTGAGTTTCTGTTTTGTCTTTCATCTTCAGTTTGGCATCATGGCATTTTATGCGGCGGTTGTTCCTGTCTTGGATACCTGCGATTGGCGTTTCTCTTGTATATAGCTTTGATATCATGTAAACCTTCAATGAACAGCTTCGTTACTCTACTACTGGATCTTGTTTCTCCCTCTTTACCTTCCTCTCGTGCATTGGGATGTAACCATTCATTGGCATTACTCTCGAAAAACCCATGAAAACTGTACGTCTGTCACGCAGGTTGGAAGGCTTTACAATACACCGTACTGTTGACGAATGTTCTATCGTAGTGGTGACGGCTAAAAGGCATCGCTCCTATATACTGTATAGAGTTCGTATGCCGCGATGTGTTTCTATCGAACTTTTATACGAATATGCCGGTGACTCGGTAGTAAGCGCTTTATTACTCTATTGGGAAAAGGTACGGCAGCGTGCATGTACTAGTAGTGGTCAGCAATGAGCCTCCTCGTGACTATAGGCTGGCCTGTAGTTGGCAAGCTGACAGCCTCACTGTAATTAAGCGGGCAGCAAGCGGTGAACTTCCTCAGCCTCCCTATCTTCAATTATTGCTCGAAGCCTTCGCGCGCCACTTTTGGTTCCGCATATTCCCTTCATCTTGTCCATTTTGACAACACCTTGCTTAAGGCGGCTTACATTTCATGGAAGCAGTCAACGCATTTAGCACATGACTAGTGATACTTCTACAGCTTTCATCTTGCTCGATTGACCGATTGCTGTTGAAGTCTTGTTTTGCAACTTGAGATTCCCAAAATACACCATTGTCAATTTCTCCGTCCACCCAATTCAGCTGCTTCAGCGAAATGTCAAAGCGATTTTCTCCTAACGACTACACCGTCGCATGGATCTGCGCTCTGCCAGTGGAGATGGTGGCTGCGGAAGCCTTGCTAGATGAGGTGCACGAGAACCTACCGCAGCCTAAGACCGACCATAATCACTACACTCTTGGGGAGATGTCTGGTTACAGGGTGGTTGTCGCATCTCTGCCTGCTGGTGTATATGGAACGACGTCGGTAGCTACCGTAGCCACGAGAATACTATCTTCGTTCTCGAAGATTCAATTTGCTCTACTGGTAGGAATTGGAGCTGGTGCACCCACCGAACAAGTCGATGTTCGACTAGGAGATGTTGTGGTCGGGGTACCTAAAACTGGAGGTGATTGCCTATTGCAATACGATTGGGGCAAATATGACACGTCTGGGCTCCCTGTGGTCAAAGGCACACATAGCCGCCCACCAAGAGCCCTCTGTAACGCGTTGCATTCCCTTGAAGCGGATACTTTAATTCATGGCAGCCAAGTCCAGCGGATGTGGAGTAACACTCTGAAAAGATATCCGCGGATGAAGAATCAATACGGCTTTCCAGGAAGTGAGAACGACCTGCTTTTCGATGCTTCATATGAACATGTGGAAGCCTCATCGGATTGCTCCTCATGTTGTCGCGACCGCCTAATCAGTCGACCCTCAAGATCTTCTGACAGACCACATGTACACTATGGACGCATTGCATCAGGATCACAAATTATTAAAAATGGCCTACTTCGAGATCAGCTCGCACGTAAACACAAAGTGCTCTGCTTTGATATGGAAGCAGCAGGCTTGATGAATAGCTTTCCTTGTTTGGTCATTCGCGGGATATGTGACTATGCAGACTCGCACAACAGTAAGCGTTGGCAAAGATATGCAGCAGCAACAGCCGCTTGCTTCGCAAAAGTGGTCATTTCTCATCTTTCTCGTGGTGAGATGCAAGGAACAACGGGGGATGCAGTAGGCGGCTATACAGAGTCACAGAAAAACGTCTGGCCAGATTCGACAGCGGCAATAGCATCCAGGTTGGTAAAGGGGATCATGACACAGCTTCCCGAAGACAAAAAAGAAATGACGGTGGTGGACGCACTTACCAATTCGTCAGCTCATTACAAGAGCATCCTCGAAATCCAACAAGCCGAAGTTGTACTTGAAAGTCGTGCTCAACAAAAGGGGCTGGAATCAAGTTGGCGAGAGTCAATAGTTGATCTTCTCAGACTACTTGACCTGGACAGCAGCATTCAAACACGCTATCAGCTAGCAAATCTTCTGGGCGTTCATACTGGCTCGCCAAATTCCATCGTGCAAAACACCTCACTTCACCAGGCAGTTCTCCAAGAGTTAGCACGGAATGGTGGTGAACTTCCAACGAACATAAGAAATCAACTAGCCAATGCCAAATTCCCTGCGAGCGAGGAAGCATCCACCAGCGATGAAAGCGAAGTCGAAAGTGTTTTTTCGGATAATTCGGTAGCTTCTTCACAGTCCTCGTCAAGTCAGACCGCAAATCCTGCCCTGGAGATAGCATACCTGCTCCTCAAAAACGAAACGTTGAGTCCCCTTTTTAAGATCGCGGCTGCAAATTACGATATTAGAAAATTGAGAAAAAGGCTTAAAAGCTTAATTTCTCATTATGGGCGTGATCTGGAGTTGGAGGCTTCTAGTGATATTCAAACTGTCACAGCGAAGTTTGTTCAAGGAGCGGCACGGCGAGTCACAATACAACTTACCAGGGCAATGGTGTCAGAAATAAAGAATGACTACATTTCAAATCGCAGAGGAATTAACAAGCTCCTTGAGTCACTGCCAGCCCATCGACAAATTTTATATGATCTGAGTCAAAAGAGCGCCAATCATCCCCAAGAGCCGTTATCTGACAGCGATTCCGAGCAGTCGGAGCCTGAGAGCGACCTTCCACTACAGACGCTCCAGGAGGTTGAAACCTTTATGGTTGTATCCAAGGCATTCATCACGTTGGTAGACGAACTACGTAAATGGCTTGGGGTATTAAACGAAAATATCGATGAATATACGCAATATAAACTTTCAGAGATGCGTGAGGCCGACGATAAAAATGACACAGACCGGACAGGTTCTCCTCCAGTGCCAGCAACATCACAGCAGCAACCGGAGATTCCTGCTTCAGAAGAAATTGACGCAAACCAAACCAGTTTTCACCTGAGGAAGCCAAGCTTTCTGCATCAACTAATATTAAAACTGAAAATGTTGGAACCTATGTTTTGGCCGAAGCCTCCTGAAGGATTCAAACGCATAACATGGACGAGTCCTCTTGGAAAACCACTTTACATTGATGTCAGAGAACGCGTAGATGGGGTAGCAGAGCGATTGCAAGAAAGATTTAGGGAATCCGACCAAAAGATGACATCAGTTTCTTCTTCGTCTTCAGAGCCCTCTTCAACTAGCAAATTCGTCATGACGCCACGCGCACCTCCGGCCGCCCATGTTATAGGGAATTCGTCTATCCAGTCCGCCGTCTCTGGCAGCCCCAACAGAGGACATGACCAGCTTACTCGGACTGTGTCAGCAACGCTACCAAACAATATCCCCCAGATGGCTCGAAAATATCTTCTTCTATGTTTCAGTACGAACAAATCAGAGATTTTCAAGAAGATTGACGTGACGTCCTTCAGAAAGGATCAACATCTCTTTGATAATCTTCATCTCATTTATCATGCCATCAAAAGAGAAGAATCATGGTGTTCCAAATTACCATTCTTTAGATCGGTGAAGATGCCATCTTGGATCTCCTGGTGCTTGGGTGACTTGCACCTTTACAAACCGGAAAAGATAAATTTTGTATCTGTAAGTTGCCTAACTGCATATATCAAAAGACAGCTCAACATGCACTGCTTCCTCTCCCGTTGGCTACTTCAAATCCCGGCGACCCTTGTGAGCCCTTTCTTCTAATCACTTTCCTGCAGTTCAAATTAATGCCTCTTGGGGAAGTCCCCACCCCATTTAATATGAGAGCCCCATCCCTTCCTCCCGAACAGGAGGTTCAGATGAAGAATTGGCACTATTCCCCATGTCCTATTGAGGTTGAGGAGTGGGCTATAAGCAAAGCCTTTGCAACAAAGCTTCTTGAACCAGGACATGCATTCCGAAGCGCGCAGTGGTTGGAACTCTTTCCGAAGAAATTATGCTCGTCAGTTTTCTACGAGGATGGTAACAAGACTACATTATGGGGCATTAATATCATAGACGGCCTAAACAAAGCTGCGGTGGCATGGCTTGCCCTCTTGTTGATGCTCTCGAGCACAGTGTTGGGGCTTATATACTCACTTGCTTCGCATGACGTTTCTGCAGCCTTCACGTTAGCGGCGTGGTTTGCGACTTCTGCTTCTCTTTTCATTACGTATTGTCAACTAAAAATATGACTGCGATGGAGCTCAGTATATTCAAGAATACTTCAAGAATTTCGTGGTCAGCAGTCGTGTTAAGTATTGCAAGCCTTATCTCGCTCCGAGCACGGTACTCTCTACTAAGCCGCTCTCAATTTCTGTGATCGTGCTTTTTATAGTATATTGGAATATAACTGCCCTATATTATAACAGAAACAAGCGAAATCTACAATGACTGTTTAATTCTCAATCTATACTAGCTTTCAATATTATATAGTAAGACTGCTGTGTAACGCCAACCCCTCAATGACCCCAAAATTGCAGTGTGTGGGGTCGCGCGAGCATCCGCCGCGGGAATGTTATACATATAAGACCAATCGATCTACAAACACAGGAAGGCAGCATTACTCTGCGTAGCATCTGTATCACTAAGATTGAGACAAGTTAGAGTTAGCTTTTGAACTTTGTTTAGCCCAAGCATATTGGGAGGGGGCCACCATACTCCTCGCCGCTGTCATTTATGATCGAATCGTCGGTTGCGAATCCAAGGACAGGAGAGCGTAATTGCCTGGCATAGGATGATAAGCATACTGTTACGGTTAGTGAACTAAGATAATATCATGTGTCTGTGGTATGTGTGATGTAGGATAGAATAGATTCAAATTAGCTATCCTACCCTATATAGATCCTCCCCTATATAGCCATGATTTTCTCAATGAAACGATGAAAAGCAACTCAAGAAAAACTAAAATCACTGAATATCAACCTTAACAAATTCCTTCTCAACCTCCTCACCTTCATCCTCGTGTCCTTCCTCCTCTTCTCCTTCTGTATCAGACTCATCCGGAGTCGACAACTCCTTCTCAGCATTCACCATTTCCACCTCCACCTCATTACCGTGCTGAACTCTCTCCCCTTCAACTCTAGGGAGTACAACCTTCAAAACCCCATCCTCCAGTCGAGCCTGAATCCCCTCAACCACCACGTCATGGGAAAGAGGCACCTCCCTCTCAAACACCCCCAGATGACGCCCCCTCTCCCCAACCAACAAAGCCTGATACATCTCCTCATCAACACCAGGTCGATGCACAATACCAGCAATACGGAGTAGAGAGCGCGAAGCATCGTATCCAACACTCAGATCAGGCTTCTGAGCTCCCGGAAGCGAGGCATGGATAACAGTTTGGGTGGTGGTAACAAAGACATCTACCAGAGGCGTGAAACTGGCTGTGTCCCGTGAGTGATGATGTCCGCGGCTGAAAGGGCGCATGTGGTGCATATGGTGCATGTTGTCAAAATGATGGAAACCCTTTCCTTTTCCATGCTTCTTTCCTGGGCCCCGTTCATGTCTGGGGCCTCCACGGCCTTGATGGTGGAATTCTCCCCGAGAGTGGAAGTGGGGACCTGGACCACCGTGTTTGTGGTGAGGGTGGTGGAAGCCAGGTCGGCCGGGGTGGTCAGGTCCGGATCTGCCATGTTTAGTCCACGGGTGGAATCCGTGTTCAAACTCATGTTCATTGTCAGAGTCATGTTCATGTCTATGTCCATGGGGATGTGGGTGGAATTTTCCACGGTCATGATGACCAGCAAATCCAAACGCATACGGGTGGTGATGAGGGTGGTGACCATGATGACCATGATGGCGTCCTCCACGACCTCCAGGGCCACCACGACCACCGAACCTAAACTTGGGTATTTCAGGGAATTCATCATCTCCCACACCCCTCATACCCTTCTCCCCTTTATGCATCTTGCCTTTGAAGCACTTTCCATGCCTCATTTCAAAGAGGTCCTCATACCGAGGAGGATGGTGATGAGCAAAGGAAGGATGGTCCTCTAGCATAGACACATCCATCTCCCAAGCCTGTGGAGGCTGATGAAAATGGTATGAGTATCTCATGTTTGGTTGTTTTGTCGTCTGATTGTATGTTTTGATCTTGATCTTGATCTTGTAAGATCTGGTTGTGTTTGGCTTAAGATCCTATGGATTTACCGTGGTATTTATACCTGCGCAGGCGATTATGAGTCAACATGGTGTACGTATATCTCGTTGATTTGCCACCTAGGCAGACAGCAATCGTACAAATCACAGATGACGACGTAGTCATAGATAGATGGCAGCTGTGGCTGAGGTTGAGGCGTACGTACAGCTCATTACCTGAAATGGAAATCAAGTCCGTCGGGGAGGCGAAAACTCGGAGTTTACGATTCGGTGTTTTCTCCAGTCTCGGATTTGGCTTCGGAGATCTGGTTCGGAGATAAGATATTATCTTCTGTACAGGCGAAAGTTATTCTTGATTTATTCTAACCTACTAATGAGATAACAAGACAGGACAGGCCATTATTCATTGGTTGGTGTCCGGACACCTCTTTGCGAGCTACTCAAGGTGAATCATAGATAGGAATTGCGTCTTTGGATGTTCCATTTCCTGGACAATTTCCTCCAGACGTCCAGTATCGACGAAGGACCGTCAGCCTCACAGATTAAGTCATTTTCTTGGCCATAGTGGAAGCAAGTAACTAGAGATACAGAATCTGATGGATAGGCTGGACAGATTTTCTTCTTTTGTTTACTTTGCTTCCATGAGGATCCTCTCAAATGTAATTCGCATAAGATCTATATGCTATGAATCGTTTCATTATCTATGAGCTCAGACAAGCATGTCTGTCGAGGTGAACTGAAGGTTTACTCGCACTGCAATGCAACTGCAAATGGAATTATATTCATGGTCAGTCATGACGCCTCCTATTGTACTGTCAGTAGATGAGCTTTGGTGGAGATTAATTTTAGAAAGACCTTCTACCACTGGAGCTTCCTGAATCCGGTCTTGTTCGTCAATGCTAATCATGATACATTAATGTGTATGATGTTCCAGGCTAGATGTGCATAGAATCCAAATTCATTACATACTATCATTACACTATTACTTGTCACATGGAATACTATCAATCCAACTCGCTCCGCTCCACGCCCATCAACTCATTGACTTCATTGGTCTGCCTTTCATCCCGCGGCCTGTAGTTCTCCGATGATAGTTCTGAGATGATCGTGTCTGTGTGAGATCCACGCACATTCTTCGCAGTATTACTTCCATCCACAAAGCCACCAGGTAGAGGAGTGGTACTTTGAGAATGCCATACCGGCTCGGCAACATCCGGCGAGCTTTCTCTTAGTCTTCTCCTCCGTCGAAAAAAGTGGAATGACCCTACGCCAAGGGCCAATAGGAGAAAACCCAAGGGAATACCTAAGCCTATACCGATCTTTGCAGCCGAGGAAAGCCCGCCACTGCTACCTTCGGCAGATGGGTTTGCAGCAGACACACCCGTGGCAGTAACTGCACCTGCAGACTCAGATGAGGAGGTTGTCGCCGGGGTTGAAGTGCCAGTCAAAGATGTGGCTGACGTACTGGCAAAATGGTATGAGGTCGGCGACGGATCATTGTAGTCCCTTTTCGAAACGCCAAAGATAACACTGGTTGCATTGTCTTGGCCGTCGGGTTCGCCCTCAGAAGTCAAAGACTCAAGCTCAAAGGAGCAGCCGGACTCCCTGTACACGTCCCGATTTGCCGACCAGACATAACTGTATTTATTCACGACATTTCCTGAGCTTGTTAGCTATATACGGTGCGCAGTTCCGTTCAAGATAAGGCCGCTTACGTGCAATAATCCACTGTTGTGTCCCACACTCTTCATATAAAGATATCCGTGGCGTGATAACATCCCAAGTTACGTTGACCTGATCCCCGACAATAAAGCGACGTTCGGATTCTGTGGGGAAAGTGAAGTTTCCGGCCGCGATGCCCTCTATCCAGAAAATCGACAAGATGATGAGACTGTACACCGGGCGACGAGAGAGCTGAGGAGCCATTCTTGCGCTCCGCAAACGACAAGGAAATCGCGCCCGGAATAATGACAAAGGCAAGGAGAGATGCAAGTTGTTGAGTCAAGCAGTTTTTCTTAATCATGCGGCATAATGACAAGCCCCACCCGGCCGGTTGGAAAAATCCCTGCATCAATTGCCAATGGTAGAGCGAAGAACCCAGCCCGGCCGGCGCACTAAAGCAACATGACTGCGCCGCAATATCAACATCAGAACCGGATTCAATGCGCTGAGTCATGCGCACTTGACAGGGATATGTTGACACCGATCGAATCGACTTGAGCCACATCATCCTGTACAACGCGGGGAAGTGCTGCTATAAATTCCGTCTCCGGTTGTGAAACGAAACTTCATCGGTGTTTGTGTCTCGACTATTTTTAGGATTAACAGTATATTCATCGGCCGTTGTCGGTCAGTGCCTGGCTTGTTGCTCTTTAACGTGATCAATGTTATCAGGCATACAAATCCCTTGTTGGCTAGCATGGGATTGATATATGTAGGCAGTAAGAACTGTATTTTGGAGAAACTACAGGTCATCTCTAAGTTAGGGGTACCAGGTGTCGGGACTGCTAAACACTCGTTAGATTCGACCACTCACTCTTCTTGTTTTGACCAAACAGCGACCACCTCAGATATGAAAGATGCCACTCTCCACCATCCAAGCCACCCGTGAATACACCAAAACAAGACAAATATGCAGAGCCACAACATCATACCAGAAAATCGGCAATGCAGTATTAGTAGTGTCGTTGAAGTGGAAAAGTGACCAGCCATCAGCTCGGACATGATCCTTTCACTTTCCCTAAGCGAAAGAAAATGCTCTCCCAGCTAGCAATCAAGTTAATAATAGTAATCAAAATCATCAGATGAGTAGTCGGTCTTTCCCTCTTGATCGTCCATATCGTCATTGCACATTTCATCCGCCATCTGATTCTTCTCCCGCGGAATCCAGATGTAGTCCACCTCTCCTTCTGCTTGCAATCTATCATCAAGATCAGAAGCCTTTTCAATCAGATCCCGGTTCGCAACTTCGTTGCCTGCAGCATTGGTCCATCCATTTTTGGTCCACTTGTAGATCCAATTTGTCATACACCCGACCGCATATTTAGAATCTGAATATATCTTGACCTCTAAGGAAGGGCGTGTGTCCAGCTGTTCGAATTTGTCCAGGGCTTTCTCCAGCGCAAGAATAATGGCTGTGATTTCAGCCCGCTGGTTTGTGGGCAAAGGATATCGGGGTAAGGACTGTGTCCAGCCGGTGCATTTTCCAAATCTGTTCTTGAAAACGACAGCTGCAGCACCGACGGCATCTGATCGTCCGTTGCGTCTACAGCCACCGTCGGTGTAGATTTCCATGATGTAAGGCATGCTGGCGTGGCGGGCTAGAGTCGAAGAGATGTGATGGGTTCAATGTTCTCCACAACTCTGAGTGATGTAGAGACTTCACTATCTCTCAGAAGGGTATGCGGGGTATAGATGTCCTCTAGAGCCATGCATATGAGAATGATTCTTTCGGTCTTTGGTGATTCTCCTCACCTCCACTGTTGATATGTTCTGCCGCGTTTCAGCCTTTGTACAAGGTATGTTATAGAAAGGAGATAGTTGGACAGAAGTGTCGCCTCGGAAGTTAAGTGGTTTGGGGTAATGTTCATAGAGCTTTGTTAAAAGTTCCCTTGCGAACCGGCGTTCGTGGGGAAGTGGGGCATGAAGTTGAAGCTTCACGTTGGAACAAATGATGATATCCTTCCTGATTACCTCATGCACCTTTCCAGCCAATGAAATTGAGAACCGTAGATATGCAGGTGGGACAGTTTCCAGACACTCAACAGGTCCGGTAGATTGAGACTATAACGCTAAGGTCTTGATTCCCGATCTAGGGAGTGAGAATGGCCGTGCTAGATTGGATGTCCCTGGACCTGATGTCACAAGAACCACTCCTGCTCGTCCTGTGGTTTGAGTGTAACCATCCGCCATGTGTTTTGCACCTTGTTCGTGACGAGTAAGGATAAACTGTAACTTGTCGTCTCTTTTGATTACATCAAGCAGCTTAAGTAAAGCGCCCCCTGGATAGCCGACTGCATAGCAATTAGTACTCGGGAATGATGCTATATTTTATAAGAAATGAAACAATATGATTAGGTGAATATCGCGCTAAGCTCAATGATAACTTACAAATATGTTCAACACCGTTGCATGCAAGCATGTAGAGGGATAATTCATAACTAATAAGTCCCCTCGACTCTTTTTACCACTTTCACAGCCCCAAAGACCACCAGATGCATACACGATGACATCCCCCAACGAGATCTACCGGTACTCCATAATCGGAACCCTCGCCCAGGGCCTCTGTGGAGACGGTCTTCCAGTCGCTCAACTACTCCCAAAAGGCGACCACAGCCTGGGTACACTAGCCAGGCTTGACGGTGATGTCACCATCATCGACGGCCACGCATACCAATTCACATCGAGCGAAGGTGCACGCGAACTTGAACCCCGTGATATCACGCCCTTCTTGATGACCACACACTTCCGGCCCATGAAAACCGTCACCCTCCCACATCTCCGCAATGAGACTCTCTTAGATGTGATCTTAAATCTCTGTCCAGGTTCAACGAACGCCTTCCTTGCAATTCGAATCGAGGGTCATTTCCCGAAGATCAAGTACTGTGTCGCAGGACCGCAGAGACGTCCTGGCGAGACTATGACTGGAGTTGTACAACGGCAAACGGTTGGGTTATTTGAGAATCAGAGGGGGATTGTCTTTGGGTTCTTTTCCCCTGAGTTCACGAATGTGTTTAGTGTTGTGGGACTTCATCTGCATTTCCTTTCGGATGATAGGAAAGTGGGAGGGCATACTCTGCAGTTTGATGCTGTGGATGCCGAGCTGTCGGTTGCTGTTGTTAGGAAGTATACCGTGCATTTACCGGAGACGGAGGAATTTGGCTCTGAGGTTATTGTAGAGCCTGATAGAGAAGTCATCATTGGCAGAGCAGAGGGGATGTGATCGGTTCTTTGGGTGAAAGAGGGTTAATGGTGGTAATTAGGGCTATTCTTAGCTCATGGGTATGTTTTCTTAGCTTATAACATACCGATATATATAGTGTTGACAGGGGATTCCAGCTGATTGCGGTAACTGGCCCAGTATATAGGAGTTAAGCTGTTCTTATAACAGGATGATTATTTGGGAACCCCTGCCGGTACACCCCTTTGGCTACTGGTATACTCCATTAGCTACAGACACACCATGTTACTGCCACCACGTTATGGTCCTCGAACTACTCTACGGATTAACTAAATTCAGATGGTATTAAACTCTGAATGTGTCGGTTTTCTACCCAAAAATAAGAGTGTGGACAGATATTATACACATCATGAGAACAAGACGGACTAGAGATAGGAGCTAATCCCAGATCAATAGCGGACCCTCTCCAATAAATACCCAAAAAACCAACGCCAGCTTCTCAGTCGAGGAATTCCAGTCTTAGATACAAGTTGAGCTACTGTCTGGACTACACAACAGAACGCGGTGTGGGTATATTTTTGCACCATCGGAAAGTACAGGTCCAGTTATCGCCAGAGACAGAAGTGGAGACTTATCTATCACCACAGAACGAAGTGCCAAGATTCCTTTGGGTATGTATACTGCTGGCTGAACCCCCGCCCTACCGCGGAGCGCCTAACCTAACTCTACCACAACACGCCACGCTTTCTACGGCCGATACCAAAGAGGAAGTTCCCGCTCTGGAGAGCTTTTAGTACAGAAAATAATAAGGCCTTGTTTTTAGGAGGCGCCAGTTCTCATCTCTCACATTTAGCGATCTCAAGCGGCCTCTTACCGTTTCCGCACACTTATAGACTAAGCAATGACTGTTATAACGCACGAGCTCGTAAGCTCGGGCGACCAGGTGACACAGTGCCTCTTCTGGCTTACGTGGAGTTGGCTAGGCTGGGTCACAACGCGTATCACACCTACGGTCCCGTCTGAGCTTGATGCAACTACTTTGCTCGATATGCGGATCGATTATGCCTAATGTGTCTTCCTACGTAAACACCTCGGATACTAGTTGATCGCGGCTGAGATACATACTGAGAGTATAGAAGATTATCGAATGGCTGGATATTTTCCAACTCCACAATACCAGGTGTAAAAACAAAATAAAGCAAAATATACTATGTACCATAGGCCTGCGTAGCAACGGTCTAGCCAGATTATACATCGTCATGTATAAACTAACCGGATGACCTAGGCTTTCAATTTCACCCTTTGGCCACCACAATTTACAAATTTACTCGGCCAGCGCGTCATAGACATTGGGTCTTACACCTGAATACTTACAAGCATAAGTAGCCCTCGAACCCAAAACCCGGAGTGGGCTCTAGAACTAGGACCCCCTGTAACGAAGGATCTACTATACAGGGTAGATAGCCTATCAACTAAGTAAGGAAACGGGAGGCAAAAGGTAAAGCTCTATTATTGACTGGATAGTAGAACAAATACAAGAAGACTGATTCTTGTCTCTTTTCCTATGTCTTCAGCAGCGCTTAAATAGATTAAGAATCCTCCTCTTTTAGGAAGTCCTTTCCCTTAGAATCCCAACCGAATAGTCGATGAATCCTTTTATTAGAAAAAGGACTAAAAAGTCAAGGCGTTAATCTTCCTAAGGCTGGTTCAGAACTGCAAAGGGAGCTGGGTGTATGCAGGTGGAGCAGGGGTTAGGAGGCCCGGGGGTTCTGTATGTCCCACGGGCCGATTCTGCATCGGCTCCGTGATAAGATCATATAAATTCACTTAGTTATGCATAGGTTAAGATAGCCTCGCAGGCCTTCCTAAGAAGGGACCTGAGTCCAAAACTGGACTAGATGGTGTATTTCCCATAATATTATATTATGGTTCGAATTCCTTATCAATTATATCTAATTTATATTAGGCTCCCAGTATACTCGGGACTTCATAGTATTAATTGATTGATTAATTGATTAGAGGACAAGCAGATTGTGATATAGTGTTTGAAACAGCGTTTCTATATTCGGATATAGAAGGTAATAGCGGTTGCCACTATAGACTAACTAGTACATCTCCAAAGTCATTCCATCGTTAATCTCGTAGTCAGAAAGTGTTATGTGGTCTTTATAAGTAGTATACCACTTCTTGAGTGTTATCTATAGTATATCAGTATTTTATTGCCTTTCCTTTGTCTCCACTATGATGCCTAGAGTATACCTTCGTAGAATCAGTCCCACTCTGTGCTGCAATGAGCTTCTTCAAGTCACCAATAGTGGCATCGGAATCACATTTTACATGTACTTTTCTGCCGAGACGGTCGGTGCTAGACATTCGAGCGAAGTTAGGGAAGAATGTTGGGTAAGAAGAGGGAAAAAGGTGCGTACGCGATTACTTCGATCAAGCCCATGACTCTGAAATTATTCTGAAATAGTGGTTTAGTTTAGCAGAAAGACTTTCAGGGGTTCCTTTAGATAATATTTATAACCAACCATCGGCTATTGGATACTTTTTTCTGCCGGAAATGTACGGAAGATAGCGAAAATCCTACAAGAAGCCCCTTCTGTAGATCCGACTACGATCAGACTAATACGCATCCGGAGTACGGAGCCAACCACAACCTACCGCAATCCCTGATTAGCATATCTATTTAGCCCCACCATAGCGAGATCGACATAAATCATGGCCGAGTGAGTGTAGCCCACAGCCGCACTAGTGAGACTTCCTTATTAATTAGTAGAAGATCGTCAATAACGGAGAGCTAAGAAGCCAATGTGAGACCTGCGTACGTTAGTAGCTTTCGTAGTCAGATTTCTGTGTCTCTCAGGTATAAGAGGGGGAGACACTGATTAAAAAGGATTGGTCAAACCACAATACCTTCTCCACCAAGTTCTCGGATCACGTGTGTCTCCTAATAGTCTCGTACCCCCAGGTCTGTGCTGTGACAGCAGAATCATTTCAACCTCCTCAGCGGGCTTCGACGTTAATGATTTGTCATTAGAGCCTTGTTTTTCTGGCAAAAAAAAATTCTAGTAGCCGAGATAGCTACATCACGCAAAACGCCCTGCTCAGGCGGTCCATGGTCCACTCGTCGGTTATGCTTGCTCTCTTTGCCGAGGTCGAAGCAGGTCTGCAAGTACTCCGCACGTACACTACACAAATGCATGCCCATGTTCTATTTTGAGGCATTGCCCCTCAACCAGTCTCTTTGACGGCTGAACGATGAGATCGTCTATAGACGAGCATTCGGGGTGAAAGTTGTACACCAAAGCATTGCGTTGGCCTTATCCTCTGCCTCACAAACTGACAGAGATATAGTAGATCCGAACGTCTGGACAGATGGCTCTAACGTGTTACATAAGGCATCCGATAACATTTAACTAAACAATCAACCCTGTTATATCTCAACCAAAGGGGAGGATAATTAGTCATGCCATCCTCACTGTTAACTAGTTAAAAATAGAACTCTGACTGGCAGCCGAAAAAAAATGGCAGGCCAAGGATTTTCTCTGGTTTTGATATCACTGCTATAGTTTTAAGACTAATCTAGTTTTAATACCCTTGTACTATTGATATCTCACGTGTTCATACTTCTTGGGGACGGTATGTCTAAAAATGGATATCGTGTTTTTAAAACCTCTGGGGGTTTATAACTGTAGTTTTAATACTATCACGGTAGATCCCCAGCAGCACAATGGTATCTTCATGTTTACGGACTGTTTACGGAGTGGACTACGAGAACACGCTAATATTTGCTTCCCGCATAATCTTCCTTGTGCCTATGCAGCAGTACGATGGTCAAACACGGTGGGAAGGCCGGGTGTCCACCTACGAGCTGGTGTACTAGTTCGATCACACATTATGCTTCTGTGAAGCCTAAGCAAACATGAGACTGGCCAAAATTGGATTCCCTGGTTTAATTACTACTCTAGTTTTAATACCAATCCCCATGGTTTCGATTGGTATTAAAACCAGAGAAGTATAAACACTAGAGTAGGAGTTGTTCTGAATATATACGTGGAGCAGAGGTTAGGAGCTGTATATCCCATAGGCCAATTCTGCATCGGCTCCGTGACATATAACCCATAAGCTTAAAAATATTTGTCCACAATATTCCATTTATCTATAATTGTTCCTTCTAGATTTCAACGTTTATATATCGAAATAAGCTTGTACACTTTCCCCTCTATACTAAATTCGAAACCGCGTCCGGGCTTGTGTCCTTGAACTGTTTCCTTAAGAACCGCTACTTTGATTTGAAGGAACAACTATATTCCCAAAATGTTTACCGTACGGTATGTACTCGGAAAGATACCTTCACCATCCATAATACATGTACATGACCCTGCATATATAGCCAATCATTCTGCTGCGACAGGCAGTACAGTCACGTGGCGTTGCCTGGTCTTGGTTTATTGCTATAGTGTTTGATTCGATCACACTTAGCTGTGGGTGGGTCGGGTGGAGATAAAGGAAGATTGTTCGTTATCTATTAAATATTATATCTCGGACATGCCAGTTTCGTATATACTATAGTTGAAGTAGTCCAGAGCGCTATTAGCTATCCACTCTGGCAATGGTGCGCTGCAAAGCTACCCGAGATTTGTGAATTAAATAAGACTCTTTAGTTGTCATATTATCGGTGAGGTATTATGTGTTTTCAGCTGAGATCGTCAAAATCCCGCGTGATCCGCCTCGGAGGCCCCAGATCTGGAAGCCACTATGACAGAGAAACAATCTTATTGGTCTATATCGATACACATTACCGATGCTTGTGATAAACCCCACTGTAAAGTTTGGTAGCGAAGAAAGATCTACAAGCCGAAGAAATGACTCCTCCTACCAGAATATCCCATGATCTAGCAGTAGTCTTCGTCATTCGTCGTTTTAGGGCAAAATATAAAACGTGATAAATTCGCTTAAGCTATATCATTATTTCTAGTGCCCCTCCCGTTCTTTCCAGGTAACTACCAATTTCTGCCCATAGAGCTTACTTTACATGACTTGGGATTCTAAGTCATCTAAAGTCATGGACCGCACCACACAGGATACACCCGGAGCACTCGGGGATGCACACCTCCATATTGGTAACCTGTCGCCGCGAGTGACGGAGTATATGCTCACCGAGATCTTGGCCACTACTGGAACTGTGCAGTATGTCAAAATTATTCCCGATAGAAATGTGAGTAGCAAGCAGAGGCTGTGAGAGTTACTCTATACCGACACTGGTCAGGCGCTGTCACCCATTATGAATGCTCACTAATTCCCACCCATCAATAAAACACATATCATACCTGACTACCTGATTTTGCCTACTATTGGACTTTGAATCAATAAGATTAGTTGGACTCTAACTTTACCTTGTTAACACAGTACCAGCATGGAGGTCTAAACTACGGCCTTGTCAAATACTTTGACATACAATCTGCCAAAACAGCGGTACAGACCTTGAATGGTTATAAAATCTTTGATACTGTAAGTTCTTCTTTTTAAAGACAGTCTAGAGCTTTCCAACCTTCTAATGTCGACATACAGGCAATTCAAGTTAGCTTGGTTGACCAAGCCCTACAAGATACGATTGACGCAACGGGCCAATACCGTGTCTTTGTGGGGGATCTCAGCGGCGAAGTTAATGATGAAATCTTACGCCGCGCCTTCTCTGCGTTCAACTCGCTATCAGATGCTAGAGTCACATTTGATTTAAGCTCGGGTAAATCCCGCGGTTATGGTTTCCTTGTGTTCCGTGATAAGCAAGATGCGGAGCAAGCTATAGCTGCTATGAACGGTGAATGGCTGGGATCTCATACAATTACAGTTCGCTGGCCCAACGAACAACCTCAGAAGAGTGTATACATTCCTTCACAGAACACTCTTTCATATGAATCGATCGTGCAGCAAGCTCCTCAGGACCAAACAACAGTCTATCTTGGAAATCTCGTCCCTTATTGTACCCAGGCCGATCTTATTCCCTTCTTTCAACCTGTTGGTTATATACAGAGCATTGAAATGGAGACCGACCAGGGAATTGCTTCCGTGAGACTCGACACACACGAGAATGCAGCCATGGCCATTACTCTGCTCCAGGGCAAATTAGTTCATGGCCGACCGATTAATTGTAGCGTATGTACTGGAAAATGGTTACCTTGTTCTATCTCATATGCTAACTTGCTGAAGTGGAAAAAGGGCGACACCGCAGTATATAAAATTCAGGAAACTTTCGCTTCAATCGGAGACCTACAAGCACCCAGTGCACCACAGCCCGGTAAGCATCTCCGTGTACAATCATATGCCCACTCGTGTCATATGATTGGTGACTCGTGGCTGATATAACTTTCAGGCATAAATGACCAATATGAGTCGAATTCTGGAATTGATATGCTACGTCTGACACAGCACCATATTAATAATCACTGAAGGGGTTACTACGGGAAGAGCACCACTACACAACAACCGTGATAGGGGTGAATTACTGCGGATTCTCCATGCTATTATATTGAACAACTCGTTCAAGAGGAAGCACATAGGCCCTCAATTTAAGAGTGATCACTCAATAAACCATTCGTACCAAGATCTTCCCAGTGGGCCTAGAAAATAAGTATCATATGTTTGATGGTGAGGCGATTTCGCTAAAGACTGTAGCTCAATTCGTGATATTTACCCATTCTACTATCTGTCCCTTGTCTAGCGTATCTTTATCGGAAGCGGACACACAAGGCAGAAAACCATAGGACGATAAGAGCTGAAAACGGCCTCAGGATTACCAATAAACAGTTATAGAAAGTAATAAAAATATCCTTTCTAGTTCTCTAAGTAAAGAATATTCAGGTCCCTGGAGAAGGCCCAGAAGGGCCACTAAGAGTAGTAAGACATCCACGACTGGCTTTAGGTGAGTACAGTCATACTAATGCTATTGAATGTTTTTCTAATCGTTTTTTTATTGTTTTAAATGCCAATTCATGCCCTTGCCACTTCGCCTTCAGGCGTTCTTCGTTCCCATAAGTGCAGCTATGCAACAACCACTTACCCAGCGCCAATACTGCAAGCCCTCGCACAAGCACCCCATGGGCGAGCTCAACCTCCCTTTCTTTGGCGTCTTTGTTAAGTGTCTGCGTTTCGGTATTTCCCTGGATTGCCTCTATCGACCGGGCCTTGCTCTTAAGACAGAGAAGGGCCAATGCCAAACTCTTGCCTGGGGAGGCCTACTGTAGTGGAGCGTGGATGGTACAATGGAAAGGCAGACGATGAAGTAATAACGCATTATGTGACGGCAAAGTTGCTACGTGTTACGTAGCTGTGGAACGAAGGAAATTAATATCAGGGAACTAGGATGCAAGGGTTAGAGTGGGACCTTGCTTGAGTATGTGACGACGGTAGCTTTGTATCCCGAAATAGAGATGATACGAAATGTTAGAGACTAAAGATGCTATCGCATAAATATCAGGTACTTCGGAACCTTTTTACGGCCAATATGGACATGCCATCGGAACACGCGATTTTAGGAATCCGGCTGCTTAGTAGAGTACAATGACATATTCCCCCTCTAATTCCAGTGAGGCCTTAGAAATAAGACCAACTTGTACGGCATTATAGAATATGAATTTAAAATATAACCTAGACCCTATGGCGGCCTGCTTGTTGATGAAGTACACAGTGGTGATTTCAATAAGATATTGTCACGTTTTGAAGTAGCTTTCTGAAACGTACTTCTCATAACTCAAAATAGTATCTCCTAAAATCTGCAATCTTCTCGGTTTTTAACTATAAAGGAAATTTACCGAGAGAGGGAAGCCGAGTAACCCAGTTGGACACTACATGAATTCCACTAGAGGGCAGTTAATCCTATATAATCCAACATGCCTTGTATCTACTTCAAAAATGGCTATCAGGTCAACGAGTAAACAAATATAACCCACTCCAATGTCAAGACAAAAGAACGCGCCATTGTTGCTATTATATTTAACACTATATGGCCAGACCCGGAAATGCCGGATTCTTTCCGAGTCTCAATACCGATTGATAAGGGCTCACAGCTAAATGAGACTACAGCTCCCAAGAATCACAGGCTCGGATCAGATAACAAAATTCAAATTGTGGGTCCATAAGACGGACAATTAACGAAGAGCCGGAAGCGAAACCCGAACCTAATAGCAAAGAAGCGGGACATTTTTTGTCGTGGGTGGGTCCTTCTCATACTCCAAGCGATGGAGAGCTGGGATAAAGGGATTGGGCCAGGGCTTGTCAGGGTAGCATTCCTAATGCACAGTGTTGCACACTGCATATAGCCCCTGTACTATATGACATGACATATCAATTTGCCGGGTATAGAGGTCTTGGTATAGCTTTGTTCGTGTTGCATTGCTGATGCAGAGTGTTGTCTTTAAACGGAAAATCGGCTTTTCAAACCAACTTCGTTCCGACATGTCTAGCTTGAAGGTTCCACTAACCGCATTTACATATTCGATGTGATTGGAGATCTTTATGAATTAATTCGGAAATTAATTATTACTATCGCAATTCACTTCCTCACTCAGATAGCCTCGACACCCTAGAGATGTTTACAGTAGAGTACAATCTGTGATTCTACCTGACCACTTCGCCTGGCAGCATCACATGAAAGAATCAGGATCCCTTTACAAAAACGCCACGGCGAGACATCCAGCTAGTGCACTAAGCAGCAATCCATCGCGAGAATTAGTAGAAGCAGCTCCAGGGAACAAACTGACACTTGGCGAAGCGCCGCCAGTCTATGAGAAGCGGGTTAGTAGGGTTACACGCACTGACCCCGGCACAAAAAAAAGAAAAAGAAAAAGAAGACGGAAAGCTTACCGAATTCTGGGAAGGTGTCGCAGAGGAAACCACAGTAGAGGCCGCGGGTGTTGAGCTAGCCGCACCGCTAGAGCTGGGCACAGCACTAGAAGTAGCAGAGGTTACACCCGTGGTTGCAGCGGTGTCAGTCGAAGTGGACGACGCGGATGGGGTGACTGGGCTTCCGGTTTCAGTAGCACTGGCGCTAGCAGCTGCAGTAGCCGTAGTGGAGGACGTTTCGACAGGGGTGGCGTCCACACCACATCCAGTAGCGGCCTTGGAAACAGACGCGCCGTAATACTTCCAAATGTCGTACTTGAGGGCGCAGTTGAGACAGTCAGATAACTCAGTTTTGAAGGTGTCGGCATCGCAGTAGCCGTCTTTACGAGCAGCAACAATTACCCCCCCTGGTTTGATCAGTCGATTGCTATGGAACAACTTTAATATACGGGAAAGAATCGGAACTCACCGCAGTTTGCATGGCAATCGTACTCAGGAGTACCGGGTTCCTGGCGACGGTGCAATGGGACAAAGTCTGGGTAGTGGAATGCACTGGCGCTAATGGCCATGCAGGCGAGAGTGACGAGAGTAGTGAGATGCATGGTTAGTTTGGCGAATGAACGAGGGACACACGAAAAGAGTGGCAAGTACTAAGTAATTGAAAGGCTAAGACGGGTGGTGGCCAAAAACAGTGAAGAACTGGGAAGTTTAGCACCTACTTATACACGTTCCGTCGGCTAAGAAGATAAAGTCCCACTTCGGTTGCGCTTTTTAAGTGATAGAACAGTATTGTATCCATAGTACACAAACGAAAAAGGAAAACAAAAACGAAAGCAAAAGTCGTACGACCCTTCGGGGACTCAAGACCCCTCGGGACCGATTCCCAATCCCGAGTTAGTGTCTCATTGAAACCACGGAATGTGCCGACAGTTCAATAAGAGGGGAGTATGAAAGGACCCTCTGAGACCCTGCTTTGGACTAATCGGAAGTTATTTGTGGTGGGAACGATGTAACTCCAAGAGCGCTAAAAGGGCTAGTGGAACAGGGCCCCACCCACCATCTTATCAGATTGATCTTATCTGATCCAATCCGGCCCTCGCTCTGCGCCTGGCACGCTTTGTGCACAGGTTCAGCAATCTATTTTCCTTGGCATTTTGAGCAAAATCAATTTTCACGTAATGATCTCGACTGTCAGGCATCATTCCACCACGGACAGCCATTCCAGAATTTCCGGTGAATGAATATCTCGGCTGCAAAATGCCGGAGACCTGAGCGGGGCTTTCATCGAATGAACTCGTTCCTTGGCGGGTGGAAACACATGGCTTTATGACACATGCATGTTGGGCCGTTTTCGGATCTCCGAGATTGGGAGAGTGGGTGGTAATGAGAAGACCGCTGCAGGGTTATAAGTAGCGCGATTCTGAACGTCCCTGTTCTCTTTCTCAAGAACTTCATACACTACAAGTCAATTCCAAGGCTCTGAAAGCTTCAGCAGGTGTCTCCTCAACATGATCATGAAGAGTAGCTTTATGCCTCTTGTGGCCTTGTCCTCTGCCATTAGTGCATGGGCCCATGGCGAAGAAGAAGCGAAAGAGATGGGCCCCGTGGCTTTCATGTGGCCGCCAGACCGTGTCTGGGGCGCCGCCTACGATAACACGGCTCCATGTGGTTCATCTTCTGGTGCCACGAACAGAACCGATTTCCCTATGGGTGAGTCTCATTTGAGCACAAAGATAATAATCCTATAGCTAATGAGCGTGTGTGCTCTAAGTCAATGGCCAACTCGCACTCGTCATCCAAGATGAATCGTGGAACGTTCAGGTTGCGATCTCTCACAAAAGCAGTACGTCAAACGTTCCACATTCCGGGTATACAGCTCATCCCAGCTAACTCTTGCTTAGACCCTAGCATCAATGATGACTTCGAGCCATTCATCGATGGATCTCGCATCAAGGACATCGAGCCGGGTCACGAATGCTACCCCGTCCCCAACCCCTCTATCGATGTCGAAGAGGGAATGAACGCTACCTTCCAAATCAAGTATACCTCGGACTTCGAAACCGACAAGAACGAGACTTACTATGCCTGCGCCGATATCAGATACGTCGCTGCTAGCAAGTTCACCACTCAAGTGCCTTGTTTCAACGTTACAGCAGATGAGTTCACCGCTGTCACAAGTACCACGGCTACCTCAGGTGCCACTGCCACGGCCGGGTCATCTAGCTCTTCCTCCAAGGACTCGGGTACCAAGGAGTCAAGCTCAGGTCTTTCTGGCGGCGCTATCGCCGGTATCGTGGTTGGTTGTGTGGCAGCTGTGGCGATTGCCATTGCAGTTCTGTTCGGATCTAGAAGGTTCTTGCAAAAGTATCGCTCTTATCGTCAGAAGGCGTCGGTTAGAAATGTGGATTGGGCCGAGACTGCTACTGTGGATCCAAAGGTGGATAACGAGGGTCTTCGGAAGATTCGGTAGAGCTAGTATTGGCACGGGCTGTCCTTCTTGTGGGTAGGGCGGTTGAGGAAGCCATGTTGGCAGGAGATCCCCTTGATGACTTCTATGAGATGTGATATGAATAGCTGAATGACGCCCTTGGCATGGGATATTATTAATGTTTCTCTTCTCAAGTACGTCGAGGCACGATGGTTTGAATTGAAAGTGCTGTGCGATAGTTGTTGATGAGCATCAAAACAATAGCATTCTTTTCTTAATTCAATCCAACGGAATACCAACTGCGGAAGAATATCCTTGGCTGATTGCACTGAAATTATCGGAAAGGGGTTCCATCGCATATAGATCGCTAACTGGCCGGCTTTTTATTCCACCCTCCTGTTTCACAACCAAGGGTAAGCAGTAGTGTTTATCTGTAAGATATGCGGCTGTCACGTTACCAGGGTATTCCCGCGGGTAGGTCGGAATTCACCTTTCTTTCCAACCCGCAATAGCCGCTCCAACGTCGTACCCACGAGAAAACTCTGCTAGCTCGTCTTATCTAAAAGGTATAGGCGTATACAGGCGGAGGGATCATTGGAGATCATTAGAGATATATTATATGAATTTATATACTCGGCATTTTAAGCATCGATAGTGGATGGTGGAGTCCGCTCCATCAATGCATCATGGCTACTTAGTATAGCAACTATGGGGTACATAAAGGAGGCTCAATGATGTCTATTCTGGGGAGGTTACGTAGACCCTTAACTTTTAGTGACGTGTCACGCCTATATAGTGTATTTCTAATCAAACGAGGGATTTAATTAACTCTTCTTACTAGGAGTAGATAACCGTTCGGGAGATGGTTCTGGCTAAACTGCAGTCTGGCAATTACGATTAGAACTAAAGATTAGAATAAGAATAGCGATCACTGGATTAGCCGCATGACTTTCACATTAGGAGTATTGGGGCAAACCCCGCTTTTATGCGAGTCGAGGTTAATTCTGGTCAATCTTACCAGTATTGGGATTGACAGCTTTTCTGCCCCTTAGTACTATGCACTATTCGTGATCCTTGTCTTTCGCCTCACTATCTTTTCTTCCCTGCATTTCTGCTCCCCCTTATCAACCACACCATTGTGTTTGTCCGTCATAATGCCAAAATCACGCCAGGCCAGCGATAACGCTTCGAGACTCGATGGGCATGACAGAGTTAATCGGTCGAAACGTGGTTTGACATGCGCCAACTGCCGGGTGAGAAAGGTTGGTTCGATCCGTTATCCGTAGTTTCACACCATCTATTGCTCACCTCAATCAGACAAGATGCGATGGCACACAGCCAGGATGCAAGACCTGTGAGGTCTACGGCGTGGAGTGTCGCTATGAAAAGGCCCCACCCATGTCGCAGATCCTTGCCATGGCCAAGAGATTACAAGAGACTGAGCAAACGATCACCGAGCTGCGTGTCGCGTTGCACGAGGCGAGAGAGGCTAACTTAGCTCAGCATACATTTTCAATAGAGCGTCAGATTCCCAATACACCCTCAGTCGATACCAGTTTCGATAGCGCTTCGTACATCGAGGCGAGCTCGTCTACACAGGTGGCTCCTGAGTCCGAGACGGCGCCGGAGCAAATACTGCTTTCGGATCTCAGTCTTGATGAAAATGGCAAGGTACGTAACACGCCCACGCAGAAAGCCCCATGGATGTCCATTGACCCCGTGGGAATCTGGATAGCTTTGCTACTATGGTCCTACATCCGCCGTCCACGCACCACCACCGGCAGAATCAACAAACATAAATGACTCACACTCGTCAATGTCCGACGCCCGGTCACTGCTCACTTCAGCTGCTCTAGAGTCGAAAACCTGGGAAGAATTCGCCTTAGGGAATGCGGCGATTCAAACCGATATCCCTCGCCAGATGATATCGAAACTCCTTCAAATCTATTGGACGTGGATTGCACCGATGTTCAACTGGGTCTATCGCCCAGCGTTCATGCGTGAGCGACGACATCACCCTTGTACATGAACCGAGTCTAACTCTATCGCAGGAGATATGGCTATTAATGGGCCATGTTATTCTTCCTTCTTAGTTGTTGTCATGTGTGCTCACGCGGCACGTTTTGACGATCACCAAATAAGCGAACTCTTGATCTCGAGAGCTCGCCTTCTCCTAGGCACTGAGATACTTAATCCCAGCAGCATTCCAACGGCTCAGGGCCTCCTCCAGCTCAGCGCTCGCGAGCTCGCTTGGGGTTCAATATCCCAAGCATGGCTGTACAGCGGCATGGCTTTTCGCATGGTTAGCGATATGGGGCTCCACCACAGCACGACTAAGATCGCGACGCTTGGATACTTAACTGCGGAGGACTTGGAGATCCGCCGACGCCTTTTCTGGAGCTGCTACTTCTGGGATAAGGCCATAAGCTTATTCCTTGGACGTATGCCCATTCTTCAAGAGTTACCATTTGATCGGTGTCCGGAGCTTTGTCAGTGTTGGACTCAACGTCTAGTGACATCAAACGCTAACCGTCTTCAGTGGATGATTCGGCAGAGAACGATCTATGGGCTCCGTACTATGGTGATCAAATCAGTCCCGACAAGGCTCCCCCGGGGGAATATCCGCCGATGAAGTCCTATTTGGTTTCAAGCTTCCAAAATGTATGCAAACTTGCTATTATTTTGAATGATATCATCCTTCAACTGTACTCCCGTCGCGGAAACATCAACATGGATGAAGCGTTAAACAGAATCCAAGCTAGACTCGACCACTGGAGAGAACAGTCGCCTGCGCATTTAAGATATGATCCAGACAACTTGCCCCAAATCTGTCCCCCGCCCCATATTATCGCGCAAAAGTGAGCTTACATCAGGTGCTTCCCTTGCAATATTGCTAATTAATTCACAGTTTATTGTATTATACCACCATTATTCTGCTACATCGACCTTTCTACTACATCCCGGCGCATCACGCTGCTTGCCGCGCAGCTTCGGATAGTATCGAGAAATTTTTGCTTCTTTTTGAGAGGAGCTTTGGATTCACTAGGATCACCTACCTTATGTCTTACTGCATCTACACCGGTGCATCCGTCCTGATGCAAGACGTGAAGAAGGGAGACTTTGACGCTCAAGTCAAGATACAGACATTTCTCCAGGCTCTAAGACAGGGGACTACAGCATGTCCAGTCGTACAGCGGAGCCTGCAAATCATCACTAACAGCCTCAGAGCTGATGCAACAAATGCGCCCGACACTAGACCGGCGTGTGCCCCAGCCGGACCAACTCCGTTGGCTAGAAATTATCTGCCGGCTTTTCCGTACCCAGACCTCGGCGTGGGTTACAGCGCTGATGTGAACCATGGAAGCACGGATCTTGATGGTTTCACTTTACTGGACTGCTATCCTGAGACTCAATGTGTGATTATGGGCTCCAGAGGAGAATGCTTCTTCCCCACAGCATAGCAGTACTCATTACAGGCTTAGATAATAAGGTTCATTATTTCCATTATGCCTATCTGTGATATTGTTCAAGGTCTTCTCATTCGCCGTCATCCCATTGCCACAGCGTTTTTGGGCTCTCTACCCAGATCTTGTGGGCCAGTTGTTGTCCAGTGCCGCCTTTGACATCTCGATACCACTTTCAACATCTAGCTATGAATGCTGTATCATCAACCTTCCAATTTTCCTGCACCTTATTGCGATCTCCTCCCGAGTTGGCCTCCACGTCCCCCGCTGTGCGGCCAGTCACTCCCCCGGACTACTCGATCTGGTGCCGTTCGCAATATGTCGGTCACGTACTCATCGAGATCAGGAAGATTAGGAAACGGTACGTGCCGCTCAATTTGGTCCACACCTGCCCTGTACGGAGCAGATCCATAAATCCGGCATACCCTGGTTGCAGCCTACCAGACCCACGAGCCTGGTCTGGCGCCCCAATGTGGTTGATGACAACTGGAAGGCCGATCTGCGGCACTAGGGGCGCAAACTCGACGATCTGCTCCAAGGCGATATACACGTGAATGACCCACCCAAAGGCCCGCACACAGTCAGCTGCTGCTATCACTGCAGCCTTGTTCAGCGGATCACCCCAGATGCGCATATTAAGGCGGATACCGCGTACGCCAGCGTTGTTGCAGCTCCTCATCCGATATGATGTTCGGATCGACACAAGCTACTGCGCGGCCTTTCCAAGGCGTGAGAGTGCATCCAGAATGGAACTGTAGTCCGTATGATAGACGGAAAATGCAATCAGGCATACATGCTCAATACTCAAACTACGGCGAAAAGCCTGCAGGCTAGACAACTGGGCTTTTTCGGCCGGAAGGGATGCAATGGGAACTGATCTTCGTCCACAATGCGAAGGTGGCTGTCTCAAGCCCCTGGAGGTGGAATAGTGTCAACATCGATTGATCCCATGGTATCAAGGTGGACTAGATTTTATTGATCGAGATCTAACTGAAGCTTTCCAAGTGAATGCGTCCTCTGTATCAGCACTTAGGATTTCGAAACCGGTCACGGCCATGTGTCTCGTATTACTTCGTGATCTTCTTATAACCAGGTTCGATAAGGTCCCTTTTGTCTAGATGCGGATTCCGGAAAGTCGCCCAGAAATTCGCCGGGAGATTGACCGCAGACGTGAAGTTGCAACAGCGAAGCTCTCAGTCATCCCGGGAAGCACTAACTCCCCGCAAGCTCATGTATTCTTCAGCCTTGACTGTCTCTCAAGAAAATTCATTCTTGGCTCGTCTGGGGGATTACCGAGGAAATATCTGCAGGCCGAAGGAGGTCTAGAATAGACAACGATGTCTATTACTCAGCCTAGAGCGTGGACGTACATATGATCTACTTGTACAAAGATAACTCGTCAAATATCATTCCAAGTCTTCTATTAACAAAACAATAGTTAAACAAACAATGTACTCAATCGTAAACTACGTAAAATATTAGATCACAGAGTCTTACTTACTCACCTCCTCCATCTTAATCTGTACTCCCGACTGCAACCCTAGATAATGCAAAGCGTCAACCTCAGCCTTAGTAAAAGGAATGCCCTCCCTCCTCCTCTTTTCTTCCGCCTCCGCCTCCATCTCACCACTAACACAAATCCTCTCAAAGCCCTCGGCCTTCTTGACGCCCCTCACAGTCCTAAGCAACGTGCCCGTGCGCTCCCTAAACTCCTCGACCCCACCATCCAGAAACACATCCGGCCGAAACACCAAGAACCAATGCCCAACGCCCTGCGGCCTCCCCATCTCCTTATACTGATCATGAACACCCCCTGCAAAAGCCGACCCACTCATCACGCCCGCAAAAACATCCATCATGATAGCCAACCCACTCCCCTTGGGCCCCCCAATCGGCAAAACCACGCCCCCCTCCAACGCCGCCACAGGATCCGTCGTCGGCCGTCCCTGCGCATCAAGCGCATACCCCTCAGGAATCGACTACCCCCGTCTCTCAGCCCTCCTCATCTTCCCCCTCGCCGCAACACAAGGCGACATATCCAGCACAAAATCCCCCTCCCCACCACCCGGAACCCCCACCGCAAACGGCGACGTCCCCAACAACGCCTCCGCACCTCCCCACGGCGGCATCGCCCGACTCGCATTCGTGTACGCGAAACAGGCGAATCCCTGCTCAATAGCACGGAGCACGTACGTAGCCCCCATGCCGTAGTGGTTGCTGTTCCGGACGGAAACCATCCCCATCCCGTAGGTGTGTGCCATCTCGATGCATTTGTCGATTGCTAGGTTGCCAGCTACAAAACCAAAGGTGTTTTTGGCGTCGAGGAGGGCCATTGTGGGTGTTTCGGTGTTGAATGTTAGGTCTGGGCGATCACTCCCGCTTGCTGGCGTGCGATGTACCCTGGGAGGCGGTTTATTCCGTGAGTGTCGACGCCGTGGAAGTCGGCTAGGGTTAAAGCTGTGGCGATCAGGTCGGATCGGTCTGGGGGAACGCCGTGGGAGGTTAGGATGGCTTCTGCTAGGGCGGTTGCTGAGGTTGGGGTTATATTTAAGGTTTGGGGGGTTGGTTCGTGCATTCTGATATTGGTGTTTGTGTTCTGGTTTGATGTGAGTAGGGGGGTGAGATTGGGTGAATATTGTGCGGTTATAATAGTTTATTTTCTTATAATATACTAATATTCTTATACTACTAGTGCTAATATTGAATCCGGTAATTAAATAGAGTTGTCGATTATCACCCGGTGAGTTCCCGTGGCAGATCCCCGAGCTGTTAATCTACAAGAATCTTCCCCACGATCACGAAAGAAATATAGTGTGGATGGGACTTTCATTACAATGATTGATCGTCTGGTCGCCACCCCGGAAAATGACCTGGGACCACGGTTATTTAATCCGAGCAATGGCGCAGTCGACATAGTCTGGAATAGCCTCGTTCATTCAATGGCATATCCACCAGCATAAGAACCATTATAAGCACCACCAAGCCTCATATTGATACTATGCAATCTATCTACACAGTAAATCAGCGACGCAAATCCTAATATCCGTTAATCAGCCGAAGCAAACACCAAACACCTAACCACAACCACACATAACACTTAACACTCAACACCAAAACCCTAATCCCGTCCCATAATGCCAATCCCTCAAACCTACACAGCGTAAGTCCCATCCTCACTCCCAACTAGACCAACGCCTACTAAAATAAAACTAACAAAAAGATGCGACATTAGTGACGCTCTTCACTTGCTATCGTATGTGTAGGTACTCTGGGGAGTATAGGTTGTCATAACTACTGGGCGGTTAACGTATTTAAGTAAGTTGGGGTCGGTGCCTACAGGTATGTCTACTGTAAGGTACATACTGTAATGTCCACATACTTGAGAAATTCTATCTAATATTTTGATGTAAAATAGACTCGAGCTTATCGATAAGGTTGCGGTCATAGCGCCCGCGTCACACGGGCAACGAATCACAGCCCAGAGAACTGCAGAAGAACCAATCAGCAAAGAATCGAGATAAAGATAAGGTTGTGAGACCCTGAAATAACACACAAAGTCAAACTGTATGTACAAATGCCGATACTTAGATAATAGTTTTGTGGAACAGATTACACTGTGGAGCTCCCAGAAGATCCCAATGTTTGGTACAGAATAAATAGAACACTCGGTATACTAGCGCTGGTGCCTGGACTGTGGCTGTGATCCCGCATTCGAGCCGCGCCGATGGACTGAAACAAACTCAACTTCCCCTGCCTGATCACACTATCATTCTCGCCTTGCCCACTCACATTAATCCTCTCAATTATTTCTTACCTCCCGTCCAATGTCTGACGGCTTTGGTGAGCATGGGAGCACATGATAAGTACGTTATTGCTTGGCCGCACTTACGATCTGTCCTTTGTCCAGCCGCTTACTCGTGTGCTCTTCAACAGATTTATTGGCCTCGCACTGGCTGTGCTGGCTTCGGTAGCTATTGGTATGTGCTTTTTATATTTTTCTTTTTCGTCTTTCTCTTGTCATAGAAAAAAATTACTGGCCCCATAGTACACCCTTGAATAACTAATTGACGGTCGCAACGAACAGGTTCGAGCTATGTCATCACCAAGAAGGTACGCCGCGGATCGCATCTCGGAGGAACCGAATACCTGACACAGTCAACTAGGGCCTTGTGCAAGCGGCGGAAAAATATGGCTTCAGTGGAGAAGGATTTGAATACCTGCGAAGCCCACTATGGTGGTGTGGGATGATCATACGTAATGCTATTCGTCGAGCTACCATCGCCAGAGTCTGACGGTTACAGTGATTTCGGGAGAGCTTATGAACACCGCCGCTTATGCTTTTGCTCCGGCAGTGCTGGTCACTCCGCTCGGGGCGCTCAGCGTACTCATCAGGTGAGTCATGTTGTTTCGAACCGTATGCCCTACGCTAATTGTTCCTAGTGCCTTGATGGGCGCATACTTTCTCAACGAGGATATACAAGTCCTTGGCAAACTCGGAGCCGCCATCTGTCTGTTAGGATCGATATTGCTAGTGCTCCATGCGCCGGGCGACAGGGACATCCAGACTATTGAGGAAATCCTACACCTAGCGATTCAACCGGGTTGGTTTCTCCACGCTTACTTCTGGGCATTGACAGACATGCTAATAGTTTCTTTCAAGGCTTCCTCATCTATTGTACTCTTGTCGCGGTTTTCGCCAGCTACATGATCTACAAAGTTGCCCCGAGACTGGGTCGCACGAACCCGCTAGTCTATCTATCAATTTGCTCCACCGTGGGCTCTATATCCGTCATGTCCGTGAAGGCGTTCGGAATCGCCATCAAGCTCACCTTCGCCGGAGACAACCAGTTCACACATGCGTCCACTTACGTCTTCTCCCTGGTCCTGGTAGTCACCACCCTAACCCAGATGAACTACCTGAACAAAGCAATGGGTGAATTCCCTGCATCGCTGTAAGTATCGAGTATCCCCAGCATTAACCGACATGTACTCACAGCCACACAGAGTAAACGCAATGTACTACGTCGGGTTCACAACCTGCACCCTAACCGCCTCTATTATATTCTACCAAGGCCTGAACACAAGCGACTGGACCAGCATTACCTCCATGATGTGTGGCTTCTTACTCAACTTCATCGGAATCTCCCTGTTGACTCTGTCCAAGACCGGACAAGAGGCCCGTCCGGAGTCAGTGCGAGCCCTTAGTATGAGATCGTTTGATATGTCCCATGGACGATACGATCATGTGCGGACGAGCAGCGTCGATCTTCCCAGCGCCCTGGAGAGAAGGTCGTCTGGCCTGGACGCTGCGGAGCGACAGTGAGATTATAGGGCTATTCATTTTGTTGTTCTTTTCATTTATTTATTTCTTTTATACTCCCGGGTCGATTCTGAAAGATTCGGCGTTAAATCGACCACGCTGAATTCTGCTTGAAGGTCGGAGTAACTTCGGGCTTTTTGCTGAAATCGACGAGCCACTGGAGGGCCCGTCGTGCGTGTTTGAATATACCCTAGATAAAATCTAAATGTCCCAGTAGATCGGACATGATATGTATGTATGAGGTAAGAGAAACTATAAAATGGTCTTGAACTTGAAAGCACAGACAGCTCCACAGCATACCACCTACGATTAGCTTGGTAGTTATCTCCGGCGATGTCAAACCTCATAGCTCTCTATTTCGTCGAGGTTCCTGGTTTTCTATTAATTCATTTCAAGCATGTCTACCGGATTTCCTATACCCAGGGCTATCCCAGATATATATATTTCATGTTGCAACCGATGCGATCTAGCCCGAATCCCGGTTCTATAATTACGACAAGATCTACAGATCTACGAGCTTCTTAAGAGAAAAGTAAATACCATAAGTCTTACATGGCAGTTATACAGCCCTACCATGACTTTATCTCCATTTCTAGACTCACATTACCTATGCTTCTTATATGGTTTGTTGGTTTTTCTTTCCTTTGGCTTATGTAGACAAATAAGAAGCCATTCTTCAACAACATCCGATGTGGTGTAATGGTCAACATCGCTGTCTCTCACACAGCAGCTCGGGGTTCGATTCCCCGCATCGGAATAACTTTTTGATTTTTTGCAGTTCTACTTACTGCCTTCGTTGATTACTATTTCACTTTATCTTGCACTTATCTTTTTATGAGTGTCTGGTGGGTGGGTCACAGTGTACTATTTGCCCTTCTACCACATATAGATATAGCCATAGATATCAAGCCCAGATTCATTCCAAACCAAACGCCCGAACTAACAAAACAAATCCCATAATCACAAACCATGTCAAGATGGAAAGAGCAAAATGGTATGATAATACAGCCCAGAAAGGATGTATACACTCCCCTCCTATTAACCCCATCTATCATCCCCATTACAGACATCCCCAAACCTAAGCAGAAGCATTCGCCCTCTTCATCCCCTCCGTCACCTCCTCCATCAACGAAAGCAACTCCTTCGCCCCCTCCCCATTCCTGGGCTCAAACTCCAACCCCTTATCAATAGCAACCTGCGCCTCATCCCACCGTCCCATCTCAGCCAGACACTTCCCAGCCCTCCACCAAGCCTTCACATTCCCCACCGGCTTACTCTCAACACTACACTTCGCATCCACCAATCCCTCCGGCCATGCCTGCTGCGCCATATACGCCTGCGCGCGGTTCGCATACAACCCCGCCAGTTCCTCCCGTGCAAGACTCATAGGCTCCCACCCGGGCCGTGCGATCCCCATCTCAATGGCGTATGTGTACAGCCGGACTGCCTCGGCGTGGTTGTTCTTGCGGTAGGCGGTGTTTGCGCTGTCGCGGAGCTTGGTGATTTGGGCGCTGCGCTTGGGGTTGATGGGGAGGGGGGGTGGGGGGATGTTGGGCGGGTCGAGGGAGATGAGGCCGCGGTGGAGGGCGTTTAGTTCGGTGAGTTCGGTGGTTACTGTGCTTGCTGAGGCTGGGGTTGTGGTTTGCGAGGAGAGGTTGATGGCTTTGGAGGTTGGGTCGAGGACTACCGGGTATTGGTTGTATATGTCGATGCTGTCGGCCATTTTGGACTTTTTGGAGGTGTTGGGATTGGGGTGGTATTTGGTTTGTTTTGAGGGTTGAGTTGGTTGGTGTTTTTTTGGACGGTGGTTAACTTCGGTGGTTGTTGGTCTGGTTGATGGGTTAGTTGTAGTGGTGAATGTAGGGATTGGGGGTTTACCTGAGGGTTTATCTTGAGTAGGCTAGATTAGAAGGTAAAATGGCCGTATCAAAGGACCTATACAGTCTAGAGGTCGGGCTGTATGGATTATTAAAATAATATGGTAGAGGACATGAGACCGCAAGCTGTCCAGAACTGTAGCGTTGATACACGAGGCGGTGAAGAACTGCCGGCATTTTGCCATCTGTCCACAGGGTTGTCGATGCTTATTGGTTGTTACTGCCAGGCACCGTGTAGCGTCGAGGTGAAACAATAGTCTAGTTCATAATATGTGATATAGTACTAGCTAAATTATGAATCAAACAGGCTGTCCCCAAGGCTCGAAACTTCAACAAAGCAGAATGTCGTCAAAATCATCAGTGAATATGCGACCTGCCCGGGTCTCAATTCTAATCAATCACAGCATACAATCATCGCCCGGACACGGAAAAAATCATATGCAGAACATCTGTATCAAAACACTTCCAGAATAAAACACAATACAGCACGGGTATGCGCCGCAACACCGCTCCATGGTTATTTGAGGTACAAAGTCGAGAGTTTTCGAGAGGGGAGTAATTACCGTCCGTAGCCGCTCACACTGGAGCCCATGCCCCATTCCGATGGCGGTGCGTATTCCGAGTTCGGTGCGTAGTGTTGCCCATGCGCACCTCCGTAGCTGGTGGCAGTATTGACCGTGTTGTAGTCATGAAGGACGCTTCCTCCGGCATTGGAAGCGGTGGGGTCGTAGGCGCCGTGCATCGCGGTGCGCCCACTCGGGTTTCCAAACTCATCTACCTCGCTCTGGTGTAGGAGAGCATAGTCCTCATCGCGGTCAGAACGGACGGAAGAGCCCATTCCACCAGCTCGGCCGGACCGGAAATCATCCTCTTCCTCGAAATCATGGGCGGGGTTCGACGAGAAGGCGGCCTGGCTCTGCGCAGCGAAAGTAGGATCGGAGACCGCATCTGGCAGAGTTCCGGTCCGGCGGAAGTGCATCACGTTACGGAAGGACATAAATGCGGTCACAACGAACAGCAAACTGTAGACATCTTAGGTTAGCAATCCGCCAGCATGTTTACCTCAGCATCTGATACGTACAAGATGACCACCCCCATGATGCAAGTAGCCGTGCTGATTTTGCACTTGCTGGCACTACCGTACTTCCAGTTGTCGCATCCAGTTTTCTTGTCACTGTCTTTGTTTTTGTCCTCTTGGTTGCTGTCCTTGCCCTCGGATTTTCCCTGCGCGACATAGCTAGCCACGCAGACCCACGCGGTAAACCATAACAGGGCATACAGGCAGTCGACCGTCGCAAAGGCATAGACATTCCCGAAACGGCGTGCGCGCGGCCACATAGGCACTGCGACGAGATAGATAAGACCGGGGATGCTGAACCAACACTACAAAAAATGCTGTTAGCATGGCGTGTCGTCAGCGTGCGCTGAACAAGTTGATAAGCATACCAAAGCCCAGTACCAGGCTGATCGACCATCAATACCATCACCTTTGGTGAACACGGCAATGGTACAAGCCCATGCTAAGAAGATAATAAACCCTTGAACTCCATGGATGATGTTTTTCGTCCGCCCAGGATTAATCGAGGGTCGTGCTAGTTTCATGATTGCGGAATGTGAGGGGATACGAAGGGTGGTGCCTGACAAAGAAGAGGGCTTCCTTCAAGAGGAAACAGGTCTGATGGAGATGAGGCCTGTGGAGATTCTTGGTACCTGACAGTAGACCGTAAATATGCAAGTTGGAATATGGTGGTTGAATAAAAAATGAAAAAACGAAAAAACGGGACCAGATCGTGAACAGCGTCAGAAAGTGGTGGAATGCAATTGTTTATGCGAAGGCTGTAAAAACGGACGACGATGGCAATCAACGGGGCAACCCGATCGATGCCGCGCGGACACTAAAATTCACGGATGGAGACTCGGAGGCTTTGCCAACACAGCCGTGGGAAAGTGGCTTGCAATTGTCCCAACTACTGAATAATTGAAAGGGTCGTACACAACCACAGCTTGATATTGAGCGACCAGACACAGAAGAATGAATGAGATTGTAGCTCAATGCAAGGAACATTGTCAATTCGGAAGTACTGAGGAAGGTCATGCCTTTACCATACATACAGACACGGGTGTATGGTTACCCGACCTTACCCTTTCCAGTCTAGTGGCCCTAATGGCCACAGAAATAGAAGCAGACGTGCATTAAATGCATCCAGTAATTTATGAACGCTATTGAACCCAATCACCAGTCATTTTATTGCAACCCAAAAAGAATATCATTGTCATTATCCGTAATCCAGACTCGGGCTGTGGGCCTCAATTGGAAAGATACGTCATTTACCTATATTCATCCTTCGTTGGGCACCATCGAGGGCACTAATGCTTTTCAATCGCCTGTTCATTTGTCTAAAGGCAACTATTATGAAAGCTAGAAGACTAGCATAGGCTGAACTCGCAAGGCAACACTCATCTGAGCTTCGTCGATGGTCCTTGGCGTCGACCATTTCAATCATCGTGGTGTAGTGGCAGTGCACGGCAATACCATCACAGCCACAGAAATTATCTACCCCATACGGAATAGAAGGCAGCAGTATATACCTGCTATGTACTTCGTAGAACTGGTCCACCAATACGAGCACTACGTGATAGAGAAAAAGCCAACCAAAATCCCGCAAAATCAACAAATATGAAAGTTTTATCACCACACTTCATATTAATTAATTATCTTAAATATAATTCTGCTTCTTGACTGCGTCGTAGCAACCCTCAAGGCTAATCAAATTTGATTCTATCATTACGCCGATCGACTATAACGCGAGATGTAAACAGACTAATAGAGTCACAGCCTTGCCTGTACGAGGCTGGCGCCGGGATCTGTGCCAATGTTGATCAATCACTTTGGGCCAGCGCTGGGCTCAACTCTCTCATAATCCTCCTTCGTGTGAACCATCAGCACCACTCGTGTCTACCAAGCATCAAACGAAAATGCTGGGTAAACTGCGCGAAAAGCTTTGCTTTTCTAGTAAAGGCGAACGGAGCTATGATATCGAAGAAAACTTCCGTCCTGCGAATTTGTCTCAAAAGGATAAGGATAGGGCTGTGTCCGAAAGAGGTAAATCTCGGCTCAAGGCCGCCAAAAACGCGAATGTCGACGGAGCTGTCAATAACACCAAGCATGTAAATGGAAAATTAACTGAAAAAATTTCGAAAACCCGAACCCCTGACCAAGAAGACGAAGCCAAGTGTTTGGGAGATGCTGGGCATGATGGGCTCGACGCCGACGTATCTCCCATTAGCGAGAAAGATTCAAAGGGAACCAGCCTAGAAAAAGACAGGAAATTGGAAGAACGGAAGAACGATCACAAACAAGATGAAGCCGAGACGCCTGAATGCTCTGTGTCGAAGACGACGCCTGCAGATGAGAAAGCGGTCGAGAGAAGCGATAAGCCCGGTAGTACAGACCTTTGGCAGAGAGCCTTTGACGAACTGAATGAGGAGTTAAAGGGACGGCTGTGCGAAGACGAAGCTATGTCTCCGGCCAATGCCATCAAAGAGGTCATCGATAGAACGAAAGAGAGCTTTGAAGCATATCAAAATGGAGGATTGAAGTTCAAGAAGTACGATGGAAGAGAAGTCAATGTTCGCGATGTGGCTAAGAAGATTCTCAACTCGGCTATTCACTGTTCAGATATTATCAAAGGGATAGCAACTTTTGATCCTAGTAACCATGGTAAGTAGCCTTAAGCCTGTCTTAAATGGGTGTCATATTAATTAGTATCCAGCTTCAAGCGCGTGGGGAATTGTCTCGCTTGGACTTACGGTAAGAAGTGTTGTTTTGATATACCATAGCATCAAGCTCACCTTGAATTAGATGGCCAAAAATTCTGTGGACCAAAGGGAAGCTGCTTTCAAATCGTCTGAATTTCTTGCGGATATCCTGGCCCGATATGTGATACTCGATAGTCATTGTCGTGAAAAGAAACTGCCAAGCTCTGATGGCCTCGATAATGCTATTGTGCAGGTATACAAAGCAATTCTCGAGTACACAGCGGAGGTGAAAAAGCGGCTGAGTGGAAGCCGTTTGAGTACGTACCCATAGTTAGTTCTCCTGGTGGTCGCTCAAGCTGACAAGCACTAGATCGTGTGGGGAACAGTATCTTTCCAGTCTCTGACACAGAATTGAACCATCTCCAGTCTGCCGTGCAGGATCAGGACAAGAAAGTCAGCGATTGGGGTCATATCAACAATTACATATGTCAGCTATGCAGCCAGGCCCTTCCTTCGCATCACTAATGCTTCACAGATCAAAGTACCAAAGGTGACAAAATACTCGCCAGTATTGAAAAGGTCTATCAAAATACAGAGACAATCAAAGCCAAAGTCAATGGTACGACTCATCCTTATTTACTAATGATCAAGACTGATTATTTCAGCGGATAAACGAGATAATATTCTTAAGTGGTTGTCCGACATACCGTATTCCCATACTCAGAATGATCACCAAAGAGTTCGAACGCTCAAAACTGGTGATTGGCTTTTGAGTGCAGATGAATATAGAACATGGAAGGCTACACCAGGCAAATTTCTGTGGCTACATGGACCTGGTAAGCACTCGTTTACCAGTCCAGGTAATATTTTTAACTGAATAAACGTAGCTGGCAGCGGAAAATCAATTCTTTGGTATGTCAACCACTATAATAAAGACCAATAACTAATAAATCCAGCTCTACCATCATTCAAGACATCGATAAAGATTGCAGCAATGATCCTTTCAGTATATTTTCCTACTGGTACTTTCAATTCAGTCGCAACGAAACACAGAATGTGAAAAACATGACTAGGAGCATTATTCGACAACTGGTACCTGAGGAGCTTCCAGGATCACTTATCAGTTTATGGGAAGAACATGGTCGTCAAAACCGTGAGCCAGACCAAGACAAGTTCTCAACAGTACTCAATGATGTGATTCACAACTATACGGGTGATCGCTTGTTTCTTATTTTTGACGCACTCGATGAATGTCCTGATAATGAAGTCCATGAGAGAGATTTGCTGTTTCAGGTTCTGAAGGGTCTTATTGACGAGCACGGGAAAAAGATCCATCTTCTAGCAACAAGTCGATACGAAGAAAACATTCGCTGCCACCTGGAGGAGAGCTTGGAGATAGATCTCGAGTACCGAATGAATGATGATGTCGAGGCTTTTGTCCGCGATGCACTCGATCATGGAAAGCTGAGCAGATGGAAAAAAGAAAAGGGGGTCAATGATCAAATTTTGGCAAAGCTATTGGACACAAAGGAACCAAGGTATTGTCATGCACTCTGCTGTTCTCAGTAGAATATTTTGCTAAGATCTTCCCTCTGCCAGACGTTTTCGCTGGGCTGACCTACAAATCAAACGGCTCGAAAAATGCAAAAAAAGGGATCAAATCACGCAATCACTTGAAACGATTCCAAAAACCCTGGAAGAAACATACCAAAGAATCCTTCAAGACATTCCTGAAGACGAAAAAGAGGACGCGCGCTCAATACTCACATGGCTCAGTTTCTCTCTTGCACCACTCAGGCTAGAGACTGTTGCAGCAGTGGTGGGCTTTCCACATCCTGAAGATGTTGTTGGAACTTGCACTACCTATTTGGTGACTGTTAGTCCATCGAATGGCACCATCAAACTCGCCCATTTTTCAGTGAAGGAATTTTTGGTTGTCTCAGAGCCTATCCATTGGTATCAATTAACTACAGTTGGTGGCCATATGGACATAGCTAATCGCGCCCTTGACGATCTTCTTGAAAGAACTGAGGTTCTGACTAAAAAAGCCGTATATGACTTGCCGCTATTGAACTATGCCGTAAATTATTGGGGCGGACATTTTTCAGAGCTTACTGTCTCTAGTCCCGGATTCTCGGACCTAGAGAAGAAAATACATCGCCTGTTTGAAGAGCGCATAGTCTACTTGAACTGGCGGCGTGTGGCTCGATATGTCTTTCAACTGAGTTTATGGGATATAGACTCTTACGCTGTTGAGCCGCCCATCTACTTGGCCTGTGAAATGGGAATGCAGAGTGTTGTTGAGAGACTTCTCTCACAAGGGGCTCACCCTTATGCAGAAATTAACGATGTATACTACGGTATCCAAAACACGTTTATAGCGGCTGCTCGGAATGGCCATCTTACTATCGTACAGCAGTTGTTGGGGAACATAGACATTTCAGCGAAAATAGCTTGCGATATTGCGAGTTCCATTGATCTCAATAAGGTTCCACATGAAGAAGTTGAAGGCCTTCTGAATTCACTTTTGAGCACTAAAGTCTTGTGCGACAAGAATGCAAATGGATGTGTTCTTTTGAATGAAGGTTTTGTTAAAGCCATAGCAGGGAACGAAGTATCAGGCCATCGGCTCATGTGCCTTCTCTTGGATAGGCAAGACAAGCTAGAGGTTCCTGTTACCGAGAGCGTTCTCCAAGCAGCGCTACGGAATGATGATGGCGGTAAAACGATGCGAGTACTTTTGGACAGGAGACTAGAGGACATCCAAATCACTGAAGACCTAATGGTGTCAGTGGCTTTTCTTTCTATTCTTGATCCTGATATATCAGAGCTGATTCTTCAAATTCTTCGACATTGGGGGGCTACAGTTCCTTTAAATCAAGAGATCATCCTGCAATTTGTGCGCTGGGCACCAGCGAAGGTGATGGAATTGCTTTTACAGATCCGTGGTCATGAAATTCAAGTCACAGAGGAATTATTAGCAGAAGCAGCAGCTGATAATAAGGATATTGCAGCGTTTCGCTTTCTATGGGAAACAGTGTCTGGTATTGAAATTACCTCGAAAATTTGGCAGCGTATCGTCTGGAGGTCCGATGGCGTGGAATGCATGGAAATGGTATTGGCAAAATGCCATCAAGGCTATTTTCTTGAAAGTGAAATAATCCAAACGGTGGCAGAGAGTTTTTGGGGTCTTCCCTTGATGCAAATGCTTTTGGACAAGCGAGAGGCAGGGCTGGTTGTTTTTGATGTTTCAGAGGCAACGATGATCGCAGCTGCTTCGAACGAGAGATGCCCACCACAGATGATGGAACTGGTCATCAACAACGCGGACTCGGAAATTTTAATCAACGACAAGATTTTATGCTCAGCAATTTGCAATAATTACGAAGCCGAATCTGCTTTGGAGTATTTGCTTGAGCTTGATCAAAATCTGCCGATCACGGAGGAAGTATTAGTATCAGCAGTAGCTTGGAATAACTACCAAGCACTCAAATTACTTTTCAACACTTTCCCAGATGCTCCAGTGACAGATCGTGTCTTTAGGGCAGCTAAGCTGGGGCTTGAGGTGTTGTCACTCTGGTTTAAACGAGGTCGTCATGTACAGAATTGCCAAGTACAGGATTACCAACTGATAGGGAGGCTTCTGGAGCAAGGTATTGTGAGCTTACAGGGACTGACGAAACTACTTGATGAAGGGCTAGTTGACATTGACGACAATCTGGTGGATGCCGTGGGGACCCAGAAAGCTCTGCTTATGGCATTGCGCGGGTACGATGCGATGGAAAAGCTGTTAGGTTTACGAAGAAACGATATCACAGTTACTGAAGAGGTTGTATTGAGGGCTCTGGATGAAGTTCGCGTGAATGGTCAGGCCTTCAACATGTTGATGGATCAACCGGGATCAGCAGTACCCGTTACAGAGAAGATTTTGGAAAAAGCTTTTCTGAAGCATCAATCTAGACTCTTGGATTTCCTGCTGAAAGAGGGGCGAAATTGGAATCTTCAAAAGGTCTGGGATGCGATTTGGCGAAATCATGGTTACTTGCTTGAAGATATTGTGAGATGTTCGAATGCTCTTCTGAAATATGGAGAATTTGATGTTTCACAGACCCTGCTGGAGTTCCTTCCACTCCATGAAGAAGGTGGTTTCTCTGATGAGGACCTTAATGGGCTAGTCAATCTATGCGCTGGACGAGACATATCAGCTCCTGCTATTGAAATGATCTCAGTAATATCATTTAAATGGGGCAATGCGAAGACTATCCGGGTGTTCATCGATCGGCTGGTTTCGGCGGTACCCATGACAAAGCAGGTTTGGTATGCGCTTTGGCTAAGCGATAGATTATCTTTTAAGCAGAAAGTGATGATTTCACATATTCTTCTACAATATGGGAAATTTGACGTTTCACAGATCCTGCTGGAGTTCCTTCCACTTGAAGAAGAAAAGTGGGGCTTTAGTGAAGGGGATATTGATGAGTTGGTCAATCTGTGTGTTGGGCAAGACATATCAGCTCCTGCTACTGAGATGCTCATCGAGATACTATTTGGACGTGGTAATGCAAGCTCCATCATGCAGTTCGTCAAACGCAAACCCACTATCCAACTTACGGATGGCCTTATTCAGCGTGCAGAAAGGAATGAAAGGGCATACAAGAAGATTTTGATGCCTTTCCTTTACTCGAAAAGAGCCGCGGATCAGAATATCAAGGTTGCTGAAGCCAAGAAAGAAGCAGAAGACTAGCTCACTCTATTTTGAATTGTTGATCATACCAAGTCTGTCTATCTAGTTGAGTGAATTCCAATTCAAGCATGGCCATTTGAATGAGACCTTCATATATGTCATATGAAGAGGGCGAGCATAACAATAGAGCACTTTTTTTTACTACAGAGTATCATTCTAGCCGTGCCACAGAAGAACAGCCGTAACCAGCTCAGTAAGTTCCACCGTCTAATCTGCATGAATACCACAGCAATGTGGTTGAAAAAATGGCGTGGAACACTATTTTGACATCTCCAAGCGCTGCAACGAACTTTTCTCGCTTATATCCGCAGCTTGCTCATGGTCTCCATGTAAGGCGTTTTTATAACTATGATCTTTCGCATACAACGGAGAACAGCACAGCCTAAAGAGGGATCGGGATTTTACGAGATTGGCATTACTCTTTCAATTGTATATCATTCTGTGGCTCTGCGCATTGCTCTAATCGGAGCCCATTATACCACTTACCCCTTAGACTCCAGGTCTTCTGTCCTCTTACACTAAAGTCGATGTCCCCATTAGGAAAACGGTGACAGCGCATATTCGCCCAAGATGGCGATGACCACTTCTAACTTATCATCTCTGCCGCAGTATCATGATCTATCCAACCAGAAAAGCAAAATGTGTCATTATATCAGCAGTGCAGGGAGGATCTATAGGCCCTTATTTTACTACCTCTTCCCTCCTATCATCTGAACCTCTGCAATCTCCACTACCTACAGTGACAAAAGCTGTACTACGGGTGATGCCTTGAAAAAAAAGCAGTAAATTGGCTTCTTTGACTAATTCTATCCACACAGTGGATAGTGGCTGAGGTTTAAGCTGTAAATTAGACAGAAATCATCGAGAACTAGGAATAAAAATTACCCAAATGCCACCCCAAGCTTGTATATTTGCAAACTGGATCTCCCCTCAATGCCAATAATTACACCATTACCAACGTCCACATCATTTCGTAGGCCTCCTGGCCCTCCGGCACTGAAGCTGCCCCGATTAGTGGTGAATTGAATCCGGTAGACATGAAGTACAGCATCAATCGACATTGATTGAATCCGTTCGTCCTGGGCGAAGTCATAACTTGCACGACGTAAGGTGCGCATTCCGTATAGCTGACTTCTTTCTCCGTCGGACCAGGTGATGCGGATACCTTTTATAGAGTGAAGTAGATGCCGACCGTCCCAATAAACTTCTATGGACTTGACGGTTTTGTTTGCATGTCCATATGCCCGGAAAGGAAGACCCAAGCCACTGCCGACTTGTCTGACTGCTTGCTGTGAATGTTGTACAGATTGCTGCCCCTTCAAACGGGCGAGCTCATCGTTCTTTTCTTGGATGGATTTCTCCAGCTCAGTAGTCTTATCGTGCCAGAGTCTTTCCTCTTTCTTAAAGGAATCTTGCAACTTGGTGATATCTTTGTCCTTTTCATCAAGAATGTTCTTCAACTTTGCATTTTGATCAACATAGAGCTTTTTCTCTTGAATCAAAGTTATCTGGAGTCTGTTGACAACTTCCTCTTTTCCCCGAACAGCGCTCCTTAACTCGATAATCTCATTTTCAAGGGATTTTTTCTCGGTCTCGATGGATTTTCGAAGTTCTGTATTGACCTGGTCCTTTCCACGGAGATTGTCGTTTAAATCGTTAATCTGGGCCTCAAAGAGCTGTTTCTCGGTCTCAAGGTCACTGATAGCCTTTTCCTTTTCACTGAGAGCGTCATTCAACGTAGCAATCTGGGTTTTGAGGAGCTCTTTCTCCTTCCCGAAAGGTCCCTGGAGCTCGATGCCAGCACTTGTCTGTTCGACGCACAGCCCCTGGTCCACAGCCTCCTTCTGAAAGTCAAATAAAACTGATTGTTTCCGATCACAGAAGTATTGGATAACACCCTTCCCAGTAGGCGGTCCATCGTCATAAGAGAAGACTTGGCTTCCCTTGTCGAGAAGACCCTTCCAGTATGTGAGCTTCAAGTCTTCATATTTGCTCAGATATTGCGAGCTAGAACCATAGTCCCAGAACGTCGTAACCAGAGCAATAGCCGGGAGGTTAGATTCTCCGCAGAATCTCTGGAGAACGCGGAGGCTGGCTATTGCGGCAGGTGTCATGCGGGGATCCGAAATCCGATGGAAGTAGATAATGCCATTTACCGGGGCATTCGCCGAATGTGATGCAGACATCCATTTCAGAATCTCCCCGAGGATGTCCATATCTGACATACTCATGTTGTCAAAGCCAGGAGTATCCACCAGCGTCACCCGATCACCTTTGTCGGTGGTGAGGGGGTACCCTTTTACATGGCGAGTGTCTGGTTCACTGGTCAGCTATGCAAGAGTATAGATGATAACATCATGTCCCCGAGTCGAGCCCAGCAGCATATCTCTGCGATGAAAACATCGTACGTTATACTTTTCTCCCTCCCACCTTACTCGTTCCTCGACCGAACTCACCACCAAGCTCGTCTCTGTCTAGCGCTGGCTCTATTGCCTGGACGAGAATCACTCTCTCATCCGCTACAAGTACGATTTCGCCGAGGCAAGCTGGGACCAAGTCCCCATTCCTGATCGGGCTCCCGTCGCTGTCCACGCAAGCAGTCGCATTGGCGGGTGCGTCGAGAGTTCTAACTGCCATGATATCTTTTTTCAAAACCCCTCAGGCCAGCTCCAGGGTGTCACCAGCGCGGGGGAAACGTCTTTCCAGCCCTTGTTGCCGATTCCCTTCCCCTCCAAACCGGGGAGTCCTATCTATGCCGCTTATCGCAACAATGTGCTGTACGTTTGGTACCTTGATCCGGGTAATCATATGCATTGTTTGACTCGGACTGCGAAAGATGCCGACTGGCAGGGTAGGCACTCTCGCTCACTCGCTCACTCACTCACTCCCTCACTGAATCACACTGACGGAGGGATGGCTCCGCTTCGGTCCCCTTCTGAGTTGCTAAACAGAAACAGGGCTAACATCCGTATAGATACCGAGGTATCGGGCGCCGCGTTCGGTGATACCGAGATCACAAACTTCATGTCACTTTTTGACGAAAGTGACTTGATCCAAATCATTGTCGTATCAGCGAACGGGATGGTATTCATGGTGAATCCGTACGGAAAGCTGGCTCACCTTGGGACGGTCACGAATGGGCAATACAAGCCAGTTTCAGGCGCCGAGAACATATACCAACTTGCAGCGAAGATTCATGGAACGTTTAAACCGAAAACCAAATGATGCGGTCCATTTCAAAAGCATTTTATTCCTCGGTCATAATTCAACGCGTCGTAGAAGCAGGCACCCGGTGATGCCAGAGTGGCACGAGACTGCATGGCATTTTTTGGAAGGGCTCTGAGATCAATGGTTTATGATCGGCTCAATGGTTATGCCAGGAGGCCTAATCTACTAGTAACCAAAGTCGCAAGCATGGCTAAATAATCATTTGAAGGAGATAATGTGGCAGCACTTGAATTTGTCGGTGTTGCTGAAGAGCCACCTCTCGTCCTTGTGGTTGTAGCTTAGCTTGGAGTCCGGTTTTCGTAGTCTATTTATAATATCATTTAGCATTCCAAGACATTATCAATGATACATTTAGTTACCAGCATACTGGGAATGGAGATAGCATACGATGCACTCGATGTTGCACTATCGCCACGAGCTTCTGCCACAGAAACGAATCGTCTCCGTAGTATTGCCAGACATCGTAGGTCAAGGCACATTGGAGATAATCTTTTAGCTCCATGGTATACGTCAAGTCGTTCAATAAGAAACTCGCGAGTTGTCCATAAGCTAGATCTAGTCTACCGAAGTAATTCACCATCACCAGAGAATACAGAGTAGACGCGGCCCTATTGTTGGAAACACGGAGATACTTTAGGGTCTACATGAGGATTGCTAAATGGCGTAGATAACCCAGAAACTCATCCAAAATCAAATAAATTCCATTTTCGTATCATAAGATCAGTTCGTTAAAGGACTCGCTCATTTTTTGTCCATGACAATGTGCAATAATGACAATAATTTCATAAGACGCCACCCGGTGCTCTCTATAATACCCTCCGAAGTTCTGATGCACATATCCTAAAGATCTCCAGCCACGGAAAGGTAAATAATACTGGCCGACAAACATAAAAGAAAAATTAAGAAGTTAGGGAAAAGAGAAGAGTGACCAAAATGGGTCACCTACAGTCTCTTAACATCTCTCCTGCTCAATACCACTTCCAATCCTTTCAGTGGTTGATAGATATGTGCATTCCACCACCATGGCAGTGGATCAAGGACCGAGAATCGAGGGTCCCTCCAGAATAGTAAAAGATCGCTTCCCTGGCCGACGAAATGGTCGAGTTGCTGGGCAACCGGGTAAAGTGAGGGGAGCACTCTCCGGACATCGCATTGCTTAAGCGTCTCGTGGAAGCTGAATTGACGCCGTGAGATCGCCGATATGCTTGCTCTAGCTTGCATCCGTTTTCTGTCGAGGTCCGTGGACGTATCATCGGGCTGCGATGAGAGAACCGCCAAGTATCCATCAATCAATGAAGGCGACGGTTCTTCCAGAAGATGCTTGACAGCGCTTGTTCCTTGAGTGCAGCCAGCAATATGAGTTACGTAGCGCACATTGTTAGCATCAAATTCTTCATCGACCATTAACCGCAGGCATAGATGGCCGGTCATCCGATGGCCCCCTTTCAATGCGAAACGGTCTATGAGTCGGTGAATGGCCAATGCAAGCCCCTCGTCTAGGCGGGAGTGGCCCCAAGGTTGACTGTCCGCTGGAAGAATCTTAATAGCCTTAACCTGTCCACCAACAAGCAACAATTCGGCGAAGAACTCCCCCAGCCGAGCTTGTTGCTGCAAGACCCATGGCCGGTCTTTTGAGATTTGGATCTCGCTGACTTCCGTATAAGTCATGCTTAGGGTCCTCTTCGGTAAAATGACGACTTTGTTGTCGCTCACGGCAAGATCGGGTCGGCGCATATGGTAGACCTTGCTCGGCGACCGATGCAAGATCTTGTGTATAGAGTCGCGCGACTGCACTTGGTAGTTTTCGACCACGGGCAATTCCTTGTCGACTAGATACTGAGTGAAGGATTCTGTGTCGCTAAACTGATTGACTAATTCCGTGTCCAGGTGGATACATTTACACGCAGTTCGGCTTTCAATTGCCTGTTTGGCCATTGCGTCCTCCAGGACGCTCGCCCTCGACGAACAAGGAATCCAGATATCAGCTTTCTCCCTCTGGATGATGTCGAGCAGACGGGACACATAGTGCGACCTCGGGATGCGATAGAAAGTCGCTAGGGTTTTCGACATGCCTTCGCCCGACGCGAACGGGAGATCTGTGATGTCGGCACCCACCACCCGATGGCCGTGATAGTATAGACATCGTGCCAAGGCTAGCCCGTAAGGGGTGTCAATGCCGGTGATGAAGATGGTTTTCGGATAGAAATGAACATCACGTCGCGCGGCCTGCCGGCGATGAACTGGATTAGAATGCGAGAGGAAAACAGAAAAATGGCCGACAAGGCACGTGGCGAAAAGGATGGCGTTATCCAGCGGCAGAAGGATGATTGAGATGGCGATCCGTAGTAAAAGGCCGAGAATCTGGATCTGTAATAGCCCTCGAACGTACTGGAGCGTTCTTTGTTTCGGAATCGAGCCAAAGGCTCGTCTCACTGTGGGGATGGACATGAGGTCGAATTCTTGATCTCTATCTACAAAGAGTTGGAAAGAAATGGATCGGTGGTGGTCCTCAGATGTATTCATCCACGACCCCTCCGGAATGCTGCCAGGCGACCACGTCAGCGTGCATTTGGCCGGATTCGGTAGTATTTCGTTGTCAATCCAGGTGGCTGGGCTGAAAACCTGAATGTTTTCTTTTTCCCTTGCTCCAAGAATCACATGGAAGTTCACTGTCATTGGCTCCACCTTTGGGACAAAACTTTATCCATCCTCGTATCCTTTAGTGACATTTACAATGGTTTTTAAGATCTAATGAACGAACCATTCATCCAGCCCTACACTAGCATACAATGTAATGCAATCACCTCCCTATCTCTATAAATATAGCACAAGATTGCAGATGCAATCATTCGTACATTTTTCCAAACGACAGAAAAGAGAAAAATAGAATACACGGAAAAGGAACTAGAACAACAGAGAAAAATCCAAGCGATCTGCAATCAGCCCTGAGACCACGAACCAATCCGCCTGAAGAAGATCGTCGATCCCCACTAATTGTTCAGCACAGACCCCTTGGTTTCTACCGAGTTCCAAGATGTATCTTCGGCTCGTCACATAGCCTATTTCCTCAGGTATTTAACAAGAAATTAGGTAGACCATTTCTGACGTAGTACATGAACGGTGGACATGGATGATCTGATCTGATAAGATCTACAAGTACGGCAACATAGTATGCAAGCAAGGTCCGAACACTTTTTCTAGTGTAACTTTGGATAGTACAAGAGTGTGTTATGGTATAATAAACGGTGCTTTCTGCAGGGCATGCCTCGGACAATGGAAACAAACAATCGATATTTCTTTAAACGGGATCAACAAAGGGAGACTGAAATCACGATTGTTTGAAAGAACTCTATGACAAACCATGTTATAGTCCCTTTGAATATCAATTCTGTAATCCTGATCGTTCCCACCATATGGGACTGGCAATTGCCCTCTCCCTAGAATGTTGCCAGATATTCATACTTATCTGAACTATTCTACATGTGTTGTGAGGCTTTATCGCTGGTAGCTACATTACTATCTGGGCAATACACTCAAGACCCTTGTTAGAGCTGCTGTGAACATCAGGTTTTCTGACAATGTATTCTTTATAACTCGAGTGTAGTCAATCCCTCTATTAGAATTTCAACTTGCTATCTATCTGAACGGAAAACTATCAGCAATTCCAGGAAAATAGATCACAACGGATCAACAAAGTAACGCGACTTTTCAAAAAGGATACCAACACCTATGATCTATCATAAACGTCAGCGGCTTTAACCCTATATTCCACGCTCCAGAGAATACTTCTCATAGACCCCGTTCAACCTATATATGACTCACAAAGTTGAAAGTAATAAGCATCCCATGACTCAGTCCCAAGGAAAAAGGTTACCGAATCCCGTCGATCCTTCAATCCTTCGGAGGAATATGAAATGAGGGGCTGAAACCCTTATCAGATTATCGGACATCAAACTAGACCTCGGAGTTTACGGAGTCTTAACCTGAACCCGGTATCCGAGCCCGATGCTTCGCACGCGAGATAAAGATTAGGTTATGTTGCTAGACTAGGGTATGATTATAGTTAGTGTCAAGTTAGATAAGCTAATCTGTCATTGTCTCTATAGTTTTGTGGATGACGGAATTAGTGCCGTTTTCGGGGTTATGGATAGTTGGTGGGCAGATAGTTATGTCCGAGCTTGTTCTTTAGGTTTGGATGATGACGATCGTTGCCTTGATTATAAATACCATGGTTGGTCTGGGGTGTCCGTGGTATTGTTCTTCTTTAGACGTGAGACTTTCCTGTCTTTGGTTTATTAGTGTTGAGATATCGGTGTCTAGTAGTTATTGTTCATAATGTCGCAAAACCAGCCTACAGCTCGTCAGGTATGATTGATCCGATGCGTCACTACCCTTAGAAATCAATGCTAACATGATCCATGAATAGCGCAATGACGAAGCTGAACTCGACCTGCTCGACTTCATCTACGCCCAGCCAAACCGGGACGAGATCCAAGGAAACCCCCAGAAGGTACTGGATCTGATTGACGAATTCGCTAAATCGCGTCACCTCATCCATGTGGGGCCCGAGAAAGGGAAGGTCGTAGCAGACCTCATAGCGGAGCGCAAGCCCCAGACCATGATCGAACTCGGAGGTTACGTGGGTTACTCGGCCATCCTGTTCGGCGATGCCGTGCGTCGGGCCGGTGGCAAAAAGTACTACAGTTTAGAGTTGAACCCTGAATATGCCGCCATCTCGACCCTGTTGCTGGATCTGGCGGGCCTCCGGGATTTTGTCCAGATCCTGGTGGGTCGCAGCGACCAGTCCCTGAATAAGTTGTGTACCAGCGGCGAAGTCCCACAGGTGGAAATTATGTTCATTGATCACTATAAGCCTGCATATACTACGGATCTGAAACTATGCGAGCAGCTTGGCATGATCGTTCCCGATGTTTCGGTTCTGGTGGCTGATAACGTGCTCTATCCGGGTAATCCACCGTACCTGGAGTATGTCCGGAGCACGGTGGAGCAGAAACGCAAGGCGGCTGAGAAGGGGCCAATCCAGATGTATAACACGGAGGGGATACCTGCTGTGAGTGTGCGGGCCTTTCTTGGCTCGGATTCGACGCCTCTGTTTGACATCCTCGGGGACCCGAATTTGGTGTATGAGAGCACCTTGAATCAACCGGAGGGACTTCGGGTGAGTGATGACTTTCTTTATACAAGAATGATGGATTCTAACTGTTGTAGGATGCCCTTGAGATTACTCGATGTGTAGGAGTTGAGAAGGCGTGATCGGGAAAAGCATTTCCGGCGGAAGAGCATTTCAATCGGTCGGCTCGGAAGACTGACACACGGTCGGCCTTTGCCAGATTTGGTAGAATTTTGCCCCGCCATATCCGCCGGGCCCAAAGGTTCCTATCGCGAGGACCTTCCCCCGCACTAGCTGTGTTTCTACATCGTCACTAACATGACTTCTTGAGTAATTTTCCAAGTGTATATAAAGCTCCACAAGGCCCCGCCGGTCTCTCTTCCAAATACAAACTTCCAAACCCAATTACTTTGACAACCTTGTGATTGTCCTTGATAGATATTTATAAACCATTATGGCTTCCAAGACTTTCAATGTTGGTGTGGTCGGATACGGCTTCAGCGCTAAAACATTTCACATTCCTTTTATTTCCGATGTTCCTCAGCTGAAACTGTACGCTGTTGTTCAGCGTACACCCAAGCCCGACGATGATGCCGAGAAGGATCACCCCGGCATCAAGTCCTATCGGACTGCCGAGGACATGGTCAAGGATGACGGAGTTGATGTCGTCATTGTTACTACCGCCCCAGACTCTCATTACCAGTTGACGAAGTTGGCCTTGGAGCACGGAAAGCATGGTGAGTGTCTCAGTAACAATCTGAGGCATCAACTCCTTTCGCGCGCGCTAACAAAGCCACTATAGTTGTTTGCGAGAAACCCTTCACCCCCACCACTCAGGAAGCCGATGAGCTTGTTGCCCTTGCCGAGAAACAGAACAAGTTGCTGGCTGTGTACCAAAGTACGTGTCATTACCCGTGGCGAAGCGCCTCTCCCAAGCATCAGGAAGCTGCAGAACTGCAACTAACGATAATTTTTGTGCAGACCGTCGCTGGGATGCCGACTACGTGACCGCCTCCAAGCTTGTGAAGAGTGGTGTCCTTGGCCGTGTCGCCGAATTCGAAACTCACTTCGATCGTCATCGTCCTGAAGAGCCCGCTCCCGATGTTTCGAAATGGAAGAACAAGGTCGTTCCCGGCGGTAGTGCTATCTACGATCTCGGAAGTCATCTGTTAGATCAGGCCGTGCATCTGTTCGGATTGCCCAACCGTGTCACTGGATTCATTGGCTCTCAGCGGGCGATAAACACATCCGGCTACGAGGATTCTTTCACTGTCCTGTTCCACTATAATAACGGTCCTCTGGTGACAGCCAAGGCCGCTGTCGTAAGTCCGGAAGAGGAGCAACTGCGTTTCTGGGTCCGCGGAGAGAAGGGTAGCTTCAAGAAGGTAAGGGCTTGGTTTTGGTGATATTAAAGCCGAGAATTAATAAGCTGACGTACTATGCCAAAACAGTTCCATCTTGATGTCCAGGAGGAGCAGCTCAAGAGCGGAATCAAGCCCGGTGACAGCGTATACGGCAGAGAGCCTAGTGAAAGATATGGTATGCTTGTCTCTCCCAGACAAAGCCTTGTCAGTAGCACATATACTAACTTTATTCTTCCCAGGTACTCTGACCACTATCCAGAACGGCAAGCCCGTCAGAGAAGTTGCGCCGACAGTGGAGCCTCCCACTTGGTCTGAATACTACAGGAAGCTTGCCCGCGCTCTTGCCGGAGAGGGCGACCTTCCCGCCAGCGGAGCGGAGGCCCGTGATGTTATCCGGTTGATTGAGTTGGCACAGGAGAGTTCACGACAGGGAAAGACCCTTGATGTTTAGATTTTTGTATATGTAAAGATAAGATATTGACGACCATGATATGCCATTCCTTTTTCTTCGCACTCCTTGTTGACTGACTGCTATAAATATGATGCTGTATCCTGTTTGTAACAGAATGCCGTTTTAGGTAAGGGAGATCTTTCGGAGGTGTTTGCTAATACGAGTTATGTGGCCAACCGATAAATTTCATTGACAAGGTGAGCCGAGTAGCGTACATCTGTAAAGCCCGTCATGACTGTAGTCCACTCAAAGTCGGTATTCGGCATTTGATGGTTGTATTTCGTCTCAGTTGATGTCATAGGCTTGGCTTATTTTTGATGTTCTGGAGTTTAGTATTATCATCGTCGACTGCACGGCTGTCAGCAATAGCGCGGCTGACAAGCTCGGCTTATTCTCTGCAAGACTCGGCGAAAGGAAGGGAACTAAGAACAATATAAAGGTCAATAAGACCGTCATGGATGATTGAATTGACATGAAACTAACTTGATGTGGCCGGGGTAATCCACGAATCGGGGATAATTTCCATCGCGTAGGGCACGCCGTAAATTACGTTACGAAACTGTGGGGTCGACGAAAATCCTCAAGTCCCCATGCCGCTAAACCAAGAACGGCAATCTGTTACTTAATTGAAATGCGCTCAATGGCAGAACCAAGCAGATGAGTACCGTCATCGTCATCCCTTTCTGGCGACACAATTGTTCTTCCGTCAATTCTAGACGGTTATTCTCTCGACTTTCCGCGGAGATACAGTACGGACAGTTCACCGTCTGCCGGTCTTTCCCTTGGCTTTAAGGTCATTACTCGGGGACTAAAAGTACTGAAGTATCCCATGGTCCCAACCTCAATTGCACTACCATGAACACGCTGCGGCTTAAATCTCCTATTCTTTTTCAAACGGTCAAGGGCTGGTGAGTGTCCACTTCTCATTTGCATCAGATGATCAAAATAAGAGGATGGTCTATTAGTCAAGGTCCTCATCTTGTTTCGATTGTCGGTAATTTCTCGGTTCAGCCTAGAACCCCGTCTTTCCCTGTTCAGCAGTTCCTGTTTATCCTTTCCTTTATTTCCCTCATACTTTATATATATCCTTAGCGCTGGGGAATATTTTCTGTTTTGTACCTAGCGTTATATTGAATATTTTTTCACCTCCAAAAAGTGGCTCTAACCTCACCAGGTACATAAACCCAGAGGATGTGTTTGTGACCTAACACGCAGCAACCCATTTCGCGCGTAGAACAGATTCCAGTCAACCTCGATGTTAAGGAACGTGGACTTTTCCCGCTGGCATGTGGATATCGACAGATACCTGAATCCGTTGGTTCCACGTCCGCCATGGCGCTGGCTACCTCGTCCCATCTCTCACTTCCTGGGATATAGAGGGGACAAACCTCCAAAGAATCTGGGTAACCTCGTGCTCGCCTTCTGGTCCCTGATCGGCGTCTTCTGTGGTGTATTAGTCGTCGCCGAAGTATCCTTGCATGTCCCCTCTTTCCAGCACCACCATGCGCCAATTATTGTGGCTAGTTTTGTACGTACCTGGCTCACGTCACACAGACCCCTGCAATGATCAACAGACTAATATTCGGATAGGGTGCCGCAGCTGTGCTGGAGTTTAGCGCCATCGAGTCACCATTTGCGCAACCGCGCAACGCCGTCCTGAGCCAGGTCATGGCGAGCGCTATTGGAATTGGGATTGGAAGGCTCTTCGCCTTAAACCCCCATGCTAATGCACTACCTCAGGTTGGGGGAGCTCTGGCCTGTGCAATCACCACCGCCGTGATGGTTCTGACGAAAACCGTTCACCCGCCCGCTGGCGCAACGGCTCTCCTCGCTGTCACCGAAGGGTATGAAATCGGCTGGTTCCTGATCCTGATCATGTTCCTTGGGTGTATCATGATGCAAGCGGTGGCACTGGTGATCAATAACATTCAACGACGGTTTCCGGTGTATTGGTGGACTCCTGATCCTCTTCCACGTCCCAAAGTTGTTCGGGAGGACACTGAAAGTGCCCGAGAAGGCAAGCAAGAGAGCTTGGCCCCTAGTTCATCGGACGACGATACTCAAGCTGCCGCTCCAGCACAGATCGTTATCCAGGAAGGGAGGGTTTCAATACCGGATAATGTCTGGATCACGGCAGAGGAAAAGGAGTGGTTGGAAAAAATCAGTCAGCGCATACGTTAATACACACCACCTTGGACACGTTTGGGCCATATACCCACAGTCTACCGAGCGGCATATAAACATATATATTTTCCATCTAATTGCTAAACCGTGTTCTATACAGGTAGAAATGAAGAATATCTGCACTATTGTTAGTACCACAGCTTGCAATGTGAGTAGTATCGCGAAAGATATGGATCTGGACACTTTACAGATAATACTATAGATAAATTTCAGAAATGCTACAACTAGGCATATGCGGGGACCCCTCTTGATGCATGAGATTACCGGCAGAATACCAGCATGCTGAAGCACATATGGTAGTATGCTGTGGCTTGATGTCCCACGGAGACACATCTGCCACGACATGAGTAAGGGTGATGTGCTATTACCTTATTTGCTGACCAGTCTGGACTGGTGCCTTGGGCGTAAGGCTGTAAATCACGTGTGATTGGTGCCCAAAGGAGACTAGACTGCGCCACGACCCGTGCGGTGACGTCGGAAAGCCAATCAGGGAGGCAAAGAAGCGGGACCCACTGAAGGAATTTTGAAGGCGTCCAAGAAATTCAATCACGTCCCTCAGTGTCCTCTAAATCTCTGTTTTCTTCCCTTTTCTCTATCATCTCTTTGGGGCGTTATCAACTTCGGTTATCGCCACTAGACAGTTTCCCTACTGAGTTGCTGGTCTATATATTATATCGTCGCATCTCTCTCTTGTTCCTTTGTCTCGAACTAATTTTTGGGGCTTCGTCTCACCCACCGATTACTATTCCGAGTGCTCTCTATCGATAAGGGCTTCCAAGAAAACTTCACCCCACCCACTCAGAGGAAAAGGCTTTTGGTCGACCCCCTTTGACCCCGCTATTATTTGATCCACTCACTGGAAGTTCTTTTTTCTCTCTCTTCCTTGCCTTACCGACAGGCTTTTGATCTTTCCTCCTTTCCGTTTCTTGACGCTTTCCTCCACTCCCCCCTCCCTCCCCTCCTACCAACACACACACCCGACAAAATGGTGTCTGCTTCCAAAGCCGCTCGTCTGGCAAAGCGTGGTGCCGATGGCGACTCCAAGAAGAAGCTCGGCAAGGGAAAGAAGGGCGGTGCTGAGTCCCCCCAGGTCGACAGTGACGTCCCGGCCGATGATCAGCCCGCCACCACGACCGAGAAGATGAAGGAGGTTGAGAAGCTTACAGCACAGATGGACAAGCATGGCCTTTCGGATCGTGTTACGACCGGTGTGCTCTCTTCCATGGAATCCTCTCGCGACGTCAAGGTCACATCCGCTTCCCTGGTGTTCCACGGCAAGGTCCTTATCACCGACTCTACTCTCGAACTGAACTTCGGTCGTCGTTACGGTCTCCTGGGTGAGAACGGCTGTGGCAAGTCCACTCTGCTGAAGGCTATCGCCCATCGTGAATATCCTATCCCCGAGCATATCGATATCTACCTGCTGAATGAAGGTGCCCCTCCTACTGAGCTTGGTGCCCTGGAGTGGGTCGTCACTGAGGCCCAGAACCAACTTGACCGGATGGAGAAGCAGGCTGAAGATATCCTGGAAGAGCAAGGTCCCGACAGCCCTATCCTCGAGGATCTGTACGATGTAAGTTATCTTTTCTCCCGCTGGTAGTCTGGATTACACTAACTTGCATCCAGCGTATGGACAAAATGGATCCCTCCACTTTCCACACTCGTGCGTCCTTGATCTTGACTGGTCTGGGATTCAACAAGGTTACCATCAACAAGAAAACCAAGGACATGTCCGGTGGTTGGCGTATGCGTGTGGCTCTTGCCAAGGCTCTGTTCGTCAAGCCTTCCCTGCTTCTGCTGGACGACCCTACTGCTCACTTGGATCTTGAGGCCTGTGTGTGGTTGGAAGAATACCTGAAGAAGTGGGAGCGTACCCTCGTCCTGGTGTCCCACTCTATGGACTTCTTGAACGGTGTCTGTACCAACATGATTGATATGCGCATGAAGCAGCTCCTGTACTACGGTGGTAACTACGATTCTTACCACAAGACCCGTAGCGAACAGGAGACGAACCAGATGAAGGCATACACCAAGCAGCAGGAAGAAATTGCCCACATCAAGAAGTTCATCGCTTCCGCCGGTACATATGCCAACTTGGTTAGACAGGCCAAGTCGCGTCAGAAGATCCTCGACAAGATGGAGGCCGATGGTTTTATCCAGCCTGTTATCCCCGACAGAATCTTCAGCTTCCGCTTTGCCGAAGTTGAGAAGCTTCCCCCTCCCGTCCTGTCCTTTGATGATGTCAGCTTCTCCTACTCCGGCAACTGGGAGGATACTCTGTATGAGCACCTTGACTTCGGTGTTGATATGGATTCCAGAACTGCTCTGGTCGGCCCCAACGGTGTCGGCAAGTCCACTCTGCTGCGCATCATGACCGGAAAGCTGCAACCCATTGGTGGTCGTGTCAGCCGTCACACTCACTTGAAGTTGGGCATGTACAGTCAGCACTCTGCCGAGCAGCTCGATCTGACCAAATCGTCTCTTGACTTCGTCCGCGACAAGTTCCCCGACAAGAGTCAGGACTATCAGTACTGGCGTCAACAGCTCGGCCGTTATGGTCTGAGCGGTGAGTCCCAGACTGCTCTGATGGGCACTCTGTCTGAGGGTCAGAAGAGCCGTATCGTGTTCGCTCTGTTGGCCATTGAATCCCCGAACATGATCCTTCTCGACGAACCTACTAACGGTCTCGATATTCCCACCATTGACAGTCTGGCTGATGCTATCAACGCCTACAGCGGTGGTGTCGTCGTCGTGTCCCACGATTTCCGTCTCCTCGACAAGATTGCCAAGGACATCATGGTCTGTGAGAACAAGACCGTTACCCGGTGGGATGGTACTATCGGCCAGTACAAGGACCATCTGCGCAAGAAGATGATTGACGCTGGTGCTGTCTAAAAAACGGCACGAAAAAATGAAGGAAAACGACGCTTCTTGTTATGATTGGAATGTCAGAGACGACAATGAAAACTCAAAATCTGCAGGGGAGTTGAAATCAAAAAGTTTCTTACAGGAGAAATGATCCATCCTGAGTGATATAGTGACATTGGCGGGTGACGGTTTTCTTTCTTACATACATATCTGGAGATATCTGCTTCTGCTTGTTTGGGTTGCTTTACTTTTATTAGATGGTCTGTCTGTGTTTCATACCTCATCCCCTGCTAGACCCCCTCGCGTTTCAGGGTTCAATTTATATTCTTATATTTTTCTACGTTTTTATGGTTTTACCGCTTGTTATAGACGTTATGTAGGACTTTTGTTTTGATGGTCCTTGGACCCTCTAGCCTGCAATCATGGTAGGGCTATGTTTAATGACAAAGGCATGAAACAACCGAGCAGCAGTTCAGTTGACCATATTCTAATTATACATAAGCCCAAAACACCATGACTTATCTTCTATTATTTACAACACTAGCGTAACTTACTATTGAGGCTGTTGCGCCTCCTTCGTCCGTTGCGTCACTAATTCACCTCCAAATATATCCTTCGGCGGTTCCCCGTCTAACTTGCGCTTCTTTGCCAGTCGCTCTATCTCGCTCTCAGAGGTCGCCGGATCCCCAGCCGCTGCTACTGCTGCCGCCGCCGCAGCAGGGATACGCTTCTGGCCCGCTACTCCAGCCTTGTCCGGGTTCTGGCAGTGGGTGAGCTTCTTCCTGATGCGTCTTAGGTTCTTCTTCTGGTCCGGATCTGAGGCGAGGGGTTTATACGCCTGAAGGAGGTTAGAGCAATCAGTCAAGGTACGGAGGAGCTTCGTCCGGAGCTCGTAAAGCGGGGATCCCTGCTGCTGCTCTTGGGGTCCGCCCAGCTTAGTCTCGAGATAGAACTCCGCTAGCGGCTTATCTGCGATCATGAACGCAGCGAGCCAGATCTGGGACGGCGTGTAGAGGAAATAAGCGTCTGTCATTTGGGCGGCGGATTTGAGGATCTCGCGGGTGTTATGGTGCGCGCGGGCAAGTCGGTCTGTGATGGAGGATGAGGATGTTGTCGGTGATGCGGGGAGGGAATGGAGTCTGCGTTTGAGGTCTTCTGGTGTCTGGGTTGGGAAGTGTGGTGCTGGTTGGCCCATGCCTTGAGATATGGCTTGGAGTTCCATGATGCCGCCTTCGAGGCCACGGAAGGGGTGCCGGACATCGAACGTGAAGCGGAGGCTTTGCATGACCAGGAATTCGGGCTGGATTAGGTCTTCCGGTGTTGTGCCGCCGGGGATTACTTCTGCGAATTGGCGGAGAGAGAGGTAGTAGTTGTCTGTTTTTGTGGCGAGGAAGAGCGCGCAGAGCATGATTGATTTTGGGTGGTAAGTCATTGGGGAGTTGGTTAGGTAGAAGCGTCGGAGGTATTGGATTGCTGTGGCCTGTTTGGAAGGGGTTTGGAGGTTAGTTGTTGGTTGTTGGTGCTTTTTGGGAGATTTGTGTATAGATGGTAGAGGAGGGTGTGATGTACCCGAACTATTGTTGGGAGGGGAGGTTTGTACATCTCCCCCAACTCTATGATCTGTTCGCAGAAGTATCGCACCAGCTGGTGCTCTTCTTCGGGTGTTAGGCACTCGATCTCCGTCTCTTCGCCGCCTGCTTTGCTGTCTGCGTCGCTTCCATTCTGGTTTGCTGCTGGTGTTCCTGCTGCGGAGGAGGTGGCTGATTGTTGCGCCTCTCGCGATTTTCGGAGTGCGGACCGTACTCGCTCACTGGCGTTTGCGTTTGTCGTTGCGCGTAGGGATTTTAAAGATGTCTCTGTGTAGGACCAAAGTCGGAACTGCGATGAGGAGCGGTAGAAATCGTCTTCGATCATGGTGAGTGAAGGGATGTGCGCTCAAGCAAGCTTTCTTCTGTGTATTGTATGCGAATAAACGTATCAGTACTCAGATTGAAAATGTATCGATTTCCTGTAAGTTCACTCGAAGTGCGGATCTGTGGCTAGTCATTGACCCATACTTAGAGAAAAGTGAGTTGTTAGAGTTAAGCATTGAAGATCTGAAGGCGGAGAGGAGCTTAAAAGGCCCGCCACGTGCTTATCGATAGCACAAGAACAGAACTACATAGTATGCTATTGATTATTTTCTACTTTAAGTATCATTATCTACCATTCATTGGAATTCAGGCTAGAATGGTAATTTATCAAGGAAAGGCGACGTGTTTCTTAGAACAAGATATAGAATAGAGGTTGGAAAGTCGGCTAAATATAATTCGCTACATTGGTCATCATTGCATGAGATCGCTCTCAAAACGAGAACACCTTAACATCAAGTTAACATGTGATGGGTAATAAGCTGGGCTGAAAAACAAGTAAGAAAGTAAATTAAATCTCGCTAGGCATCACGCTTCGCCGGCTCCATGTAGCATGCATAGTCGTAGAAAAATGAATAGCCGTAGGTATTTACCGTCGCACTACTTACGGCTCACCCAGGAGCCGTGCAGTAACGTCGCCCATGTAGGCCTCTTCTAATTCGTAGTCTTCTCCGTTCATTCGATCAATACCGTAGTACTTGAAGGCGGCCACTACACGGTCCACGTCGAAGCCCATGCTGCAGAAGCGGTCGATCAAGTCTTTATTGTACCCATCGTATCTGGAGATTGACGTTAGGCAGGTCCTTCGAGTAGAAAGAGGAGATAACCGAGAGACGTACTTAGCTAAATCTTCCTTCTCCTGTTCCTCCCTTGACTTAAGCTCTTGCTGTCGCAGCGATTCGTTAGTAGCGCCACCACTACCCTCTCCCGCATTCTTGCTAGGAGCCCCAGCATACAGAGTAGCCCAGGTTTGGGCAACTCTCTCAAATTCCTTTGGTTTCCGTAGGAGCATAGTGGCAACCTCAGCGTCTTGAGGATCCTTAGGCTCGGGCGTGCTAAGCAAAGATTGTAGTGACAACAGAGCGGACTTGATGGTGAGAACGGGGGACCACGCCGACGACAGAGTATCAAGGCAAATAGCTCCCTATGCAAGAGGTTAGGTACCTGATCCACTATGTCTTAACAGCATTTTTTAGGAACCCACCGTTTGGCTACTGATATTCGGATGCCAGACCTTGGTATGAAATTTCATTACTGGTGGCCGAAACGGATAGTCCGTTGGTATTTTTATATCCACAACGTAGGTGCCACCCTCATATGGGGTACCTGGAGGCCCCGGAAATGTACCCCGTAGATGTGTGAGGTCTTCATCGCTGCCTACTGGTTCGGCTGTGATCCCAGACTGTGTATCGGCGTGTATATCGGCTATTTCCTTTGCGATACGCCGGGATCGGTTGGAGGCCATGATTTTGGGTTTAGGGTTTCAAGTTGTGTGAGGTAAAGAAACGGGATATAAAAGGAGCAGTTGTGAGAATTTTACGGATGGGTGGTTAGGCGCCAAAGGTGAGCTCGCAGCCCAGGAACACTGCGCAAAACCGAGCTACAGATCCACCTTTGTTAGCTACGATCACATACGGACGGTTGAGCATATTATGTAAGAGTGGGATGTGAGAAGGAAGTTAAAAGGGTAAATGTAGTATTTGGGGCTCAAAGGTAGGGAGAGAACCTTACCGGTCAGAGGATAGTTTTGTATCGTGAGACGAGGGGAATGCGCCGCGGGGAAATGAGGGCTCGTCTGCTGCGGATATACTACTACTAGTTCAAGTAGGACGAGATCAACAGGTGAGACAAGCGCCGAGGAAGACAAAGACGGTTTTTGGAATTCTTTGAAAGTCGAGATATGGGATTTCTATTCAGTCCAAGTAATGTGTAGTACGTTATTGTAGATATGCCCAAAAGACCAAAAATAGTTTCGAGTAATCTGACGCAGCGGCTATTGACATTGATTTGTTTGATAGGCGCCTGATTCGCGAGGCACCGTAGTGCCATGATAGCTCGAGGTCACGTGCGAGGGTCACGGCGGTGGCCAAGCCCGACGGATGGCGACAACGACAACAGCTTCCAAGCTCGCCGAAAGCTCATCGTCATCCTACATTATCCCCCCATCTTTTATCCACCCCCCTGACTATTGGAGTCGCTTTCATTATAATATTCCGGTTCAGGTGTAATTAGAGTAAAAAGAACGTCTTGTTGATTCCGCAGCACACACTTGGACTATGGTTGGTTCCCAACTCTCACTGTCGTCACTCTCTCACCTAGTCAAAGTACAGTCTCTCTAATAAGTCATTCACAAACAGGGTAACCAGCAGTCCAACATCGGCGGAGGCCCCGGGGGCGATGGAAGGGATGATAAGGATAAGAAGGTAATCTCGGTTGCTTCGTTCAGACAGCTCTATCCGCTTACAAAGCGTCCCTTAATAGAAGGACAAGCCCAGATACGAACCACCACCTCCTCCCACGACTCGTCTTGGACGTAAGAAGCGCAAGGCTGCCGGCCCAAGTACAGCTTCCAAGCTCCCCGACATCTTCCCAACATCGCGATGCAAATTACGATACTTGCGAATGCAACGGGTCCACGACCACTTGCTGCTAGAAGAAGAATACGTCGAGAATATGGAACGTCTACGCAAAACTAAGGCACAGGCAGCGCATGATTCCGTGAGCAGAAGCGAGTTTGATATTATGGACCGAAATGCAGACGAGAGGGGTCGCGTCGATGACATGAGAGGTACCCCCATGGGAGTCGGCAACTTGGAAGAGTTGATCGACGACGACCATGCCATTGTTTCCAGTGCTACCGGGCCAGAGTACTACGTCTCCATCATGTCCTTCGTTGATAAGGACTTGCTGGAGCCCGGTGCCAGCATTCTGTTACACCACAAGTCTGTCTCCGTTGTCGGTGTGCTCACCGAGGAGTCCGACCCCCTGGTGTCCGTGATGAAGCTTGACAAGGCACCGACGGAGTCTTATGCGGACATCGGCGGTCTTGAGACTCAGATCCAAGAGGTTCGAGAATCCGTCGAGCTTCCGCTGCTGCACCCTGAGCTGTATGAAGAGATGGGTATCAAGCCTCCCAAGGGTGTCATTCTCTACGGTGCCCCGGGAACCGGAAAAACGCTGCTTGCCAAGGCAGTCGCCAATCAAACAAGTGCCACTTTCCTCCGGATTGTCGGCAGTGAACTTATCCAGAAATATCTCGGTGACGGACCTCGTTTGGTGCGACAGATCTTCCAGGTCGCTGCGGAACACGCTCCTTCCATTGTCTTCATTGATGAAATTGATGCTATCGGTACGAAGCGTTACGACTCTACATCGGGTGGTGAACGAGAAATTCAGCGTACTATGCTTGAGCTACTTAACCAGTTGGACGGTTTCGATGACCGTGGAGATGTCAAGGTCATCATGGCCACTAACAAGATTGAAACACTTGACCCTGCTTTGATTCGTCCTGGTCGTATTGATCGAAAGATTCTCTTCGAGAACCCAGACCGTGCGTGTTACCCACCATAAACATTAAATCACCTGCTTACTAACATCCCCCAGAAAATACCAAGAAGAAGATCTTCACACTGCATACATCCAAGATGTCCCTCGGCGATGATGTCGATCTTGACGAGTTTATCAACCAGAAAGACGATCTTTCAGGTGCAGATATCCGAGCAATCTGTACCGAAGCCGGTTTGATGGCTTTGAGAGAACGCCGTATGAGAGTGCAAATGGAGGATTTCCGCTCCGCTAGGGAACGTATCATGAAGACGAAGCAAGACGGAGGCCCTGTGGAAGGCTTGTACCTGTAGTCGATCTGTTGGTGGTGTACCTAGTTTAGTTCCAATGACGCAAACGCATTAAACGGCGTAGAATTTCTCATACCTTATATATATAAAGCACAATTTTGTTGAATACATTTTGGATGACGGCAGCGAGAGCTTAGTTTGCAAACAATACAAACATAGCAAATATTGCAAACTAACCGTGATATCGCCGCCGTCAAGTCATTTATTTCTTGCGAAATCTAAGTAACCCCGTGCAGTGCATCTCATAATGGACGGATTTGATGAAGAAGCTTTCAAGAAGTTCTTCCCAGGCAGCTTCGGGAAACAAGAAAGAAAGACTGATGTCAACACTCAGATAGACCGCACCAAGCGGACACATGTGTCTGCCAAGACTGCCGCAGATGATGACAGGGCAGGTTTGATTAGCGACGAGCAAGCTAACGTTCAAACTGGAGCTGAAGACAGAAAAGACAAGAGTGAAAGCGACAGCGATAATGATTCTGATGATTCTGATGACGATGACGATGACGAGGACGAGTTTCCTGTCTCACACGAACTTGTCCTTAAAACTCATGAGCGCGCCGTAACAACTCTCACAGTGGACCCAGCAGGCTCGCGTTTAATCACAGGGTCAACAGATTGTACGATTAAACTACATGATTTCGCTTCAATGACCCCTTCGACGGTGCGCGCCTTCAAGTCCGTTGATCCTACCTCGAAAAAGCAGTCCGCTGTGCAGGAGGCGCACGCCGTGCATTATGCTGCTTTCAATCCCCTGTCGCCAGGCTATGTTATGGTTGTTTCTGCTACACCCCAGCCGAGAATCCTCGATCGCGACGGAGAGACCATTACTGAATTCATGAAAGGAGACATGTACTTGAGAGATCTTCATAATACCAAGGGGCATATATCGGAGGTTACCAGCGGGGCATGGTGTCCCACCGACGAGAACTTGTGTGTTACTGCAGGATCGGACAGTACGGTACGTATATGGGACGCCAATATTGGGCGGTCACAGAAAGAAGTCATAATGCATAAGTCAAGAGCGGCTGGATCCGCTGGTCGGAGCAAGATGACTGCTGTTGCATGGGGTTCCCCGAAGCAGGGTGGACCTAATGTACTCATTGCTGCTGCCCTTGACGGAAGTTTAATGATGTGGAGTGGGAATGGACCATTTACTCGACCTAGCGGTGAGATACGGGATGCTCATACGCGCGACACATGGACTAGCGGGCTTGATATCAGCTCGGATGGAAGACTAGTTGTCACCAAGGGTGGAGACGATACCATCAAACTCTGGGATACTAGGAAGTTCAAGCAGCCGATTACAACAGTGGCGCACCCGTCCAGCTCCTCCCGATACCCGACTTCGAACATCGTATTCTCACCTACGTCTGCGAATGTCCTCACGGGCTCGGAAACTGGTCATCTACACATTTTGAACCCCGCGACATTGAAGCCGGAATTGGTCACACCGGTCACGCCGGGATCGCCTTTGATTACCGTTCAATGGCATGAGAAACTCAATCAGATCCTCACTGGCTCTGCGAACGCTGAGACTCATGTACTTTACAACCCTGACATGTCGTCCAAAGGTGCCGCCTTGGTTATGTCCAAGGCACCCAAACGCCGGCACATTGATGATGACCCGAACCTTACCATGGACCTTTCGCAGGGTATCTCGGGCGACAACGTTGTTGTCGGATCGAACGGTGTGCCCCATTATAGCTCGGCAACCTGGTCTTCCCGTCACCCAAATATTGGGCTTACGGCGTCAGGACGGCCCAGGGATCCTCGGAGACCGCATTTGCCAGCAACGACGCCCTTCGCCAAGTCGCAACCGGATGAGAAACATATTCGCGAGAATATTCCTCTCAGTTCGATGCGCGATGAGGACCCCCGAGAAGCGTTGCTGAAATACGCCGAGAAGGCCGAGAAGGACCCGGTTTTCACTAAGGCATGGAAGGAGACTCAACCGAAAACGATATACAGGGAGATTAGTGACGATGAAGGCGAGCAAGAGCCGGATAAGAAAAGAGCCAGGCGATGATTTTTTGTATAGTATAATGCGACGGTGCCTATGAAAATATAAACCTTCCCTGTCACATCATTTAGTGATGGCGATTGTGACGATATAATAATAAAGTTCATCGCTGCCTGGGTGCACAGATGCATACGAGTACTCAGATGATTGACTAGTATGTATACTCGCATCTCAGCTGCCCGATGACGTTCGGGGTAAATCCCTACCGGGATAGTCATTAGTCAGGGTTGAGCCAATCAATCCACCCATACTTTCAATAGTGCTGTTCTTCCTTCTTCTACTAAAGTACATTAGCTTGGAAATCCCCCCCAACTTCTTTCCGGGTTTCCTTTCACGATGCTGCGCTTGGGCTTATGCTCACCCTCTCTAACTAGCGGTATTGCACGTGCGACCGATCGGATCTTAGTTTACTACGCCTAGTAAACTAATTTGACTCCTGAGGTCGCCGGCGTCTTTCGGCTACCTTCCGCCAACAGACTCCACATCGCAAATCGTGCTTAACACAAACAACCGTTCGATTCGCACAAGGTGGATTATTCATAGACTTCGTTACTCCTCCTTCTATCCGGTAAAGGTACAGCCTGGTAGTTCACTGCACTGGTAAAAAGGTGGTGTCTCACATCGGAGATTTAGTAGTGTCGGAAGTACGGCAATGTGGCTCTCCTTAACAGCATGAACACTCGTCCAGGGTCAAAGCTGAACTGAACCCTGAAAGAATTCTACCCGCTGAAGTATCGGAGGCGAACCGCGCCGTTGCCTGTTCTCTCCTGATTAAGACACAGCGGGTGGTGGTTAATCAATAATCTGGGGCTCAAACTTTATATCGATTCCCTTCGACGGTGACAGCGGACCTGTCGGAACGCTCTCCTCCCCGTCCCTATACCCTACCCCTTCATTCCCCTTACTTTTAGCCCTCGAAAATCCCGAATGGCTCACCTCCACGAGGTGCCTCTAGCAGCGGGTCTGCTCACGACCTTCGTTCCTTCCGCCGTTCCCACGCCGACCCTCTCGCCGTTGTATGTTTTCCCTTCTTCCCAGCCGTCCCCGACGTTGGCCTCAGACCCCGGATATGACGACGGCGGCGGAGGTGGGGGAGGAATGCATGAATGGTCTTCACTCATCGGCATCGTGACTGCGCTAATCGGCAACATCCTGATCTCCTTGGCCCTCAATATTCAGCGCTATGCCCATATCAGGATCGAGCGAGAATGGGAGCATCAAAAACTACAAAAGGAGGCGGAATGGAAACGTGCAAATCCAGGCCACGGGTCGACAGACACGTATGGTTCGGTTGCGGATCATGAATACAACGACTACGAAACTCGGGGTAGAAACCAATCCCGCCGCTTCGCTCGTTATAGGGACGAGTCCCCAGAGGTTAGGTTCGTCCATCATGATCAGCCGCATATTGATCTCGGACCCGAGGACGATGATGATATGGACATGAATGCGCATCAGGATCAAATGAATGAGTCGTTCATGTCGGATCGAACTGTGCGACCGGGGGATCTGCGCCGGAAATCATACCTTCGCTCTCCGTACTGGTGGGTCGGAATCGTGTTGATGTGCGTCGGCGAGATCGGAAACTTCATGGCATATGGTTTTGCTCCAGCATCGATTGTTTCCCCGTTGGGCGTCGTGGCCTTAATATCGAATTGCGTCATTGCTCCGATTATGCTGAAGGAGAAATTCCGGGGACGTGACTTCTGGGGCGTGGTCGTGGCGGTCACCGGTGCAGTGGTAGTCGTTCTCAGCGCTAGTTCGTCCGAGGAGAAGATCGGACCGCATGATATCTGGGTGATGATTACCCGCTGGGAGTTTGAGACTTATGTAGGTATCTCCACCGTGTTGATCATTGGGCTCTTGTGGGCAAGTGGAAAGTATGGGTCACGAACGGTCTTGATTGATGTTGGGCTCGTGGCACTTTTTGGTATGTTCACATAATAAGCTTCTATCCGTTTGTACTCGCTTGGACGACCACTCATTCTCGTGTCTAGGTGGATATACTGCCCTATCAACAAAGGGTGTTTCGTCACTGTTGTCCTTCACACTATGGCATGCGATTACCTTCCCAATCACCTACCTTCTGGTTTTTGTCCTGGTTTTCAGCGCTGTATTGCAGATTCGCTACATCAACCGTGCTCTCCAGCGTTTTGATTCCACCCAGGTGATCCCAACCCAGTTTGTGCTTTTCACATTGTCTGTCATCATTGGAAGCGCGGTGCTGTACCGGGATTTTGAAAACTACACTCTTGACCGTGCCGGGAAGTTTGTGGGCGGTTGTCTCCTTACCTTTCTAGGCGTGTATTTCATTACCAGTGGCAGGGTCCGCAATGACGACGAGTCTTCGTACTCTGATGACGAAGAGGAAGCTATTGGTCTGCTGGCAGGAGAGAGGTACCGTGATAGCGTCGACATGTCACCTGCGCGTCATGTAAGAGTGCAGAGACCTCCACGGATTCCTTTGGAAACCCAGGCAGAGCATGTGCAGTCCCCCTCCGGATCGCTCCTTAGTCACGGTATTGAGGGTATTGACGAGGGCCAGCGTACGCCCCGAGGTGTTTCATCTGCTCCCTCTTCTCCTGTTGGTTCATTGACCGCCGACTCTCTCACCGAACAGTCTCTACAGCCTTCTCCTCCCATGCACCCTAACTCTCTCCTAACTAATCCTTGGGCTGATGTTCATGAGTCGGCCATTGACACCCCCAAGTCCGAGCCCCAAATACCCCAAATTGACCGTCCAGTCACTCCTGAACAGTCGAGGCCGACAACATCTGGCTCACCGGTTCTTCTTCGTTTCCCACCCGCGCCTGGCATCGAAGACAATAACCTCAAGGTTCCTGCCGCCTCGGGAACGGAGACCGCACCGCCAGGGACCCGAAGCAGCACTGTTGCACAGACGCCACCGGCTCGCCGACTACGGAATTCGATATCGTCACGTTTCTCGCCTGGCCCGCTGCTTCCGACTATCTCTGCCGGGTTCAGTGCAGTGGTAGCAGAGTCCCTACGCCGTGGTGAAACGAGTCCGGTAAAGGATCGCAAGTCCGTGCGGAGGCATCGGGGCAAGCAACTCAGTACAACCATTGTAGACGGTTTCCTTCGCAGCCGCGATGGTGAAAGTGCCAACATCGATGAGGGATTAGGGCCCCGCGGTGTGCTGCCGACGGCAAGGTTTAACTCTACCGGCGATATTGCCACCGCTCCTGTCACTGCAGGACCATCCACCACTACTTTGGATACAGAGGATGCTCCACAAAACCTGCAGCCCGATGGCTCTACCTCTGTATCCCGGATTCGAAGCCTAAGTGACTCCTGGAGTGGAGGCCTAGCATGGCTGGGTGGCACTTTGCGCAAAGTGAATGGCCACGGCAACGAGCATGAGCAGATCGCCGAGTCACAGACTAACGAGGAGGAAACTGGCGCAAATACGCAGGCGTAAAAACACTCTTCAGGGTGGCTGGCTCACTGGTATTATTAGTACATATTGCATTTGCGTTGAGAGGCTTCTTGGGCAGACTCTAGTCTACCAGCCAATTTGTTGGCATTTTGTAGGTTATAGTGTTTAATACAGACTTTAGAGGTTCCACTGTGGTCGGTTCATTCCAACAGTATATAATCGTAGTATGACGCAGACGATACAGTAACTACTAGTCAAACATTGATTGTATGTACTCGGTGAACCTTTAATATATATGCCAATTTGGTCCCGGTTGTTTATATGAAATATAGTAAGTAATTCTCCGAGGCAACCCGATGCGATACAGGGATTACTCAGTGTTTAAAAGGGTAGTTACAGTGGTAAAAAAAGAGCACTGTGAAGTTTACTCTCCCTTGTTGTCTATGGTCCTGTACCCGAACTAAAAGACATCTATATATCTATTGAATCCAATCTATCCAACAATGCCCAAAAACCTATAAAGATCTAAACCCACCCCAGATACATCTACGAAGCCCAAGCACTCCTCAAAGCCGCGACAATCGCACTAGTCGGCCAAGCATACTCAAACTCCAGCTCCACCAAAAACCTCACCAACGCCTCCCTCTCCCCGGGATCATCAAAATACTCCCCACAAATCGAGATGCCAACCGCACTGGTCACCAACGCCGGCGGCCCCACCCGATTCCCTAACCCTAATCCAATGACCCTCCTCGTAATAGCCCTCAACTCGGCCTCCAGCCCACGATTCAGCGCCCCCGCCCCGGCACCCAACCGCTGCATCCCCGGATTCGACACGGCGAGCAGAATCCGGGCCAGTTCCATATGCTGCTCCGCCACCACCTGGCTATCATTCATAAGCCAGATAGTCGGGAAATAAGACCCCTTCTCCGGCTCCGGGGCCACATAGTAAATCGGTTTATACGAGAGCGGTTTATGGTTATTCCAGTGTGTCTCGAAGGCCTTGAGACTATTCCATTTTTCCAGCCGGGATGCTTGCGTCGGGTATTTGGTGTTTGTGTGGCTGTCGAAGGTGAAGTTTAGGAGGTCGGCGCACCAGACCAGGATGCGGTTGGCCCAGATGAAGTCGCAGGTTGTGGGGAAGGCGTTGTAGTCGTTTTTGGGGGAGATGGGGAGCCGAACGGGTCGTTGGTGGAGGAATGCGCTCCAGATTTCTTGTCGGAGGGCGATGAGGCAGGCGGAGTGGCGGAGGGAGATTGCGGGCGAGGAGTGGATGTTGGTGTCGTGCGTTGGGCCGTGGATTGTTTGGGCGGCGTAGAAGGAGTCGTTGTTTTGGGTGTGTACTATGAATTGGACGGCTTTGAGGTAGGCTTCGGTGTCTGTGCCGATTGAGGGGGCTAGTTTTGGTTTTGGTTGGTTAGTTGGTGGGTTGCTTGTATGGAGGGGATACTATGGGGAGGATGGTTGGGGTTTTGGGGGCGGGGGGTACCGTCGATTTGCTCGTAGAAGCGAAGGATGGTCGCTGCTGTTAGTACGTCTTCGTTGTAGTCTTCGTTTGGGTCTTTGGATATCTCGATTAGGTATGAGATGCAGATGTTGTGGTAGCGGATTGCAGAGTCTTCGCTGAGTCCGGGCAGTGGGATCCCGTCGAAGATGACCGTGCCGTTGATGTTATTGCGACATTTTAGGGCCTGGCGCATGTGGCCCGCTGATGCGGTGTAAAGAGCATATCGAAGTACTGGGCAGAACATTGCTCGGCCGGGCACTGTGAGCGCGAAGTGTCGGTCTCGGTCTGTTGAGTCGAACTGTGGGCGGTTAGATGTGTTCGCTCGTTTGCTTGGGATGGTCATGTATTGCTTTGATTGTGTGATGGGAATGGAGGGGAGAAGAGTACCCAATGTGCAAGCCTCTCCACGAAGTAGCGTATCAAGCATGCTTCCTGTAGATCACTGGTGTAGGAGGCGTCCGAGAAGGTTTGGGGGACTCCTTTCAGGGGCCCCAGACGGTAATGATCTCGCTCTGCTGGGAAAGCATTCGAGGGTTGGTCGGTAGGTTGAGACAAGCCACCATATGCAGAAGTCTGGGCATAGTAAGAAGCCGACTGTGGGGACGGTTCACTGGAGCCAGCAACTGCATTGAAACTGGAAATGCTATAGTGCCTCGAGTCTCGATGACTCTGGCCTAGCCTTTCTCCACGGTGGTCACGGCTAGTGTTCGTCGAAGTAGATGCTGGCAGTGAATGTGGTTTCTGGCCCTTTCGCCATATCATGGAGCTGGGGGATGGTGAAGCATTAAAGCCTGCGGCATCAGGCAGGCTCTCTTCGGCGTCATCATCGTCGTCGTCGCTCTCTTGACAACCGTCCGGGTTCACATGGACATAATGGAGTCGACCTTTGTATAGTCAGAAACGCAAACAGGAGGTGTACGTGTGCCCCAAATAACTGCAATGAGCGGGATGAATTACCTTTCCGAGGCAGGCCAACCCATTTCTGATCAGAAGAGAAATGAAACCTCCGTTTCGGTATTGGCTCATGTCGAAATTTGAAGTTCTTGGCACTACGGTCACATTTTGAGCTGGCTTGTCTGCAGCTTTTGCAGGGGCTATCTCCGTCGCCTATTGGTAGCAGTCAGTACCAAAGGATGACCTGTTCGCACGAGGACCCTCGCTAGCGGACTCACATCGCAAATGCCGATCTGGATGCTCTGACGTTAGTGCGTGGAATTCTACCCTTTCCGGATGGTAGTACTGACCTTTGCATCTCCTACACGCAGCCGGCCTGTGCTTTCCAGAACTGCTCATTTCCTATGCCTGGTCGAGGGCTGGAGATAACCACATGGTCATGGAGATGGTGGTTGAACATGAGTTGCGGGGGGAAAACTGTGGGGAAACTTGGGGTAAAATTTCCCCGCTTGGTTCCCGGCCAAATCCTTTTGTGGTAATCGTCTGGACCATTGGGCGAATCAGAGTCCGACGAAGTCAACCTCGCTGTTCTTGAAAAGGCAGTATTTCCCCATTGGGATTGTTAGGGCTTCCAAGTTCAATCGCTTCATCTGCATGAGATCAACATCGGGATTGAGTCTATCTGGCAAGTTTTGAGTCATGAGCTAACGGCGAGACCCTTGAGAGCCTTTTGGGAAGCTTTGACTCTGCTCTCTGTAACCCTATTTGTCCAAGATGAGGTCAAGATCGGGAAATGATATTCATATCCCGATTCCCTTAAACATATATAGATTGAGAAAGTCGACGGGACTTGCGAACTGATCCCCAATCATTCAGCATCGAAAGATTGCAAGAATCATCCCAAGCATGCCTGGAATCTATGTTTTGGCTGCCGCCGGTGCTCTTGCCCTTGGGGTAGGGTACATGGTCATTCTTCCTATTATATACTACTTCTATGATCCCAAAGGATTTCGCAAATATCCAAACTTCGCGCCCCTGGCGGGTATCACCGACCTTCCTTACTGTTACCTAAGCTCGTGTGGATATCGTTCCAAAGACCTATACGAAGCTCACAAAAATGCACCAATATTGCGCATTGGACCCAACAATCTTTCCTTCGGCCGTATCGGTGCGGTGAAGGATATGTACGGGCACAACACCCCGTGCATTAAAGACATCAAATATGCTATGACATGGGGGTCTCATACACACTTATTCGACGTGATCGACAAAGCGGACCATGCTGAGAAGCGAAAGCGCATGTCTTCTGCTTTCGCCATCAAGAACCTGGAGAGATGGGAACACAAAGTGGCCAACGTAACCGGCCGCCTTGTCAAAGCGTTGGATGCGCACTGTACACTCCCGTTGCTTCCTGGTCAGACAGAGCCCCAAGCGGCAGATGTCACGCTGGACTACGATAAGTGGATCAATTTATTCACGATCGAGGCCATCAATCTCTTAGCCCTTTCGTCCACCCTAGGACTGTTGGAGAAGGGGTCTGATGAGGTTACCGCACAGAGAAAGGATGGGACAACATACCCGGCTCGGTATCGCAAATCCCAGGATAGCACCGCACACGCGCAGTCACTTTTTGTTTGGGATTATAAGTACTTCCACTGGCTTTCTAGGTTATCAAAGTTGTTTCCCAAGTACCGCCAGATGTGGAAAGACGGGGAGCCCTGGGGCGACGTGATCTACCACCAAGCAGTTACACGGCTACAGCGGTACCAGAGCGGGGAGAAACTGGATGATTTCTTCTCCTCACTCATGGAAGATAAGGCAGGACACCCTAACAACCTCGAATGGGGTGAGATCGTCGCCGAAGTAGGCGCTATCATCAACGCTGGGGCCGACACCACAGCAATTGCCCTTACCCAGGTCTTGGATATGTTGATCAGACACCCGAAGTACTTGCAAAGATTGCGGGAAGAGGTGGACAGCGCCTTGGACGAAGACGAAGTGGTCGCACCCTACGATAAGGTGAAGAACCTTCCGTTCCTGCGCGCTTGCTTAGATGAAGCATTGCGCCTGATCCCCCCTACATCAGCTGGACTACCCCGACGGACCCCGCCGGAAGGAGCTCAGATATTGAACGAATGGATCCCACGTGATACTAGCGTGTCAATGACGAGCTACTCGGCTCATCGGGATCCTGAAATTTTCCCTGATCCCGAAGAATATAACCCGGATCGATGGATGGATTTGGACAACCGGAAGCGCATGGAGCCGTACTTTGTCCCGTTCTCGACGGGAGCCCGGGGGTGTCTCGGTCGGAATATCACGTATCTTGAGCAGACTGTTGTACTTGCGACACTGGTGCATCGGTATGACTTTGCGGTGCCGGCCAATTGGAAGCTCGGTCGGTTCGAGGCGTTTAACCTGATCATGGGCGAGATGCCGATGAAGATCTGGCGAAGGGAAATGGCATGACGGCGTTAGAATAGGTATCTTCGGTAGACGATGGTAATGGAATTGAGGATCATGACTGTGGTGCAATTATCCACCTTTTGCTATTTGAGACCGGGTCTAGTGGATTTAGTGTCTGTTCGGGATGGAGAAGTGGATACAGACAAGCATCTCGAGTGCAAGTGGGCCACGATCAGTTCATATACCCACGAATATCTAGCCTAGGACCCTGATTGACAGACCCCTGAAGCATAAACCTCAGACTTCTAGGGATAGTGGACTATCACAAGATTCTGATTCCAGACAGAATTCTTCCAAGGTTCATTCCAACGGGGATCGTGCACCCTCAAATCGGTGGCTAAGGGATTCTGCAGCCAAGACTCCCCAACGCAGCATTAATTAAATTGCGGGGACAAGCTTCCTCAGGCTATTCGTGGACCATTTATTGAATTCCCTTCCTCGCATTTCAGCCGTGAGCTTTAGCCGGACTATTATGATAGTTGCTGTCGGTATGCATGGTGATTAACCGAAAACCTATTGCCTGGATCACAATCTCCCCTTCTCGATCCTTCATTTGTTCGATTCAATCTATTTGATCCACTCAAGATGCCTGTGATGCCTTGCTATCCTCCTCCGGAGAATCATCGGCACCTGACATCATGAGAGCTATACGACGCATGGATTCCCAACCGGTGCCAGTTCCTAAATTGAAGGCGCCGACTTCCGTGGAGAGCTAGCCTTGGCTTCCTGCTTTGCTGGTGTGGGGTTTAATACTTTTTTTCCAGGAGCTCATTTCATTTTCTCCGGCGGGATAATCCATCCTGAGAAAATGACCTGAGATTTAAAGTCGTCGCATTTCCCCTCGTCGGAGGATCTTTGCGATTCTTCCGTTTCTGCGTGGAGGCCGACACAGTTACTCAAGGAAGCTCTGCCTAATCCAGCGAAATGGTTTCGGGTGTCTTTACGAAGGGGCTTCTGTTCCTGGGTCTCTTGTCGGGCCTGTCTTTTGGTCAAGATGAGAAACCCCGCTACAAGGACCCTAGTGTTTCGGTGGAGGAGCGCGTCACTGATCTGTTGGGTCGCATGACGCTCGAGGAGAAGATGTCTCAATTGATTCAGGGTGCGATTGGAATTGTCTCGTTTTTACGAACAGGAGGTACTAATTGATCATTGCAGGCGACATCACCAATTGGATGAATGAGACTACTGGAGAATTCAACCTCACGGGTTTGGAATGGAGTACGAAAATGAGGGGTGGAATGTTCTACGGTAGGCAATTGGCCTCGCAGGGCTATAATTACGGTAGCTAACTCTGGTTTTCTAGTCGGATATCCTGTGCCTTGGGATTACATCGCAGACAATGTCAAGAAAGCTCAGGACTATATTCTCCAAAACACGACTCTTGGGATTCCCGCCATTGTTCAGACAGAATGTACGTTCTAGTCATGTTCGATTCGCTGAACCCTGCGCTGATAGTCCTTGCTTTGATAGCTCTTCACGGATTCCTCATCGGTAATGCAACGATCTATAACTCTCCCATCGGGTTCGCGTGCTCGTTCAACCCGGAGGTGAGCCCATCCTTCCTGAGACCTGTCAGACAAGACCCCCGAGAACCGCAAAGCTAATAAACCCAACTCCAGCTTATCGAGAAAATGGCACACCTCATCGGTCAGGAGGCCTCAGCCCTTGGAGTTAACCACGTAATGGGACCAGTGGTTGATCTCGCCCGTGAACTGCGATTTGGAAGAGTAAGCCTTATACTTCATTTCCTTAATAGAACAAACCTAACAGTCATTTACAGGTCGAAGAGACATACGGTGAAGACCCATTCCTCGCAGGAGAAATCGGATACCACTATACCAAGGGCATCCAAAGCCACAATGTCTCCGCCAACGTCAAGCACTTCGTGGGGTTCTCCCAGCCCGAACAAGGTCTGAACACTGCACCTGTCCACGGAGGAGAGAGATATCTGCGTACAACGTATGTACTCTGTTTTAATCAGCCAGGGTCCTATCTAGCAATGACTAACAGATTCGATATAGTTGGTTGCCATCCTTCAAGCGCGCCATTATGGATGCCGGGGCTTGGAGTATCATGAGTGCTTACCACTCGTAAGTATACGCTTGTCCCGTGCATATAACCTTCATTCAATAAGCTTCTAACCATAAACAGATACGACGGTATCCCCGCCGTAGCCGACTACCACACCCTCACCGAAATCCTCCGCGAGGAATGGGGCTTCAAGTACTGGGTCACCAGCGACGCCGGCGCAACCGACAGAGTCTGCACAGCCTTCAAGCTCTGCCGCGCGGACCCCATCGACAAGGAAGCTGTCACACTCGCCGTGCTCCCAGCCGGAAACGACGTCGAAATGGGCGGTGGCTCATAGTAAGTGTCATTCTCCCAGCCAGTCGATAAACATCTAACACGAGATTAGCAACTTCGAAACGATCATCGACTTGGTCAATGCCGGCAAGCTCGACATTGAAATCGTCAACACGGCTGTATCCCGTGTGCTCCGCGCGAAGTTCGAAATGGGTCTCTTCGAGAACCCCTATAATGCTGCTCCGGCGTCTGAGTGGCACAAGCTCATCCATACCCAGGAGGCCGTTGATCTTGCCCGTGAGTTGGATCGTGAGTCGATCGTTCTGCTGGAGAATCATGATAATGCGCTTCCATTGAAGAAGAGTGGTAACATCGCTGTTATCGGGCCTATGGCGCATGGGTTTATGAATGTGAGTTTTTGTAGCCCTCTTGCGGGTCATCGGAGATGATAGCACATGCATAAGACACCGAGAATAATGCTAACTGACACACACAGTACGGAGACTACGTCGTCTACGAGAGCCAGTACCGCGGCGTGACCCCCTTGGACGGTATCAAAGCCGCCGTCGGCGACAAGGCAACAATCAACTACGCCCAGGGCTGCGAACGCTGGAGCAACGACCAATCCGGCTTCGCCGAGGCAGTCGAAGCAGCCAAGAAGTCCGACGTAGCAGTCGTAGTCGTGGGTACCTGGTCTCGCGACCAGAAGGAGCTCTGGGCCGGTCTCAACGCAACGTAAATCCACCCCCAACTCCCCATTCCCAAACCAACTTGAATAAGAAGCTAACAAAGAACCCAGAACCGGCGAGCATGTCGACGTAAACAACCTCAACCTCGTCGGCGCCCAAGCACCGCTCATCAAAGCGATCATCGACACAGGCGTGCCCACCGTGGTCGTCCTCTCCAGTGGCAAGCCCGTCACAGAACCCTGGCTCTCGAACAGCACCGCCGCGCTCGTCCAGCAATTCTACCCCTCCGAACAAGGCGGAAATGCCCTCGCCGACGTCCTCTTCGGCGACTACAACCCCTCCGGCAAACTCTCCGTCAGCTTCCCGCACTCCGTCGGCGATCTGCCCATCTACTACGACTATCTTAACTCGGCGCGCGAGATCGGCGATGCTGGGTATATTTACTCGAATGGCACGCTTGAGTTCGGTCACCAGTATGCTCTTGGCAACCCCAAGGCGTGGTATCCCTTCGGGTATGGCAAGAGTTACTCGAGTTTTGAGTATGGGGCTGTGAAGCTTGATAAGACGAATGTGACGGAGGCGGATACGGTTACTGTTAGTGTTGATGTGAAGAACACGGATGCCGCGAGGGATGGCACGGAGGTTGTGCAGGTGTATGTTGTTGATGAGGTTGCGTCGGTTGTGGTGCCGAATCGGTTGCTCAAGGGGTTCAAGAAGGTTGTTATTCCTGCTGGGCAGACTAAGACGGTGGAGATTCCGTTGAAGGTGCAGGACTTGGGGCTGTGGAATGTGCGCATGAAGTATGTTGTTGAGCCTGGGGCTTTTGGTGTGCTGGTGGGAAGTAGCTCTGAGGATATTCGGGGCAATGCTACTTTCTATGTGCAGTGATTGGGGAGTTCGCCTTGGGATAGGCGGGGGATGGACTAGGGTGGATTCTGATTCAGAACTTTTGAATTATACATTTATTTGCTCGGTTATGATTACTATGGCACTTTTTGTGGACATGACTCGTAAATTACCGTGATTCATAGGCTGATGCGTAGTTGCATGCCTTTTTGCTCCCCTGACTTGCAGTAATCGACAATTATGCAATTCCTTCATAATAAACCCGAAAAACAGTTCATGAACGCAAAACGGCCATAAAGAAGAGAGGAGATATGTGTGATATGAAGTATCGTACATCTCTCGACGAAAGAAATTGTCCATGCTCTGTGCGGGATCTTAAAGCTTGCAAACTCAACATACCCTTTAGACTCGATGGCATGAGGGATGAAAACTAGGACTCAGCTAGACGAGTCGTTTTTGCCTTCAGGCTCGTTACTTGAGTTAGTATCGTTTTCAGCTGCTCCCTCGGCTTGCACTTGCGTGGTCTCACTAGCTTTCGGTGTGCTGGTACTGCCAGTCCGAACCGGTGTGCTAGGCTCTGCATAGCTGTTCCTATCTGCAGTTGACCTACCCTCTCGCCGAGTTTTCGCACCCTCCTTCAGCTTCTCCCACCGATCTCTGTATCTTCCAACGACATTTCGTAATTTGTCGTTCTCGCGACCAACCTTGTCGAGTTCTTTCGAGCTCTGT